>CM060915.1:546673290-547346861 GCA_030737875.1 Allium sativum | reverse complement strand
ATGGCCACATATCTTTTATATACCAAGTTTGTCCCTAGTTGAGCCCTTACAAGCTTCTAGAGGAAGTGGCTATCCTCCGTGAACTAACCTACTCTGTTACCGCTTATGCCTAACCACTTTTAGAGAAGGAGGACCCAAAGACTTACTTTAAGTCTAATAAGGGTGGGTTCTATGACTTTGGTTTCTCTCCAAGTAGTAAACTTCAGAGGGATAAGACTAAAATTAGATAAAAAGAGAGTCAACCACTTAAGACCTTCTCAAGGTGTAGTAAACCTACCTATTTTCACATGTAATAGACTTATATATATATATATATAGTTTTTTATATATATAAACAATCAAACAATGGCAACCTCCTCAGGCAGTCAAAACCCTAATTCTCAATCTAACAATTAAACCGAATTCAAGTGGCAGGAGGTAAGAAACCGGAAGGGAAAATCATTTAAAGAGGCAGTAACAAATGGATCTGGCGTTAACCAATCAAAAAAGGAGAGGAATCAACAGAAAAGACAATTTCAACAGACATTTCAAAAGGGATCCAAGACGTGGGAGTAAGCAATTGCTGGAAATACTAAAAATGAAGGTGACATTGAGTACTTAGAAGGCACAAAAGACAATGAAGGAATTTTCGTAGATTTTGATTACGACGTCTTTTCTCATGCATCTGACATGTGGAAAAATTCTATTTACGTATATCTTGTTGGCAGGCGTCCTTATTATGTTCATTTTAATGCTTATATACGAAGAGAGTGGAAATCTATTGGTGCTTGGGATACGTTTTGTAACATCCTGTATTTTCCATAGTCAAATATTTAATTTAATTTATTATATTAAATATTTATTTGGAATTTTAAATGGATTTATAATATATAATTCGTTTATATATTGAATTTTAAACGTTTAATTTATTTATAATTATAAAACGAACTAGAAACAACGCGGTAGTTCGTAATATTGAGTTTTGAACATCAATTAAATATACAAGATCAGATATAAGTCGGGTTTCTGTGAAACAAGAATCTTTCGGATCGATTTGATTATAATTCTCTAATATAAGAGAAAGATTGAGATTTCGTGTTATATATCGTAAGCTATGTCTAATTCAAATTTTCGAATATTCGCTGTGGAATTCGTTAATAAATGACAAAGTTTATTTTATAAATTAAATAGGATTTTTAATATAATTTTAATATCCTTCAACCTGAAATTATATATTGTTGAGTGTAAAGTATATACTGGGATATTTTGAAGCTGTATAATATTTCATCAGAAACATACAATAATAATAATTTATTATTATTTAAATTGAATTATTTTGAATTTATTTATAATATATCGATATTATATAAGCGTTATAAATAATTATTATTCTAATGACCTCCATTTTCGGTGGAATGATTTCTTTTGGAATACGTATAGCTAATTATGGCTATATTTCCAGTTTGGAGCCAATCATAGTTGTTTTATCTGTACGGGCAATTTAAAAGTGAACCGATAAATCAATTGAAATTTAAAATAATATCGCTGTGCAAACGGAGTTGGTTTTCAATGAAACGAATTTCATTGAGATTAAAACGTTGAGACATTGCAGTATGTCCATTTTCATCGTGATTGGAGCTCGTTTGTTCCAGGGCAAATATAACACGAACGACGTCTAATAGCGGCAAATATATATATATATATATATATATATATATAACACTTAAAATAAATAAATTTTTATATATATGTTACTTAATTCCTAAGCAATATAATTCGTGCCTAATTTATCAAAGACCTTCCATACCCTAAATATGCATATGTCTATCAAACACGCAGCCTACAGAGTGAGGTGAAAACTTGTGCACAGGCTATCTGTTCTCTTTTGCCTACCCTATCTTCTTTTGTACATCACATGGTAATCAAAATCATCCTAGCATAATGAAGTGAAAATTCATCATGCATGCAAACCTAGAGTCTGCGATAGCACATGCATATTGTACAAATGAGGGACGTTAGTCTTATTTGTTCGTTGCCTATATACAAGTAAGCTGTTACATTATATTTTTTTTGTGATTCAGCGTTCAAGCCGTGAATCTCCAATGGCTTTTAAAAATAAATCCAATCCATTCTTCCACAAATTTTTTAAAACTAATATATTTGAATTTAGCAAAGCAGAAGACTCATTGTCATATAAATTTCATCAGGTTCGGCTACCCTTTTCCTCGCTAGAAATACACAGCTAGCAAACCTAGGATTTGGAAATTTGAGGTATCGGTGCAACGATAGTTAAAACAAATTTTGTATTTGGGTTCGCTGATGAAAACCGCACTTGGGTGCGGAGCTTTGGTAAATTCGAAGGTTATCTTTTTCGATGGTTCCTCTGTAGATGACGGGGAAAGCATTCTTTACAGCACCGGTGCAAGCTCCACAAATGTTGTATGGAAGTTTAGCTGAAATGGGGAGGAGACTGGCATTTAGTTGGTGACATTTCATTGTGTGGGAAAGGAGTAACCGGTGTTTAAAAATATCGGCTAATGGAGGAGGAGGACCTATAACGCATGGTTTTTGAATAATATTGGGAGAAAAAGGCGGTAACCTGGAAGGTGAGGCGTGGATTGTGAAGGCCATATAGGCTTTGGGCCGTTCATTACAAAGGAAGGAATTATGGGAAAAAATAGAAGGGTCAGTTGCTATGTTTCAAAAAAATTGGCAGCTTATTTGGTTCAAACTTTAGGGATTAACACTATGATTTTTAATTAAGTAATTATTTAACATGATAATTATAGATTAAAGAGTTTATTTATTTAAATGAAATCATATATGCTATAACTTGGATAACTTGATATTCGTGAACAGAATCGGACCAACAAGTTGCGACGGAATCGTACTGACAAGAATCACATTATGGAACTGACATGGACAATACAAGAGACAACTGGGATTTACAGTAAAATTTAAATGACTGTTTAATTTAAATGTAAATGAGCAACAAACAAACCAAACCCAGGTGAGTATAACTCACTCAGTTTTTACCCACTTATATTTTATATAACTCGGGATTTGTTTTGTGTGCTATGGTTGATAATTGTTTGTTGTGTGCTAAATATTATTTATATGTTCGAGAAATTGGTTGATTTAACGTTCGTTTATTTTAAACAAAATCTAATCGTCATTGTTAACAATTATTTCCAAACGAGGTAACTTACCATGTTGGTTACATTTATAATAATATAAACGTATAAAATTGAAATATGGATATGTTTGAATTGTTGTTATGGATT
Organism: Allium sativum; assembly: GCA_030737875.1. Taxonomy (NCBI): domain Eukaryota; kingdom Viridiplantae; phylum Streptophyta; class Magnoliopsida; order Asparagales; family Amaryllidaceae; genus Allium; species Allium sativum. The sequence continues at coordinate 547,343,598 of CM060915.1, read as the reverse complement.
GATTATTGAATATTACATCTTTTTATTTAATTGAATAATATTATTTGAAGTAACATACTTGGATGCAGAGAAAACTAGTTGGAGAGATCCAACTAGATTTCTCAAATTTATTGTTTATTTTCTTATTTCAATTATACAAACTGTTTAACCAATCTGACTATATGATCGATTTGGTTGTTGACTGTTGAACTGAAATTCAACATTCATTGTTTTTTTTACCAATGGATAGTATTTGTTGGCTAACTGGCATCAGGTGGCTTATAATCAATCATTTTGTATATATTGATTTACCGTCAGGTAAATTGACCAAAGTGAAGTTATAAAATTTATCTTTATAATTGAGTAGGGACTTTTGAATCTATTATTTTAAATCAAGGTTATTAAAAAGAAAATTTATATTTATTATTTAAGTTTATTAAATTATTAAATGGGTTTGTAAAGCAAATTCTTATAATATTAAGAATTATAAGCAAGTAAATAAAGATTTAATCGGAGGGTTAAAATTGGGAATAATTAAGACTATAAAGGGGATTTATTTAAATTAGTTTTATTTTTAATTAATTTAAAGAAAAGGCTAATTGAGATTAATTAACGAGATAATCATAGTTTGAGTTGACTAAGGTCAATTATTTTAATAGAAATTGGAAATTTGATTACTTTATATTAATTAATCTAATGAAATGGTTTAACGGATGGTGTTTAACTTTAATAAGGCTTTGAAAGAAATTTATTATTTATTTGAGTTAACAAAGGAGTTACAATAGTAAATGTTGAAGTAAACTATTATTTTTATTTAAGTGATTAGTTCTTAAATAAAAATCATTTAAGTACGAAATCAAGTTTGAAATGAAACAGAGTTCAATTGTGAAAATGTTTATAATCAGGTATATATTTAAAACCCGAATTTTTCTGAATGAAATTATAAAAGGGGTTTTAAGCGAATATGACAGCTTAAAATAAATGTTCACTTAATATTCAAATTAAGTAAGAAGGAATAAAGATAAAAAGATTTTTATATTAAACTAGAGTTTATAAACAAGGTTTATAAGAGGAAATGCGGAATTAAAGCGTTGATTTTGAATTGGCGATACTTAATACTGATATTAAATGCAACGAACGGAATTGAAACGAGATTGTCAAAATGGAAAATGGTCAAATGGATTACAAGTGAAATAAAATGATTTGATAAGGAGTTAAGATAAGGATTAGAACCTAATTGGAGATTGGATGAGTAGAGTGATTTTATGAGTATTAATCTGATGTTAATTTCGGTCTTTGGGGTTGATATTTAGGGAATTATTCTCTTACCAAATTACGGTCAAAGACTAAGGGAGGTTGAAGTATTTAAATGCATGAACAATGTTGTGGGTAATGTTTCGAAATAATAATGAAATAGAAGATTGGATATGGTTATTAAATATATCTTTATATTAAAATAAGGGTTTTAGAAGATTAGTATATGGAAATTAATGTTATTTTGCAGCCTTAAGAAAAATATTAGTTATAAAAACTTGTGAATATTAGGTCAAAAATGGTGACGTCATCTTTCCCAAATACCAAAAACCAGACAAACGCATGTCTGAATTTAGATTCAGATCACCGATCAACTTATCCACCAGATTTGCGCTCATTTCAACAACATGCAAGTTGAGTTAATTTCTCTTTCCAAGGTAATTTACGTTCTTCAGATCTGGAATCTAAGATAGATTTTCTGGATCTTTCCTAATTCTAAGGCTATTTCTTCCAATGTTAAATGTTTACAATCTAAATCATGGTTAGTTGCTGTTTTTGAGAATAACTTACATCAAAATTCATTCCAACTTAACTTTTATGATCCTGAAATTAAGGATAATGTTAAAGTCGCTGTGGTTTGTGAAAACTAGGTTGAAAAAGCAAGATTAAATTGGTCTAATTCCATCGTGTTTTATGTTTATGGAAGTAAGCCTTATTATAGTTATCTAAAAGCGTATATTGACAGAAAATGGAATTTGAAGGGTAGTTATAAGTTGTATTCTAGAGAGAATGGAATATTTATCATCAAATGTGACACGAGTGAGGACAATGACAACATTTTAGCAGCTGAACCTTATTTTTATAACAACAGATTGATATTTATGAAGAAATGGATACCAGGTAAGAAGTTAACACACGATTTTCTTAACTCTATAACTATATGGATAAAATTTCCTGATTTGGAGTTAGAATTTTGGTTAGTAGAGGCTATTAGTAGGATTGCCTCTGTTTTGGGTCGGCCTATCAGACTTGATAATGTAACTGAAGGTGTTAGTCGTATTTCATTTGCAAAGATCTTGGTGGAAATTAGTGTTGATTTTAAGTTCCTTGAATCTTTCCTATATTGTGTCACAATGGAGAAATAATATGGCAAAAAGTTTTGTATGAGTGGGTTCCTACTTTATGCTTTAATTGTATGAGTGGGTTCCTTCTTGCTCTCTCCACCTTGCCGTCGATGTCGTTGCGCTCTCCGCCTTGCCAACACGCTATCATACCCTTCTCTTTGCCATCAACGAAGCTAGATCTTATTGTGCTCGCTGTTGTTGCCGAGCTAAACACCTTTCCACGTGCCTTTGTTGCCATCGATGAAGCTAAATCAAGCTCGTTCTGATTTTCACCAACAAAACCCTCTTGGAAAACCTTGGCTCATTACCATCGACGAAGCACAAGCTATAGTTTTCATTCGATTCTGTGCTTGATCCATTCAACTTTGATCCATTTCCACTTTGGAGTTCACAAGGCACTAATTTAAAATATTTTTGGACACTTAAATGTCACTGATTCAGTCTAGGTTTATTTATATCTTCCAATAAGCAGCAAGCATTATGTTCTAGGAAATGATGATATCTTGTTCACTTGGTTCCTGTCACGGTTGGTAATAAAATGATTGACATTATTTAGCCTTGTGACAGTACCTTTATTATTGAGAAAAAAACTTATAGCATGATTTTTCAGTTGTTGACTTATCTGATGCCACTTAGTTACATCATTTAGTAGTGAGTTTGAACACACAATGATTAATGCAAAATATGGTCCTCATGAAATTTGTAGCAATTATGCAGTAACTATATTTAGATATTTATGTTCATGAAGTACTAAACTTTTTGCATTTGAGTAACTCGATGGATAATTTATGTTAAGTGAGAAATGAACAAAAATGGCCATCTGCGTAGTATGTTTGGTTGGATTAGATATGGCTATACCTTTTTTTAGGGGAATGTTACTGGGAGAGATTACGCGATAACACATAGAATGATCCAATATGTGATCTTGATATATGTGTGTATATATATATATATATAGCATTGAGTTCCATGAATTGGTATATTGTTGAAAGCGCCTCCTAGAGATTTTCATGTTTTAGAAAAATATGATGTGAAAGCAACTTCATTTTATTTAGCATAATTTGTTAATATTGAGGCACAAATACATGCTTTCATATGTGAAACTATGTTGCTTTTGAAGAAGTAATGTTGTGAAGTTTTGTGAATTTTTATGTACTACTAATCTTAGTTTTGGTTTATTTGATAGTAATGCTACACAGGAGTGATTTTTTTAATACAACACTACCTAATATATTGATTGTTTAAATATACAGATTGTTACTTTGCAATAAAAATTATTGGATTTTTCAAGTATTCAGTTGTGTACTAATAATGTAATGCCTACTTGGCAACGAAAATGTATTTCTATGCACTATATCAGTACTTCAATAACGTACAGGCTAGTTAATTTTCTTGCATCTATAAATACTTGTGGTGTGGAGAGAGGACTAACATTCCTTGTTACCTAAGAGCCTAAGTGAGTTCCCTTTCCTGTGTTAGTCTGAAAAAAAGTCTTGTACCTCAACAAAAGAATTTGTAATAGTGCAACAGTTGATGAAACAAAATGTTGATGAGCTGAGGTGTTACCATACCTTATATCCTTCAACTTGGTCTGGTCTTGAAGCCTTGTACGTGCATAAGCTAGTTCACTGCCTTTTGGTGTTGTTCCTAAACATATAATGCATGTCAATTTTGGTTCTTTTCAATTTGAATCAACACTTCAATTCTGGTTTTTAGTGCATTCGTATGACCATGTTTTATAGTGCACTTAACTCTTTAAACTTTCTCCAGATTCACATGTACCTTTTGCTAGTGTGGTCTGATTTTTGGTTTAAACTAATCTTGTCCTGTGCCTCAAGTCTAAAATTGAACTTTTATATATATATATACACACACACACACACACACACACACACACATATATATATATATGTATGCATTCATATTTCCTTTTTCCTTGTGCTTGTACACTTCTTTAGCTGATGCACCTATACTTCCTGCCTAGTTCACGCGCATGTCCTTTGTTTTACTACCCACGCGCATGTCTACAGGGCCACTGTGACCTTGCATGAAGGGCAGGATGCTTGTTCCACCATAGCCGTGGAGTCATACGTGGTGGATCTTCTCGATGGGAGTACGGTTGAGGAGACCTGCATCTTTGCTGTTACCATCGTTACATGTAATCTGAAGAGCTTGGCTGACGTCGCGGAAAGGCCGGCCGACCGGTCTAGTTCATGATCCAAGGTATGATTGCCTTGTGTTTGTAGCGGATATGTTTGGTATTTATATGCCCACAAATGTGAATATAGGTGTTTTTTGAAGGAATAAACTTCTTCCGCATTTACAACACCGCCATGGCGATGGTGGCACATTCCTTTTGCTTCTATATGACTGAGTGACTGATTTGTACCTTTATTTCTAAAAAAAAGCCACCATTAAGTCGTTTAATCCATTTCTGCTTCAAGCATTTATATAATCGTTCTATAATACAAATCAGAAATTGTTTATCACTACAAAAGAATCCTGAATTCCCTACGCCATTTTGGCGTAGGGACGGCGTAGGGAATCGAATTTCCCTACGTCGTCCCTACGCCAAGAAGGAAGTCGGAAAATAGCTCGTCGCAAATATTTCCCTACGCAATACCTACGCCAAGTTCCCTACGCCATCCCTACGCCAAGTTCCCTACGACATCCCTACGCCATATTCCCTACGCCGTCCCTACGCCGTATTCCTACGCCAAATTTCATATGCATCCTTACTCATTCCCTACGCATCTGTACACCAAAATTCAATATGGTTATTTTATATTTATCTTCGTCTACCACAAATCATAATAAAACCGAACATATGCAAAATCATAGCAATGTATATCAATAAAAACATTGATGTAAAATGAATATTATGATCAAATTACCATAAACTTGCTACAAATGTATTTAAAACAAATCATGTCCAACAAACAATAAAATAAAGTTGCTACATAACTCAAACATGATCATTTCATCTAATTCAAACATCGTGGCACTCATTTCTTGATTTTTAGCCCTTAGCTCTTCCACTTCCTTCACAAGCTTCTCTCTATCATCTGAAACTCCAAACCTAACGGTGTATGTATTATCTTTGTATATCTACACACAATATTTGATTCAATTAGTACAATGAATAAATTTCATAATACAGTTAAGTAAAATAGTCAGTTTCATTGAGCCTTTAGGCTCAGTTTCACTCGAAACTGAGCCGAAACAACTCAGTTTCGGCTGAGTCTGGCTCAGCGAAACTGAGCTTAAGGCTCAGTTTTAGCTGAACCTTAAGGCTCAGTTTCGGTTGAGCCTTAAGGCTCAGCGGAACTGAGCCGCTTGAAGTTGCTGTTTGTTGCACAACAACTTCAAGTTGCTGTGCAAGCAACTTCTCAACTTAAAGTTGTTGTGTTGTGCAACTTCAAGTTGCTTGCACAACAACTTGAAGTTGCTGTCGGCTGAGCCTTAAGGCTCAGCCGAAACTATATGAGACAAAGAGCCTAACCTTCAGGAATATACAATTAGATTTTATGAAAATATAGGAGAGTGACTCACGTTATCAAGGGACATCTCTCAGGCTCAGCAGTACAGAATTCAGCAAATGCTCCATGTGACATATTCACCTAGTTGAAGAAATCTACACCTATTAAAAAACAATTTAAAGGATTTGGATTTATTTCTACGAATAACATCCGAATGGAATATGGCTAATGCTTGTAAAGGCATTATATGTATGACTTGACATGAACCTAAAAAAGTTGAAGATGTTATACAAACACGTAGAAGGTTTTATATAAAAAGCATAAGAATGAAATATGTCTAATGTTCAAAATATTGTTGTATATAACGTGTGATTATTTAATGAGGTTTTGGTTATCTATGGAAGAGTGACTCACGTGATGTTCTAAAAATGTTCACCTGATGTTCTAAAAATGTACACATGACGAACATGACAGAGGTAACTTAAAATACTCAGTGACTCTAATTTGTTTGTTGTACTACTCAGTTCACTAGATACAATAATAAATTTTATTTATTCACATTTTGAGAAATTCGGAAAGGGTTCCAGTGGTCGTTCAATTATGGATTAAACTTAGGACAATTTAGGCCTACGAATGGATGATAATCATTCCCATTATGAAGTTGGTATTCTATTTTCAGTATATATGTCAAACCAAATGCATTGGTAGAATTGAGCATGTTATACCATGAGCAAAAGTAACATGTTAACTTAATGAAATCTACTTCTAGCAATGTCAAATGTAAGTTTAGTTAACAGTACAAATATTGGTCATTAACATCGTAGGAACCTGGACAAATCATTTCAGAATATGTGAACATTATACTTAGTTTGATTCATAAAGTCAGCATCTTTGATCTACAAAAGCCCAAATGTGAACCTAAAGCTAAACGCTTTAGGGTTTAAAAGAAAGAATAGATCTTTTTGTAGCTAAAGAGCCAGTTGTTCACAAAGATGAATTTTTTCATTAGAAAATCGACATTAAAAGAAGCAGCATTGCAACTAATACTGAAGGAAATCAGAAATATTCGATGAAAGTGATGGATTAGATTTATAAAAAAGAGGCAATTAAAGGAAGACCTAACTTCACCGCAAATAATGAAAAGAGAATCAATGTATATGACCCACAGTACAACAATACGAAGAACGAAGATGTTTTCAGCTGTAGTAAAGACCCTGGAAGAGAATAGTTTCCTGAAATACTCACTTGATTTGAGGGAATTCAGGGAAGCTGCGTAAGCAGAGGAGACAGAAGCGGCGGAATTAAAGAAGGCAATGGCGGCATGCGACGGCGCGGTGGAAGGCAGTCTCAGCACGGCGGCGCGGTGGAAGGTAGAAGCGAGGAGGCACGTTTAGATTTAGGGTTTTTTTCTCTGTAACGATGGAATGCGATGGAATGGGAAAAAAAAAGGAATAGCGGCTGTTTTAGTGGAATTAACGGGTGCGAATCTATAGAGCCCGTTTCAGTAAATTCTAAACCACAATCCCCTACGCCATCCCTACCCCTTTCACATATTTTTACGTTTTCCCTACGCCGCGCCTACGCGGCGTAGGGATGGCGTAGGCAATTTTAGGTTGGAAAACTGCCTTTTTTTTTGTAGTGTATAAACTGCATATATTGTTACTGTATCTTATAATGATTTTTCTATTTTTATTACACTGGATGCTTTACCATCTGAAGAGATGGATCGTGCATCTAAGAATTGCAGGAAATAAACTAGCATTGTGCACTTGTAATATCTAAAAATGGACTAAATAAGACAAACAAAAGGTAGAAGAGGTTTAACAACAGATTAGTGTGCGTGCATTCACTCAATTCTTTTGTGTTCTATTACAGCTTAGTTTCATTTTGGACATTCTTAAAGATAACGATGTCCAAACAAGTTAGTTTTTAATAATAGATCAACATGCATGCACTCACTCAAACAAAGTTTTAACACTGCATTACAAGCAAATAAAAATTGTTGCCTAACCGCCATCTACACAGTTGAAGAATGCATGGAATCAAAATCTAACTCTGAAGTCACAACCAATTCAGCATACTGATCAGCTGAATATACGTGCTACTCTTGTAAGGTACGTATTACCGTATTCTTTTTATTTTTCCTTGGACTATGCAAACACTTAAAATGAAAAAAATGGTGGCTTTGGTCAATTTAGTAGTGCACTACAATATATTGGATTACTTGAACTGACAGTATTTAGTTATTTTTTGAGCTAATGTCAGTACATTTCAAGGAATTACAGGACTAAACTAGTATCGAAAATTCAATGTTGAATCCCTTAAACTGTTAGTTTACGGTATTACGATGAATATAAGTATTGTATACAAGTACAGAGAAAAGTATCCACTTTCTACCCAGCCGATGATAGTTCTCAAAATTTCACAAAAGAATCCACTTTTTATTACCATTCTATGGATTATTCCGAAAAAAGTATAATTATGCCAAACTTCCATTGGCATGGCACATAGAGATAGATGAGATCGGAGGATTTGCCCCCTTGCTGCTGTGCAGATATCCTTTGAGATGTTTTTTAGAAGCATGCATACAACCCTTTGTTTTTACAAGTGTTTGAGTTAAATTTGTAGCAGACTCAACAGATTTAAAATAATCCAGATTTCTGAAGATAAGTGGGAGTTTCTTTATTAAATTATTGAGGATTTTTATATCTTACATTTAGGTTGTTGCATTAAGTTATTTGTATCAGTTGCTTACTCCAATAGACAACCATGGAAGCATCTGTATAGAAACAGTTTTACATCAAAGCAAAATATCTTCCTACTCTAAAATGAATTAAAACAGTCCACGTATCAATGCAAAAAATAATTCAAATATAAGTTGGCTATAAATAATAATTAAGCAAGTAGGCTAGTAAGCTTGTAATTTCACAATTACATTATATGTCCATCATAAAAAAATATAACTCGAAGAAAGATTTATCTAGTAAAAAAAATAAAACTTGAACAGAATTAATAATTTGATTAAAGTTCTTGGGACGGAATTGTAAGTTGTTTATATAAAGCCATTTTATTTCTAGGAGGAGCTCTTGGCGCACATATTTCCCTATCATTTACATTGATGGCGCACATATTGGAGTAAGCCACTGAGTGCACGCATGCTTGCATCCTAATATGTTAGTAGTTAATCGTTTTATGCGGCAAAGCTGGGAAAAAGGTTTAAAAAAAAATTATGGTACAATAAAATTATGTTACAAAGGTATTGTTATGAATAAAGAATCTTTGAATAATAACCTAAGAACAATAGCCAAGTCAGGAACTGTTGACAATAAACTATTGATCTTACCTATTTTTGATTGATTCTTTAAAATGTAATATTCCTTCAATTTTTTTGTTTACGGCCTTGGCTGAATAATTATAAATAGGAGGTGATTCAGACCTCTTTTCGGCATGATTCTTATTGAACAGTGCTCTGCATAGATGTTTAATTACATGTATTAGTGTTGTTCTAAGACATCATTGTGTTCTGAAACTGATAATTTGAGTTAGTTTGCACACAAATTTATAAAGAAAATTAAAATGATGAATATCAATAATAAAGTATCATTTCTGACTTTCACGGAATCTGGCTCACGTTATCAATTAAAGGCATTTTTAACTTCCAAAGAATTTGAGCCATTGTTAGTAATTATCATCTTTGTTACAGTCCTCATTTTGTATGGAGAAATAAACAATACTAGTCTCTTGATTTGATCTGAATACATACTAGATACTGACAATGTTGAAATGCATGATCAGAGTTGCCGGGCTCACCATTTCAATGTATGAAGAAAAGTACGTTTAACATTGATGTGTTGCTGAGTAGATGCACATGAGATGCAGCCAAATTCGTAGGTATGACCATTGTAAGTTGTTAATGCACTACACTAAAACCATATATATTGTGTCAATAGATGTTTATGTACACAAATCGAAAATTTATTGGCTAAGGGGTTCGAAGAGATATTTATGTTTACATATAGATAAATTTATAGATAGATATATTTATAAATATATTTGCAAAACTGATTGGGATCCAAACTTACAGTAATAATATAAACCAAAGCACTAAGCTTTTGTTTAACCTGCTAAAATATCAAAAGTAGTAGAGATGCATACATAACAACACCTTATATCACCTACTGCAATAAATTTTGATTATTATTGCTAGTATATAGAGATATTTTACTAACTTCTGCTTTCTAAAAAGGCATTTATACTCATGCTTCTACCCATGCCCATGTTGAGACGTGATGAGCAAGCTTCATCATTTCTGACTTCTTGAAGGTAAAGTTCTTCATTTTATATCTTATATATTATAAACGGTATTTAGAAAAATAACATAACAGAACTTTGACAATGAAGTATGATTTTACTTGTTGATGAGTTCAAAGTGGAAAAGCAATGCAACTGATGCCTTAGCACACATCAATATTTATTATTTTTTATGCATGTTGTTTTAGTTGACAATGGACAACAAATAATGACAATAATTCCATGTGAATTGTACACTTTTCGTTATCTCTTATGTTTCTTAGTCATTACCATTGCAATAATATCATTTATTGTTGTGATAAATTTGCTTAAGGAAGAACAAGCAGGACTCTCACAATAACAAAAGACAGATAAGGACGGCTTTGGAGCACAAATGACAACAGTAATGGTAATGCTTAGGAGCTATCACAGAGTTTCGCCTTCTCGTTCGCCATCGGTTTCACTTTTCCTTGCGCCTTCACTGTCGTCGTCTTCGTAGATTGGTTGGGTATATTAAGACTTATTTTGATGTAAATATAACGTTATGTACGCGGAATAATGTTAGCACCAGCTGAATAGTTTTGTTGTTTATAATTCAGCTTGGTGTATGAATTGATGAAGGATTATGGATGTTCTTTTTTGTATGTGATTGTAGATGCTCATTTAAATTCAAAATTAATATTGTTGGCAAATTTATCTTTGTTTTTTTATGTGCTATTTATTTGAGTAGTCACAGTTAAATGATATTAGTTATATGTGTGTGTGTGTGCGCGCGCGCGGGGGCGCGGGCGCGGGCGCGGGTGTGGGTGGGTGCGTGCGTGCGTGCGTGCGCGCGCGTGCGTGTGTGTGTTGGCAGATCAGAAGGGGAATAGCGACGGATTATCGATAAAAAATAAAAACCAAAATACAAACATGGAAAACATTCTGTCGTTAATCCATTGTTAATTTGAAAGGGTTTACCGACGAATTACCAATAGATGATTCCAGATTTAATTTTCACATAAATTGAAATCTGCCGCTAATCCCTTGCTAATTAGCAAGGGTTTACTGATGTTCATTTATAAATAGTAATTTTTAAAAATACATATCCATCGCTAAAACATCAGTAAATAGATTCAAAATTAAATTTTTTATATTGAGTAAAATGACGGAAAATGGTCAAAGAACTCACGCCGAAATTCGTCGCAAATGTTGGACATAAATACCGTCTTGGTTTTCCCGACCACCTATATCCGTCGGTAATCCGTCGCTAAACACAATATAGCAACGGATTACCTGCGGATTCTGCTGCTGCAAAATTTGCTTTTTCTTGTAGTGAAGGGTACCTTCAGTTTATCCTTTTCCTGGATGACTAATATATACGAATGTCTGACAGAGTATTTCTTAAGAATCATGTACGTTGATTTTTACAAATGTATTTCTATTAGTGGCGGAGAGGGACACTTCTCTTAGCTTAACGACCAGAGTATTTCTGGGGACGTCAATTAGTGATTTGGTGGGTCTGGCAATGTGACATTCAAAGTGAATGTTGATATGATGTTCTAAAGGTAGTGTTAAACCTCAAGCCTCTTCAACTGGAAAATGACAAAAATTGGGCATGTAGCATGGCTAAGTGGTTCACTCCCAATTAGGGTGTATAATCACCTATCTAGAGAAAATCTATTTCCTTCGATGTTTTCTTTTCGGGAAACGGTGGTTTGAGCCCAACCGTTGGTGATATACATTTGATACACTCAAGCAAAATGAGTGGTCGGTCATGTGTGACCGGATTGCAAGATGTTCTTATTAAATCCAGTGTATTCCTCTCTAGAGGTACACTATCGGTAGGTAGTTCCATACCTTGTCATAGTCGAAATCCAATCCCCAATAAGAGTCTGCAGTTTTTGATTTTATATTATATATGTAGAGCGTGAGATGAAAGCGTTCCGCTAGATTGATATTTACTTGTGTTTAGCCATTATTATAATATCAATAGAAGATATGATTTCAAATTGCTTTGGGTTATGGTAAGGTAAAAACCATCCGTGTTTATGTGTGGACTGGTCTTACGATTATCCTTTCTTTCGAAAAGAAATATTTTGACTTTAAAATCAAGTTGGGTGTTATTTATGAATTTAGAGAGTTTTCTTACTTGGGTTCACTAGACTGGTCCGACGTTTGTAAATGCTCGGGTTATTCCGGGTTCTTTATATTCAGGTTCAGGTTAAGATGTTATTGATTTCAGAAGACGTGCTGGAGGTGTTCATACTTATATATCTAGTAAGTGTCCCGATGTGTGTTGTATATGAAGACAGATTATTATAACTGTCCAAATGTATTGATGTACTCTGATGATTGTAAGTCCTTATTTCAAAGCTCTCAGTAAAGTTTTATTTCTGTTATATTTTGTTCCGCTACGATGTGAGACACTATGTTATGTTGGCTAGTTGGTTCTTCTTCTTCTATTCTAATATTTCTTTCTTTCTTATCTCACCTCTAATTTCTTTCTAATAACTATCTGGTGTTTTCGATACTAAACTTCTGGCAAGTAATACGGGTATATGTATAATTGTTGGAATTCGGGCGTCGAATCCCCCAGGTCATTACATTGGTACCAGAGCATAAGGTTTAGTAATAACCTTGGCCCTGTGGCGTAACTCGATAGAGATGGGGTTAACAATACTTTAGATTGAGTTGAGTGTGTATATATGAAAGTGTATTTGTAAATTTTGGTATAAAATTGTTTTGCATTATGTTATTTGATCGGTTCGATTTTGACACGATATTGTTTTTTTAAAGAGGGTAAATGAAATAATTTTACCCAAATTATATTTTTGTATAGAAAAGAAATAATTTTATCAAATTATTTAGATATTGATTTGTTTGATTGTTTGAATGGAATTCAGACTGGATTAAAAATTAGAATTGTTTAATATAACCAGAAGAGATTTCACATATGAAATTTGCGAATGAGGATTTTAACTTGGAATTAGAATGCATCAGAAATTATCTAAAAAAATAAGTTAATTAAAATTGGAATTTGGAATTGAATTAGTAATAATGAAATGGGAACCAATCTGATATAAATCGATTGGTATGAAAACATAAGTGAATATAAGTAGATATTAATATTGAATATTAATGGTTAATAAAAGTTAAATGATTGGTTATATTGGGTGTGCATTGTTTGTTGGTTGTTTGTTAGATTTATGAATATAGAATTTATAAAAGGTTTAATAAGCAATTGAATGAACTGTAAGCTAAAGAAAATGAATTCCAGTATAATAAATTGAAATGGAATCACATATGAATTGAACCAAATGATTCAACCCTGTATTTGCACCTAAATGATGCTATATGTTTGATTTTGAAAATTTGTATGGTTATATTTGTTAATCAATGAGCTATTATGGAAGAATTACATGTGATTGTTAGTTACATGTTGAATAAAGTTAAGTATAGGCACCAGAAGGCTTTGAGGTTGATGTTGATTGAGTATATCGAAATAAGTTGAGCAAGTATGCCTAATAGCATTCGCATAAGTTGTGCCTACGCGAAAATATGAATTTGGTTTTTGAATTTTGCTTTCCGACTGGGTAGGTCGACGTATATATAATTGTTGATCCTATATAATAGAAATTTTTTGATATTTTTGAAATGTTTTTTAATTGGTTTGGATTTAAAATAAATTGGGTTTTAGAAAAGATAACGGGTTTGTAGCATTTCTACCTTAGTAATTTCAGGGACGAAATATTTTTAAGGGGGAAGAAATGTAACGTCCCGTATTTTCCATAGTCAGATATTTATTTTATTTTTTTATATTAAATATTTATTTGGAACTTTAAATGGATTTATAATATATAATACGTTTATATAACGGAGTTTAAACGTTTAATTTATATATAATTATAAAACGAACTCGAAACAGTGCGGTAGTTCGTAATATTGAGTTTTGAACTTCAATTGAATATACAAAATCCAATATAAGTCGGGTTTCTGTGAAACAAGAATCGTTCGGATCGATTTGATTATAATTTTCTAGTGTAAGAGAAAAATGGAGATTTCGTGTTATATATTGTGTGTTATATATTGTGAGTTATGTCCAATTCAAATTTTCGAATAGTCATTGTGGAATTCGTTAATAAATGATAATGTTGATTTTATAAATTAAATAGGATTTTTAATATAATTTTAATATCGTTCAACTTGAAATTATATAATGTCGAGTTTAATGTGTATTGGGTTATTTTGAAGTTGTATAATATTTCATCAGAAATATACGATAATAATAATTTATTATTATTTAAATTGAATTATTTTAAATTTATTTATAATATATCGATTTTATATAAGCGTTAGAAATAGTTATCTTTCTAACGACCTCCGTTTTGCCTATCCTATCTTCTTCTATACATCACATGGTAATCAAAATCATCCTAGCCTAATGAAGTGAGAATTCATCATGCATGCAAACCTAGAGTCTGCGATAGGACATGCATATTGTACAAACGAGGGATGCTGATCTTATCTATTCGTTGCCTATATACAGATGTAAGCTACTTCATTATATATTTTTTTGCGCTTCAGCGTTCAAGCCGTGAATTTCAATGGCTTTTAAAAATAAATCCAATCCATTCTAACACAAAATTTTTAAAACTAATATATTTGAACTCTGCAAAGCAGAAACTTTATCGTCATATAAATTTCGTCAGGTTCGGCTACCCTTTTCCCCGCTAGAAATACACAGCAACAATAGTCAGAACGAATTTTGTATTTGGGTTCACTGATGAAAACGACACTTGGGTGTGGAGCTTTGGAAAATTTGAAGGTACGTTATCTTTTCTGACGGTTCCTCTGTAGATGACGGGGAAAGCATTCTTTCCACCAGTGGTGCGAGCTCCACAAAAATTGTACGGAGGTGTAGCTGAAATGGGGAGGAGACTGGTATTTAGTTGGTGACATTTCATTGTGGAAAAGGAGTAACCGGTGTTTAGAAATATCGGCTAACGGAGGAGGACCTGTAGCGCATGGATTTTGAAGAATATTTTGGAGAATAAGGTGGTAAACTGGAAGGCGAGACGTGGATTCTGAAGGCCATACGGGCTTTGGGCCGTTCATTACAAGGGAACGAATTATGGAAAAAAAATTAGAAGGGTCAGCTGCTATGTTTCAAAACAAATGGCGACTTGTTTGGTTCAGACTTTGGGAAGAATTGAAGAAAGGATAGGCATCATTAGGGCATGGCAGTGGGGTTAGGGGGTGGCAATTAGACCCGATCCGATGGACCAAGACCCGATCCGTCGGGTCTCGATTCTAGGCGGGTCGGGTTTCTTCGGGTCTAAACTATACATTTTAAAAATCTGGACCCGACCCGTTCCGAGCTTCGGTTCTGATCGGGTCGGATCGGTTCGAGTCCGGTTGAATAATAACACTAAAAATACATATATTTCAATACTTTTTGTTCGGGTCTATATGGATCGGGTCTATGTGGGTCGGGTTTGATCGGGTCCTGATGGAATTTTTCATCACCCAGACCCGACCCGAGACCCATTGGGTTCGGTTCGGGTTTGAGTCTTTTCGGGTCGGTTCGGTTCGGGTTTTCGGTTCTCGGTTCTAATTGCCAGCCCCAAGTGGGGTTGAAATGGATAGTAGATGGGAGGGGCGTATTTGATTGGGCAGGAAGCAAATGGAGGTTGGGGTATTTTATTTCCAATGTGGAGGATGGTATTTCAAAACCAAAGTCAGCATGCCATTTTTATCTGGGATGAAGAGCTCTAGTTGGAACGATACAAAGGTTTCAAATATCGGCCCTGGTTTAAACATTAACAAACGTAATTAGGTTTTTTTTGAATAATATAATTAGTGTTGAATATTAATTAGAAATGTTAGTTAAGTTAATCAGCCTGCTCTAATTTCAGGAGCAAAGGCAAATGGGTATCATAAGAACATGGAGGAGACAGGTAGAATGTGAAGCACTAAAGGGAGCCATTAAATATAAACATTACTTGATTAACATTATGATTTTTAATTAAGTAATTAATTAACTTGATAATTATATGTTAAGGAATTTATTTATTTAAATTAAATCATAGATGTTATAACTTAAATAACTTGATATTCATGAACAGAATCGGACCAACAAGTTGCGACGAAATCGTACTGATGAGCATCACATTATGGAGCTGATATGGACAAAACAAGAGACAATCAGGATTTACAGAAAAATTTAAACGACTTATTAATTTAAGTGTAACCGAACCGTAAACGAACCCAATCCAGGTGAGTATAAATCACTCAGCTTGTACCCACTTATATTTTATATAAGTCGGGATTTGTTTTGTGTGCTATGGTTTTGATAATTATTTGTTGTGTGCTGAATATTATTTATATATTCGAGAAATTGGTTGACTTAACGTTCATTTATTTTAAACGAAATCTAATCATTATTGTTAACGATTATTTCCAAACGGGGTAACTTACCTTGTTGGTTACATTTATAATAATATAAACATATAAAATTGAAATATGGATATGTTTGAATTATTGTTATGAATATTACATCTGTTTATTTAATTGAATAATATTATTTGAAGTAACGTATTTGGATGCAGGGAAAACAGGTTGGACGGATCCAACTGAATTCCTCAAATTTATTGTTTATTTTCATATTTTAATTATATGAACTATTTAACCATTCTTACTAGATGATTGATTTGGTGGTTGATTGTTGAACTGAAATTCAACATTAGTTGTTTTTTTACCAATGGACAGTATTTGTTGAGTAATTGGTATCAGGTGGATTATAATCAATCGTGTTATATATATTTATTTACCGTCAGGTAAATCGACCAAAGTGAAGTTATAAAATTTATCTTTATAATTGAGGAGAGATTTTTTAAATCTATTATTTTAAATCAAGGTTATTAAAAAGGAAATTTATATTTATTATTTAAGTTTATTAAATTACTAAATGGGTTTATAAAGAAAATTCTTATAATAATAAGAATTATAAGCAAGTAAATAAAGATTTAACCAGAGGGTTAAAAGTGAGAATAATTAAGACTGTAAAGGGGATTTATTTAAATTAGCTTTATTTTTAATTAATTAATTTAAAGAAAAGACTAATTGAGATTGATTAACGAGATAATCATAGTTTGAGTTGATTAAGGTCAATTATTTTAATAGAAATTGGAAATTTGATTACTTTAGATTAATTAATCTAATGAGATGATTTAACGGATGGTGTTTAACTTTAATAAGGCTTTGAAAGAAATTTATTATTTATTTGAGTTAATAAAGGAGTTACAGTAGTAAATGTTGAAGTAAAATATTATTTTTATTTAATTGATTACTTCTTAAATAAAAGTCATTTAAGTATGAAATCAAGTTCGAAATGAAATAGAGTTAAATCGTGAAAAGTTTATGATCGGCTATATATTTAAAACCCGAGTTTTTGTGAATGAAGTTATAAAAGGGTTTTAAGCAAGTACGAAAGCTTAAAATAAATGTTTACTTAATATTTAAATTAAGTAAGAAGGAATAAAGATAAAAAGATTTTTATATTAAACCAGAGTTTATAAACAAGGTTTATAAGAGGAAATGCAGAATTAAAGCGTTGATTTTGAATTGGCGATGCTTAATACCGAGATTAAGTGGAACGAATGGAACTGAAACGAGATTGTCAAAATGGAAAATGTTCGAATGGATTACAAGTGAAATAACATGAGTTGATAAGGAGTTAAGATAAGGATCAGAACCTAACTGGAGATTGGATGAGTAGAGTGATTTTCTGAGTATTAATCTGATGTTGATTTCGATCTTCAGGGTTGATACTTAGATAATTATTCTCTTACCAATTTACGGTTAGGAACTAAGGGAGGTTGAAGTATATAAATGCATGAATAATGTTGTAAGTAATGTTTTGAAATAATAATGAAATAGAAGATTGGATATAGTTATTAAATATATCTTCGTATTAAAATAAAAGTGCTTTGAGAAGATTAGTATATGGAAATAAGAATTTAATCTGTATTTAAAGTTATTGAAAGTTTATAAGTTCTGAATAACTTTCGTTAATTAATTTCAATTAGAAAGGCCAAGTGATGTTGAATATTGAACTAGTCAATTCATTTTATTTTATTTTTGGTTGAATGGTTGTTTATTTGATATTTAAATAACCGACTATCAAATCTGGCCAATACGATTGTTGGTATGGAAAGACGAGGATCAAATTTATATTAGAATACCGTTCCGACCAGCAACTACGAAAATGTGGAAGATATCAAATGCCGATCGAGACAGAGCAATCGAAGACCGTAAATCTTCATAAATGGAAGAACCACTTAAAATCTCTATGTCGACGCGGAGTACACTGGGGTTCTATCATGGTTGAAATCTACGGATTGCAAGGACTACTCGCTACTGATCTATAGGGTGATACCTAGGATGTGGTAGGAGGGTGCCTTCGGTTCATCCTGTTCCTGGATGGCTTGTATGGACGAATGTTTGACAGAGTATTTCTTAAGAATCACGTACGTTGATTTTTACAAATGTATTTCTGTTAGTGGCGGAGATAGGCGCTTCTCTTAGGTTAAGGACCAAAGTATTTTTTGGGATGTCAATTAGTGTTTTGGCAAGTTTGACAATGTGACATTCAAAGTGAATGATGATATGATGTTCTAAAGGTAGTGTTAAACCTTAAACCTCTTCAACTGGGAAATGACAAAGCTCGGGCAGGTAGCATGGGTAAGTGGGTCGCTCCTAAGTAGGGTGTATAATCACCTATCTAGAGAAAATCTATTTCCTTCTTTAATCTATTCGATGTTATCCCTTTTCGAGAAACGGTGGTTTGAGCCCAACCGTTGGTGATATACATTCGATACACTCAAGAAAAATGAGTGGTCGGTCATGTGTGGCCGAGTTGCAAGATGTTCTTGTTGATCCCAGTATATTTCCCTCTAGAGATACACTATCGGCAGGTGGTTCCATACTTTGTCATAGTCGAAATCCAATCTCCAATAAGAGCCTATGGTTTTTTATTTATATTATATATATGGACAGCGGGATGAAAGCGTCCTGCTAGATTGATATTAATTTGTGTTTAGACGTTATTATAATATCAAAAGAAGATATGATTTCAAATTGCTTTGGGTTATCTCAAGGTAAAAACCATCCGTGTTTACGTGTAGACTGGTCTTACAATTATCCTTTTTTTCAAAAAGAAATGTTTTGACTTTAAAATCAAGTTGGGTTTTGTTTATAAACTTAGCGAGTTTCCTAACTCCAGTTCACCAGACTGATCCAGCGTTTGTAAATGCTCATATTAGACCGGGTTTTTTTTAGGTTCAGGTTAAGATGCTATGGATTTCAGAAGACGTGCTGGAGGTGTTCGGACGTATATGAAGATAGATTATTATAACTGTCTAGATGTATTGATGTACTCTGATGATTGTAAGTTTTTATTTCAAAGCTCTCAATAAAGTTTTATTTCAATATTATATTTTGTTCCGCTGCGATGCAAGACTTAGTGTTGTGTTGGACAATTGGTTCTTCTTCTTCTATTCTAATATTTCTTTCTTTCTTATCACACCCTTTAATTTCTTTCCAATAACTATCTAGTGTTTTCGATACCAAAGTTCTGGCAAGTAATACGAGTCTATGTATTATTGTTGGAATTCAGGCATCGAATCCCCTGGGTCGTTTCACGTTTGCTCGTGAAAACGGATTTTACTTAATAAAATTTGAAAAGGAAGTTGAGTGTAAAAAAGTTCTAGAATCTAATCCATGTTTTATGGACAATAAGCTAATTTTCATTAAGAAATGGGAATCCAGTTTAAGATTAGAGTGAGAATGCTTGATTCTCACCCAGTTTGGGTGAAACTAAAAAACTTGGATCTATCGTTATGGAACGCGAAAGGTATTAGCAAACTTGCAAGTTTAATATACACCCCATTAAATCTAGATGATTATACTAGAAATACTAAATCCTTAAACTTTGTTAGAGTACTTGTTGACATTAAGGCGGCTAACAAATTAGTCAAGCAAGTGAGAGCCAAAGATAAAAAGGGCAATGTGTATATTCAAGAGGTTGAATATGAGTATGTTTCCCCAGTTTGTAAAGCTTGCAAATGCTTTCGGCACACCAATGAGTAATGTAACATTGCTGTTAAACCAGTTACACAAGTGTGGAAAGAAAAAATCACTAACATTCAAGCAAGTTCTTCCGCTGAAAGTCCAGTAATAATTACGAATTCCTTAGACAAAATTCAGAAACAACAAGTTGATTCTGAGGTGATATAGGACCTTCATGAAGAGTTACAAAGCAAAAGACCACTAGATACAGGATGTGGTAACTACCATACTATTAACATTGGTGATACTACAACTTGCTTGAACAGACCTGATAACATTACTTCTCTAATCAAAAAGGGAACTCAAGTTGATCTGGTGGATCAGTCTGAACCTGCTAATGAGTATGCTCCTCAAAATGGCTTGAAGTCCCCACTTGATGGGTCAAGTGCTCCTGACCCTGCAAACAATGAGTCAGTAAACTTAGTTGATACCAAATTACCCACAGACGATGAGGAAGAAGAAACTGAAGAGGAATCTGCAGAGAATCTTACTAATACAAATAAGAAATACAGAAATCAATTCAAAAGTAAAACAGAGTTTGGAAAAAAGAAAGTGGTGTTGTACTCCCTCACCCATAATTTTGAGGAGCAGTCACTCACTTAATTAATGTCCATTATTACATGGAATGTAAGAGGTCTAAACAACGATACTAGACAGCTAGACCTCTCAAATATTATAAGGGTATATTCTCCTTCTATCATGTGCATATTAGAGAATAAGTTTATTAATGAAAACACGCAACATTTCTTAAACTCTATTGGTGATGACTAAGAAAACTGCCACAATAATGATACTGGATGTAAAGGAAGTATTCTCATCCTATGGTGTAAGTCTATTTGGTGCTCGCAGGTTACAGATAGGAATGATCAACAATTAACTGTTAGTGCTAAAAATAGTGGTGGATTACTTATTACACCGACGGCTGTGTATGCTATAAATATTGCAAATGGAAGGATTGAACTGTGGAATAAAATAAATTCTTTGGCAAACTTTGTTTCTACTCCCTGGATTGTGTCTGGTGCTTTCAATGCTGTGCTCAACAAAGATGATAAACTTGGTGGTGTTCCTCTTCGAATCTCTCAACTTACTGAATTTAATAACTGTGTAGTAGGGGTTGGACTGCTCGAACCTATCGACAGTGGTCTGAAATATACATGGAGAAGTGGTGAGAGTAAAAAAATTCATGCAAATTGGACAGAGTGCTGGTTAATTATGAAGCATTATCAAACTTCTTGAAATTAAAGTGCAAATACTGCCTATTTATACCACCGATCATAGTCCTATACTTATTCAGCTTTTAACTAATACACATAATGCAAAAGGGAAAAGTTTTTGTTATGTTAATGTTCGGAGAATGAATGAAGGTTATGATAATGCTATAAATTTTAATTCATGTGACATCAAAGATGGATGTGCTGGTTTCAAAATTATTCAAATTCTCAAATATGCGAAAAAGTGCCTCAAGGATTAGAACAAATGCATGGCTAAATTTTTTGATAACATCTACATACTTCAAAATAAATGTGTTATGTATTTGCAAATGATTGATGATGGAGATGGTTCTACTGATGTCTGGACCAGATACCATGAATCTCAAAAAGCACTCTCTACCGCTATGGAAATCAAAGCTGTTGAACTCAAGCAAGAAGCCAAAGAGCACCGTATAACCGATGGGAACGCATGCAATAGAATTTTCCACACAAAAATGTCTATTTGAAAGAATATCAACCACAGATTTCAAATGATTAACAACTTTGGCAATTCCACCAACAATAATAATCTAGAACAAACTGTTATTGAATATTTTAATTCTTTATATAATGGAGAATATGAAACTAATTTACCTTTGTCTACTGCAGGCATTTGGTGAACACTAGAGGTAAACGGTTGTTGCTCGACCGTATTGCTTCCATTGAGGATTGGGATGCTCTTAAGTTCATCAAAGTGGACGCCAGCCTAGGTCCAGACGGGTTGGGTGTTGGTTTCTATATTTATCATTGGGAAGTTCTGAAATATTATATCATTCAAGAAATTTAGGAAGCTTTTAATACATGGAAAAACATAAAGTGATGAATCACTCTTTCATTTGCCTCATTCCAAAAGTCGAGAATCCCACCAGACTTAACGAGTTCATACCTATAGCCTGTTGCAATGTTCTCTATAAAATTCTTAGCAAGCTGGTATGCAATAGAATGAAAATAATGTTACTAGATATCATCTCGGAATGTCAAATTGCATTTATCAAAGGCAGAAGTACTTCAGAGAACTTGTTGCTTGCACACGAACTTGTTCGAAATTTCAACAAATCAGGTGCAGAAAATTTTTGTCTAAAAGTTGATCTGCAAGAAGCATATGACAAAATCAATCCTAATTTTATTATTTATATGTTATAAAGCATGGGATTTCTTAGAATGTTTGTTAAGTTGGTTAAAGAGTGTATTTCTACCCCTACAATTTTTTTGTTTTGATCAATGGTATCCTAAGGGGATTCATTCGATCTAATAGGGGGATAAGACAAGGAGACCGTTATCTCCTTACCTATTCGCAGTTGCTATGGAGTATTTCTCTCTTCTAATGGATATGTCAAAGCAAAACAGACTCATACAGACTGTGTACAACTTCCAACCTAAGATAAGCCACCTATTATATGCTGACAACCGGATAATATGCATTAAATCAAATGAAACAGTAACTAGAACTATCAAAAATTATTTCTAGCTTTTGGAAACATATGTTGGTTTGAAAGCGAGTGAGAACAAGGCAAAATGTTACTTCAGCAAATTCTATGTTAATCGAGAATTAATTCTGAACATTCTTGGGGTTACCGAAAGGACTTTACCTGTTAAGTACCTAGGTGTCCCTTTATCTACGAACAAAATTACAGTCAGAGAATACGTGAGCCTAATAGACAAAATCAAAGATAAACTTTAAGGTTGGAGCTCGAAAGTGTTATCTCTGTCTAGGAGAATTGAGTTAGTCCATAAAGTGATTCAGGCCAAAGTAAACTTTTGGATACAAACTTTCCAAATATCCATCACTTTTATTGAGAAAATTGAAAAGGTGTACGCTGATTTCATATGGAGGGGGGATATCACAAAATAAAATACGCTGATCTATGCAGACCAAAAGAAGAAGGTGGTGTTGGTTTGAGAAATATTAGAGATGTGTTCACATTAAAGCAAGGCTGGAAAGTTATAACCAACAATGGTCTATTGGCTAAATGGATGCGATAAAGATATATTAAAGACAATTTTTGGTAAATGACTATTGACAACAATGCATCTGCAAAATGGAAAGCTAATCTTCGTTTAAGGGACACACTTGCCTCTAATTGTAACAGAAAATTCGCTAATGGAAGAAATACGAGTTTGTGGAAGGATCCTTCGATTTTGGGTAAATCTTTAATTGATATTGTGGGTTGGGATACTTTTTCGGCTTATGGTTCGCCTGACACTACTGTTGACCACATAATTTACAATCAAACATGGTGCAGTGATCAACTGCCATGCAATAACATCATCAAACAGAATATAAATGCTATGTCATTATTTACTGGTAGAGAAAATGACATATGGGAATGGAATAATACTAAAGGGATTTTCTCTATTAAATCTGCCTGAAATTCAGTTCGAGATCGACATAACATACAAACGTAGAGTAAAACAATCTGGGATAAAGCTATTACGCCAAAAACTCACTTATGGCATGGGCAATTCCTGGTCGTCTCCCTACTTTGGACAGATTATCTAATTGGGGTATCACTGATGAAAACTCTGTGTTTTACGTGGAATGGATGAGGAAACTCATGATCATTTATTCTTTTTGTGTGATTTCTCAATTACAGTGGGCAAAAACTGTAAAGTAGCTACAGAATCAAATTCATACAACTTAAGAGACATAGCAAATTACTTCGCCAGTAAAGACAAATGCAAAGACTTGGTATCCAAACTCAACAAGATTTCCTTGATAGCTGTTGTAGCAACAGCAGTTTGGAGGGAGCGTAATGCATGCATGTTCAAAGGGAAGAAAAACCAAGCAACGTCGGTGAGCAAACTTAAAATTTCTAAAATCAAATTAAGCAGATGAAGAATCAACTGGGTAACCTTACGGATAGCTCACCACAAGTAAATGATGGTAATGAAGATGAAGATCTGGTGGAAGCGAAGGGAGGAATCCGAGAGACCAACAAGCGTAATTTTGAGCCGCCATGATTTGCGGAAGATGAAGACGCAAAATTAGGTTTAATTTGGGAAATAAATGAGTTCAATTTTTGTTTAATTAATGCCCAAATCGGTGTGTATGGTTTTTCCGTGTTTTTCCTTGTACATCACATGTATTGCATCATGTAATCAAACAATTTGTTCCCTTCTGCCATATAGAATACCCAGTTTCCAAAAAAATAATTACACATTAAACCGTATACCTGTAGATGCTAGATATGCCGATCGGTTCCGGGCAGACTTCTACTACAAGTTGGTTTAACTTCGTGCCTAGTGTACTAAGTTTGAATGGTTCATGGCACCCAGACTTCTCACATTAATTGGGCTTACTTGTGGTTGCTGGATTTGTCGGTCAGTTCCCGGCAGACTTATACCACAAATGGCAACCAACCTCATGTCTGTGTGTCATTACTTATATATAAAACCATTCTACACGCACACACAAGCAATCAATATATATTTATATATATGGGGACATTTCAAATTTGAATTCTATCCTAACCGCGTTTATTACGCTAATATAACGTTAATTACGCTATTATATTTATATAAGTATGATAATTATACAGCCTAAATAACATAAATATTCGTATGAATTAGAAAACCTTCTAACGAGATGGCAATTGCCATCTTGTCTAAATCAATGTATACAAGTTTGTTTTTCCATACTTTTACCGCTACAACTTAGGCATGATGGCATAATAACAAGATAACAAATAGCAATGGATAGAAAATATACATACATACAAAATTTCAACTTGCATCCTAGGCTTGTTAGAATGGTTTCAATACTGGATCAAAAATAGAGTATTACATACACTTATACATGTATGTTTATAATTTCCACTTTATCAAATTCACCCCTTTTTGGTGTTATGCACATAAAAACGTTTACATTTGATGTATTTCAAGTTTGAATATGTTTGGATTCAAAATAGAATCCGAACCTAATCAAATCATGAAATACCCAAATTAAAACCCTTTAGGTTATAAAGGCGAATTACACAAAGTAGAAGCAATAGTGACAACATCCTTAATCCAATAATAAAATCAAATATCCTCAAAATCCAAATATCATGACAATTCGTATGCAAATATAAAATAGAGGATTTGGGGTTTTGGTATTGATGTTATTGATTTTCAAATCCTCTTAGGCATATCTATCAACATGATAATCTAAAAAAAATATGAATATGCTTAAGTAAATGATATTCCACTCACAGATCTAGGGAAGAACAAAGAGGAATCTGTAGTAGATCTAGATCTGTGCTTAATCTTTGCGACAAACATGATCCAATAATTCTCCTAATATATATATACACACACAATAAACATGTATTAGAGTCTTACCTATATATATATTTATAGCGAATTCCAAAATACTAAACCTATATGAATTACAACAGAGAGAAGTTAAAAATAAGGTTGGAGGAATAGAAGAAATCCTTAACCTTTTTCTGGAATTTAGTAATGGTAGAGAGTCAGCATGGAGGCAGGGATAAGAGAATGGTTAGGGTTCTAATGTGTGATATGAGGGGCTATATATAATTACCCGTGTGAGCGTAAACCGTTGGATCACTCAGATTTAATCTGGGCCTTTTATTTATACATATCCCTTAAGAAAACCCTATCCAAACATAGATTTATTCTGCTCCTCAGCCGCCAGCCGACCGACTTGAGCGGTCGACCTAAGTAATCGATTGGCGGTCGACACCACTCTTGAGGGGGCGGTCGACCTCCTGGTCGCTGAGACGCCCAATAAACGTTGTGGCGATGAGGTGTTAATTTAATTAATTCGTTCCTTAATTTCATAATCTTATTCCTTATATACAATATCCTTTGTCCCCGTGATCTATCCTTATTTCAATTTCTCCCTCTTCATTTTGAATATATTTTGGATATATATATATATATATATATATATATATATATATATATATATATATATATATATATATATATATATATTACATAATTATATATATATTCTGCGTTTTACTGTCCAAATTCATTTCTTCATAACTTCTTCATACATTGACCGTTTTCAGTATATTATATATGAAAAAGATTCAAAATTTCGCCATGAATCCAAATAAAAGTATTTCGTAGCCAAATTCCTAAAGCTGCAAAATTTCATTTTCCAGCCATATTATTTAATTGCTTATTTTTAATCTATTACTTAAACTTGAAAGCAGGAAGAATAATTTGCTGCTGTGGCATCCGCTATACTCTGTATTTCAAAATCAACTCGATTGCATTCATCCTAAAAACAACCATGTTGAAACGATCGAAATATTACTCCATCGCTCCCTCACAAAATCCCTAATTCCATTTCCCCCAACTTCCTTTTCCTTCTGCTACACTCTTCCTTCTCACCATCCCGTGTCCCTATCTACTTCTTTTTGACCAACCCTTCTAACCAATCAAGGTTGACGTTGTCGCATGCTCCTCCTCCCAAATACGTACTTCTACCTTGCTCGATTGGGATCTCCTATAAACCCTAAACGAACATACCCATTACCCTTCCCAATACGGTCACAAACTTGCAACAACCACCAATCATTTCCCCTTCCCAATATGGCTATCTACATCAATCGTGGTTGCCTCCGACAGACTTGGCAAACGATTCGGTTTCTGCTCCAACATTAATCCATTCATGATAAAAGGCGGTGAACTTCAATCAATCTTCGATCACCATCCGTCAATTCTACTAAACCACCATTGATAATTGTCAAATTTCCTTCCCATTGGGAAAGGTTAGATTTTTATCTCCTTACAAATATATGCTGCAGCGGAATTTAAAAACCCCAATTTCGCAATAACTGCAATGTTACCTGCCTTTACTCAACCTCCCCATAACTTGGAGACAATATTTTCTTTTCATGTACGTAAATTCAAATAATCCTGATTTATTGCATTCCAATTCATGTTGTTTCTTTGGGTAATTTGCAATTTTTGGACTATAGAACTGGATGTACTCGTTCATAGTAACTGTAAATAGACTAATGATCTACTGTTAACTTACTTGGACTCATAACTGAACCGATGGACAATAAAATAGGAATTATCTATATTTTCATCTGTATCGGTGTATGATTTGTGCATGTAATCAGCATCCCATACCCTTGCTTCTTTTTCTACCTCTACATAACTAAATAGAAAAAACTAAGCATATATTAATCTACGTAATAATCAATGAACTTGTACGCCTGTATACATTCGGAATCTTATGCGCTTTGCTGTGGAAACTGTGCATGCTGTACTTTGAGCTACCCTTACCATACTCTTTGCGTTGAACACTATATTGCAATCCCACTTTCAGCAACATCTTCTCTTATGGTGATACCATTTAAATTTGTAATAAACTAAGCTTTATTCATAATAACAAGCAAGGATAATGGGGGGAAAATGAAGACGTTATACACAACCATTTTTTTTTCAATTGGATGCATGCCATGAAATTTTGCATTCCATTTTGCCCACAATCGTTTGCTTTCTGTTTCGTGCATTCCATTTTGCTTTATTTTTTCCTTTTTTTAGATAATAAGGTAAAAAATATGTGTGCATCATTTCACTGCATGTATGCATCACTTGAGATGTATGTGATACAACAAAAATATAGGTAGAGAGAATTGTTGAAATAGAATTATGAAGAAGAAGAAATATTGAAGAGGAAGTTGACAATAGAAATTTTTCTATATCATTCTACTAGTTTTTCCATACATAAATAGCCGTTGGCTCAACTACTTTTTCCACATGTCCTACTGTTATTGACCTATGCGCAACTTTTGTGCAGGAATACAGCTTTTGCAACAAATACAGCAGAATTCAGAAAACAGAATACAATGCCAAATAAAAAAGAAACAGAAGATACGATTTCCTTTGTAGCCATCTGCATGTCATACTGCTACATTGTTTATTCTATCTCCTTGGTGGCCTAATGATTCTCTTGGGTCTCGTATTCACGTCTTGTGCAGCTGATGAGGTGCTGCTCGTATCATTGCATATCCCTTCGAAATTGACCTTGTCCTCAAGGTCATTGCATTATGTGTTTGGTGGAAGTATTGGTGTTGCTGATGGGTTGGGGAATAACTTGAGTAGTGAGGTGTGAAAAACTGGGTGTATGCGGGATTCAGGTGGTAGGATCAGTTTATGGGCCAATGGACCAATTTGTTCAGCTATTTGGAAGGGGTCGTAGTACTTTTTGGATAGCATGTGATGGTTGTTGCGGAGCGAAGACTGGCGATATGGCTGGAGTTTCGCATATACCCATGATCTAATACTGTATTCTTTGTTGCTGCAGTGCTGGTCGACGTGATTTTTCATGCGTGATTGGGCTTTGCGGAGATTTTCTTTGATGGTTCGTGGCAGTGTGCCACGGGATAGTGCCCAAGTCTCAATATTGGGAAGGGTTTTGGAATTGGCAATGTAGTTAGATATGATGGGTAGAGGACGGCCATACACAGCGTGGAAGGGAGTGGTATTGATGGAGGAATGTACTTGGTGTTGTACCACCATTCTGCCCACGGTAGACATTTCACCTATTTATTTGGAATATCACCGACGATGGCGCGCAAGTATGCTTCTAGACAGCGATTGAGTACTTCAGATTGGCCATCGGTTTTGGGGGTGGTATGCGTTGCTCATCCGCAATTTCGTGCCATGGAGACGAAATAATTCCTTCCAAAATTGACTAGTGAATATTCGGTCTCTATCCGATACTATAGAGCGTGGAAAGCCATGCAATCTCATGTATTCTTGAACAAAGTGGGAGGCTAGTTGTGTAGCTGAAACGGATGTGGGTAGTGCGCAAAAGTGAGCGTGTATGGGCAGCCCATCGATGATTACCCAGACAGTTGTTTTTCCCGCGGATGCAGGCAAATTGGTGATAAAATCCATGGCTATATCTTCCCAAACTTGTGCTGGTATGGGTAGTGGTTGGAGGCGGCCTTTGTGTGGGGTGTTATCGGGTTTAGTTTGAAGGCAGATGGAGCATTCGTGGACAAACTTTTGAACAGTGGTGGTGAGCTAGATTTGGCCAAAAGAAGTTACTGGCTATTCTAGCAATAGTGGCTTTGATTTCGAAGTGCCCCCCAGTTTTTGAATCGTGAAACTCAGCAATGATTCTATTTCGCAATTCCTCGTTGGAAGGGACATAAATGCGTGAATCCCAAAAGAGTAAATCGTTGCGTAACTAGAATTTAGGGTTAAGGCATTTACCTGCGTGCAGTTTATCGATGAGTGACCAAGTTTTGGTATCCGCCAGCAACGCCACTTGAATGTCGGCCAGAAGTGGAAATGTTGGCCCCGATATTGCTGTCATGGTGGCGGCTTGTGTGAATCTGGAAAGTGCATCCGCCACTTCATTTTGTTATCCTGTTTGGTAGTGAATCGTAAAATCGAAGCCGAGTAGCTTTGTTAACCACTTTTGTTGTTCAGGAGTTTGGATCGATTGTGAGGCTAACTCGCATAAGATTTTGTGATCGGTGTAAATCTGAAAGGTTCTTCCAAGCAGGTAGTGGTGCCACTTTTTGACCGCTACGGTGACGGCGTACATCTCATGGGAATAGGTGGACGCCTTTTGTAGATGTTGCGGTAATTTCTGGCTAAAGAATGTGATAGGGTGCTTTGATTGGGAAAGAACAGCTCCCACTGCCATCGTTGAAGCGTTAGTAGTTACGATGAAGGGTTTTGGTAAAGTCGGGTAATGAGAGGGTTGGGATATGGTATATAGCCTGTTTAAGTGTTTCAAAGGCTTGTTGGACTTTTGGTGACCAGAGGAAGGAATCAGTTTTAAGGAGATCTGTTAGTGGAGCTGCAATCTGTGCGTAATTCTTGATGAAACGACGGTAGTACCCTATAAGGCCCAAAAATCCTCTTACGGCCGTGACCGACGTTGGGCTAGGCCATTGAATCATGGAATCGATTTTAGATGGGTCTACTTGCACTCCCTTTTCCGAGACAATATGTCCTAAGTAGTTAAGTTGGGTAAGGCCGAATGTGCACTTGGTACGATTGACAAAAAAATTGTGGTGATCTAGAATTTGGAGGGTGGTTTGAAGGTGATCTATGTGGGAATTCCAAGATGGTCTGTATACTAATATGTCATCAAAAAAGACGAGAATAAATTTTCTCAAATATGGACGGAAAATATTGTTCATGATGGCTTGAAATGTGGATGGAGCATTGGTCAAACCGAACGACATCACCAAGAATTCATTGTGGCTGTCGTGTGTATGGAATGTTGTTTTAGGAATGTCGGGTGGGTGTACACGGATTTGAAAATAACCACTTCTTATATCCAGTGTTGAAAAGAAGGTAGCACCATATAGTTCGTCTAATAGCTCATCAACTGTTGGGATGGGAAAGCGGTCTTTTATAGTGGTGGCATTGAGGGCGCGGTAGTCGACACAAAAACGCCATGACCCATCTTCCTTTTTGACTAAAAGAACAGGTGAGGAGTATGGGCTAGTGGATGGTTGGATAAGGTTGGATTTGAGCATTTCTTGGACTTGTCGCTCTAGTTCATTTTTTGAAAATATGGGTAACTTTATGGTTTGGTATTAACGGGTTATGAGTTGGGGTTAAGGTTAATGTGGCGATTGAGCGCACGGTTTGGTGAAAGTTCATTGGGAGTGGAGAAAACATGGCTAAAGGATTGGAGTAATTTTTTTAATTGTGAATTGATGGGTGGTTGGGGTAACGTAGGTACTGGTTCAGGTATGTGGAATTGTAGTTATAAGAAAGTGGAGATGGCTGAAGTATTTTCTAAACGCTTTAATTACTGGACCGAGATTTGGGTGGGTGAGGTATTTGGGCCCATCCCAGTTAGCACAACAGCCTTATTATTAAAAGTAAATGCCATCGTTAGTTGTTTGTGGTCCAAATTTATCGTGGTCCAAATTTATCGGTCCTAGCGTTTCGAGCCATTGTATGCCACAGACAGCGTCGGACCCTAAGATTTCCAATAAGTGAAAGTCGATGGAGAAGCTGGTACCTTGTATCTGGACGTCCACGTTAACGCAGCTGCCGGTGGTGCGAAGCTGTTCCCCATTTTCGACGGTTACCACGTTGGATCGATTTGGGTTGAGGCCTAGGAATTTAGTGGCTTTGGGGTGGATGTAATTGTGTGTGGAGCCCGTGTTGACGAGAATTGAAATGGGATTGTCGTTAATTGAGTTGGAAGGCGAATGGCGCGAGGGTTACATGAACCGATTAAGGCATGAAAGGAGATTTCTTGTGGCTGTGTGGAAATAGAATCGACGTTGTCATGTTCGGTGATGGTAGGTCGTGGCGGGTCAGGTTCTATGGAAGTTTTCGATACTGGCGGTTGTGATGTGTCATCGGGGGACAGATCTGGTAAGATCATAAGGATGTGGGTGGGTTTGCAACAGTGGCCGAAGTGGTATTTTTCGTCGCAATTGAAGCAAAGCCCATGTTGTTTGCGGGTTTGCATTTCGGCGGTGGTGAGCTGTTTAACTGGAATGGTTGGTTTAGATGAATGCACTTGTGATGTTTGGGTTAATGACTGAGTGGATGTGTGGTTATTTGGTGGCTTTAGAGTGTACTGGTTGGGTTTGGAGAATGGTATTTTGGGGTGTTCTGTATATTTGCATTCCACTATTTTTGGCAGCTTCAATTGCGTCAGATATGTTTGCAGGTTTGTGGAGATGAATTTCATTTTGGATATGCGGTTTAAGGCCTGATATGAAACATTGTAGAATGGATTCTTGTGGAAGGGTGGCTATGCAGTTACAAAAGTTTTTGAATGTGGATTGGTTGTTTTCGATGGATGAAAGCTGTTTAAGTTTGAATAGAGTGGCTTGGGGGTTAAGGAATGTAGGGGGACCAAAGCGTTGCTCGATTGCTCTTGTCAATGTTGGTCGTGTGGATATTTGTTTATTGCGGTGCATCCACTGAAACCAAGAGAGTGCTTGGTAGCGCATGTTGAAGCTTTCTAGATCAACTTGTTGATCTTCGGGTGTAGATTAATATGCAAAAAATCTATCGGCCTGAAAAATCCAATCATGTGGATTTGAGCCATCAAAAGAGGACAGTGTGCATTTGGGTATTCGGGTAGTGGATGGAGTGGATAATAATGGGGGTTGCCTAGGCGATGGGTGGTGAATGGTTTATGAGGTGAGAGCTGTGATAGGGTGTCTAGTCGTTGAGTGAAGCTGGCCATGGTTTGTGTGAAGTCTTGAATGGCAGTTTTGATGTCAGTAATGTTGGCATTTTGGTTTTCTTGGTTTTGTTAGATGGTGGAGATGGTTTCCTGGTGTTGGCTGAGCTGTTGGAGGGCCTTGTCGACCTTGGTCATGGTGGTGAGTGAGTTTGGATATTAGGGAGAAAGGGAGAAGAGAACAACCAGTGAAAGCACCAACTTGATACAATAGAAATATAGGCAGAGAGAATTGCAGAAATAGAGTTATGAAGAAGAAGAAGAAATATTGAAGAGGAAGTTGACAATAGAATTTTTTCTATATTATTCTACTAGTTTTTCCATACATAAATAGCCGTTGGCTCAACTACTTTTGCCATGTGTCCTACTGCTATTGACCTATGCGCGACTTTTGTATACAGCTTTTGCAACAAATACAGCAGAATTCAGAAAACGGAATACAGTGCCAAATAAAAAAGAAACAAAAGATATGATTTCCTTTGTAGCCATCTGCATGTCATACTGCTACGTTGTTTATTCTAGAAACCTCCCTGGTGGCCTGATGAGGTGCTGTTCGTATCAGTATGCTGCCACGCAAAACAATTGTGCAAGACCTTCCTTTTATTCCATGTGTTCCTCCATTTGTGCCATGCAAAAATTGTTAAACGTTTTCTTTTAGTTCCATGTATTTTAGTTCAGGTTATATATATATATATATATATATATATATATATATATATATATATATATATATATATGACACCCTAAATAGTGCAGCACCCCTAAATACCCCCTAATTTCCACCACACATTCTGTTTCTTTCTCCCTTCACTAGTTCTCTCTCCTTCTACTAGGATAATTTATAATAAATAAGAGGTAGAGAGGAGGGCAATTGGGGTGCTCATCATTTGAGGAGCCATTGAACGCTCCTTTTATATATATATAATTTTTATAGTTTAGATACGAATGGTAAATACCGTTCACATATACCGTAAACGCCGTATATTTCAAAACCAAATGTCCCGGCATACGAAATAAAATACCGTTCTGTTCGATATGCTGATACAAAAACGATATCACACTGAAATTGGTCATTTCAACGCTCGTGTGAAAATTTATGCTGATACAAAAACGATATCACATTGAAATTGGTCATTTCAACGCTCGTGTGAAAATTTACTGCTTACGCTGTACCGGTTGCCCCTGCCTTTAAATCGACCATTTAAATCGATTTAAATGAAGCTAACCGACCCAGAATTTAACAAACGGATGATGACATTTTCATTATAAAACTTTATACAATATTTCTATGTCAAATAATCAAATTCCAGAAATCATTAATTTCATTGTTACACTTTGCATACTGATTACTACGTTGAAATACAAATCATATAATGTTTTCATTTTTATCTTCCTAATTAGATTTTAACAATTTAATCTCAATTGAATGGTTGTCTTTAACAGTTTATTACAATTGCATGTTTTCTTCATCAAGTTCTTCTTATTTTACATGTTCTGTGTACCCCATAAGTTTAAGTACGATATTAAAGTAGGCTAACTCCTTGAGCCATTTGCACTGGAGTTTGTTTTACTCAAATTTTATTTTTTTGACCAAATTACTGGGTGATTTAATTTTAAGTCTTAACTGTTGCTACATGCTAAAATGAAACAAAAAAGGACCATTTCTCACATTCCTTTATTTGGAAAAGAATATGTTCGAATACATTATTTTAGGATTCAGTATCGAATAATTCAGCTGATATAATCGCAACAACTTTTTTGTTTGCAAAGCACGAGTATTGGTTATGCTTTCTACAATTTTTTGTTGATTACGCTTTCTTCATTAATTTTCACCTTGACCACTGGCTTGGTTCTTCCGGCCACCCCACACTGATACTGTGTCAAACCTGCTAGGAAATTGACGCCAAATGTCCTGTTAGGAAAATGAAAACATTTAGGTAGTGTTTGGTTTACCATTTTAAGTTTTGGGTTTTTGCCCATACAAAAATGTTCACAACACATACACACATATCATGAAAAACAACCATTTTAGAAAACAAAGTTAACACACAAAATAAAAAACAACTTTTATCTATTTTTCATATTTTAAGAAATGAGATAAACATGGAGACCAATTCTTCCTTCCATGATTGCCACATCCCCTCCGCGGTCCCTTCCATCTTCTTTTCATTCTACCACTTCTTCTTTAACGCCTTTAATGTTTTGTAATTAATTGTGAAAAATAAAACCCAAAACTCATTTTTAACCAAACGCACACTTAAAGTTTCTGATAATACCATCTTCATAAGTTTGAAATGAAAAAGTATACAAACAATTATACTACTGCAAACATAGCTATTACACTATTCACATAGTGCATGCGTTCAACCTTATGTTCCCAAAACCGGCTTCACTCACGAAATATCCTCTACATGATAACACACACAGCGTAAACCAACAACCTACACAACAAAAGTCAACAAAATTTTCTTACCCCAGTTGGACCATCTTCAATACACCACAACCATGGACTACACAACTGCATATGACAACTAAACACAAAATGTTTCCACTAAACCCAATCGTCTGAACGTCTACACTAAAACAGACCGCAATACAGCACTATTCCAACTTAAATACTTATCTGTATGCGAAGCACGGGCCACATTCTAGTTATTTGTTTATTATTAATATTTATGAATTTTACAGGGTGTTACAATCATAGCTTGAATTTTTTTGGATCTAATTTGACTCCTTGTTCCGAAGTCAAATGGCCCAACTATTCTTCTTCGGTTAAAGCAAAATCATATTTGGATAGGTTAATGAAAAATTTATAGTGGTCAAGGATTTGGAGAGTTTTTTGTAAGTGGGAGATATGAGAAGTGATAAGCTGTATACAAGTATATCATCAAGAAAATACCAATATGAAGTGACGGTGGCGGGACTGGAAAATGGTGTTCATGGTAGCTTGAAAAGTGGAATTGGAGTTTGTTAATCCAAAGGGCATAACAATGAATTCATAATGTCCTTCATAAGTGCAGATTGCTGTTTTTGGAATGTCGGTGGGATGGGCGTGTATTTGGAAGTATCCACTTTTTAGGTCTAATTTGGTAATGTATTTGGCACCATGGAGTTCGTCCAAAAATCCATCAACGGTTAGGATTGGGAATCATTTTAAATTGTGATGGTATTTAATGCACGATAATCGACGCAAAATCTCCACATGCCATCTTTTTTTTAACTAGAAGGACGGGAGAAGAGAATGGACTTGTGGATGATCTAATGAGTTCAGCTTGGAGCATTTTACGAACTCGTCTTTCAATTTCATTTTTTAGAAGTGAGGGTAGCGGTAAGGTTTGACGTTAACGGGTATGCCGTTAGGTAGGAGGTTGATATGATGATCGAGTTGACGATGTGGCGAAAGTTCAGTTGGTGGAGAAAATAAGGTAGAGTGTTTGTCAATGAGACTTTTAATTTATGGGTGGACGGTGGAGGTGAGTGAAGTAGATGTGTAGTTAAGGTGGAAATAATAAGCGATTGAGTCAGTGCTGTTGAGGCGTTTGAGTTGATGGAGTGAAATTTTTGTTGGGTTGAAGTATGGTTGAAGTCCAGTTAAGGTGATGGATTTATTATTGTGGTAGAAGCTCGTGTTCAAAGATTTATGATCGGTGAGGATTGGGCCTAGCATTTCTAACCATTGGATGCCAAGAATTATGTCAGTTACCATGAATTCCAACAAATGAAAAATCAATTTGGAATGAAGCTTATTCGATTTCTACCTCAGTATTTCTACAAAATCCCGAGCTCCAAATGCATTCTCAATTGCTAACTATTACTCCAAAATTTTGAAACCTATCCACTTTTAATCCCGAAAATTTATCTATTCTTGGTTGTAGATAGTTATGTTTGCTTCCACCGTCTATTAGTGCCGAATTTTGATTCCCTTTGATTTTTAATGAGATGTGCATCACTCTTAGGTTTGCGGCTCATACCAAAGAATGTAAATATGGCTCATCGGCCGACAGGATGAATCACTTTCGCTGTTGTCGTGGAGATCGGTGTCAGGCCCGGTTTCAGCAAGGGGCTCGATTGTGGTTTCTGTAGGTTGGTCGGAGAAGTCGTCGGTGATGAGTAGTAGGTTATTCCAATTTGTGCAAAGGTGATTTAGGGTGTATTTTTCGCCACAATTAAAACAAAGGCCCTGAGCGCGTTGCATTTCAGCCGCTGTCAGCATTTTATTTGTGTATTGGAAGAAGTGGGAGTTGGTTTTGGTGGTGGTATAGGCGGAAGTGTTAATAGTGGAGCGCTATGTTGGGATGCAAGGCTTAGAGGCAGAGGAATGTTTCATGATGGAAAGTGTTTTTTGGGAAATGTGAAACATTCAGTGAGTTGGGTTTCAACAAGTTTGGCTAGTTCGATGGCTTCGGATAATGAAGTCGGTTAGAAGATGTAGAGTTCACTACAAGAAAAAACCCATTTAACAACTAGTAAAATTGTTGTTAAAATACTTTTAAAACATTTTTCATTACGTTGTTGTATCCATAGTTGTGAAAAGGTTAATTTCTTTAATAACATTCATAAGAATGTCGTTAAAACGTTGTAAAATTATTTTCTGCTAC
Organism: Allium sativum; assembly: GCA_030737875.1. NCBI lineage: Eukaryota > Viridiplantae > Streptophyta > Magnoliopsida > Asparagales > Amaryllidaceae > Allium > Allium sativum. Next base: position 547,306,362 of record CM060915.1, on the reverse strand, counting down.
GCTTCATAAATGTTGGGAAATACTGTGAAAATGGCAACTACCCTACCGTAACATAATTTAAGTGTTGTAACATATAGATTTGACCACGTTCCTTTTTCATCGTATATGGCACTTGGATGATAATTTAAAGTAGTTGTTAATCGCTTTTGTGCTTCTTTTCTAGAACACTATATTGTTAGATTCCACCGCACTTGAAAAACATAATTAATGTCGTTATTCACAACATTTTGCATATGTTGTTAACATGATAATACCATCAGATTTTTCAAATAGAATAAATATAATTTAGCGAACATCTCACGCATACTATAGGTTACATTTCATTAACACTCGTAATAAATGCTAATATAAAATTATTGATGAAGCACAAAGAAATAAAGTACTACATTAAATTATGAATCAACACATATTCATATGCTCACCATTATTACAAAAATTACCAACGGTATGGTATAAATAAGAACCTTATTTCAATAAAATAAGTAAATATTACATGAACATGTGGTATGCACTTGATTGCCTAGTAGAAGCTACACTAGCCATCACAAGAAACCTTCGCAAAATAGAAATATGCCATGCTCGAATAACTGGCTGAAATATTAAGGAACATTAAGCCCACCATAAAAGCGGAAGTAGCTATTTTGATTGTTCCTGAGAATAAAATATTTTGTCACTTCAAAAAATACATATGTTTTAAATAATACATATACGATAGGCATAATACGTTGTTCACAACACAGACAAAAATCAATTGTTAGGTTTGACCAATATGCAAGATTGACTTCGGAATTTATATGCTACAGAACTAATCAATAAATTGTCTTGCAGTTAAGATTGCCGAACACGTTAAATACAGTGGCTTGTATCCACATATGTAATCATCCATTGTAATGATTTATCATCAATTAAAATGCATAAGTGGCAAATTTGATCAATATATCCAAAATAAGAAAACTGAAGCTTTTGCATGCAAATTTATATCTAGCTAGACAAACATCATGTCGAGATCACAACGTCTAGTATAATAAAACTAATATTCATAATTCTATGATGATCAGTTTTAAATACCACACAAAGCAACTACAACCTAGCATAAAGGATACCCATGCAATCATAATTGGGATAGATAGCAATCATAAGTGTAATGGTTTCATACCACCATTTTGTTTCTAATCAATACAAGTGCTCTAATTTTCTACCATTCGATCATGCAAAGAGATGGTGTTTAGTTTAATTTTGGAGCCACACAACACATGAAATGAGAACAATAGCATTATTAAAAAACTTAAAATGAAACAACATAGTATATTTTTATCTTCAATGCATATAATTAATTATGTACTTGGATTGTATTGTCTGCATAATCAGTTTTTAGTCGACATTAATAAATTAAGTTGGTACACCAAGGATGATTTATTTTTCTAAATATAACTTGATGATCAAAGTTTTGATTATAAATGTTGCTAAAAGTGCTTAATGATAAAGAAAAAAGTTAACAATAACAAAATCATTGTACTCCATAACTGTATTAGTAACACCTTGTACTGGCTTGATTTTTAAAATTGTAATAGTAAGACATTTTGGCATGTGTATTTCTTTATTCCAGTGCCAAAGCATAGATCTTCACACTTCTCAGAGATAATTTTGTTTGGATGATTAAATGTGCTAGTATTCATAAAATTTGCAGGTAATGGACAACCAAACATTGGTCCCCCTGAAGATGCAATATATATTCATTATACATTGGTTATTAAATAAAAAAACATTAAATTCATATCAAAAACAGAATTATCATGTACAATTGTTAACTTGGGCTATTTACTTTCAGCTATATAATTTGTTTCACAAAATTATCCTAAGAAACTTGGTGTTGACAAAACTAAATACTCTTCACTATTATAATCTAGCATTTGCTTCTCTTACTAAATAATATTTTAATCCATGAATTGTGATGAACCATGACTTCATTACTTTCCACCGCTTATCTTTTGTTTGCAGACTTGATAGAATTGTGACTTTTGTGGGAAAGCTAAGCATTATGGTAATTTTGCAATTTTATTTTGTAACTCTAGTCTAAACATTCTTCTTTGTTTCATATTTAATCATTTAAATGAATAGCGAACTATATTTAATCATTAAAATAAAAGGCAAACCACGTTGCATGGTTTATTTTTATATAGAAATATGATTTTATGTAGAAATTGTAGCTATAAATGATAGCAACCACTAAATATGTCACTGTGGGATGCACATCATAAACTTTCATATAACACAAACTTGATTAAAAAGAATACACTCATCATCATCATCGTCATCATCATCATCTTCATATAATGTGTGGATGTGTAGAAGGACAGGTGGTAGCAGCGAACATGATGTAGTCGTTACGTCACAATCGATTGTAGTAGATCCCCTTCCAAGATACAGAAATGAACATATATTTTTAATTTACTCCATTTCTATCACTTTTCATATCAAATAGGTAGACTATAAAGGACATCCTACTCAATTGAGTTACAACCGAGCTGCAATAGTTACATCTCAATTTATTGCAACTAAAGGTTGTTAACAATTTATTTTTTTAAGTTTTCATTTGGTTGTTGAATTTGTTAATTTGAGTAATATAATATTTCCAACTACAGAAAATTTGGAAGATATCAGAAAATTTATTACCTATTTTTTTGTAAATTTAGACAGGGCAATAAATTATAATAAATTATCTACATAAGTGGAAGAATGTGAAGAAGTTTCTTTTGGGATATTGAAGTAAGGAATTAATTCTCTGATTGGAGAATTAATTAGGCATTGATTTATAACCATAAATCAATTACTTCAACCCCAAATATTAGTCCTTATATTAGGATAGGGCTTAGGTAAATTTATGACACATCTCTCAAAGTTGTATTTCTTCTTCTTATTCTTCTCTATTATCGGTCTTGTAATATTTTCTTATTTAGTAAAGGAATAAAATCTCTTCTCCCCAAGTGGACGTACACTAACAAGATGTTAGTGGAACAACTATAAATCTCTTGTGTTTCTTTTATTGCTTGACCTGTGATTGTTTTGCTGGTGACTATCTGGTGTTTATTTTGCCTCACCATCAATCCGTTCCTATATATTTTTCCACAAGGTTGGGTTTTATTCAACAAGGCGTTTTTGGGAAACTTTTCCCCAACAATTGGAATCAGAGGTACGAGGTTGATTGAGAAAGGGTGTTAGGCATTATGGAAGTAGATGAGGATAATTCGGCAAATGCATCAAGGACATATGTCAAAGGGACATATATGGCAGCAGGATCTCAGTTAGCAATAGAAAGATGGAATGGGGATAAAGACTTCGAGAAGTGGCAATGGAGGATGAAAGCTGTTCTGATGAGGAATAATGTTCATCCTGTGGTATTTTCTCCTAAGGAGTTGACGTATGATATTTCAGCCGTGGAAAGAAAGGAGATCGAACGATGAGCATTTACTACTTTACAATTAGCAATGGGAGAAAATGTCATTTCAGATATTAGCGGTGAGACCACTGCTAAGGACATTTGGACCAAGTTGGAAAAACTCTATTCAAAGAAGTCACTAACCAACCGTCTGATTTTACCGAAGATGTTTTTTTACCATGCGGATGAGAGAGGGTACTTCAGTGAAGGCACATCTAAGTTTCTTCGATGATCTCATGATGAAGATGAAGACTGCTGACTTGAAAGTGGATGAGGAGCAAATAGCAATGATTCTTATGTGTTCTATTCCGGAGCGATACACAAGTTTCGCTAATAGTCTTATCTATGCCAGAGATACACTAACAACAGATGATGTGAAGGCATGTCTTCTATTTGAGGACTTGAGGGATCAGATGAAGGGGTTGAGTGAAGGTAGAGGAGGAAGTAGTACGGAAGCCTTATTAGCATGTATGGAGAAAGGTGAGAAGAAGAAGAAAATAAAGTCAAGAGATGGGAAGTGCTACATTTGCAAGAAACCAGGCCATTCGAAGAGAGATTGTCCAGACTTAAAGAAAAAAATTGAAGCTGGAAATTCATCGATTGCGGTGGAGAAATTTTTGTCTGATGACTTGTTGATAGCGGTAGTATCAGATGTATCAGACCATTGGGTGCTAGATACGGGGGCGTCTTTCATATGACACCTAATAAGAATTATTTCAAATCTTTTAAAAGAAAAAGAGGGAAACTGATTCTTATGGGAAATGATGCTAGTTGTAGAGTCATGGGCGAAGGTACTGTGCAGATTCGCATGTATGAATACGCACCTTGATAGGTGTCCGTTATGTTCCAGGTCTTCAGAAGTCAATGATATCTCTTGGGAAGTTGGCATCCAAAGGATGCGAGGTGACTATTGATAAGGATAGTCTAAGGGTTTCTAAGGGAGCATTTGTAGTGATAAAGGGAGATATGTTTCATAATTTGCATCTCCTGAGGGGAACACTGTACGTACTTGGAGAGTCAAGGGCTGGAGTCTACAGTTGTCGTGGAAAAAATGTCAAAGCTAGGCATACAAGAAGGGACTTTGAGTCTCTGCGTAGACAGAATATGATCAAAGGGGAAAGCTTCAACAAGGTGGGATTTTTCCAAAAGAATGTGCTTAATAAGCGGAAAAAGGGATCGTCTGAAGTTGGTCATAGATCAAAGGAGAAAGCAACGGATATGTATAAGTCTTTGCAGACTGCTAAGTTCGGGCATTGCTCGAGTTGGAATCGCTTATCGAAGTACTAGGTGCCTTGCGGTGGCATGGTGTGGAGAGAGAGTTGAGATGGTTCATGGAGACATTTGTTTTCATGGTGAAGATTCATAGGTCTTACTTGAAGGAGGTACTTTGAACACTTCATTGGCAGGCGGTGGGGTTGCTGGAGTTTATTGACAAAGTGCAATGGGTGATGGCCATGCCGAAGCTCATTAAAGAAAGTAACCATGGTGTCTTATCCGAGAAGATGCTTAAAGTAAGAGAATATAGGTGGAGCTGGTATGCTTTCAAGGAAATACAGTATCAAGGTGGAGTTTGGTAGAATTTGTGATACAATATTTCCATTTGTAGAAGATTTGGAAGATATTATTGATTATGGTGATACAATATTTCCTTTTAGAGAAGATTTGGGAAATATTGTTAATTCGAGTAATATAATATTTCCAACTGCATAAGATTTGGAAGATATCAAAAAATTTATTGCCTCTTTTTTTGTAAAATTAGACAGGGCTATAAATTACCTACATAAGTGGAAGAATGTGAAGAAGTTTCTTTTGAGATATTGAAGTAAGGAATTAATTCTCTGATTGGAGAATTAGTTCGGCATTGATTTATAACCATAAGTCAAGTACTTCAACCCCAAATATTAATCCTTATATAAGGATAGGGATTAGGTAAATGTATGATACATCTCTCAAAGTTGTATTTCTTCTTCTTCTCTTTTATCAGTCTTGTAATATTTTCTTATTTAGAAAAGGAATAAAATCTCCTCTCCCCATGTGGACGTACACTAACAAGACGTTAGCGGAACCACTATAAATCTCTTGTGTTTCTTTTATTGCTTGATCTGTGATTGTTTTGCTGGTGAGTATTTGTTGTTTGTTTTGCCTCACCATCAATCCATTGCTATTTATTTTTTCATAAGGTTAGGTTTTATTCAACAAGGCGTTTTTGGGAAACTTTTCCCCAACAATATTGTTTTTTTTTTCCTTTTCATTCGGTGGTTAAATTTGTAAACAAGAGTTTTTTATTAAAGGCAGGCACTGTAGATGGAAAAGAAGACAGGCACAAGTTATAAGCTGTGATAACATAGCAAGCATACCATCATTGCGAAATGAGAAGATAAGTAAGGGGATGAAGCAATATTTTATCAACTTTGAAATTGGTGATGTGCATTGGTTTGTAAGTGAACCAATGCTTCTATTGTGTTGATATATCGAAACAAGCAATGGTTGCAGTGGTTGATCAACAAAGCTAATGTGAGCCTTGTAGATTTTTTGTTCGTTGTGCAACCACTAAACATTCTAAAAAATCATGATAAACAATTTCATTAATTAAACGATTTGAGTTTTGGAGTTATGTCTAACAAAACATTACAGTAAATTGATTATAGTCTAACAAATTAATTATAGCCTAACATACCTATGCATTTTCATATAGAGGCTTGCAGGAAACATAATTTCTATATAATAAAGAATTAAATTATGTGAAGCATGCGATTTAGACAAGGGAATGTAAGTATAAAAACAATAAAGTAATTAAAACACTGAATAGTTCGTGCTAATTTGTTAAATTAGAGAATCAAATATCGAACTTTGCAAAATATAAAATGATGTTCACAAATAGTAGAAGCTGAAAATCCAAGCTGTTCTTATTTAAGAACAAAATTTTCATATATTTTATCATCTAATAAATCCAAGAAAATAAAATTAAAACAAGTCAATCATTTGCAATTCTGTCCCAATAGTATACCAGAATGAATTGACAGTAGAGTGAATTAACAAAAAGAAAATCGATTTGCATAAAATTAACCCTCATTCAAAACATGTATAATACCTGATTCGTAACAGCATAAACAACACTCTTATCTGTCCAACTACACTAGCAGCTCATCTATTGGTAAAGTCTGCGCCACATTCACTTCTTCACCTCAAAAGATCCCTTCAATTGCTCCACTATTACATCTGAGCCATTTCCAAATCTATACAATGTACGAGGGTCCAACATTTGATTGAGAAAATTTGATGAAGAATTAATACGATCGAAATAAAGGGAAATCATAGAAAGTCGATAGCTAGATTAGGGTTTTCATGAAAAAAAATGGGGAAGAAAAGGAAAGTAGAAAACGACAAATAGATTGTAGGTGTTTTAAATTAGGGAAATTCTATTGGGACACAAAATTTAGATACAATTGGTGACACAATTAATCTCCACCATTGGATCACCCCATGGATTACACCTCTCCACATAAACATAAAAAGATCCAACGGTTGAGGTTTTGTGTCTCCAGGTTTGTGTCTAATTTTATGTTCCAATAGCCGTCATCTAACAATACAACCTAGTGATACATACCATTATTAATATCCAACAGTCAATATTTACAATCCGTGTGGTGTATTGTTTCATTCAGAAACAAAAGAATATGACGCAGACCAACAAAAATTATCATATTGCATTTCGTAAAACCGGGAATTAGACAACCACCATCTAACAATACAACCTAACAATGTTGATTTACTAACTAATCATTAGATTACATTACATATTTGAATTTTTAATAACTTTAATTTTAATATTACAAAAAGTTTCATTTCAACTTGAAAATTATAATTTTGAAAATATGAAATTTATGCTTAAATATTGAAATTCAATTCTAAGATTTAATCATGAAATCAAAGATTGAAACTTATATTTGAAGTCACAAAATTTGAAAAATAAATTAATTCAAATTTTGAAAATCTGAAATTACATGATTTGAGTTTTACATTTTAGATTTTTAAATGAGGAAATTTGAATAAGGAATTAAACTTGAAAATTCATATTCTAAAATTTGAAGTGTTTTCAAAACTTGAATTTTGGAAAATGAGAAGTATAATAGTAAAATATTTTCATTAGAGGAATTTATTATGTTAAAGATATATAGCCTATTAGTTTTAGAACTAAGAAGATTATAATTTTGTTTTTGAACTTTGAAAAATCTTGCTCTTAGTTCATTTTTATTTGAATGGTTGTGTTAGATGCTTTGTATTTAAATTTTGCACTCAATATTTTTTAATTTGAAATATGTAAATATGAGAATTTGGAAGTTCATGAAAAAACACAACATTTTGATGTACATGTTGAAGTTCCGACGACGCCATACCGCATCTATATATACCTAAACTTCACTACGTAGCTTGGAGCATACCATTACATGATGCTTTCCATCCATTGCTAGTGTCAAGATGAAATATGCCAGAATACCTCAATTTACATGCACAATCATGGAAAAAACTTATTGCGATACAAATAAACAATTTTTTTACTTACTGTTAGTCTCTTGCATGTCATCTCCTTAAAGAACCTTGCGTTATGAGACCAATGATGGTTAAATTCATGCACATCCACAAATAAAATGTAAGCAACACTTAACATTCTTTACTCTGCTCTAGGACTAGGTTGAACTCTCTTCAACGTCAATGTCATCATGACCTCGAACATACGGGTTTAGTAATTTCCGATCCACCTCCCTCTGCAACTTCCCCCAAAGTCGTATTATTTCTTGCAGCATTTCTTGTGTTTTGATTTATTTGAAATTTTATTTTATTTTCAATTTAAAGATAACTATAGGCATGCTATTAAATAACCTCATTTTTATTATGTTCGAATGAACTTATTGGATTGTGTAAGCTTGCAATGCTTAGATGAAGTTATTAAAGTTTAATACATTTATAACATATAAAACACATTGTTTAATCTAAGCACTTTAACAACATACATTATAAATCGTAAATTATCACAACATAAGATACATGTTGTTAAAGACTATCATTTGCAACCATTTTTCGAAATATTATGGAAACAATTTTATTTTAACATTTTTTGAAAAAATGTTGTCATAAAAAGTTATTTACAACATTTTTTGACAAGTATTGTGAATGGCTTGTTTTATCTACAATAGTTTAATCAGTTGTTGCAAAACCCATGTTGTAGAATGTGTTTTTTCTTGTAGTGTCATCTTGTATCGTAGTTTTAAGGCCACAAAGGAAACAACAGAGAAAAGCGTCAAGTGGTAGTATGGTGATGTATACACTTGCTAATTTTTTCGAACATGGATCGGTAATCTTCAACGGAGACGCCTTGACGGAGTTTGAGTAATGCAACCTGAGGATTTACAAATGAAGGTGAGTCGAATATCTGCTATAGAGATTAAGTAAGATTTGTCCATGTGGTTAGTTGTTGGTTTCTATACATCTATTGGAATCACATAAGTGCTTGACCGGTCATGTAGAATCTTGCTTGTTCAATGCGTTGTGCTTCCGGTGTGGAGTGGTAGGTGAAGAATCTTTCGTATTGAAAGATCCAATCAAGAGGGTCAGAGCCATCAGAACAGGTAAGCTCGCATTTTGGAGTGCAAATGGAAATGGGACTTTGGTGGGAAGTTGTATGAAGCGGGGTGGTTAAGAGGGGGTGTGGTGGTGGTCTAATTGGAGAGGGTGGGGATGATGGTTAGGAGGGTATTTTGAGGTGTTAATCAGCGATGGGCTGAGTGAGTGAGTGTCTGTAGGATAGATTTGATGTTAGATATTTCGGTTTGTTAAGAGGGTAAGTTGGATTCTTGAGAAGCTAGGTTGAAAGTGATGATGTTAGTGGAATTTTGGTGTTGTTGGAAGGTGTTATCGACTTCGTGGTTGTGGACAACTTGAGTTTCGACCATGATGAAAGCACCAGTTGATGTGAGAATATTAGCAGAACATTAAAGAGAAGAAAAAGAGGTATGAAAGGAGATCATTTCATGCCTTTCTACAAGCTGTACATTACATATATAAGAATTCTACTTATCTAAAAAGACAAATTCTAATAACTAACTCATTCCCCACTTGACACCTCATACTATAATAAAACGAAAGCATAACTAATTGTGTCATTAGTCTCTTCTAGAGTTATCTTGTTTTTGAATCTTGCAGGTTTGGCAAAGGTTCTTTTGGGTCTAGTTTTCATGTGGTTGGTGATGCAGTCCTTGTGCATGTCACATGTATGTTGTGGTGCGTCACATATATATCCCTGAAATCGTTGGCCATCATTTTATGTCTTATATGAACAAAATTCAAACATACCAAATTAGCATGCTAAAATCATTGACATTCAGCAAAAAAATTAACTTCATTGTGGTTGTATAGGCCAGTCTTCTTGTCCTCCAAGAATTGCTTTGCCTAGCCCAGGATCTGCTAAAGCACTGTATTTTTAGTTGTCGGAAGTGCTGAAGCAAACATGGGCATGCTGTTGTTTAGTTTCAGGAATGAATTTGAGGATTTTCTGAGGAAAAGCATTGCAATTCGCGTGCGGTGACGTTAGAACTGTTTGTGTGGATTCTGTTGATGTTAGGAGGGAGATAATTTTATGCGATGGTTTTATAGTGGATTATTGGAAGAGTACTGATTGAGTTTGTAGTCAGAGTTGAAGAGATGGTGAGGCAGGAAAGTGTTAAAGGGTTGAAGTGGATGGTTTGAAAGTTTGTGTGCAAGTCGGTTATGGTCCATAGTTGTTGAAGCCTAGCTTAATTGTTGAAATGGAAAACTTATTTGTCATTCATGATGGCGATAGGTTAGGTTAAAAGAGTTATGATGGAGATTTTAAGTAGTTGATTGTTGGAGATTGGTTGTTGGATTTTGGAGGAAACCGAAATGAGGAAATTGAAGTTCGGTAGTGGGAACATGTTCAGTTTTTAAATATTGGACACAAAATAAAAACAGACAAGGTAACGGTTTCTTTCTTAAAAATTATATGAACACATGAAACAAAATGGACTAAGTGAAATAAAATGTAATACACATAGTCGCAAAATTGAGTCAAGAAAACGAATACAGAAGAAAACGAATAAAATGGCCATGTTTACCTTCTGATTATAAGCTTATTGAATTTTAGAGTTGATGTATTATTTTTATCGAACTGAACAAAATGAGTTTGAGATAATTGCAAGACTGTAAAAGTGAATTTTATTGAGGTATTAATAGAATGATTATGTACAAAAATGTTACATATGTTTATAGTTGCCAAAACAAATGTTTGGCAACAGAAAAGAGATGTTAGGCTAAACAAATAGGCCATATGTACAAGCCCAATGACATAATATAAAGTATCCTAAACACACATATTTAGCAGCATCGATTCATTTCTTTTTCTTATTTGCCCCCTTCAAATCTAGGGTTAGCAAAGAAACCCAAAATTTTACATTTTGTATGAATCGATGCCTCCACCTTTACGAATCTCTCTCTAAAGTATCTAGAAGTTGAGGTCGACTTCTGATAGCTGCTTCTCTTTTTCTAGTTTGAACTGGAGAAGTGTGTTGCTGAAGTTGTCGCTTCGAAGTGAGAAATGCTTTTAGATCTAAGCTTCGAGGTTCCTGGTTGCCATCGATTTGAGTATTTTCTATTGTTTTAAGAGATGGACAGTGTTAAATCTTCAGTTCTTCACGAAGTATGGTAAAATTCTTAGCCGAAAGTGCTTTGGTAAGAATATCTGTTGTTTGATGGAAGGAAGGTATATAATTGATTTGTAGTTTTCCTTGCTTGACTTGTTCTCGAACAAAATATATATCAATCTCTATATGTTTTGTTCGAGCATGCTGAATAGGATTGGCTGATATGCAAATAGAACTTTGATTATCACACCAGATAGTTGCTTTTGACATGTTATTGAGTTGTAGTTCTTTTATCATAGATTGTATCCATATTATTTCTGCTATAGCACTAGCAATGCTCCTATATCCTGCTTCTGCACTGGGCTTTGATATAATTGATTGCTTGTTAGAACTCCACGATATTAAATTGTCACCCATGTAGATGTAATAGCCAGTGATAGATCTTCTGTGATCTAGATCTGCAGTCGGTCAATCTGAGTTTGTAAATCCAGTAATGTTTAGGACTTTTTCACTTTTTACGGACAATCCGTGGTTTAAGGTCAATTTGAGATATCTCAAAATCCTCTTTATTGCTCTCCAGTCTTCATCTTTAGGTTCCTGCAAGAGTTGAGACACCTTGTTAACACTGAATGATATATTAGGCCTTGTTAAGGTTGCATATTGTAATGCCCCCACAATACTCCTGTACTGTTTGATATTATTTATTGCTTCTCCTCTGTTTTCGGAGAAATGCTGACTGAATATCATAGGAGTTGGTTGAGATTCAGCTTCAATCATGTCAGTCTTTATCAAAAGTTTTGTTATATATTTCTTTTGGCATAAAAACATTTCTGATTTTGAATTTCTTCTTGCTTCAATTCCCAAAAAATAAGATATTTCCCCTAGATCTTTAATAGAGAACTCCTTGTCCAAATATTTGATAATGTTTTCTATCTCTACATCACTGCTTCTTGTAATGATCAAATCAACAATATAAATTAGCATGTAAATAGTAGATGTTTGAATAATTTTAGTAAACAAGAAGTTACCAGATTTAGTGGACATGTATCCCAGTGTATTCAGAGTTGATTTGAGTCTATCAAACCAAACTTTGGGTGGTTGCTTCAAACAATAGATTGCCCTATTAAGTTTCCACACCAGTTTGGGGTCTTGTGTATGTCCTTTAAGTTGTTGCATATATATTTCTTCCTCTGGAATGCTATTAAGGAGTGCATTGTTCACATCTAAGTGTCTGATATTCCATTTATTTTTAAGTGTATGTTCAATATTACCTAATTGTAGTTGGTTTGACTACTAGTGAGAAACTCTCATTGTAGTCAAATCCATACTCTTTGGTGAACCCTTTTGCTACCAAGCTGGCCTTGTATCTTTTGATGGAACCATCTGGATTCCTTTTAACTCTGTATGTATAACGACCCACATTCTACACAGCGGAGGATTGTAGAATATTTATTTCTTTCTCGTAAGGAGTCATATGATCATGTAACTTTGGGAGACGATTATTGGGGTCATTTCCCATGTTCATGATTTTTGCCGGTTTTTAAATGACCATTTTGTCCCTAGCTAATCTTGTTTCAGCCATAACTTTTGACTGGTAAGGAGTTTTGACATGAAACCACTTGCATCAGATCCGGATGATGGTTTACCTTTCCGTAGAGTGGCCACATGTGAAAAGCGGACTTACCGTTTGGAAGATATGGCCGAAAGAAGGTTTGGAAGGTGAAAAACTGCTTAACCGGGCCAAATGAGGTGATTAGTGAATGAGCCCATAACCCATTTCGGGATTAGGGCTATGGGGAGGCTGAAATGAGCTCGGTTTTTATTTCAGTTTTTTAGCTGACATTTACATCATAGAAACCTAACAATGGCCTCTAACATCTAAAATCACCTCTAATCACTTTCTAATCAAGTATTAGCCTAATCTTCACCAAATTAAGGAGAAATAGCACCGAATCAAGGTCGGAACTACTGTATAGCCTTGGAAATAGCGCCAGACAGAGGATAGTTTCAGATTTGGCATTTTATTTGTGGATAAGGTGAGTGATTTGCATAGTTTCTCACTAATTATGGTTAATTAAGGGTAATTAGTGTTAATTAGCGAAGTTAAACATAATTAAATTCTGGAAAAATATTTATAAATTTTGAAATATTGTTTTAGGCCTCTATTAGAAAATTTGGTTAGTTTGGTTAAGTTTTGATAATCCTATCATTAGGTTTGCTTAAACATGCTTAAGGAGAAAAACATGGGTTTTGGGTATGTTTGATCCGTTTCAACACATTAGATTGTTGTTTTGGTGTTCATGGTTGATTATATATGTTGCCATGACTGTATGGTATGCTTTGTGATTGATTAGAACAGTTAGAATGGTCGAAAACACTGTCGTATGGCATAAAACAGTCGCTGGAAAAGTTGCAGGAAAAACTGTAGGGATCGGGATCAGATTGGATAGGGGGAAGGGGCTTGGATCAGATAGGATTGGTTTAACCGACACCAGAGACAAGGAATCTGAACCGAACCGGAGCCTAGGCAGAAGAAAGAGTATGGCAACAGAGGAAGGCTACTTGCAAAGAGTTGGAGTTGGGTTGGGGACCAGATCGGAGCCGAGTATGGGATCGGGTCGGAAGAGCTGAACTGAATTAGATTCGGTTATGGCAAGAAGGAGGGCCCCCATTTGTTGGAATCGGACCGGAGCTTGGAAGGGGATCGGATCGGACCAACTGGAGGACTGAACGAACGCAGGTAGGAGCACCGAACCGAACTAGGATCTGGAGATGGAGGAACTCCAAACTGAACCGACTTGGGGAGGAACACTTTGAGGACCGAACCGAACCGCACCACGGAGTTTCACGACCGAACCGAGGCAATGACTACGAACCGAACTGAGTTCGAGCTCCCACTACTACAACGCGACGACTCTTCTGAAGACCAACTCCAATTCGACCAAAACCCGAGATGCAAAGGAAGTCCAAATAGGAAGAACTCAGGATCCAGATGGGAACCAAAGAGTTAACTTCATGAGTTGGGCTTTGCCGTGGGACGTGTGCTAAGGGGTTATCGATGTCCATAACTTTGATTCACCACCAAGACGAATGTTAGGCTATGTATCAGTGCAATGAGGTCATCATGACTTCATGGGGCAGAGTGATCGTAGCAAGGCTATGAGCCAGTGCAATGGAGCCGTTATGACTCCATGAGGGCAGAGTGGACATAGCAAAGGATTAGTGGCTATGAATCAGTGCAGTGGGGTTGTTATGACTCCATGGGGCAGAGTGATCATAGCAAGGAATTAGGTGATCAAAGTGGTGGATATCATATGCTTTACGCACTGAGTGAGAGATGTGAGGATGGTTGTTATGCTTGATTGTTTGCCATCACTATGTCATGCACACCCTCACCCCGTATTCTTTATACCATATGTTAGTGGCACCATAAAGTATTGTACAGTATGTAGTGCTAACTCTTTGGTTGCAGGTCCAGGTTCAGGTATGGTTAAGTATACCTGTTATTATTCTGTTTTGCTGCTTATCGCTCATACCAGACTTTTGTCTGACCCAGAGTTTTATGTCTCTTCTTATTACTCTGGGTGCTCTTAAACGGGCAGACTAGAGACAGATTAGCTGGTTGTGCATGAGTAGCTGTCCGGAGACGAGCAGGAGGCTTACACGTACTATTTTCTATATATTCTCCCTGTGTCACTGCCGGTCGCTACTTCGGGCATTAGTTGTTGTAATAATGATGGTGTGGAACATAAGCTGTATTTGAATTTTCCGCTGCTATGATGTTTAGTGTTCAACTTATGCACTGTCTCGCCTGTTTTATGTCAAAATATGTTATTATTATACTTTATTCCATGCGCTGTGAGACATTCTACAGGTTCCTTGTTAGTTCAAATACCCTTCCTTTCCTTTCTTTGGTGACCGTCCTGTGCTGGTTAGATATTGGCACAACGCACTTTCATTGGAATGTCGGCTGGTGCGGGGCGGGCCGTCACACTTGGTATCAGAGCTCTAGGTTGCATAGTTAACCTAGGGAAAGACACCGGGGGGAGATAGTACGTATATGAGAGCGCGTATTTTTTATATTTTGGTTTTCAAAAGCTACATATATACTATTAGTAAAGCTAAGGATGAAGTCGCACTGCACTGACACCACAAAGAGGATGGTTAATCGTTTCTCTTTACAGATTTGAACGATGAGCCGATATACGAGGGGTGCTAGTAAAGGAGCCAATAATGGGAATGCTCCTGACATGAGGACTATGTTAACTGACTTCATGAGAGAGATGCTTAGAAATGTGCAAGGAGCAGTTCCCAATGCTGCAAATGGTGGTGGTGCAGCGGTGCAGGTGCCTAGAGCCGATTTCGCCAAGCTATGCAAGGATTACACTAGCCTTGGTGGGAAGCCGTTCCACGGAACGGAATCGGCTACAGAAGTTCAGGATTGGTTGGATAGCTGTGAGCGTATCTTCGAAGACTTGGGTATCGAGGATGCGATGAAGAGGAAGTTAGCATCCCGTCAGCTGCACGGACGGGCAATGAATTGGTGGAATGCTATTAAGGCAGCTACTCCAGATGATCAAGTTACGTGGGATCAGTTTAAGGCCCGATTCAGTGATAAGTTCATCCCAGCTGCCTAGAAGTCAGAGTTGTTTAGGAAATTTCTAGAGCTTAAGCAGGTAGGGCGGTCTTGGAGTACATTGCAGAGTTCGATACTTTATCGTAGTATGGATTATCCCTCATTGACACTCCCAAGAAGAAAAATGAGAAGTTCATAACAGGCTTGGATCAGTACTTGGGGGAAAGTCTTTTTAACCACATCGATGAGACGTTTGAATCAATTGTGGGGAAAGCTTTGAGATCAGAAGTCGAAGAATGAGGTTGCATTTGTAGAGGAGCCAAAGCCGCAAGCAAGCGGTGGAGGCAAGAATGGTTCTCAAAATAAGAAAAAGCAGAATCAGACCAAGGATGGCCAGAAGAAAAAGAATAAGAAAGATGTTGAGTGCTTCAGCTGTGGTAAGAAGGGCCACTATGACAAAGAATGTCGGGCCAAGCCAGCGGATAGGAAGTGCTTCAACTATGGCCAAGTGGGACATCACAAGGATAAGTGTCTGCAACCCCCTAAGAAAAAGTAAATTGTGAAAGCATATGCTATCAATGTTGTTCCTTCTTCGTCGAATGCCCCAACTGCGGCGGAGAAAGGAAAGAATGTCGTCATTCAAGGTATGCTATCTGTTTATGATGTTCCTGTTCGAGTATTGTTCGATACCGGAGCTTCCCGTTCCTTCCTATCTAGTGACCTAGATAGGTTGGGATTAGAACCCGAGATAATCAATAGAACTTTAGTAGTGACGAACCCGATTGGTGCTTCAACTAGCCTTAGCATGATTTGTCGTAATGTGGTCTTATCAATTCATGGATGCATGTTTGTTTTGTGATTGCTTTGTTTTGGGATTTACTGGGTTTGGTGTTATTTTGGGAGTCGATTGGCTCCAAAGATACGGGGTGGTGGTAGACTGTGAGGGCTTTTCGGTGACAGTTAGAGCGGATGATGGGCGGAGGGTAGTGTTTGGTGGTCTACCTAGTGATGGGGGTAATGGCTAGTTTTCTAAATTCCCTCGACATCCCGCATGATGAGTTGTCAGATGTGCCCGTGGCTGGCCAGTATCCGGACGTCTTCGAGGAAGAGACCGGACTTCCACCACACCGGGAGATTGAGTTCCGTATTGATTTAGTGAAAGATGTCAGAGCTATAGTGATGCCACTTCGTGGTATGGCGCCAAGGGAGCAGCGAGAGCTCGAGGTGCAAGTAAGCGATCTTTTGAAGAAGGGATTTATCAGAAGAAGTGTTTCTGAGTGGGGAGCACCAGTTGTGTTTGCTACCAAGGCAGACGGTTCCATTCGTTTGTGTGTGGACTACCACGAGTTGAATAAGGTGACGAGGAAGAATAAGTATCCTCTACCGTGGATAGATGATTTGTTTGATCAGTTGAGTGGCATGAGAGTTTTCTCCCAATTGGATCTCGCAATAGGTTTTCATCAGCTTAGAGTGGAAGCTGAAAGTATAGCTAAAATGGCATTTCGGACACTGTCTGGTTTATGAGTGGTTGGTCATGCCAGTCGGGTTGTCCAATGCACCAGCATATTTTGTGGATCTTATGAATAGGGTATTCAGAGATCAGTTGAATAAGTCTTTTCTTGTGTTCGTGGACGATATACTTGTTTATTCGAGGACAAAGGAAGAACACAAGGAACACTTGAGGATAGTGATGGAGGTGTTGAGAAAACACTAATTGAAAGCAAAGTTTTCTAAGTGTCACTTCTGGAGGAGGGAGGTGTGATTCTTGGGCCATTTTGTTTCAGAGAATGGTATTGCAGTGGATCCTGCGAAGGTGGCTACGGTGCAGGATTGGTCTACGCCCAAGAATGCAAAAGACGAAAGAAGTTTCTTGGGATTAGCTGGGCATTATTGCAAGTTTATCCAAGACTTCTCTGAGATAGCAACACCATTGACTCAGTTGACTAAGAAAAATCAAGCTTTCGTCTGGGACGAAAAGTGCAAGAATGCATTTAAGAGTCTAAAGGAAAAGTTGACATGTGCACCAGTGTTAGTCATCCCTAAAGGGAATGAAGAGATGACGGTACACACAGATGCCTGTGGTACCGGACTACGTGCTGTATTGATGCAAGGAGGTAGGGTTGTGGCTTATGCTAGTCAGCAACTGAAACCGCATGAGAAAAGATATCCTACCCATGATTTGGAATTGGCAGCGATCATGTTCGCATTGAAGATGTGGAGACATTATCTCTTGGGAGAAAGATTCGAGTTGTTTACCGATCATAAACCGTTAAAATATCTTTTCTCTTAGAAGGATCTAAATCTCTGACAACAAAGATGGTTAGAATTCTTGGCTTCCTATGATTTCGATATCGCATACACACCAGGAAAGGGCAATGCGGTAGCTGATGCATTGAGCAGAAGACATGCCAGTTTAGGGGCTATGTTTCTTGAGTGGAAGTAACTGGAGTACATGGTTGGGTATGATTTCAGACCAAAGTGCGAATTGGATCCATAAGTATTAGCAAGTTTGACGTTCAGACCCACTTTGATTGAGCAGATTGGTTCCAGTCAGAGGGACGATCCTAACTTATTGAAAATCATCTCCAAGTTAGAGATGGGCATCGATGAGGAGATGAACGAGTATGAGCTTGATCGAGAGGGATGGCTTAGAAATAATGGAAGACTAGTTGTACCCAATGTTAATGGATTGAGAGATGAAGTGCTTAGAGAATGTCATCACTCAAAACTGACTATACACCCCGGTGGTAACAAGATGTATCGAGACATGAAGCAGACCTACTACTGGGAAGGGATGAAAAGAGACGTTGGGAAGTTTATATTCAAATGCATGAATTGCCAGCTAGTTAAAGCTGAGCAAAAGAAGCCTAGTGGTTTGTTGCAACCATTAGAATTTCCAGAATTGAAATGGGAACAAGTCTCAATGGATTTCATTGGTGGGTTACCAAGGACTAGGTCTGGCCATGATAGCATTTGGATGATTGTGGACCGATTGACCAAGAGTGCAAGATTTATACCCGTCAAGTCGAATAGAACGGCAGCTAAGTTAGCTGAGCTATATATGAAATGGGTAGTGAGATTTCATGGAGTACCTAAAAGCATTGTGAGTGACTGAGACCTGTTGTTTACTGTGGATTTTGGAAGAGCTTACAAGAGACGTTAGGGTCAGAATTACATCTCAGTACCGCAAATCATGCTCAAACCGACGGTCAGACAGAGATGGTGAATCGAGTGCTAGAAGATCTCTTGAGAGCTTGCGTATTAGATTTTAGTGGATCATGGGATGACCATTTACATCTAGTGGAGTTCGCATATAATAACAGTTATCAGCCCAGTATTGGTATGGCTCCATTTGAAGCTTTGTACGGAAGACCATGCAACTCATCGTCATGTTGGTTAGAAACCAGTGAGAAATTTGTGCTTGGGCCAGATGTGATAAGAGAAACCTCAGATAAGATCAAAGTTACCCGACAACGAATGAAGGCTGCCCAAGATAGGCAAAAGAGTTATGCTGATAAGAGGAGAAGAGATTTAAAGTTCTCTATTGGTGACTTGGTGATTGTCAAGATTTCTTTGTTAAAGAGCGTGATTCGATTTGGCAGGAGAGGCAACTTAACACCGAGATTTGTTGGTACATTCCCAGTTCTCGAGCAAGTTGGGAATTTGGCGTATAAAGTTGAATTACCAGACAAGATGGCAGGAGTTCATAACGTATTTCATGTTTTCCAGTTAAGGAAGTTTGTGCATGACCCTAGTATGGCTATTTCACCAGATCAGTTGGACGATATCGAGGTTGAACCCGAGGCGGTTGGGAACCGCAGGCCTATGCATATTGTTGGGAACGATACGAAGCTGCTTTGAAGGAAGGTGGTGAGACTAGCCAAAGTTCAGTGGGGGTAATGATGAGGAAGACTGTACTTGGGAGACAGAGGAGAACATTACGAAGACGTACCCAGAACTCTTTGTCTGGTAAGATTCTAATTACGATTTAGTTTTCCGCATGCTAGGATAGGCTTGGTTGTTTGTTATGTATGTTCGATTGTTGTGAATGGTTGATAGGCATGCGAGATTCTTTGTTTGTTTCTTAGTTAAGGAATTTCGGGGGCGAAATTTCTTAAGGGTGGGGAGGGGGGGAGGATGTAACGACCCGCATTCTACGCAGTGGAGGATCGTAGAATATTTATTTCTTTCTCATAAGAGTCGTACGGTCATGTAATTTTGGGAAACGACTATTGGTGTCATTTCCGATGTTCATGATTTTTGTCGATTTTTAAATGACCGTTTTACCCCTAGCTGATCTTGTTTCCGGCCATAACTTTTGATTGGTAAGGAGTATTGACCTGAAACCACTTCTATTCGACCTGGATGATGGTTTACCTTCCGTAGAGTGGTCATATTGAAAAACAGACTTACCGTTTGAGAGATATGGCTGAAAGAAGGTTTGGAAGGTGAAAAACTGCTTAACCGGGCCAAATGAGGTGATTAGTGAATGAGCCCATAACCCATTTCGGGATTAGGGCTATGAGGAGGCTGAAATGAGCTCGGTTTTTATTTCAGTTTTTTAGCTGACATTTACATCATAGAAACCTAACAATGGCCTCTAACATCTAAAATCGCCTCTAATCACTTTCTAATCAAGTATTAGCCTAATCTTCACCAAATTAAGGAGAAATAGCACCGAATCAAGGTCGGAACTACTGTATAGCCTTGGAAATAGCGCCAGACAGAGGATAGTTTCAGATTTGGCATTTTGTTTGTGGATAAGGTGAGTGATTTGCATAGTTTCTCACTAATTATGGTTAATTAAGGGTAATTAGTGTTAATTAGCGAAGTTAAACATAATTAAATTCTGGAAAAATATTTATAAATTTTGAAATATTGTTTTAGGCCTCTATTAGAAAATTTGGTTAGTTTGGTTAAGTTTTGATAATCCTATCATTAGGTTTTCTTAAACATGCTTAAGGAGAAAAACATGGGTTTTGGGTATGTTTGATCCGTTTCAACACATTAGATTGTTGTTTTGGTGTTCATGGTTGATTATATATGTTGCCATGACTGTATGGTATGCTTTGTGATTGATTAGAACAGTTAGAATGGTCGAAAACACTGTCGTATGGCATAAAACAGTCGCTGGAAAAGTTGCAGGAAAAACTGTAGGGATCGGGATCGGATCGGATAGGGGGAAGGGGCTTGGATCAGATAGGATTGGTTTAACCGACACCAGAGACAAGGAATATGAACCGAACCGGAGCCTAGGCAGAAGAAAGAGTATGGCAACAGAGGAAGGCTACTTGCAAAGAGTTGGAGTTGGGTTGGGGACCAGATCGGAGCCGAGTATGGGATCGGGTCGGAAGAGCTGAACTGAATTAGATTCGGTTATGGCAAGAAGGAGGGCCCCCATTTGTTGGAATCGGACCGGAGCTTGGAAGGGGATCGGATCGGACCAACTGGAGGACTGAACGAACGCAGGTAGGAGCACCGAACCGAACTAGGATCTGGAGATGGAGGAACTCCAAACCGAACCGACTTGGGGAGGAACACTTTGAGGACCGAACCGAACCGCACCACGGAGTTTCACGACCGAACCGAGGCAATGACTACGAACCGAACTGAGTTCGAGCTCCCACTACTACAACGCGACGACTCTTCTGAAGACCAACTCCAATTCGACCAAAACCCGAGATGCAAAGGAAGTCCAAATAGGAAGTAGAACTCAGGATCCAGATGGGAACCAAAGAGTTAACTTCATGAGTTGGGCTTTGCTGCGGGATGTGTGCTAAGGGGTTATCGATGTCCATAACTTTGATTCACCACCAAGATGAATGTTAGGCAACGTATCAATGCAATGAGGTCATCATGACTTCATGGGGCAGAGTGATCGTAGCAAGGCTATGAGCCAGTGCAGTGGAGCCATTATGACTCCATGGGGCAGAGTGAACATAGCAAAGGATTAGTGGCTATGGATCAGTGCAGTGGAGTTGTTATGACTTCATGGGGCAGAGTGATCATAGCAAGGAATTGGGTGATCAAAGTAGTGGATATCGTATGCTTTACGCACTGAGTGAGAGATGTGAGGATGGTTGTTGTGCTTGATTGTTTGCCATGACTATGTCATACACACCCTCACCCCCGTATTCTTTATACTATATGTTAGTGGCACCTTAGAGTATTGTATAGTATGTAGTGCTAACTCTTCGGTTGCAGGTTGTGACGGCAAAGAATTTCGCTCGGTCCGAACCAGTCGTTAAACCGATTCAGGCCGTTCGAAACGCCCTATCGTTTGAGAACAGGACAAAACAGAACGCATACAGAAGAACATTTCATTGTATATTACCACAACGCATCAGATTACAAGAATATACAGAGTATAAATGAATGAATATTACACAGAAATATCAGAGATTTAAATTACATTTAAATACATAGCAGCGGAAAATATTACAATACACAACTAGAAGTAGATATACGGATACAAAGCTTTCCGGATATCGTTCCAGCTGTAAACCAGGATCCTGTGAATATAAATCTGCAAAAACCAAAACTACTAGCTGCCCGTGTCAAAATAGGGGCACCCAGAGTTTAGGTTAAAACAATAAACTCCAGGTCAGTCATGTGACTGGTGTGAGAACTAAAACAGTTATTAATCTTTATTTTTAAAGCTAGGTAAATCAAGGGACCACGCCGTATAACACGGAACGGGTTTCCTCCCAGGAATACCAGTGCATAAAACAAACAGCGCAATGCTAAATAAAGAAAAATGAAGCTGTTATAAGACCCAGGTCCCATCACACAATGCAACGCAGCCGAGGATAGGGTTTTCCCTTATAACAGCCAAAGAATGCTTGATACGTTTAAAACAAATCATTTGATACTATTATAAGTGCATAGTGTATAAAACACTTCAAATCATAAGTATCAATCATAGGCGGCATGAATGGCCCATAACACTATGTCGCCATATATAAGTTTACAATCAAAACCGCAAGACGTCGTATTGGAAGTTGGGTTATCATTTATGGTATGAACCGAGGCTAGGGGCAAGAACCTCACCGATTTTAGACAATCTAGCCCATGTCTAGGAACAGCCGCAACTGCCCCTTGGATCGTCAGGGCCGGTCCACCGATGTGGATTATAATGCCTGAACACTACGTTTCTCCGCCCTTTGGGGCGTAAATCTGGCCCGTCAGCCGACCAGAAGCATCGGCCGAAACCGATATCACGAGGCGCCTCGCTTTTCAGCAAGTAATAATAAGTAACATCCACATGAGTCAAACTCGTCAGCCAGTTCAAGCACTGACGCCACTCATAACTAGAAAGAAACGCATGCCCTCCCTGAGGTCCGTCTCCCGTTTTTGATTCATACCGGGTGTGATACTCGCGAATCAATGTTACACAAAGCTACGCCACAAAGGCCGTGCTTCGATCATCAACCACAAGACTTTGCTTTTCAACAGAAGCCTTGATCATTTGCCACTTAGGCATGCCACACAGGCAATTCACTCCATGCGATTGATATCCATCAATATATAACCCCTGAGCTCGTACGTCTCAGAGAAGGGCGTTAAGCAAGAGAATAAATTCTCCGCCGCCAAACAGATATATATTTAATAGAGATCAATCACACGGACTAAAATCCAATGTCAGACACACAGTCCATTTACAAGTCCGTTCTGGGTCTGAACGAAACCGGAGGCACCTAGTACCCCGCATATCCATCGATCTCCAAGTACGTCTGGACGATCACTAACTGTTTCCATCTTCTTGGGTGTACAGCCCAATCAAGATCATCAGTAATTACCCAAACGACATGAAAACCTCCGGTCTTCGACCATCGTCTTCATCTTCGACTTATCGTCGTATCAGTTATTCAGAATGGGATAAACCCGGTCTTTCCGAATAACTCGCGTATATTTAAAATAAGTGTTACACAAACACATCATACGCCTCATTCCAATCCATTAGTTACTAACCGTAAATTAATCAAGAGAATAATTCCCCAAATATTAACCCCGAAGGCCGAAACCAACATCAGATCAATATCCAGAAAACCATTCTGCTTGGCTAACCGACAGTTAGTTTCTAAATTTCACATTCATAGGGAAAGGTTCCCATTAATTTTATCCAAGATAAATCATTACAATTTATTCTCAAATCTTCTTTTGAACTTTGATTCAAACTAGTCGGGATTAGCGTACCACACCGAAGTAATCATTTATTTTATTTCCCAATCCCAATCTATTCATCCCCTGAAGTAAAACTGGTAATACTTCATATCTAACACCACAGTGTTATCGGTAAATTCAATTACCATTTTACGTTCAAATCTAATTAAAGATTTAACTATCGCCTGGAGCAAAACTGGTGATACTCCATTTTCGATTATTTCAATCTAGTTAAAGATTCATTAAAACTCCACTTAGTTTTAATCGTTAACTGGGTTAAAGAATCAGTGTCATTTAAAACACGGTTCACGATAAACCTAAAATCACCTTCCATTAATTATCGGGTTAAAGAACGAGTGTTATTTAAAACACTGTTCACGATAAACCCAAAAATCAATATCAATTCCAATTAAATATTATTTAATTGGTACACTTCTTTAAATCTAAATAGAAAGATTTAATCCTTTCTCAACTGGGTTCAAGAACAGTGTTAGTGAAGACACCATTCACGACAAACCCAAATCACATTCGATATTCAATACAAGGCTCTGAATAGAAAATATATCGGCTTATATTCAATATCGAATTCTACGACTAACAAATGTCGTATTGGAAATAACGATATAAATATATCTTTCAAATTTCCATAACCACACCTGTATAATCACGAATTCCAACATCGAAATATTCCGAAGACAATTTCGATTCAAATCCTCTCCAATGCAATCATTGGAAATTTTGGTTATTTTCAAAACCCTTTTCAAATTCAATTTATTTATTAAAAAAAATAAATAGAATTATAATTCTAGTTCAAAACTAGTTCATTTCGATAAAAATCTATTTTTATCATTTCAAATATGGAGTTTTTCATCCCAATCCTTTCTAAATCATTTCTTATGATTTTACACAAATTATTAATATTTTATCAAGGCCCGTACAGTCGATTTTCACCAATGGTCATCGAACTGCACTTACAGCGACCTTTTTCAAATTTGATTTGGACGTAACTCCAAATCCAACCGTTAGATTTCAAATTTCTAACATTCGTTAGAAAGCTCTTTTCGATACGAACCCAACGGTTCCGGTTTTAGGAGAATCCGACGGTCGGATCTCCCGTAATGTCCGTTTGAAATAAATGGTCGAAATTCACGAACTGCCGCGGCGCGGCGCGTTCTATTCAGGCCATTATATTATATATATATAATATATATTTCGTCGATTTCTATTTAAAACGAACTATATAAATAGTTTTAAATTCGTTTCAAAAGCCGTTTCAACTTCCGTTTCAATTCAAATTAAAATTGAATTCTTCTTTATAGATTCGTTTTAAAATTCATTTCTATTCAATTCAAATTTCAATTCAATTCGAATTCGTTTTCAATTCAATTCATTTCGAAATCGTTTTCAATTCAATTCATTTACACAATAAAATGATATTTTTATTTTTCTAACATATTTTAGAAAATTTCGGCGGCATAACGGCACGATACTAGAAACGGGACAAGGCCTAGCCTTATCCCCGGTCTAATGAAGGCCCACGCCATTCACACATCAATCAAATCAATTTCATCTCACCAAACAATTCAATTCAAACAAATAATTCAACTAATCTATGCAACCAAACAAACAAGTCCATGGTCTGTGGACGATTGTGTCGGGTGCTACTAAGCACCGTCTGCATCCTAGTATATATATATAACTAGAAAAATTAAATTGAAAGGTGAGAAATTCTCACTTATAGCTATCCTAGCTCCACGGCACTTCTATTGATAGAAATCTTCATCGCTATCGCATCTTCGTCGTCTTCGTTGCCCATAGCCACTACATATGTAAAAATCGAATTTTTACTTCGTTATTCAATTTATAAAAATCGAATTTTTAGTTCGCTATTCAATATATAAAAATCGAATTTTTATGCCGAAGTTCAATATATAAAAATCATATTTTTATGCCGAAGTTCAATATATAAAAATCATATTTTTATGCCGAAGTTCAATATATAAAAATCATATTTTTATGCCGAAGTTCAATATATAAAAATCATATTTTTATGCCGAAGTTCAATATATAAAAATCATATTTTTATGCCGAAGTTCAATATATAAAAATCATATTTTTATGCCGAAGTTCAATATATAAAAATCATATTTTTATGCCGAAGTTCAATATATAAAAATCATATTTTTATGCCGAAGTTCAATATATAAAAATCATATTTTTATGCCGAAGTTCAATATATAAAAATCATATTTTTATGATAATAAACATTCGATCCTTTCCTTAATAAAAATAAATAAAAGAAATCCCACCTTGTATTTATATTTATAAAACTGATTTTCATTTTAAAACTATACATGAAAGCAAATCTTTTCTATTTTAAAGTTTAAATCTTTTCTTTTACTTTTTAAAGTTTAACTCTTTTACTTCTTAAAATCTAAAAATAAAATCAGTTTTTACTCCTAATTAAAATTCAGTTTTTTTTACTGCTAATTAAAATCAGTTTTTTTTCTATTAATATAAAATAAATAAAATAAAATAAAATAAAACTTACAGAGGAGGGGGTTTCGTAGACCGTCGGAGGGAAGGAGGAGGAGAAGACGGCGGTGGCGAGTAGGGTGGTGCGGCGGATTTTGGGTTCTAGGGTTTTGGGGTAGCTCGTTCTTCGGTGTCGCGATTCAGAGGAGGAAGGGGAAAACGAGAGGCGAGGGTGGAGAGGAAAGGAGGCGGCGGAAAAAAAGGGGGGGGGGGGAGTTTGCGGCGGTGCTCCGCCTGGGGGCGGCGGCGGTCATCGCGCCCTCTTCCTCTTTTTTTTTCCCTGAATTGATTTCTGATTTTAAAGAAACGAGGGGGGGAGTATATATAAATATAATTATTTTAATTAATATTTAATTCTATTTTTCTTTTAAAAAGGGAATTTTCATTTAAACTCCAAATCAAACCGAACCAGTGTCGCCCCTAGCTAACTACCCCCATCCCGGACACAATGGAATAGGTTTCGTAAGCCATTTCGACTGTTACAGTCAGTTTCCGTTAAATTTAAAATATAAATCTTTATATTGAATTTTAAACGTACATTTCAAATTACCGGGGTCACATACGAACTTTAAAAATTCCAGAAAAATATTTTCTAGCTTCGTATTGACGATACGGTCCTAACAAAACTAGTTTCGTCGAATTCTGAGACCGTTTGAAAAATGGTCAATTTCCAGTCGATTAAAATCAACTGAAACTGGTCAAACGCGTTTTCCTCTACCACGCTCACATATTGATTCGAAAAATTATGAAATTTGGAATCTAGCAATAACTTGACACCACGGACCCAACAAAACTGGTTTGATCGAAATCCGAGGTCAATTGCAAAATGTCCATTTTTAAGGGCCTGAATTCCATAGCGACTATTCAGAATTTTCAACTGGACATATCTTTTGAATCCCGCTATGAAATTTTGATTATTCGGATTCGATAGAAAGATATTATCAATTAGATCCCATATTTTTTTGTTTCACTAAAATCCGGATTGTTTTGCACCCGGTACATCCAATTGAAGTTTGAAATCGAATTATCGAACTACCGCGCCATTTTCAATTCTATTTATAATTATATATAAATATTTATATTCTAACGACGACGTATATAATATATACGTTAGAATTATGTTCAAAATAAATTTCTCGTCGATATAATTTAAAATAATCTATTTTAAATATTCAAAATTCGCTAAAATTGCCAAAATAAAAATTTCAAACTGGCTCGCATTTTACGGGTTGTTACACAGGTCCAGGTTCAGGTATGGTTTAGTATGCCTGTTATTATTTTGTTTTGCTACTTATCGCTCATACCAGACTTTTGTCTGACCCAGAGTTTTATGTCTCTTCTTATTACTCTACGTGCTCTTAAATGGGCAGACTAGAGACATATTAGCTGGTTGTGCACGAGTAGCTGTCCCCGAGACGAGCATGAGGCTTACACGTACTATTTTCTATATATTCTCCCTGTGTTGCTGCCAGTCACTACTTTGGTCATTAGTAGTGTACCTTCCTTATTTTCTTTAGAGACAGTTTTCAAAAATTGTAATAATGATGATGTGGAACATAAGCTGTATTTGGATTTTCCGCTGCTATGATGTTTAGTTTTCTGCTTATGCACTGTCTCGCCTATTTTATGTCAAAGTATGTTATTATTATACTTTATTCCATGCGCTGTGAGACATTCTACAGGTTACTTGTTAGTTCAAATACCCTTCCTTTCCTTTCTTTGGCGACCATCCCATGCTGGTTAGACATTGGCACAACGCACTTCCATTGAAATGTCGGCTGGTGCGGGACGAGCCATCACAGTATGTCCACTTGCAATCTATTTAACTTTTGTTACTTGGTTAAGGAACAAGTTTCCGGGTTTGATTTCTAATTAGGGCATTGAGTTCTTCTTCCATAGCTGTTTTCCACTCTTTGTATTTTATGGCTTGGTTGAAGGTAAATGGTTCCTCCTTATTTTCATTGACCAAATATGCTTTTGGTTTGAACATGCCACTCTTGGCTCTGGTCATCATATGGTGACCAGTGGTAGTATGTGATGGTTGGGAATGTTTCTCAAGCTGGCTTGAGTTCTCTTCAGTAGTAGGTAAGATTTCACTTGACTCTTCTCCTGTAACTTGGTGTCTTTCTGAAGCTATATTTTCATTGTTGTTATCTTTAGGTGGCAAATTGGCGTGGCTGAATGGTTTAATTTTAGCATTACCGAGTTGATCATCCTCAGTAATGTGCATTCTTTGATCATCAGTAGCTATTTGATCACTTACTGTTAGAGTGATCTCTGAATATAGTGGGATTTCAGGTATACTTGGCTTTTCTTTTATCACTTTGTTTGTAGTTTTAATATCAGTATGAGCATAGGGAAATATATTTTCATTGAAAATAACTTGTCTACTTATAAACATTCTTCCATTTTCATCAATGCATCTGTATCACTTTTGTTTAGTAGCATAACCCAAAAAGGTACAAGACTTTGATCTAAAGTTGAGTTTATTTGCATTGTATGGTCTAAGATAAGGAAAGCACATACAACCAAATGGCTTTAGATCTAGATAATTTGTCTTAACTTTATATATATAATTTCAAGTGGACTGATATCATTTAACACTTTGTTGGCATTTTATTAATTAAGTACACAACAATATTAAATGATTCTGACCATAATTTTAATGGTAAAGATGCTTGTGCTAATAGAGTTAAGCTACATTCTACTATATGTCTATGCTTTCATTTAGCTGGACCATTTTCTTAGAAATATATGGACATGTTAACCTATGTAGTATTCCCTTACTGTCAAAATATTTGATAAGTGATTTATATTCAGTACCACCATCAGATTGAAACATTTTCACTTTAGTATTGAAATGATTTTCTATCATATTCAGAAATTTTATGATAGTATCTTAAGTGTCAGATTTGGATTTTAAGAAATAAATTCAAGTGTTTCTAGAATGAGCACCAATAAATGAGATGTAATATTTATAACCAAATCAGATGTGATAGGAGTTGGACCGCATAGATCAGTAGCTATTAGATCAAATGGTTTAGAATAAACAGTTAATGAATTATCAAATGCTAGCTTATGATGTTGACCCATTTGATAGTAAGTGCACACATATGGTAATCTGACATCAGTATATGAAATGTTATTACTATTCATAATACTTTTCACAACATTTACACTAGGGTGACCGAACTTGTAATGCCAAAGATCAAAAGTATTTTTGTTACTGGTTTGATCTTGAACAACAGAAATAAAGCAGTGTTTTTCTTTTGCTAAGTGGAGTTGATCACCAAGTTTGAACTTGTATATGCCATTTGTTTCATCACTTTGCAAAAGAATTTCACTAGTCAATATATCTCTAACAACACAGTAATTAGGAAAAAAACTAAAAATAAACATTGTTATCCTTAGTAAACTGAGATACACTCATCAGATTTTTCCTTATCTTAGGTACCCTTAGAAGTTTATGAAGAAATAATTGCCCCTTGCCTTTTAATAAGGCATTACCAGTATGAGAAATGCTAATACACTTACCATCACCCATGGTTATTAATCGTTTACCTCTATGTTCTTTATTTCCAAGATTGAAATTATCTAGATTGTTGGTCATATGATTAGTTGCACCTGAGTGTGGAAACCAGTTCGTATTCTTCAATGTTTTTTCCTGAAGCTTTCAACATATCACAAATATTTTTAATTTTTGCTTAGTACTCCCTCATATACATGTTTTCTTTCTTACAATTCTGAAGTTGCCTTTTATAAAATAAAGACTTAGTAGCAGATTGTGTGTTGAATTTTTTTTCAATAGTGGTTCGATCATATTTCATTAGCAGTTTTACAGCCAATTACTTATGGCAACAGTGTAGCACTTATTGATGATAATAACCAAGCACTGATTAATCTCTCTTGTCTATAATAGGTAGTATATTCATCATTAATTACAATGTTATTTGCTGCATCAGTTATGAATATTAGAGGAATTGGTATAGTGCCAAGAATGTAACATTCCATCCCATATCCCTGGATTGCTGTTTCAACTTGCAACTTCCAGAGGAGATAGTTATTCTCTTCGAGATGAACAGTGATGATTTGGCTTTTGGGGTTGATCACGGTCTCGATTAACTATTGAGCACTTGCAAATTGAGATGTCCCTGAGTTATCAGTCAATGCAGAGTTGATATTTGCCATCACAATAACAACAATGAAGACATATGCAGTAACTAAAGAGGTAATTCACTCTAAACTTCTTTATTTTTGAATTGGATTGCTCAAGAACCTGATTTGTAGTCAAGAAATTGAGCAAAAGAAGGATTTAGATGATGAAATCTTTATTTTCTCAATGAGTCTTTAGTAGAACTATTTTTGATGCCTTTCTTGATGCCCTTTTTCTTGATTGTGAACTTTTCTAGAGTAGTTTGATTGGAAGAGAAAGTTTTAGGTCTCATTTCCTCTATCTTGATGGTTAAAACACAGATGCAACCAATTAATCTAGGCACGACACTGTGTTTTAATCTATCAGGAGCAAAATCTCAAATGATAAGATCAACAATGATCTTTGATGAGTCAAATTCAGATGATGAAATTTATCTGATGAATCGGCCAATAACAAATTGCTCCAGTTGATTAATCTTTGATCGAAGGTTGCTCCAATACCATATTGAATTTCAGAGCTGATGTAATATTATTATCGAACCGAACAGAATGAGTTTGAGATAGTTGAAAGATTGTAAAAGTGAATTTTATTGAGGTATTGATAGAATGATGATGTACAATGATGTTACATATATTTATAGCTGCCGAAATAAACGTTTGGCAACAGAAAAGAGATACTGGGCTAAACAGGTAGGGCCATATGTACAAGCCCAATAACATAATATAAAGTATCCTAAACACATGTATTCAGCATCACCGGTTCATTCCTTGTTCTTATTAAGCTCTAGACAGAGATTAATTAGAAATGACGCTGCTCAATTTTTAATTTGTGCTTACCTTTTAACTGTGTCAAAAATATTTGTTATCAACCTGCATTGTTTCGTGAATAAGGGGAAAATGCAAGTTAACCTACTTCTGGATCATGTCCAGTCTTACAGTTAATACGAGTTATGCTTGGGTTGGTTTGTGGAGTGTTTTCTATAGTCTCGCTTAAAAGATACTGCATTGTCTGAAATTCATACAAAATACAATGTAGGCTAAACTATCATATATTGTTCTGAAAATATTTCTATTTCCTTTAAAAATAAAAATAAAATAAAAATGTAAAAACTTACTGCTAGTAGTTATAAGCAAAGAATAAACAATAGAAAAATAAAACAGATAATGCAGACATCGATAAGTCAAGATGCGCAGAACTGAATCATTCATGGGCTTGCCCACTGCATTACAGTTGAGATTTTGCTATCAGTAGTTAGTCTTTCACTAAAATGCCACAGCCACTCATTTGAAAAAAGTTCAGGGAAACATTATAATGTAGACTGCAGAATACATAGTCGATAACAAAGGTCAGAGCTGCACTATAGTGTCCCACATAATGTAACCATTGCCTCACTATATTAGCAAAGAAACAAAGAGTATGATATAAACTTCTAGTCCACATTAAATGCAAACATATTTACTATCAATAACGAACCTTCTCATTGTTGGATGTTGAGCAATAAAACGATCTATAGTTAGCAGCATTATTTCTAGGTACTTACTATAATGTCATTGCTAGATAATGAGCAATAAAATGTTTACTATCAGTTCAGCATCATATGAATGTTAGTTGTCAATATAGTGATCTGCTATTAGCAACACAATTATTTTATACTTACTATAACGGCCATTTTGCTTTGATGTCCACTTACTGTATTTTCTCATATTGTGTCGCACAATCAAAGAGCATCTTGTTTGATGAATCCATGAGAAACTATATTCAATGAGGTTCAATTTATTTCTGAAAGTATGCCTTTAATATAAGCTGTATTTTGTAAATACTGCACTATCTCCATTTTTCAAAGCCGTGATTTGTTAGTAAGTTGCAATTTATTAGTCTGTTTTTTATACTTTCTTGTGATAAGACCAGATTATTAACATTATTATTGAATTTATTAGTCCTTGGATCTCGACATTATTCTGGAAAATCAAATCCAAGAGCCCCCTTGCATATTTGTACATCTCTCGATATTGGTGGTAGACGTCGTATACCGTGGACCATGTATCTTTATCAATGCGCAGTGGGATCTAATGCATATCGGGCATCCACAATAGCTCTTCGAAATAGAAGTTTGGGAATAACTTCTTTAATTTCTCCTTCTTCTCCTCGTTGCTCAGCTCTAGGATCCTCAACGTATCAGGTAGTGTCGGCTCGAGCTTCCTCGCATCTCTTTTATTGGATCCCAAGCTTCCTCCAACCTTGTATTTTTATGTAGTTTTAGGAAATGGTGCCGTAGGTGGGGCATAAGGAGGAATTGTTGACGTCGACTGCTTTGTGCTCACTATTTTTGATCTCTTTTCTGCTCCGACTGGCTGGCTACTGAGTGTTGGAGATGTTGAGTGACAAGGCTAGTCCCGATGTCGTGGACTACTGCCGTGGTCGTAAGATCGTGGGGGTTGCAATTGCAAGTCTACACTTCTTTTAAAACTACTTACGGCTCCACCCTTCGGCCGTCGATGACACCTAGACCCTCGATCTCGGACTCTATAGACATATCGATCCATTGCATCTTCACGAAGAAAACTTCGAATCATAATCGAACATCCCATGTGCACAAATAAGTGTTGTGTCATGTAATTCTTATTAGTGTGTGTCCTATGTGTTCCCTTTACGAACTGGATGTTGGCATGCTTGAAGGGCTAACATCAACACCGCTCAGGTAAAGGCTTTCGACATTCGTGTTGGTAAATCTGAAGGTGGAAGTCTCAATGGGGACTATATACAAGCCCAAGATCTGATGCTCAACCTTCATCGATGCGTTGGTATCAAAGGCCATTGCTGGAGAAGTTGGTTCAAACTCTTGTCCTAACCTCGTCTCCTCTTTCGGCAACGGGAAGGGAGTAGGAATTGACTCATCTCCTCCAGCGGATTCCTCCTCATAGTCATTGTCATGGCTACTGACTTCCCCTTCAGCTCCTACAACTTCCTTTTCGACCAAGGGCACGACAAGGGGGAGTTCCTTCTACGGACCCGGAGGAGCAACTCCTCCCTTAGATTCTTCCTCATCCTCTTCTTCTTCATCTCCGTTCGGGAGACCAGTTGAACAACCTCTGAAAGCAAGTTAGACAAATAAAGGAGGCAATCTGTTAGCAAAGACTAGGCGTCGCGAAACTCGGCTGGAACCTCCCTCAGCGCCGCAAGTCGCTCAAAGTAAACGTCATCCCTCGAAATCCAAGGGATACCTGTCACATTAAAATCCTTAAGTTAGTCTAGAGTTTACGACTCAATTAACTTAAGCCATAGTGTAAGTATGGAGTATTTACGTCCAACGAGCCATCTCCTCGCAAATTGGGGGGGGGGCATCAAACGTAGAACCAATCGTGGTTAAAATAACTCAGCTTTCTCCACGCCCCCAAGATGAAACGAGTGCTGGGTTAGGCCTCCAGGTAAACATGTAAAGGCACAGCGGTAGCTCTCCTCTTCATGGAGAAAAGAAACCAGATGTCTTCTCTTGTTGGCTCCATACCTAAGTTGTCGGCGCTAATTGAAAGAAGCGCAACATATCTTGGATAAATGCACAAGATGAGGACATGCATCTGACAGCGCACATGTGCCTATTCTAAGTAGTATACCCCTTCAGAGGTGTGTGCACTTTGTCCTCCCTTGCAGGAACTAGCACGTCATCCTATGATATGTCGTACTTCTTGCAGATCCGTCTTAGCGCCGCTTCTTTCATTCATGAAATGACCGAATCCAGAGGATTCTTAAGAATGGCAGCATCCGTCATCGAGTCCGATGCCTCAGGAACATTATTCTTCTCGTCATCGACATCCTCTTCTTCCTGTGAACTACCCTCTGCTATTTCTCTCTCTTCCGAGATTTCTGGTTCGTCCATGTGCTTGATCGAATGATGCAATCCTTCAGGTTGCCCCTCTTGACCGTTCATGCTGGGCGTGCCTAGTTACTGGGAAGGGGAGGAATCCCCAGAAGTTTCAAGATTGCTGCCTATCAGGCTGAAATGGTGGGATGATCCACTTGGAGTGGAAGGTAATTATGCGGTTTCAGCCTCCAAGCCTTATACTCTCCTTGAACTTCTTGATGCCATTGCAAACTATACTCTCAAGATAATTGCGTTAGTAAGCATACTGAAACTTGTACCACCTGTATTGGTATGAGCTAATGTGGAACGTGTAGTAACTAAAGAGGACATATGCAGTAACTAAAGAGGTAATTCATTCTAAACTTCTTTACTTTTGAATTGGATTGCTCAAGAACCTGATTTGTAGTCAAGAAATTGAGCAAAAGAAGGATTTAGATGATGAAATCTTTATTTTCTCACTGAGTCTTCAGTAGAACTATTTTTGATGCCTTTCTTGATGTCCTTTTTCTTGATTGTGAACGTTTCTAGAGTAGTTTGATTAGAAGAGAAAGTTTTAGGTCTAATTTCCTCTATCTTGATGGTTAAAGCACAGATGCAACCAGTTAATCTAGGCACGACAATGTGTTTTAATCTATCAGGAGCAAAATCTCAAATGATAAGATCAACAATGATTTTTGATGAGTCAAATTCAAGTAATGAAAATTATCTGATGAATCGGCCAATAACAAACTGCTCCAGTTGATTAATTTTTGATCGAAGGTTGCTCCAATACCATATTGAATTTCAGAGTTGATGTAATATTATTATCGAACTGAACAGAATGAGTTTGAGATAGTTGAAAGATTGTAAAAGTGAATTTTATTGAGGCATTGATAGAATGATTATGTACAATGATGTTACATATATTTGTAGCTGATGAAATAAACGTTTGGCAACAGAAAAGAGATACTAGGCTAAACAGGTAGGGCCATATGTACAAGCCCAATAACATAATATAAAGTATCCTAAACACACGTATTCAGCATCACCGGTTCATTCCTTGTTCTTATTAAGCTCTAGACAGAGATTAATTAGAAATGACGCTGCTCAATTTTTATTTTGTGCTTACCTTTTAACTGTGTCAAAAATATTTGTTATCGACCTGCATTGTTTCGTGAATAAGGGGAAAATGCAAGTTAACCTACTTCTGGATCATGTCCAGTCTTACAGTTAATACGAGTTATGCTTAGGTTGGTTTGTGGAGTGTTTTCTATAGTCTCACTTAAAATTTACTGCATTGTCTGAAATTCATACAAAATACAATGTAGGCTAAACTATCATATATTGTTCTGAAAATATTTCTATTTCCTTTAAAAATAAAAATAAAATAAAAATGTAAAAACTTACTGCTAGTAGTTATAAGCAAAGAATAAACAATAGAAAAATAAAACAGATAATGCAGACATCGATAAGTCAAGATGCGCAGAACTGAATCATTCATGGGCTTGCCCACTGCATTACAGTTGAGATTTTGCTATCAGTAGTTAGTCTTTCACTAAAATGCCACAGCCACTCATTTGA
Organism: Allium sativum; assembly: GCA_030737875.1. Taxonomy (NCBI): domain Eukaryota; kingdom Viridiplantae; phylum Streptophyta; class Magnoliopsida; order Asparagales; family Amaryllidaceae; genus Allium; species Allium sativum. Next base: position 547,270,425 of record CM060915.1, on the reverse strand, counting down.
AAAAAGTTCAGGGAAACATTATAATGTAGACTGCAGAATACATAGTCGATAACAAAGGTCAGAGCTGCACTATAGTGTCCCACATAATGTAACCATTGCCTCACTATATTAGCAAAGAAACAAAGAGTATGATATAAACTTCTAGTCCACATTAAATGCAAACATATTTACTATCAATAACGAACCTTCTCATTGTTGGATGTTGAGCAATAAAACGATCTATAGTTAGCAGCATTATTTCTAGGTACTTACTATAATGTCATTGCTAGATAATGAGCAATAAAATGTTTACTATCAGTTCAGCATCATATGAATGTTAGTTGTCAATATAGTGATCTGCTATTAGCAACACAATTATTTTATACTTACTATAACGGCCATTTTGCTTTGATGTCCACTTACTGTATTTTCTCATATTGTGTCGCACAATCAAAGAGCATCTTGTTTGATGAATCCATGAGAAACTATATTCAATGAGGTTCAATTTATTTCTGAAAGTATGCCTTTAATATAAGCTGTATTTTGTAAATACTGCACTATCTCCATTTTTCAAAGCCGTGATTTGTTAGTAAGTTGCAATTTATTAGTCTGTTTTTTATACTTTCTTGTGATAAGACCAGATTATTAACATTATTATTGAATTTATTAGTCCTTGGATCTCGACATTATTCTGGAAAATCAAATCCAAGAGCCCCCTTGCATATTTGTACATCTCTCGATATTGGTGGTAGACGTCGTATACCGTGGACCATGTATCTTTATCAATGCGCAGTGGGATCTAATGCATATCGGGCATCCACAATAGCTCTTCGAAATAGAAGTTTGGGAATAACTTCTTTAATTTCTCCTTCTTCTCCTCGTTGCTCAGCTCTAGGATCCTCAACGTATCAGGTAGTGTCGGCTCGAGCTTCCTCGCATCTCTTTTATTGGATCCCAAGCTTCCTCCAACCTTGTATTTTTATGTAGTTTTAGGAAATGGTGCCGTAGGTGGGGCATAAGGAGGAATTGTTGACGTCGACTGCTTTGTGCTCACTATTTTTGATCTCTTTTCTGCTCCGACTGGCTGGCTACTGAGTGTTGGAGATGTTGAGTGACAAGGCTAGTCCCGATGTCGTGGACTACTGCCGTGGTCGTAAGATCGTGGGGGTTGCAATTGCAAGTCTACACTTCTTTTAAAACTACTTACGGCTCCACCCTTCGGCCGTCGATGACACCTAGACCCTCGATCTCGGACTCTATAGACATATCGATCCATTGCATCTTCACGAAGAAAACTTCGAATCATAATCGAACATCCCATGTGCACAAATAAGTGTTGTGTCATGTAATTCTTATTAGTGTGTGTCCTATGTGTTCCCTTTACGAACTGGATGTTGACATGCTTGAAGGGCTAACATCAACACCGCTCAGGTAAAGGCTTTCGACATTCGTGTTGGTAAATCTGAAGGTGGAAGTCTCAATGGGGATTATATACAAGTCCAAGATTTGATGCTCAACCTTCATCGATGCGTTGGTATCAAAGGCCATTGCTGGAGAAGTTGGTTCAAACTCTTGTCCTAACCTCGTCTCCTCTTTCGGCAACGGGAAGGGAGTAGGAATTGACTCATCTCCTCCAGCGGATTCCTCCTCATAGTCATTGTCATGGCTACTGACTTCCCCTTCAGCTCCTACAACTTCCTTTTCGACCAAGGGAACGACAAGGGGGAGTTCCTTCTACGGACCCGGAGGAGCAACTCCTCCCTTAGATTCTTCCTCATCCTCTTCTTCTTCATCTCCGTTCGGGAGACCAGTTGAACAACCTCTGAAAGCAAGTTAGACAAATAAAGGAGGCAATCTGTTAGCAAAGACTAGGCGTCGCGAAACTCGGCTGGAACCTCCCTCAGCGCCGCAAGTTGCTCAAAGTAAACGTCATCCCTCGAAATCCAAGGGATACCTGTCACATTAAAATCCTTAAGTTAGTCTAGAGTTTACGACTCAATTAACTTAAGCCATAGTGTATGTATGGAGTATTTACGTCCAACGAGCCATCTCCTCGCAAATTGGGGGGGCATCAAATGTAGAACCAATCGTGGTTAAAATAACTCAGCTTTCCCCACGCCCCCAAGATGAAACGAGTGCTGGGTTAGGCCTCCAGGTAAACATGTAAAGGCACAGCGGTAGCTCTCCTCTTCATGAAGAAAAGAAACCGGATGTCTTCTCTTGTTGGCTCCATACCTAAGTTGTCGGCGCTAATTGAAAGAAGCGCAACATATCTTGGATAAATGCACAAGATGAGGACATGCATCTGACAGCGCACATGTGCCTATTCTAAGTAGTATACCCCTTCAGAGGTGTGTGCACTTTGTCCTCGCTTGCAGGAACTAGCACGTCATCTTATGATATGTCGTACTTCTTGCAGATCCGTCTTAGCGCCGCTTCTTTCTTAGCGCCGCTTCTTTCATTCATGAAATGACCGAATCCAGAGGATTCTTAAGAATGGCAGCATCCGTCATCGAGTCTGATGCCTCAGGAACATTATTCTTCTCGTCATCGACATCCTCTTCTTCCTGTGAACTACCCTCTGCTATTTCTCTCTCTTCCGAGATTTCTGGTTCGTCCATGTGCTTGATCAAATAATGCAATCCTTCAGGTTGCCCCTCTTGACCGTTCATGCTGGGCGTGCCTAGTTACTGGGAAGGGGAGGAATCCCCAGAAGTTTCAAGATTGCTGCCTATCAGGCTAAAATGGTGGGACGGTCCACTTGGAGTGGAAGGTAATTATGCGGTTTCAGCCTCCAAGCCTTATAGTCTCCTTGAACTTCTTGATGTCATTGCAAACTATACTCTCAAGATAATTGCGTTAGTAAGCATACTGAAACTTGTACCACCTGTATTGGTATGAGCTAATGTGGAACGTGTAGTAACTAAAGAGGACATATGCAGTAACTAAAGAGGTAATTCATTCTAAACTTCTTTACTTTTGAATTGGATTGCTCAAGAACCTGATTTGTAGTCAAGAAATTGAGCAAAAGAAGGATTTAGATGATGAAATCTTTATTTTCTCACTGAGTCTTCAGTAGAACTATTTTTGATGCCTTTCTTGATGTCCTTTTTCTTGATTGTGAACTTTTCTAGAGTAGTTTGATTGGAAGAGAAAGTTTTAGGTCTAATTTCCTCTATCTATATGGTTAAAGCACAGATGCAACCAGTTAATCTAGGCACGACAATGTGTTTTAATCTATCAGGAGCAAAATCTCAAATGATAAGATCAACAATGATTTTTGATGAGTCAAATTCAAGTAATGAAATTTATCTGATGAATCGGCCAATAACAAACTGCTCCAGTTGATTAATCTTTGATCGAAGGTTGCTCCAATACCATATTGAATTTCAGAGTTGATGTAATATTATTATCGAACTGAACAGAATGTGTTTGAGATAGTTGAAAGATTGTAAAAGTGAATTTTATTGAGGCATTGATAGAATGATTATGTACAATGATGTTACATATATTTGTAGCTGATGAAATAAACGTTTGGCAACAGAAAAGAGATACTAGGCTAAACAGGTAGGGCCATATGTACAAGCCCAATAACATAATATAAAGTATCCTAAACACACGTATTCAGCATCACCGGTTCATTCCTTGTTCTTATTAAGCTCTAGACAGAGATTAATTAGAAATGACGCTGCTCAATTTTTATTTTGTGCTTACCCTTTTAACTGTGTCAAAAATATTTGTTATCGACCTGCATTGTTTCGTGAATAAGGGGAAAATGCAAGTTAACCTACTTCTGGATCATGTCCAGTCTTACAGTTAATACGAGTTATGCTTAGGTTGGTTTGTGGAGTGTTTTCTATAGTCTCACTTAAAATTTACTGCATTGTCTGAAATTCATACAAAATACAATGTAGGCTAAACTATCATATATTGTTCTGAAAATATTTCTATTTCCTTTAAAAATAAAAATAAAATAAAAATGTAGAAACTTACTGCTAGTAGTTATAAGCAAAGAATAAACAATAGAAAAATAAAACAGATAATGCAGACATCGATAAGTCAAGATGCGCAGAACTGAATCATTCATGGGCTTGCCCACTGCATTACAGTTGAGATTTTGCTATCAGTAGTTAGTCTTTCACTAAAATGCCACAGCCACTCATTTGAAAAAAGTTCAGGGAAACATTATAATGTAGACTGCAGAATACATAGTCGATAACAAAGGTCAGAGCTGCACTATAGTGTCCCACATAATGTAACCATTGCCTCACTATATTAGCAAAGAAACAAAGAGTATGATATAAACTTCTAGTCCACATTAAATGCAAACATATTTACTATCAATAACGAACCTTCTCATTGTTGGATGTTGAGCAATAAAACGATCTATAGTTAGCAGCATTATTTCTAGGTACTTACTATAATGTCATTGCTAGATAATGAGCAATAAAATGTTTACTATCAGTTCAGCATCATATGAATGTTAGTTGTCAATATAATGATCTGCTATTAGCAACACAATTATTTTATACTTACTATAACGGCCATTTTGCTTTGATGTCCACTTACTGTATTTTCTCATATTGTGTCAGCACAATCAAAGAGCATCATGTTTGATGAATCCATGAGAAACTATATTCAATGAGGTTCAATTTATTTCTGAAAGTATGCCTTTAATATAAGCTGTATTTTGTAAATACTACACTATCTCCATTTTTTTAAGCTGTGATTTGTTAGTAAGCTGCAATTTATTAGTCTGTTTTTTGTACTTTCTTGTGATAAGACTAGATTATTAACATTATTATTGAATTAGATTGTTTTCTATTATGTTGTTGTTCTTAAATGTATGGATTATTAGTACTATCAATGAAATTACTATATTTAATGTTGTATTGTCTAATTTGTATTGTTATCTAGTCTGATTAAATAATTACAACCGGTGACCATTTATTTTGATGCATATATTCATAGTGCCGTATGCTTGAGAGTTATAGTGATTTGAAAAGAGGTATTTTTTTTCCAGTCAAAGATGGCTTTTAATTCTACTGTAACCACAACCGAAGCAACAAGTAGGATCTTTTCAAATCCAACTATGCATTTATTTTTCTTCAATAGCTAGGAACTGAACAAAAAAGGGCCTTTTTTGCTTTATTTGTTTAGTTGAAGCAACAAATTTTGGTCTATTGCGTATGGGCGTAAAAACCAAAGCAAAAGGGGCATTTTGCTTCAGTTGTTTAGTTGAAACAATAAATGTTGGCATGTTGTGTCGTCTATATTACCTTCAGTTTTGAACATAAGCAAATGCCCTGTTTTGTAGTAGCGCCTTCAATTTGATGGAGGTTATCCATCAGATTAGTAGGCTATCCATCATACATTCAGCCGAACTGCAGGTTGTTTATCTGTAGTGGGACTTGACATTGATTCACGCTCATTCTCAACTTGACGTATTTGTTGGCCAGATTAGTACGTTGTCTCAGTAGTAAACTCTTTGGAGCAGGCAAAAATTCTAGGAAACCAAATGTATCATATATCTAATGTACTGAGTGAGAAAATGTGAGGATAGATGATGTATGATATATTTTCCTAGTCATTTTTCTCTCTTAGGAATGTCACTGGATGTAGATAGCATTGGTGCAGATATAGATAGCATTAGTAAGTAAATTTAGGCACTCCAGTACTCTGACATGGGGTGCACCCATGATGTTGATGTTGTAGATTAATGTATAATTCTAAGTGATAATTCAATGGATGTAGGGACATGTCATACATGGTTTCCCATACTGTGTGTTCCAATTATGTTATTACTCGAGATTTATGTTGCTTACATCAGAATTTTTCTAACTTGGCTTTTTAGGCTTTGCTTCTTGTTACTCTAGGTAAAGTAGATTAGAGACAAGTTGTGCATTTAAAGCGCCTCGCGGTTCTCTAGCGGCGGAGGAGCAAAAATGTATAACGAGGATAAAGCGAGGAAATAGCAGGGATATAACCGAAACGCAAAAAGAATCCATTATATTTTGAAACCAAATATCTAAAATTATTTAATTATCATTCTTATCATTATATTATAGAAGAAATTAATATTAATTAATCTTATATGAGAAAATCAAAGAATATCATGGTTACGCAAATTAAATTTGATGAATATAATATATTTCTATAATATACTAGACACTTATGCCTTACAGTTACCTCTTTTTACTCAATTTATTGATTTTTTTTCCAAGAAAACTAGTCAAATCAAGCTATGTATATTAATATTGCTAAATCGGGTGCTAAAAACATTGATTTAGCGGATGTAGCAGAAAAAGGTGGGGCTAAACGTAGATCTAATATTTATTAGCTCTAAGCTGACATAGCGTAGCGGTTGAATAGCACTACGAGCCATAGAGGGGAATTAGCGAGGTTCTAGCGGGGCCTTAACTGCATAGGAGACAAGTTTGGTGAGCACATGAAGCTGTTCAGATGACAAGCAGGAGACTATTCACTTATTATTGTATTTTATTCTTTTTTATTATTCAGCACTATGGGCTAATTACTGCTTTTATTATTGAGAAATAGGATTTATGAGTTATTTTTGAGATGTACAAATCTATCACACAGTGGCATATTGTTTTGTACTGTATCTGGTCCTCTAATTTCAGGATTCATTTCAATATTTATTCTCTCACTAGTTTTATATCTATTATATTTACTATTATATTTTATTCCGTGTGTTTGATATATACGACATGTTCTATGTTATTTAGTTCTTTTCTACATTAATGGTCACCTTACACTGTCTATACACCGTAATAGCGCTCCCATTAGGTATCTTGAGGCCAGGAATGTAGGGTGGTCCTCACAAAACGATTCCAATAATGATCGGTTGAACTCTAAGGAGCATAGTAAAAGAATACGAGTTAGGATGGTGAGACTATTACTTAAGATGGAAGGACTACCAAGAAAGGTTTAGGGGATAGAGTTTGACGACAGATGTTAGTTGTCTAGATAGGTTCCAACCATGAGGCTTCAGATGGGAGTTATGAAGGCAATTCTGGGATGAACTCTATAGTAGGGATATGTATGCAAATGGATTGCTAGTACGTAGATTCCCATCGGGTTCTTAACCTGATTACAAGTTGTTTATATGTAGAGAGACTTTTTACATTGATTTGCACTCATTCTCAACCTGATGCAGGTTGTCGACCAGATGTAGGCTGTCTTAGCCAAACTTATTATATATCCAACGCATTGAGTGAGTGAATGTTAGGACGTATGATGTATGCTATGTTAGCCTAGTCTTTTATCGCATTTATAGATGTCACTAGCGTAGGTAGTGTCGAAGAAAACAAGATAGCGTTAGCGCAGACATTTAGATACCGTGGTACTCTAATGTAGGGTACATCCAAGATGCCGATGTTATAAAGCAGTATATACCAATATTGTACTAACTCTATGGATGCAAGAACATGCCAGGTATGGTTTTCAATGTTGTGTGTTCCAGTTGTTCTAATACTTGAGATTTCTATCACTCACACCAGACTTTTTCTAACTTGAAAGTTTATGCTATGCTTCTTATTACTCTATGTACTCTTAAATGAGTATATTAAAGATAGGTTAGTTGAGCACATGGATCTATTCAAATGGCAAGCAGGAGGCTACTCACATACTATTATATTTTATGCTTTTCAGTTATACATCGCTATGAGGCTTATTAATGCTTTTATTACGTGGAGGTAGGATTTTGAGTTATTTTTGAGATGTAAAACTCTATTACAATGCTGTATACTGTTATTTTATTATGTTTTGGGTATGTTGTCTGATGTTGGGATCTAATACAGTTATTTATTGTCTCGCTTATTTTATATCAGTATGTTTTATTTATTATATATTATTTCATTCACTATGAGATATACGCCTGATTCGGTGTTGTTTTAGTTTTTTTCTACTTAGATGACCATTTTGCGTTGTTCGGACACCGTGACAGCGCACGCCTTATGTTTCTTGAAAATCGGAAGTGCAAACGGTAGTCTCAGCAAATGAGTTTAATGAACATCTTTGCATCAGTTTAGACTTGATTCCTCTTATAAGCATTAACCTTTTTTTGTCTCAAGTGTTTTTTCATATATTTTTGCTTTTAAAATGTTGAGAACTTATAAAGTCTCATCTTGGATCAGTAAATATTAAACAAAATACAAAATTTTGTATCAAAAATGTCTGAGTTTATCAAAAACGTCTATTCCATCCTTGATTAATCATCGTCTAGAACAATGAAAAGAAAAAAAGAACAATGAAAACCTTTATTTTTAGTCTTGTTAACAAAAGCCTATGTTGCTCAGTTGGTAAAGACATGTCTCTCCCAAGTGAGTGGCACAGGTTCGAGTCCTGGTAGCGCCATATTTTTATTTTAGAGAAACGACTAAAATAGTACATATTCTGAGAGGAAGATATGTGTAAATGCACATATAAGGAAAATTATATATAAAGGTGAGTATAAAAATATATGTATACATGCATATGTAAATATATGAGTATGTGTCTGCAAAAATATATACATATGAATGAAAAGTCCAAAATTAACCTGCAATCAATGAAAATGGGTAATAATTAAGTGGCAGCATAACGCCGTTTGAATTTTGAAAATGAAATAAGAGTTGCTCATATATATATATATATATATACATATATATATATATATATATATATATATGCACAAATTCAAATGTTGAGATAAAATGTGCAAGTTAAGAGTAAAATATCATTAATGCATAATAAATGGAAATAAGCAAACAAATTAATTGCCTTTCAAATTAGAGTGCATAAAAAGGAATAAAACAACTAATTGATGGCAATATAAATTACATTGATTAATAGGCAAGGAACTTGTTGACCAGCCTTTTGGCAAGGCCATCAATGTCCATTTGAACTGAAGAATTATTCCCTGAATGATAAGAAGGCCCGTGTAATCCTAGTTGTGGAACCACCCAATCTATGAACGAGTCGATCGACACCTAAGCCCTGAGCTAGGCACAAGGACTCAATGTATGAACTGGTTAGAACCCGCGACTTCCGGACTGATTAAGCCGGATTCATTCCAATACTATGCCAAACATCACTCTGATGAATCGGTCTTGCTCCTATTTGAATGCAATTAACCACCCCTTCTATGATGAAGTCAGAGGCCAACTATTGCCGCCAATTCAAATCAAGCCAAAAAGAACACATCTTCACGATCTTCTAAAATCTTGGAACAAAAGACACATGTTGCAGCCAATTTGAATATTTCGGCATCTATAAATAGGCCTTCTTGACATACAAGAAAGTACTTATGTCAATTTTTTTTGATTATATCACCATTGTAACTATTCGACTATAATAGATTATCCGATATAAGAAGAAATATAAAGTGGACGTAGGCTTTTTAATGCCGAACCACTATAAATCTTGTGTGATTGCTCTTTTCCATAATTTTCATTTTGTTTGTCTTCATTTAGTTCTCAACAAATTCAATTCTTGGGTGTTGTGCCAATTTTTGGTGTCAACACTTCGGTGGTTTCACTGAGAAACTTATATTCTCAGCATCTGAGGGATTTTTGAACTACTTTCAGATCACCAAGTCCGAGACGAAATCCTACCTTTTTTCTTTCCAACGTTGTTGGATCATGGTTGCTAAGTCATCAACACGCAATACTGGAAAGCAACCTCTGGCTGCAATGCCATAGACGTGGCTGGAGGATCAATTGGTCCAAACCATGTCTTCGGATCGCCCCACACTACCATCTTCCGTGCAGCCTTCCACAAAAGATCCAGCCTCCTCCTCGGATTTTTCCACCCGTGACGAGTTTATGTCCGTGCTAAATCAACTCCAGGAAACTACAAATGCCATAAATTCTCATGCCCGGGAGAATGCTGCTACGAGACAGGATATGAACCGAATGTCCAGGCAATTGGAATAATTTAGAAGTCACTAAGTCCCCCCCCATCGACTGGACCGGAACTCGGAGAGCTTGTCATCGTCCAAGGGGAGCAGAGACCGGCATCAACCTTGATGTCCGTGACTCAGAGAGCTTGTCATCGTCCTAGGGGAGCAGAGACCGGCATCAACCTTGATGTCCGTGAGAAAGAGCCGAAAATATTCATCAATTGCATCTGGAAGGACGTTCAGACCAACTGGGGGCAAAGGGTCATACTTAGGATGACCTAGCCGATATAGAAGTCATCTATCCTGCAAACCGACAAAACCGAAGTGCCTCTCCGCTTGCTCATTAAAATACTGCTCAAATAGATCGAGACCCTTTTCATCCTCCCTGAAATCTTGTGATCAACCGAGATGCTCAGGGAAGAGGAAGGACTTCCCGAACGATAAGTTAGACGACGTTACCTACGGAAAGAGCGCGGAGAGGGCGGTCAGTTGAGAAAGCCGATTGAGGCACAATTATCCCTGTGAATCTAAGTGCTATGATACGGCGACCCATGAATGACAACAAAGGGTACAAGAACGAAGACCGGGGAATCGATCGAAGCCCTATACCGTTCACTGATAACATCTTACAGGCTAAATTCCCTGGAAGATTCAATATGCCTCAGATGAATCATTACGATGAAACCACCAACCTGTAACAGTTTGATGAGGTACTCATGGAATATAGAGGTGGCAATAGATCCAGACACCATTAAATGCAAAGCCTTCCTAATTTTCCTAAGCGAGGTAGCACTCGTGTGGTTCATCCTTTACCTCCGAGATCGGTCCCGAGCTTCAAAGACTTAAGCGAGAAATTCCTAAGCTAGTTCTGTATCACGCCTCTAAGTTGAAGCATGTCATGGCTCTTTCTGCAGTTAAACAGGGAAGAGGCGAGTCTCTGAGGAGCTACCTCAATCGATTCAATCGGGCCGCCGCCGAAGTAAGAAACACCAATCATGAGACCGTTTTGATGGCCATAGTCGACAGCATTGATAAGCAGATGGAGTTTGGAAAATAATTAATTGGGAAGCCGCCCACCTCGATTGAAATGTGTCATGAAAAGGCTAATATCCAGCTAAGGAAGGAGGATGCGCAGCTGGATGAGGAGGATGGTCCGAGAGACGCATCTGCCAAACCCATTCAAAGAAATGTCGAAGTCAAGCAATCTGGGGATAATTCAGGGAAGGTAGAAGTGAATGTCGGAAACCATAGCAAGCGAAACGGCGACGGGCCAAAGGAAGCTAATGGAAACCCTGGACAAAAAGGGAATTCTAGGAAACGACCTCGGTTCCAAGTTTTTGTGACTTATACAACGTAAAATGACACACTGGAGAACATCTGTCTCGGTACTTGCGGTACAGTCCAGTACAAGAAGCCGCCCTTGCGTGAGCCTACCGAGAAAGAGCGGGCAGCTGGGAAATTTTGCTTATTCCATGAGATCTATGGGCATACAACTAATGGATGCCGACACCATTGGGATTTCATCGAGAAGCTAATCTGAGAAGGTAAGCTCGATAAATAGAAAGTTTCCCGAGAGACAGGGGCAAGGGACTTCAGTACCTAAGAAAAGCCAGGCGACGCCTAGAGCCACAACCCAAGAAAAAGGAAAGGGGATAGTGATAAAATCCATTGTTGGAGGACTACATTTGGTCTATAGAGCGCAATGTAAATTCTACAAAGCATCTAGATGTTGTGGATACAAGCACCCCTGAAGCTATAAGTCCCATCAAGCAAAGAAGGACGATGACTATTGACATCATCTTCACGATCGGGAGTTGACTGGTATAGAGGCCCCGACTGTCGATCCACTAATAATAACATCCATCACAATTCCAGCTATTGTGCGAAAGGTTTTGGTCGACAATGGAAGCTCGATGAATATATTGTTCAAACAAGCCTATGATCAGATGAAGTTGGAATTGAAAGAATTGGAACCATGTACCGGCTATATACATGGTTTCAACGATCGTCCACCAAGCCTATTGGACTAATCAAGCCATATGTAGAATTGGGAGACGGATAACGCTGGAGCATATGACTCCTGCCATTTGTTGTGATGAACATCAACTCCGAATATAATGCCTTTCTGGGGCGACCGACCCTAGCAGAGTTTAGAGCAAGTTTTGCTCCCTAGTGTTTGCTTTTGAAATTCCCAACTTATGGTGGAATCGGGACAATACAAGGAGACCAAGTAAAAGGGGGAGCCTGCTACTTGGCGGAATGGAAAGATCTACGAAGCAAAATTAGCAAAGAATCTTAAGATACCTCTCCCCCAGCGGAGGGGAGGGAAGCATAGCAATTACAGAGAACATCCCGGCCAGGGCTGTCCATTTGTGGACTCAAGGATATTGATCCAAGAGAGAACAAAGAACTGGGTTGTAGGAAGGCAGCCCTAAATAAGGCTACTGTAGAGATTTCAATCGACAAAGATGACCTTACCTGGGTCTTGAAGATCGGGCCTCATCTCAACCCACTCTAGACGAGGGAGTTGACTTAATTCCTCCATGCAAACCTTGATGTGTTTTCATGGACCAATGTCGACATGTGTGGTATTTCACCCTCCATCATATCTCACTCCCTTGGTATTGGTCCAAGGTACACTCCTATAAAGTAAAAGAGGCGGATGCTCAGTCTAGAGAGATCCGCAACTCTAAAAGATGAAAGTGGCAAGCTACAAGCCAATGGGTTTATTCGAGATGCAATATCTCCCGACTAGATAGCCAACACTATGATTGTAAAAAATGCCAACGGGAAGTGGCGAACTTGTATCGACTTCTCTGACTTAAATAGGGCCTGCCCTAAAGAGAGTTTCCCACTACCCAGGATCGATCCATTGGTCGATTCAACCACTCGGCATGAACTCCTTTCGTTTATGGATGCTTACTCAAGGTATAATCAAATTGCGATGCTCGTCCCAGACTATGAGCATACTAGCTTCATAATAGATCTCAGATTGTACTTTTATGTAGTCATGCCATTCGGCTTGAAGAATGCTTGGGCTACATATCAGCACTTGGTCAACCAAATGTTTCACGATCAGATAGGAAGAATGATTGAGGTTTACGTAGACAATATGTTGTTAAAGTCGAGACAATCTTCTGACCATGTTAAAACTTATCAGAAATGTTTGGCAATCTCCGAAGGTATGAAATGAAACTAAATCCCTTGAAATGTTCTTTTGGAGTAGCATCCGGAAAAATTTTGGGTTTCAAAGTTTGCTATCGAGGAATCGAAATCAACCCCGACCAGATTTTGGCCATTAAAAGAATCCAGTAACTCAGAAGAATCAAAGATGTGTAGAGCTTGGCGGGAAAGATAGCATTAGTGGGTCAGTTTATATCCAAAGTGTCCAATAATTGCTTACACTACTTTGAGTTGATCAAAAGAGGAAAGCTGAACTTCGCTTGGACACCTGACTGTGTCGAATCCTTCAAAACTTACTCAACCACCTAGAGAAACCTCCCATCTTGTCCAAACCAATCAACCATGAAGACCTATTCGTGTATTTGGCAGTGTCCGCGCATGCAATCAGCTCATTCCTAATCCATGAAGAAGACCGAATACAACGACTGGTTTATTATGTGAGCAAGAAGTTGACGGGGGCAGGGCGCAACTATCCAAAGATTGAGAATCTCACCTTAGTCTACTAATCACATCATGAAAACTTCAGCTTTACTTCCAGGCTCACCCCATCAAAGTGTTTACCGATCAACCTCTTTGGCAAGTTTTGCAACGACCCGAGGCAAGCGGGAGGCTGCTTAGGTAGAACATTGAGCTAAGTCAATTTGACCTAACTTTTGTTCCAAGAAAATCTATCAAGGGGTAAGCACTAGCCAACTTCATAGCCGAATTTACCACTTCAGAAGATGACGGCTAAGAGGATAGTACCGAGCCTCTAGATACCGAATCTAGAACAGATACCTGAAAGCTGTATACAGATAGGGCCCGAAACGACCGATGCTCTGGTGCTGGCATAATATTGCTATCTCCAGAAGGATGGTCGATTTATTATACCTTGAGACTGGATTTCTTGGCTACAAACAATGACTTCGAGTATGAGGCCTTAATTGTTGGCCTCAAACTTGTGAGGGAATTGAAAATAACATCATTAGACATTTTCTGTGATTCACAACTCATTGTATTTCATGTTTGGAAAGAATACCAGACTAAAGGAGTCAGACTTTCTGCCCATCTCAAACAGGTTGAAAGACTGTTCCATGAATTCCATCGATACAGCATCTCCCATATTCCTAGAGAAGAAAACCAAAAGGCAGATAAATTTTGCAAAACTCGCTAGTTCTAACAACCCGAGTGAAACAAAGTTGGTTCCTATAGAAACTCTAGGTATTTCGAGCATCAATCAGATGGAGGTCAATCAAGCAGATGCCGAACCTGAAAAAGAATCTTGTTGGATGACTCTCATTAAGAATTTTCTCCTTTGTGGCACCATTCCTGAATAAAGAAATAAAAGACAAGCTATCGTGCGACATGCTTCTAGGTACGTTATTCAACAAGACTAACTCTACATAAGGGGTTTCTTTATGCTTATTTTTTGGTGTGTGGCCAATGACGATGTCAAAAGGATATCAAGAGAAGTGCATGAAGGAGAATGTGGTGCGCCTACAGGAGGGTAAACTCTAGATAAGAAAGTGTTGCGATTTGGATACTTCTGGCCGATTATTAGGAAGGGTGCAGCTAACTATTCTAGATGATGAGATAACTGCCATAGGTTTGCATAGATTCCACAAGCCCCACCAACTGAGCTCACCCAAATGGTCAGCCCTTAGTCATTCGTCGTTTGGGGGATAGACATCATTGGAAGCCTACCGATTTCAAAAGGAGGTGCAAAGTATGCGGTCGGTGCAGTAGACTATTTTACAAAGTGGGCAGAAGCTGAGAAGATGACCATGATCATGACAAAGCGAGTCATTAATTTTATTTTCAGAAATATCATATGTCAATATAAGATACCTCAGACTATTATCATAGAAAATGGGACCCAATTCGACAGCTTCAAACGATATCATATTAAGAAGAAGTACACTGCAGTTGCACATCCATAGTCCAACTGGCAAGTCAAAGAGGACAACAAAATCGTCAAGTTTATTTTGAAGAAGACATTGGAACAAGATAAAGGCAAGTGGGTCGACGAGCTCCCTCTGGCCCTCTAGGCATATCGGACCACCCACGAAACTGCCACTAGACATACTCCCTTCACCTTGTCTTATGGGTCTGAAGCTGTCATTCCCATCGAACTTGAAGTTCCTTCCCACAAAGCTATGTACTATGATCAACTGTCAAACAAAGCACTTCTCTGGCAATCGCTAGAAATGATTGATGAAAAAAGAAAAGAGGCTAACATCCGTGTCGAAGCTCACCGACGGAGTGTCGATCGATACTACAACAAAAAGGTCTGAACAAGAACTTCAACGTTGGTGATCTTGTCCTAAAACGGATCTTCCCAACTCCTGTACATATGGGTTCCAAGCGGGAAGGACCCTATTTCATTCAACATAAGCTTGATAATGGAACCTTCAAGCTGTCAACTGTTGGGCGAGCTTTTTTAGAGAGCATGGAACGTAGAGCACTTACGACCTTATCGTTCTTAAAATTCTCAGTTTTCGTATTATTTTATTTGCTTTAGTATTGTAATAAGGTGCGACTTATCACTTACAATAGTTTATGAATAAAAGCTCCTTTCCTACTAAAATTAATTTATTGTTGTAATGACTGAATGTTGTGATTCGACCGACATTAAGTCAAAGGATAAATGCCTCGATTTATCAACCCAAACAATAATAAATTGATTTCATTCGCTAACCGGTAAGGGACCACTTGACGCTTAAACCTATGGGTCTCACTTTGTTAACTCGAAGTGAGGATGACACCGATACTAATAACATGACTGACTGTTTGGTAATAACTCCGATTCTCTTGACTTGAGAAGGAGTATAAAATTATGGACGAGTGTGAAAGGTGCACCCCAACTATAGAATGCTCGATCCATAAGAACTCTTAGCTTTGACGACTGAAGGGAGAGTATAAAAGACTCGCGTCCCAACCGTGATCAACCGACCTCGGACTGTTCGACCTGATCTTGGGATCAATAGGAGGAATTAATTATCAAACCAATCCCCCACAACACTAAGAGCATGTGCATATGAAAGTGATCCGACAAAAAAAATTACTTAACTAACTTCCAGTCTGAACTGAATGGGAAACATCAGAGTAGCTCACCCAAAACTATTTCAAGCATTTAGACACGTCAATAACACGACTATTTGAAAACAAAGTAACATTCTTACGCATTCGTCGTATTTACAAACTAATCCTTGTTTGCAGGTGCATTAAACTTTGCCAAAAAATAAGAAACTTGACAAAGACAAAAATTGCGAGGGCCGCACTCGCGTACAACATTTAAAGGGACAGTTACACACATACAACTAAAAGGTCCTACACTCGAGGTAGCTTGTTACCACGTTTTGTGATGTCCTTCAGCTCTTTCTGCCTAACCCACTCTTGCATCTCCTTAGTAGTCATACCAAGCTTTAGACTCTTGAATGCGCTACCAAATGATGTAGACCGGCTGGATGCAGTAGTGACATTTTTTCTTGCGCTCGGGATTGCCGGAGATAGGAAAGAATCCACATTATCGGAAGAAAGTGAAGTCGGTGGAATATATTGAAGGGGAAGAATGTTGAGTGGTTTGTCCGATGGTTCAACTTAAAGAGAATAATACTTTCTCTCATTCCCAGCCTTTATCTCTGCCATAAATGGACGCTCAGTTTCTTTGATCTCCTTTATGAACTCCACACCATCATCCTTCGATTAAATCTCATCAACATTGAACTTCTTTGGAGTCTTGGTCCTCTTCTCGTAATTACCAGAGACGACAATCGGGTTCTTCTCCAATGCATCGGCTTTCGTATTAGTGACATCTTTCATCAACGGTATACCTACGACAGGATAAGAAAATGTAATGAACAAGGAGACAGACGATCGATAGACTCAAGAAAAAGAGAAATTACCTTTGGCCATTGACTCCGCCGGGCAGTCTGAAACCTTCTTTGGTAAGGCTAGAGTAGGTGAGCCTCCCTAGGGCAAAGCGAGGAGGGGTCATCAAGACTATATTCCTCTGCCGAACCAGTAGATTGATTTAAAAAGAGGGGAGTAGAAGAACAGCCAACTACAACATTTAGAGGAGTGGGATGAGCTATGACTATGATTGTGCCATCTTCGGGGACCAACTTTCCCTTAGCCACCGGGCAACATCTTTTAATGCATGTAAGTGTTTCTTTCCCTCAGCCAATGCCTCACGCTCATCATCATGAAAATACCGTCGATTGAAGCCTCTTCATTCACCGGCCTACCCTTTGCCGCCTCAATCTCCTCTTTCATAAACACTTCCCATGCGTTTGTCAACCCCCATTGGTAATTTTCTGCCCAAACTAAGTTTCTGTGACAAAGAACACGAGCAAAAAAAAATGAAGAATGTTAGCGCTAAATTTCCTGGATCTCACTCCTCTTAGCGGCATGTTCGACTTTAAGCACATGAACTTCGGTTTCATGCAGAAGATGAGCATTGCTAAAATTCTCGATGGCGGCAGCGACGACATCCTCTGCCTTCTTTCTAGCAAGCTCGGATGCATCAAGACTAGATTTCAGTTTTTGCACTTCCCGATCCAACCGGTCCTTGTCATTCCTCAAGTTGTCATTATCAATTTTCAATGTCTCGCATACTCGGCTCGCTGACTCAATTTGAGTCTCTAACTTTTTCAAACTATTTAAAAATATTCTCCCTTAGTAACATCCACCTCAGATTTAAGTTCCGCTGACCTCTTCTGAAGCATTTCAAAATCTGTCTTATCAGCCTCTAGTTCTCACCTTAAACCAACATTCTCTTCTGTTCTCCTCCTAACCACTTCACACACCTGTCTTGCATAGGCATATATCGATCATATTGGTTCGATGCGAAGTCAACATTCGACCTGGTATGTTCATGCAAGTTCAGAGGAAACAGTTGCAACATGGGGATCGACTCAATACCCGCAAAATAAAGACCCGGGAAAAGTTTCTCTATTTTGATTTGTTCGATGGGTGCCCTCTCTTGACTCGAATTGTCCAGCTCCCGAGGACATCTTTTAGGATAATTGGGCAGAGGCATCGATCCATGGTCATGTGGTCCGACCGGCCGCTCCTCAGGAGAAGGGTCGATCGGAAGAATTGGATGACTGGAGGCAATTTTTCATCGGCTTGGTTGACATCCTCCGATATGTCATCTCGAGGATGGGGTAGAGATTGATGCTGTGGATTTTAGATTCCTCCCCTCTCCCATCAAAATTACCCCTCTTCCTTTCCTTCTCCTTGTGGCCTCTACTTTCCCTTTCTCACCTCTTTGCCTTCTGAGCTTTCTTCTCTTTTTTCTTCTTCTTCTTCCTCTCGTCTTTGTCTTTCTCTTCACAGTAGTTGCCTATATGGTCGCCTTCCTACTCGACTTGTAGAGGGGTCGACTCGGTGGGACCACCCCTTCCAAAAGGTAGTCAAGTTTGGTATGGTAATATCTCTCGTCGACAGCACCTGTATTAAGGTGCTGAAGTATAAGTTGGCATGTATATAAGAAAATACTTGTGATGAACAGTGGTAATATGAGACGTCTTTCCTCTAAACTGACCTGAGATCGAAACATGATAGGTGCCTCCTGTGACTTTTTGGTCGGTCGGTACCAAATCCTCCCCAGACTCGATATTTAAAAAGTCTTCCGGATCTAAATTCTGAGAAGAAATAAACGCATCAGGTATATCCACTTTCTCCAACCCTTGAAAAGGAGGTCTCAACTCTTCTTCATGAGGGCTGTGAGCACGGGGAGGTTCTACTCTATTGACAGAATCATATAATTGTTGATTGATAAACTCCCTTCTGGTTATCTCGACGCGAATCTTTTTTGGAGCATCAACTTTTGGATCCTTCTGCGTTTTTCGCAAGTCGGACACCTTGTGTTGTCTCTTAAAAGCCTCTGTCTTTGTCTTTACTTGATGACGAGTACTCTTTTCCGCTTTGGACGAAAATTGCGAAGACAACCCCTCGACCGGGGGCACGACCCTGACATCGATCGATTTCTTCCAAGGAGGGGAACATTTGACTTAATGTTGAATGAAGAAGTACCTTTGTTGTATGAGGTCCTAGCGACCTCCTAGTGTCCTGAAGATGATAATAGTGAAGATTTGCATTAGTTAAAAGGATCTTGTAATGTTGATCATCCTTTTTAATGGTAGCCAACTTTTCAAAGTGATCTTGGAACACTCCTCCTTAGAGTCGTGATGGCTCACTGCCTACACGAAAACAATTTATAAAAGAAACCATTATGTGATTGAATCGAAAAGAATAAAGAAACTTATAGCATTAGAGCCAGCGACGGGCGCATCTCGGTTGGTGTTTGAAGAAAAATCAAGCATGCACAACATTACCAAGCTTACTGGGGATGCTTTCGACAATCTTTCGAGTATGGACGACCTCAAGATAAAGAAAAGAAGGAGATGTCTACTCTTGATGCTTAAGGTTAAAGAAAAATACTATGTCGTCGAGTGTGGGGGTTAGATTCAAGTACTTCAGATAAAGAACGCGTAAGGACAACATGTTGGTGTATGCGATTGGAGGAATTACATGGGGGATAAATTCATTTGCCTTAAAATGTTAAGTATGAATGGAGAAAATGTCGGAATAGAGCCAGCAGTACACATTGGTCGAGTAATCGCCATATAGCCGCTCGGTGGATCGTGGGGGAGATCCCCGTGTTTGGGAGCAAGTATGTCGAGTCGGGGAAGCTTGTGTTTCTCATTAAGGTGTCCAACTGCTTATTGGTCATTGTATGGGGTTCAGAGTCTTTAGAAGCTGTTAAAAAATTAGAATGGAGAGAGTATCAGGAGCACGTGTTGTCCTACCTAACTCCCAGTTTTTGTAACATGAGGATGATTGAGTAATTGACTATGAGCACCAACCTCAAGTCTAGGGTCGAGGTCGGTCTTGGAAGTGGAAGCCGAAAAACTCCCCAAGTCCACAGTAGCAGCCATAGCCTTTTTCTTTTCGTCCTCAAGTGCACTAGTACTACGTCTTCCTGACATTATGAATTATGCTATAAAAAAAAGAAAGCCTCGGTCAGATTGAGGAAACCATAAAACCTCAACGCGTGCACTCACAAGTGTGTACAAAAGTGACAATTTGAGTTAGAAGCCATAGTCAAGAACATATCTCGCTTTATGGCTTTTTATCCCCAAAGAAGTCGATTCATGATCTTATCAACTCAAGGCTAAATAGTATTCTCAAAACTGGTGAAGTTGACCACTTCTTCTACGATGCTAAGTTGGAAAGTATCAACTTTTCAACACCCTCCTTTATTTTCCTCCACTTAGTCATGTTGAGGACCATTTTCCCTACCTATTCATATCTATTTTACCATTTTCTCTCTCCTATGGCCATGTGTCCATGCTTTAAAATTTGAAAAGTTTGGGAAGGCAGGGCACGCTTTGACAAAGATAACTCCTTTCTCACAATCAGTTACCACTGCCTATGACCATAGCAGATTAGATGACCATCGTCGTGTCACCAAATCACTGTTCCGGGAGGTTCAACGGTGGTTACCCAAATCGTAGATCATACAGAGTGCAAATTGAGGTGGGAAAGAAAAACTAAAAAAAATTACGCGCAAGATCAGTGCTTAAAGAAAGGAGAATGAAGTATATCAATACCTACACAAGAATCAGAAAGGAAGATCTCAATTTTTATTAAAGAGAATTTTACCCAATCTTCTAAAGCAATGAAACCAGCTGTGGTAAAAAGTAAAAAAGTAATTAAAGATTGTGGGCCAGTCTTTTATAATGAGACGAAGGGATCTTTGTCTTCTGTAGATGTGACTACTGAATCAGGCATAGGGAATGACATAGCGATTCATTATTGAGCTAGAAATGATCGAATGGACACATAGCCATAAAGCTTTAATGTTTTTCAATTTTTTGGTTGGTTCCCAAGACATCTGGTCGGCCCTTAGACCATATAACTCAATCTCTCCAGCTGTTGTACATGTATATTTCCAAACTGTGCCGCAGGGGAAAAAAGTTGATTCAATATTCAAAGCATGCCCTGTTCCTAACACGGCGTACTTTGGGGGCCAAAGTGCTGACCAGCCTTTTGGCAAGGCCATCAAGGTCCGTTGGGATTGAAGAATCCTTCCTTGAATGATAAGAAAGCCCATGTAATCCTAATTGCGGAATCACCCGATCTATGAACGAGCCGATCGACACCTAACCCTAAGCTAGGCACAAGGACTCAACATATGAACCAGTTAGAACCCACGACTTTCGAACTGATCTAGATTCATTCCAGTACTATGCCAAATATCCCTTTGATGAATAGGTCTCGCTCCTATTTGAATGCAATTAAACACTTCTTCTTTGAAGTCAAAGGCCACCTATTGCAGCCAATTCAAATCAAGTAGAAAATAATTCATCTTCAGGATCTTCTAAAATCTTGGATCAAAGGACACATCTCACAGCCAATTTGAATATTTCGGCATCTATAAATAGGCCTTCTTGACATAGAAAAGATGACTTTTGGCATTTTATGATTATATCACCATTGTAACTATTCGACCATAATAGATTATCAGATAAGAAGAATTATAAAGTGGACGTAGGCTTGTTAACGCTGACCCACTATAAATTGGTGTGTGATTGCTCTTTTCTACAATTTTCATTTTGTTTGTCTTTATTTAGCTCTCTACAGATTCATTTCTTGGGTGTTATGCCAATTTTTGGTGTCAACAGAAATGAAAGATTGCATGCATATATACACGCATAAATTTGAAATTCAAACATAGTGATGATGTGTAAGAAGTATAAAATAAATCAAAGGAAGTATAATGGGTAAATAATCAATGTTTAATTAAAACCATTAACAAATGTTAATCGTCGCGCCACAAAAATGCTGGCTGGACCCGTATGGGTCGATCAACGCTTGCTTGGGTCAACCTATGAGTCGACCCAGGGGTCGACCCACCGACAGTGCGAAGCAACCTATGAGTCGACCCAAGCGTGGTCCAGGATGGTTTTGTGACGTATAATTGATGATATGTGCGGTTCAGATTTTAATAAATTGAATTCGACGGTTCAGACCTTCTTGTACACCTATAAATAGACTAGTAGGGCCTAACCTAAATCTCATATTTTCGGAAGTGCTGCCAAAGCTCTGCGGTTCTTTTTCTCCCCAAATCTTTTCAGAAAAATTAGAATATTAGTTTTAGGAAATTTTGATTTAAGATTTGAAGATAAAAGAATGTACATCTACAACATAGGTGTACATATTTCTAATTTACGTGAGGTAAGTTCTTGAATTTGATTTATTTAGCTTTCTCTTCCTTTCCCTCTTCTTTAACGTCAAATTTATGAATCCGTGGTTATTTTAATAATAGATTCAGTAAGGTTTGCCACCGAACAACAAATCTGGATCAGATTAATGGATTGGAACATTGTTAGGTGAGTGGGTTTAAATTATACTATTTTTAACTATTTAATGTTTCTATTCCCTATCATTCTTATCATGTTAAATACATGTGAATTGTGATAATTGCGGTATAATTCATTTTTCAGTTATGCTAAGAATATTACTGTTGTATAGATCTGTTCTATGAATGTGTTAAAAATTGCTGAAATACTGAATTTGTGAGATTTACAAATAAAAGGGAATATGTTGTAGAAAATAGTGTTAATGAAAAATTATATATTGTGAATCAAATTACAGTGAAATTGGGAATAATTATGAGACTAATTCCACGTAGAACATGTTGAGTCATTTCTATTGTATAAAGCATGTTTCCATTAATCACCTGTCTGAATTCGGAATTATCGTAAACACTATAATTATGGATTTTACACTAAACATGAATATTTTCTTAAGAGTGTTATTATGTCAAGAGAGTGTAAATAAAATTACAAAAAAAATCAGGAATAATGAAGAAGCCTAAATTGATGTAAAATTTGTAGTAACGGAAATTGTAGATAACTGCACGAAGACACGAGGTTAAGTTCGACTTGTGGTAGAAGCCTGCCCTGGAACCTCCCAACAAATCCAGCATCCACAAGTGGTCAACTTAATGTCAGGGGTCTGGTGCCTAAATATATATAAAAATATATGTATGAAATGGAAATAAATAGTATATGTGGAAATTTTACAAGATAGTAAAGAGATGAATGTTACAACAGTAAGAGTCTGGTTAACATTAAAGAACCAAAGAAAATGTGAAGAATGGGGAATATAACCTATTGTAACTAATTATATGAATGAGAATGGAATATAATAGGTAGTCTTGTCCAAGGGACAAGTGGAGATTATAACATAGGTTATTATAAATGGAAAGGAAACTTATTAATAAGCCTTAGTTAAGAGAACTAAGTTAATAAGTAAACCACAATAGGTTGTGACCAAAGTGCAAGAATTATGATCAAATAAGCGAGAACGAGGTAAACTTACGGAAAGAAATAAGTTGTACTTAATTACACACACAAACACCACGCACACACACGCACACACACACACAACACACACATATAGATATTAAGTAACATGTTAACAGAAAACATGTGAATTGAGATAAGGTATACTTAATTATACATTAAGTAGAACATGTTATTGTAACTTGTAAACATGAGTTTGGGCAATGAATGACATTGTAATAATGTAAAAAGATTGTAAATTACTTCCAGTAATTACAATTTAGGGAATAAAATGTTATGGGCTTGTTTAATGAACTTAAATTGGTTAAGTTATATCACTGAATTAATAAGCGAGAGGGGTCCACTCCTTAGAGATATAAGGGGCTAAGAGAAAACCTGGTAACTTGGAAGAAAAGATAAAATGTGGATAATCAAGTTAATTAGCAATCCAATAAAATTAGTCAAGCGCATGATTAAAAGATTAGACATAGGGCCTAATAACACATTAGCGTGCTGCGCTTGGACCAATTTGCACGTACGAATGTGAAGAACCCAATGGGGTAATCATCGAGGTGTTTGGAGACACGAGAGGAGCATGTCCATCTAATTTTCTACTGATACACTGCTTATTGGCTATGTGGGATTAGAAGGAAGCATGCGGCTTCCGAGCGACGTGGGAGGGTACTCCGTGGTGGTCCTCTGCGCGGTGGTAATGCCCAAGCTGTACTCGCATTGGTTGGGACTGCACGAAACCACCTAGTGAGTATACTTTGACTGCAACATCAGTTGGCAGTCAGAAGAATGTAGGGTAACATAGATGATTCGACGATTTTGCTTACAAATAGGTTGGATCACAACTAACACATGATGGTAATTATCGAGTACCTATCATCGACAGTCAGTGTGATGAGGAAAGACAAGAGCTAAACCTATAGACCAATGAACTTTCACTATCAAGACTTTGGTTGTGGGACACGCCAATTTGGATGTAGATTGTTTGCTATGGGCTCATCACTTAGCTTTGATGTAGTCTTTCATTAGTTGATGAAGGGGTCGAGGCGGGACCATAGACAACGTAGAAATGCAGACCATAGTTGAGATATTTATACTTTAGGCCTCTTTAGTAGACCTATACAGATATGGAAAAGGCTCGCGATCGATTTTCGTGCATTCACATGCACCTTATTACGGAACTTGGGTATCATGGACAATACGTGTGTGTGAGGGTCAATATACATGCATGCCGCACTGGGTGGTGTATCGTAAACACTAGGGCATTACTCCGTGTCGAGACTAGATACGACCAAGGAGATTGGATATGGTAGTCCGTACGCTGATGTAACATAGCGATAGTAGTTCTGTGCGTAATGTGGAGTAATTTTTTGAAGATTTGTACGTTGCTCTGGCGTAGGATGAGAGTTTCAGACGCTTCCGTGGCGTGACGGTGGAGACCACGCGAGGAGATTACCATGGGAAGTGCCTTAATATTTGGGGTACCTACGTATACTATATTAGGTTAATCTATTGGGAGGTAGATGGGTATGACGTGTATGTAAAGCCTTAAGTGCTATTAACCCAAAATTAAATAATAAACAAGAAAATTTAACTGAGCAGTATATGTATGGTTATTTCATAATATGTAATTTAAGTCAAGTTACCAGAACATGTGTTCTAACCCCTTCCTCATAACATACCTGTAGGTTAGGCTGGCGGACATACGATAGCTTTGGATACTAGCTGGGCAGTATTATTACTTTGATAAGGCTATATTTGATTGTATTATATTTCATTTCATTCTACTATGATATGTTTTCTAAGCTTTAATATATTTTATATCTCTGTCTTTTCTGCAAGATACCAGACAAGCCAACTCGGGTTTCGGCAGATTGGGATTTTTAAAGAAAAAAACCAGTCTGTCGGAATTCAGGTTGTTACATCTGGTATCAGAGCATAGGTTCAGGATTCCTGTATAGATAGTGAGTGAACATATTTGTATTTTTAGAAATATTAATAGATTATTTATATATACACCTAGATTCATAAAGGGAACCCACTAAATAGGAAGAGTGGTTTATGCAAAGAATTGGGATATCAGTATGTGTATTAAAAGAATAGTCATGGAAATTTGAGACCCTTAGGCGATTTACGTGAAAGTGTCTAGTGTTCTTGGTAAGGGAGAAAGATGGAATCCCATAAATTGGTATCTTAAATGTTAGTATTTCAGATTAGTGGGTTTGGCAGTTGAGCTTTATAAACGGTGAAAGAGTAAAAAGAGTAAAATGGATTAGGAATATGTATATATATATATATATATGTGTGTGTGTGTGTGTGTGTGTGTGTGTGTGTGTATTTGAGAGAAATGACTTTGTAGGAATATCTAGGAGAGTCTAGGTAAGTTAGAAAACCACTTTGAGTCTAAACCATTGTTAATTTTTAAGAACTTGAAAGTTTAAAAGCTTTTGGGTGGTAGTTTATGGTGTTTCCAAGTTTTGACCTTAAAAGTTACAATTTTAAAACATGTACTAGCTAAATTTTGTAGAAACAGTTTTTGTAACGACCCGTATTCTACACATCAAAGGATTGTAGAATATTTATTTCTTTCCCGTATGAAATTGTATGGTCATGTAACTTTAGGAAACATTTATTAGAGTCATTTCCCATGTTCATGATTTTTGTCGATTTTTAAATGACCATTTTGCCCTTAGTTGGTACTGTTTTGGCCATAACTTTTGATTGGAAAGGAATTTTAACCTGAAACCACTTCCATTGGATTCGTTCGATGGTTTACCTTTCCGTAAAGTGGTCATAATAGCCAAACGGACTTACCGTTTGGGAGATATGGCTGAAATAAGGTTTGGAGGGTGAAAACTGCTTAACCGGGCCAAATCGGGTGATTAGTGAGTAGGCCCATAACCCATTTCGGGATTAGGGTTATGGGAAGGCTGAAATGAGATAGAGAATCATTCCATTTCAGTTTTCTAGCCTCCACTTATCACCAAGGAACCCTAAAAATGGCCTCCAACCTCTAAATCACCTCCAAATCATCTTTTGGTCAAGGATTTGGCTTAGCAACCCCTAATCAAGGAAGATCTATACCAAATCAACATTGGAGCTGTTGTTTAGCATAGAGATTCACATCAAATCAGAGATTTATTTCAGATCTTAGTTTATTTGTGGCTAAGGTGAGTGATTTGCATAGTTTTGCACTAATTATGGCTAATTAGGGTTGATTAGTGTTAATTAGCGAATTTAAACATGATAAAATTCAGGAAAAATGTTCATAAATTCCTAAATGATGTTTTAGACCTCTGATATGAATTTGGGTTAATTTGGTTAAGTTTTGTTAATCCTATCATTAGTTTCACCTAAACATGCTTAGGGGGAGATATGGGATTTTGGGGTATGTTTGATCCATTTTAACCTATTATATTGATGTTTTGATGTTTGTGGTTGATCATGCATGTTGCTATGACTGTATGAAATGCTTTGTGACTGATTTCAATAGTTAGAATGGTCGAAAACGTCGTCGAATGGCGTAAACACTTGCTGGAACAGTTTCAGAAAACAGTGCAGGGTTCGGATCGGATCGGATAGGGGGCTCGGATCGGATATGTTGAACTGAGCAAAGAATTCGATCAGATCGGAACCCAACACTTGGGAAAAGTGGCAAAAAGGAAGGCCACGCTAGCTGAACTGGGATCGGAACGGATTAGGGAGTAGGGATCGGAGCGGATAGAGAAGGATGGATCGGATCGACGCACGTAAAGGATGAGGAGGCGGATCGGAGTGAAAGCATGAACTGGAGGGGGAGTGGCACCCGACCCGGACCGAGGAGAAACGCCCGACCCGAACCGATGGAGGGCACCCGACCCGAACCGCACCAGAAGAAGACCCGACCCGAACAGATGTAGGATACCCGGCCCGAACCGATGGCTTGAGGAGGAACCCGACCCGACCCAGTATTGACCAATAACCCGAGATGCAAAGGTAGTCCGATATGGGAAGTTAGAGCTCAGGATCCAGTAGGGAACCGATGAGTTCACTTCATGGTTGGACTTCGCTGCGGGACGTGTGCTAAGGAGTTGTCGACGTTCATAACTTCGATTCACCACTAAAAATGAAGGATGGCTACTTATCAGTGCAGTAGGGTCATTATGACCTGAGGGGCAAGGTGATGGTAGCAAGACTACGTTATCAGTGCAGTAGGGTCATTATGACCTGAGGGGCAAGGTGATGCGTAGTAAGACTATGAGCCAGCGCAGATGGGGTGAACAACTCCATGGGGCAAGTGGACATAGTAAGGATTGGTAAGGCTATGAGCCAGCGCAGATGGGGTGAATAACTCCATGGGGCAAGTGGACATAGCGAGGAATTAGGGGCTACGTTATCAGTGCAGTGGAGCCATTTATGACTTCATGGGGCAGAGTGATCGTAGCAAGGTATGTTGGGTGATCGAAGTGGTGAACATCGTATGCTTTAAGCACTGAGTGAGAGATGTGAGGATGGATGCTATGTTTGATTGTTTGCCATCACTATGATATGCACACCTCCCCCACCTCCGTATCTTTACACCGTTTGATATGGTACCTTAGAGTGTTGTATAGTATGTAGTGCTAACTCTTTGGTTGCAGGTCAAGGTTCAGGTATGTTTTAGTCTACCTGTTATTGTTCACTTTAGATGCTTATCGCTCATACCAGGTTTTATGTATGACCCAGAGTTTTATGTCTCCTCTTATTACTCTGGGTGCTCACACGAGCAGACTAGAGACAAGTTAACTGGTGATGCGCGAGTAGCTGATTCGGAGGCGGGCAGGAGGCTTCCACGTATGATATATGTATATATACACATTCTCCCTGTGTCGTTGGTGGTCGCTACTTGGGCATTAGTAGTGTACCTCCTTTACCTTACTTTTGCTTTGAGACAGTTTGAAAGTTCTAATAAGCTGTATTTTGGATTTCCGCTGCTATGATGTTCAGTTCTGATTTTCAGCTTATGCACTGTCTCTCCTGTTTTATGTCAAGTACGTTATTATTATATTTTATTCTATGCGCTGTGAGACATTCTACAGGTTCTTTGTATGTTCATTTCCTTCTTCCTTTTCCTTCTGACGACCTGTTCCGTGCTAACTGGACATGTGTACAGCGCACTTTTTGAGTAAATGTCGGTTGGTGCGGGGCGGGCCGTCACACTTGGTATTAGAGCTCTAGGTTGCGTAGTTAACCTAGGGAAAGACACTAGGGAGAGTTAGTACGTATATGAGAGCGCGTATTTGTGATTACTTTGGTTTTCAAAAGCTATGTATATATATACTATTAGTAATATAAAGAATGAAGTCGCACTGCATTAGCACCACTATGGGGTCGTTAATCGTTTCCCTTTTTCAGATTAACGATGAGCCGAGACACGAGGGGTGCTGGTAGAGGGACCAACCAAGGGAATGCCGCTGACATGAGGGCGATGTTTACTAATCTCATGAGAGATATGCTTAGAGAAGTGCAAGGGGCAGTTCCCAATCCCGGAGTTGGTGTTGGCCCAGTAGTGCAGGCGCCTAGGGTCGATTTCGCCAAGTTGTGCAAGGATTACACTAATCTTGGTGGAAAGCCGTTCCACGGAACGGAGTCGGCCACAGATGTTCAAGATTGGATGGATAGCTGTGATCGTATCTTCGATGACTTGGGTCTTGAGGATGCGATGAAGAGAAGGCTAGCGTCTCGTCAGCTGCAAGGGCGAGCGATGAATTGGTGGAATGCCATTAGAACAGCTACTCCAGAGGATCAGGTTACTTGGGATGAGTTCAAGGCTCGCTTTAGCGAGAAGTTCATTCCAGCTGCCCAGAAGTCAGTGTTGTTTAAGAGGTTCTTGGAACTCAAGCAGAACGGAAGGGCAGTTTCTGATTATATTGCTGAGTTCGACACTTTGTCGAAGTATGGACTATCTCTTATCGATACTCCTGAGAAGAAGAATGAGAAGTTCATTACTGGTTTGGATGGATACTTGGGGGAAAGGCTTATCAACCACATCGATGAGACTTTTGAATCGATTGTGGGGAAAGCTTTGAGATCAGAGAGCCTTTACCCTAAGTCAAAGACTGAGGCTGCATCTGCAGAAGGGCCAAACCCGCAAGCAGACGGTGGAGGCAAGAATAGCTCTCAGAATAAGAGGAAGCAGGGCCAATCTAAGGGTGGCCAGAAAAAGAGCAAGAAGGATGTTGAGTGCTTCAGCTGTGGAAAGAAGGGCCATTATGCTAAAGATTGTCGGGCCAAGCCAGCAGATAAGAAGTGCTTCAACTGTGGTCAAGTGAGACATTTCAAGGATAAGTGTCCGCAACCTCTTAAGGAGAAGCAGATTGTGAAAGCATATGCTATTGATGCTGTTCCTTCTTCGTCGAATGCCCCAACTGCGGCGGAGAAAGCAAAGAATGTTGTTATTCAAGGTATGATTTCTATTTATGATGTACCAGTTCGAATTTTGTTTGATACTGGGGCTTCCCGTTCCTTCATATTTAGTGACCTGGTAGATAGGTTGGGACTGGAACCCGAGATAGTTGATAGACCATTGATTGTGACGAACCCGATTGGTGGTTCGACTAGCCTTAGTATGATTTGCAGGAATTTGGTCTTATCAAGTCATGGATGTATGTTTGTTTGTGATTGCTTTGTTTTGGGCTTTACTGGGTATGGCATTATATTGGGAGTCGATTGGCTCCAAAGATACGGGGTGGTGGTAGACTGTGAGGGCTTTTTGGTGACAGTGAGGGGGGATGATGGGCGGAGAGTAGTGTTTGGTAGTCTACCTAGTGATGGGGTTATGGCTAGTTTTGTAAATTCCCTCGACATCCCGCAGGATGAGTTGTCAGATGTGCCCGTGGTTGGCCAGTATCCGGACGTCTTCGAGGAGGTGACCGGGCTTCCACCACACCGAGAGATTGAGTTCCGTATTGATTTAGTGAAAGATGCCAGACCTATAGTGATGCCACTTCGTCATATGGCACCAAGGGAGCAGTGAGAGCTCGGGGTGCAAGTCAGCAATCTTTTGAAGAAGGGATTTATTAGAAGGAGTGTCTTCGAGTGGGGAGCACCAGTTGTGTTTGCCACTAAGGCAGATGGTTCCCTTCGTTTGTGCGTGGACTATCGCGAGTTGAATAAGGTAACGAGGAAGAATAAGTATCCTCTACCGCGGATAGATGATTTGTTTGATCAGCTGGAAGGAGCTAGAGTGTTCTCCCAGTTGGACCTCGCGACAGGATTTCATCAGCTTCGAGTAGCGGATGAGAGTGTTCCGAAAACGGCCTTTAGGACGCCGTCTCGATTTTATGAGTGGTTGGTCATGTCGTTTGGGTTGACCAATGCACCAGCCTACTTTGTGGATCTTATGAATCGAGTATTCAGAGATCAGTTGAATAAGTTTGTTCTTGTGTTCGTGGATGATATCCTTGTTTATTCAAGGACAGAGGAGGAACACAAGGGACACTTGAGGATAGTGATGGAGGTGTTGAGGAAACACCAATTGAAAGCGAAATTCTCTAAGTGTCATTTTTGGAGAAGGGAAGTAAGATTCTTGGGTCATGTTGTTTCAGAGAGTGGTAATGCCGTGGACCCTGCGAAGGTGGCTACGGTACAGGATTGGCCTACACCCAAGAATGCAACAGATGTAAGAAGTTTCTTGGGATTAGCTGGATATTATCGTAAGTTTATCCAGGGCTTCTCCAAGATAGCAACACCGTTGACTCGGTTGACTAAAAAGAATCAGTCCTTCGTCTGGGACGGAGTGTGTGAGGATGCCTTCAAGAGTTTAAAGAAGAAGTTGATGCGTGCGCCAGTGTTAGTCATTCCTAAAGGGAATGAAGAGATGACGGTATACACGGATGCTTGTGGTACCGGACTGGGTGCTGTATTGATGCAAGGAGGTAGGGTTGTAGCTTATGCTAGTCGACAGCTAATGCCGCATGAGAAGAAGTATCCAACCCATGATTTGGAATTAGCAGCGATTGTATTTGCGCTGAAGATGTGGAGACACTATCTCCTTTGAGAAAGATTTGAGTTGTTTACCGATCATAAATCGTTAAAGTATCTCTTCTCTCAGAAAGATCTGAATCTCCGTCAGTAGAGATGGTTAGAGTTCTTGGATTCGTATGATTTTGATATCGCATATACACCTGGGAAAGGTAATGCGGTAGCCGATGCCTTGAGTGGAGACATGCCAGCTTAGGGGCAATGTTTCTTGAGTGGAAGCAACTGGAGTTTATCGCGGGGTTTGATTTCAGACCAAAGTGCGAATTGGATCCAGTCATGCTAGCTAGTTTGACGATCAGACCCACTTTGATAGAGCGGATTGGTTTTAGTCAGAGGGACGATCCTAATCTATTGGAAGTCATCTCCAAGTTAGAGATGAACATCGACGGTGAGGAGATGAATGTATATGGACTTGATCGAGATGGATGGCTTCGAAAGAGTGGAAGACTAGTTGTGCCCAACATGAATGGTTTGAGAGATGAAGTGCTTAGAGAATGTCATCACTCAAAACTGACTATACATCCCGGTGGTAATAAGATGTACCGAGACATGAGACAGACTTACTACTGGGTAGGGATGAAAAGAGACATTGGGAAGTTTATATCCAAATGCATGAATTTCCAGCTAGTTAAAGCCGAGCAAAAGAAGCCTAGTGGGTTGTTGCAACCATTAGAAATCCCCGAATGGAAATGGGAGCAAGTCTTGATGGATTTCATAGATGGTTTACCAAGGACTAGATCGGGATATGATAGCATTTGGGTAATTGTGGATCGATTGACTAAAAGTGCACGATTTATACAAGTCAAATCGACCAGAACGGCAGCTAAGTTAGCAGAACTGTATATGAAGTGGGTAGTGAGATTTCATGGAGTACCCAAAAGCATTGTGAGTGACCGAGACCCATTGTTCACTAGTGGGTTTTGGAAGAGCTTACAAGAGGCTCTAGGGTCAAGATTACATCTCAGTACCGCATATCATCCTCAGACCGACGGTCAGACGGAGAGGGTGAATCGTATATTGGAAGATCTCTTGAGAGCTTGTAAATTGGATTTTGGTGGATCATGGGATGACCATTTGCATCTAGTAGAGTTTGCATATAATAATAGCTACCAATCCAGTATCGGTATGGCTCCATATGAAGCTTTGTACGGAAGACCGTGCAACTCACCATCATGTTGGATAGAGACTGGCGAGAAGTTTGTGCTTGGACCAGATGTGGTGAGAGAAACTTCGGATAAGATTCTCATCATTCAGCAACGAATGAAAGCTGCCCAAGATAGGCAGAAGAGTTATGCTGATAAGAGGAGAAGAGACTTGAAATTCTCCATTGGCGACTTGGTGTTTGTCAAGATCTCTCCCTTGAAGAGCGTGATACGATTTGGCAGAAGAGGCAAGTTGGCACCAAGATTTGTTGGCCCATTCCCTGTTCTTGAACTAGTCGGGAATTTGGCATATAGAGTTGGCTTACCAGAGAAGATGGCGGGAGTTCACGATGTATTTCATGTTTCCCAACTAAGGAAGTTCATTCACGACTCGGATATGACTATTTCACCTGATCAGTTAGAGGACTTCGAAGTAGAACCCGAGGCAGTTGGGAACCGCAAGCCGATCCGTATTGTGGGGCACGATACGAAGCAACTTCGAAGGAAGGCGGTGAAGCTAGTCAAGGTTCAGTGGGGCGAGGACGAGGATGATTGTACTTGGGAGACAGAGGAGAGCATTAGAAAGGCATATCCAGAACTCTTTGCCTGGTAAGATTTACTTTGCAATTTTGTTTTCCGCATGCTAAGGTAGACTTGTTTTGCATGTTTGATTGTTGATTTATGATTGATAGGCATGCGGGACCTTTGTGTGTGTTTTGATTAGGGAATTTCGGGGCGAAATTTCTTAAGGGGGGAGAGTGTAACGACCCGTATTCTACACATCATAGGATTGTAGAATATTTATTTCTTTCCCGTATGAAATTGTATGGTCATGTAACTTTGGGAAACATTTATTAGAGTCATTTCCCATGTTCATGATTTTTGTCGATTTTTAAATGACCATTTTGCCCTTAGTTGGTACTGTTTTGGCCAAAACTACTTAACCGGGCCAAATCGGGTGATTAGTGAGTAGGCCCATAACCCATTTCGGGATTAGGGTTATGGGAAGGCTGAAATGAGATAGAGAATCATTCCATTTCAGTTTTCTAGCCTCCACTTATCACCAAGGAACCCTAAAAATGGCCTCCAACCTCTAAATCACCTCCAAATCATCTTTTGGTCAAGGATTTGGCTTAGCAACCCCTAATCAAGGAAGATCTACACCAAATCAACATTGGAGCTGCTGTTTAGCATAGAGATTCACATCAAATCAGATATTTATTTCAGATCTTAGTTTATTTGTGGCTAAGGTGAGTGATTTGCATAGTTTTGCACTAATTATGGCTAATTAGGGTTGATTAGTGTTAATTAGCGAATTTAAACATGATAAAATTCAGGAAAAATGTTCATAAATTCCTAAATGATGTTTTAGACCTCTGATATGAATTTGGGTTAATTTGGTTAAGTTTTGTTAATCCTATCATTAGTTTCACCTAAACATGCTTAGGGGGAGATATGGGATTTTGGGGTATGCTTGATCCATTTTAACCTATTATATTGATGTTTTGATGTTTGTGGTTGATCATGCATGTTGCTATGACTGTATGAAATGCTTTGTGATTGATTTCAATAGTTAGAATGGTCGAAAACGTCGTCGAATGGCGTAAACACTTCCTGGAACAGTTTCAGAAAACAGTGTAGGGTTCAGATCGGATCGGATAGGGGGTTCGGATCGGATATGTTGAACTGAGCAAAGAATTCGATCGGATCGGAACCCAACACTTGGGAAAAGTGGCAAAAAGGAAGGCCACGCTAGCTGAACTGGGATCGGATCGGATTAGGGAGTACGGATCGGAGCGGGTAGAGAAGGATGGATTGGATCGACACACGTAAAGGATGAGGAGGCGGATCGGAGCGAAAGCATGAACTGGAGGGGGAGTGGCACCTGACCCGGACCGAGGAGAAACGCCCGACCCGAACCGATGGAGGACACCCGACCCGAACCGCACCAGAAGAAGACCCGACCCGAACAGATGGAGGATACCCGACCCGAACCGATGGCTTGAGGAGGAACCCGACCCGACCCAGTATTGACCAATAACCCGAGATGCAAAGGTAGTCCGATATGGGAAGTTAGAGCTCAGGATCCAGTAGGGAACCGATGAGTTCACTTCATGGTTGGACTTTGCTGCGGGACGTGTGCTAAGGAGTTGTCGACGTTCATAACTTCGATTCACCACTAAAAATGAAGGATGGCTACTTATCAGTGCAGTAGGGTCATTATGACCTGAGGGGCAAGGTGATGGTAGCAAGACTACGTTATCAGTGCAGTAGGGTCATTATGACCTGAGGGGCAAGGTGATGCGTAGTAAGACTATGAGCCAGCGCAGACGGGGTGAACAACTCCATGGGGCAAGTGGACATAGTAAGGATTGGTAAGGCTATGAGCCAGCGCAGATGGGGTGAATAACTCCATGGGGCAAGTGGACATAGCGAGGAATTAGGGGCTACGTTATCAGTGCAGTGGAGCCATTTATGACTTCATGGGGCAGAGTGATCGTAGCAAGGTATGTTGGGTGATCGAAGTGGTGAACATCGTATGCTTTAAGCACTGAGTGAGAGATGTGAGGATGGATGCTATGTTTGATTGTTTGCCATCACTATGATATGCACACCTCCCCCACCTCCGTATCTTTACACCGTTTGATATGGTACCTTAGAGTGTTGTACAGTATGTAGTGCTAACTCTTTGGTTGCAGGTCCAGGTTCAGGTATGTTTTAGTCTACCTGTTATTGTTCACTTTAGATGCTTATCGCTCATACCAGGCTTTATGTCTGACCCAGAGTTTTATGTCTCCTCTTATTACTCTGGGTGCTCACACGAGCAGACTAGAGACAGGTTAGTTGGTGATGCGCGAGTAGCTGATTCGGAGGCGGGTAGGAGGCTTCCACGTATGATATATGTATATATACACATTCTCCCTGTGTCGTTGGTGGTCGCTACTTGGGCATTAGTAGTGTACCTCCTTTATCTTACTTTTGCTTTGAGACAGTTTGAAAGTTGTAATAAGCTATATTTTGGATTTCCGCTGCTATGATGTTAAGTTCTGATTTTCAGCTTATGCACTGTCTCTCCTGTTTTATATCAAGTACGTTATTATTATATTTTATTCTATGCGCTGTGAGACATTCTACAGGTTCTTTGTATGTTGATTTCCTTCTTCCTTTTCCTTTTGACGACACGTTCCGTGCTAACTGGACATGTGTACAGCGCACTTTTTGAGTAAATGTCGGTTGGTGCGGGGCGGGCCGTCACAGTTTTTGAAACAAAAAGGGAGTATTTTTTATGTTTGAAAAAAGTACATATTGGGTTTCAGAGATAAATAAAATAAAATGGGGTATATTTTGGAAAGGATGGTTTCTTATGGAGTTTTGGTCTAAAATAAAATCATTTAGAAAACGTGCACATTATAGAGCATGTATAGCTCACTAGTATTCAAGTTATATAGTATGAAGGTATTAAAAAGCAAAGCCTAGAAAAGATTGCATTTTGTTAAAAGCTAAAATTTTCGGTAAAGAAAATTTTGATGTTCTCTATCCTTTTGACAACAATTTTTTATAATTGTTTTGACATGAAATTTTGTTAGGTAGACAAAATAAGTTGTAAGAATTAAGAATAGAGTAGATGTTTGCATCTAGTTGTAATTTATTGAACTGACACTATAAACATGAATGGTAGTGAAAATGATAGAGAAGTAATTGTCCTTGTTTACTCCAGTTTTTGTGATTTGAAAAAAAAAATGATTTGCATTCTTTTGGGATGACATATTTTTTTATTTATGGTTTGGAAAAGGAAAATTTTAATATGGAAAACTAAAGTTTTGACACTTTTATTTTTTGGAAGAAAAATGAATGAGGAAGCCAAACCGCATTTTAAAATCATGGAGTAGGTAAGGATTTGTACCAAGCGAAGTCGATGGGAAATATTTTTTTGAGGCTATGACGTAAATAGCAAGGACTGTTTTGTAATAATGGTAAGTTCCTGTAGAATGCGTAAGCATTATAGAGCCTAGGTTATTGCTTGGAAAAGATTGTTAGTATACAGCAATGACTAGTAGTGACTACTAGATAGTAAAGGGTAAGTAAGTATTTAGATCCTTTGGTTTGGACTTTTCTTTGTCGGAGTTGACATGGTCCTAAGATACTTAGCCCTTGGTAGTAGCTGTGTAGAGTGCTTGTTTTTCTGTTTTATTTGAATAATTAGAAGGCTTATATGAAAATTAAACTTAGATCGGTGGATTAAGTTAAATAAGCTAAGAAAAGAGTAATGACATAACTAAAAAGAAAACAAAAAATCCATTAAAGCAACAAACACGATAGTTGATAAGAAATTGGATTCTTCCGAAGTAAGTTGGAAAAAAATTATAATAAAGAAAATTTTCTTATGTAAACTGTGCTTGGGTAGGAAGATAGCAAATATTTGTATAATAGTTGCTTAAAAATCTACGTACATTTAGAATAGGTACATAAAAGAAAAACGGAAGATGTGAAGTTTTCAATTTTCCACCTTTTTATAACATAAAAAACAAAAACAAAAAGTTAGTTTTTTCTTAAATTCGAAAATTTAAAGTTGGTTGATAGGGTTTTGGATGTAAAAAATGGATGAGCTACGCTCTTACTCTGTAAGAGTATGGGAAAATTTGGATGAAAAAGTATATTGATTCTCAAAATATTTCACTCATGTAGAAATTGCCAGCATATTTAGGATGTGAGCATCATGTTTTCAAAAGATTTTGAAGAAAAAATTATATTCATATAGGAGGTATCGCTTAGGCATTCATTTCATTTATATATTATTATGTTGAATTACACTTTGCACAAGTGTGCAAATGGTTGCAAAATTGGATGTGCACACGATTATTATGATTATGCGAGGAATTACTTAATTTTACCCTTACAAAATTTCGAGGATGAAATTTCCTAATGGCGGGAGTATATAACATCCCGCATTTTTAAATTGAATAATAAAATAAAGTTTGAAAAGCATTCAAAATTTGGTCACGGAATTAGCGTCATTGCATCACTGGCGATTTTCTGATTAATTTAGACCTATGGTTTATAGGAAACGGATTTAAGACGAAAAATATATCTTTAAAATAAATATTACAACAAATATGAAAAGAAGAAAAGAACAATGACCACCATTGTTTTTAGTCTTGTTTACAAAAGCCTATGTAGCACAGTTGGTAAAGACATATCTCTCCCAAGTGAGTGGCGTAGGATTGAGTCCCGCTGGCGCCAAATTTTTATTTTAGACGAGTGGCTAAAATAGTACTATTCTAAGAGGAAGATATGTATAAATGTACATATAAGGAAAATTGTACATAAAGATGAGTATAAAAATATATGTATACGTGCATATGTAAATATATGCGTTTGTGTCTGCAAAAATATATACATATGAAAGAGAAATCCATAATAAACCTAAAATCAATGAAAATGGGTAAGAGTTAAATGACGGCATAACGCCATTTGAATTTTGAAAATGAAATAAAAGTTGCGCATGTATATATACGCACAAATTCAAATGTTGAGATAAAATGTGCAAGTTAAGAGCATAATATAATTAATGCATAATAATGGAAAATAAACAAACAAACTAATTACCTTTGAAATTAGGGTGCATAAAGAGGAATAGAACAACTAATTGATGGTAGTATAAATTTCATTAATTAACAGGCAATGAACTGAAAGATTGCATGCGTATATACATGCTTAAGTTTGAAATTCAAACTTAGTGACGATATGTAAGAACTATAAAATAAATCAAAGGAAGTATAATGGGAAAATAATCTACGTTTAATTAGAAATGTTAAGAAACATCAATCACCACACCACAAAAATGTTGGTTGGACACGTATGGGTCTACCCACGCTTGCCTGGGTCGACCCAATCGTGGTCCAGGGAAGCTTTTTGACGTATAATTAATGATGTATGCGGTTCAGATTTTTATAAATTGAATCCAACGGTTCAAACCTTCTTGTACACCTATAAATAGACTAGCTGGGCTTAGCCTAAATCTCAAATTTTCTGAAGTGCTGCCTAGGCTTTGCCATTTTTTCTCCCAAAATCTTTTCAGAAATATTAGAATATTAGTTTTATGAATATTTGATTCGAGATTTGAAGATAAAAGAATGTAAATCTACATCATCGTTGTATAGATTTCTGTATACGTGTTTATTTAGGTTTCTCTTCCTTTCCCTCTTCTTTTAGCATCAGATTTGTGAATTCGTGGTTATAGATTCAGTTTGGGATGCCACAGATCAACAAATCTGGACTAGTTTCATGGATTGGAAAGCTGTTAAGTGAGTGGATTTAAATTATACCATTTTAAATAATAGCATATTTACCGTTTACATTCCCCATCATTCTTAACATGTTAAATAAATATGAACTGTGATAATTGCAGTATAATTCATTTTTCAGTTATGTTAATAATATTAGTGTTGTATATATATTTGTTCTATGAACGTGTTAAAAATTGCTGTAATAATAAATTTGTGAGATTTACAAATAAAAGAGAATATGTTGCAGAACATAATGTTAATGACAAATTGTATATTGTGAATCAAATTACAGTGAAATTGGAAATAATTATGAGACCAATTCTGCGTAGAACATATTGAAAACATTTATGTTGTATAAAGCCTATTTCCATTAATCACCATTTGAATTGGGAATTATTATAAACACTATAATTGTGGAGTTTACAATGAACATGAATATTTTCTTAAAAGTATTATTATGTCAAGAGAGTGTAAATAGAATTACAGAAAAATTTAGGAATAATGAAGAAGCCTAAATTTCATGTAAAATTTATAGTAATGGAAATTGTAGATAACTGCATTGAGACACGAGGTTAAGTACAACTTATGGTAGAAGCCTGCCTGGAACCGCCCGGCAAATCCAACGTCCACAAGTGGTCAACTTAATGTTAGGGGTCTGGTGCCTAAACATATATAAAAATATATGCATGTAATGGAAATAAATGGTATATGTGAAAATTTTACAAAACAATAAAGAGATGAATGTTACAACAGTAAGAGTTTGGTTAACATTAAACTGTTGTAACATTAAAGAGCCAAAGAAAATGTGCTGAACGGGGAATACAACCTATTGCAACTAATTATATGAATGAAAGTGGAATATAATAGGTAGGCTTTTCCTAGGGACAAGTGGAGATTATAACATAAGTTATAATAAATGGAAAGGAAAGTTATTAATATGCCTTAGTTAAGATAACTAAGTTAATAAGTAAACAACAATAGGTTGTGATGAAAGTGCAAGAATTATGATCAAATAAGGAAGAATGAGGTAAATTTATGGAATGAAATAAGTTGTACTTAAATATATATATTAAGTAATATTTAACATAAAACATGTGAATTGAGATAAGGTATACTTAATTATACATTAAGTAGAACATGCCATTGTAACTTGTAAACATGAGGTTGGACAATGAACGAAATTGTAGTAATATAAAAAGATTGTAGATTACTTTCGTTAATTACAATCTAGGGAATAACATGTTATGGGCTTATCAATGAACTTAAATGAGTTTAAGTTATGTCACTGAATTAATAAGCGAGAGTGGTTCGGTTCTTAGAGATATAAGGGGCTTAGAGAAAACCTGGTAATTTAAAGAAAAGATAAAATGTGGATAATCAAGTTAATAAGCGATCCGATAAAATTAGACAAGCGCACGATTGAAAGATTAGACATAGGGTCTAATAACACATTAGCGTGATGCGCTTGGACTAGTCTGCATGTACGAATGTAAAGAAACCAACGGGGTAAATCACCAAGGTATTTGGAGACATGAGAGGAGCACGTCCATCTGATTTTCTGCTGATACTCTGCTTGCTGGCTCTGTGGGATTGGAAGGAAGCACGCGATTTTCGAGGGACATGTGAAGGTACTCTGTGGTGGTCCTGTGTGCGGTGGTAGCGCTCAGCCTGTACTCGCAAAGGTTGGGTCTGTGCGAAACCACCTAGTGAGTATACTTTGACTGTAATGGTAGTTGGCGATCAGAAGGCTGTAGGGTGACGTAGGTGATCCGATGATTTTTCCTACAGATAGGTTGGGTCACGACTAACACAGAATAGTAATCGTCGGGTACCTATCATCAACAGTCAGTGTAACATGGAAAGACTAGAACTAAACTTATGGACCATCGGTCTTTCACTATCGAGACTTTGGTTGTGGGACACACCAATTCGAATGTGGATTGCTTGCTAGGGGCACATAACTTAGCTTTTGATGTAGTTTTTCACGAGTTGAGGGAGGTGTCGAGGTGGGATAAATAGCCATTGTAGAAATGCATACCATAGTTTTGATATCTGTACTTTAGGCCTCTTTAGTAGACCTATGCAGATAAGGAAAACGATTTCAATCGAGTTCCTTGCATTCAAATGCAGCCCTATTACAGAACTCGGGGTACAGTAGACAGTACGTGCATGTGAGGATATAGATACATGCATGCTGCACCTGGTGTTGTAATTAGATGCTAGGGCAATACTCTGTGTCGAGACTAGATACGTCCAAGGAGATTGGATATGGCAGTCCGTACGCTGACGCAACATAGCGATGGTAGTTCTATGCTTAACGTGACATAGTTTTATGAAGATTCATACATCGCTCCGGCGTAGGATGAGAGTTGCAGACGCTTCCGTGCCGTGACAGTGAAGACCGTGCAAGGAGGGTACCATGGGAAATACCATGATATTAGGAGTAGCTACATATACTATATTAGGTTTATCTATTGGAAGGTAAATGGGTACGACATGTGTGTAAAGCCTTGAGTGCTATTAACTCAAAATAACCTAATAAACAAGAAAATGTAACTGAATGGTATATGTAGGGTTATTTCAGAATGTGTAATTTAATTCCAGTCACATGAACTTGTGTTCTGACCCCTCCTCATAACATACCCGTAGGTTATGCTTTTGGCAGAGATATGATAGCTTTGGATACTGGCTAGGTAGTATTATTACTTTGGTAAGGCTATATTTATTTATATTATATTTTATTCCATTCTTCTGTGAGATGATTTCTAAGCTCTGATATTTTTTATGTCTTTGTCTTTTCTGCATGATACTAGAAAAGCCAACTCAGGTTTTGGCGGATTGGGATTTTTGAAAAAATAATCGGTCTGTCGGAATTCGGGTTGTTACAAAGTAGCTTGCAATGGCTGAATAACAAGGCAGTAGAGCTTGTTGCTTA
Organism: Allium sativum; assembly: GCA_030737875.1. NCBI lineage: Eukaryota > Viridiplantae > Streptophyta > Magnoliopsida > Asparagales > Amaryllidaceae > Allium > Allium sativum. Next base: position 547,228,648 of record CM060915.1, on the reverse strand, counting down.
AACTTTAGATTTATAAAACGATGATTTCTGCAATATTGATTTTTTAAATGCCTGGCTAAGGTCCCTATTATGTTTCAAAATACGTTTAACATCATATTAAAAAATGATATCAAAATTATGTTCCTCTTTTTTGAAAAATTGAGAAAAAAAACAATGTAAAAGACTTTCCTACTTCAAAACTTATTTCAATGTTTATTCATTATCGATTTTTTTTTCTTGCATGGTAAGCCAGTTTTATAGTGGCCGTACCATTTTTATTAGAATAGGGAAAATGAATTGGAGTTCTGCACAGGTATAGAAACTCCATCAAGTTTAAAGTGCAAGAACACTAATCTATATAGCACAGGAGTGAAACAAAAAGTTTCTACTACTAAGACTGTAACGACCCAGAAAATCTGAACCAATTTAAAAATTTTAAATTGGCTAAAATAATGGATTTTAAATATTTAAAATAAATATTTTAAATAATAGCAATGAAAAGTGAGTTTGAATCTACGTTTGAAAACAAATATAACTAATTCTAATTATAAACAAGGCCTGAAATGGCGCTGCAGTTTCAAAAATTGAATTCAAACTTTGTCGGACTGTACCGGGTGCAAAACAAAACGGATTTGAGTGAAACCAAAAATATTTAAATCTGTTAGTGAATACCTTTCTAACGTATATGAAAACTCGAATTTTCATAGCTGAAAGCAAAAGTTATGGCCAAATGAATTTTCAGAAAGGTCGCTATGGAATTTATATAGCCCGTGAAATTGGCCATTTTGCATACGACCTCGGAATTCGACGAAACCACTTTTGTTGGATCCGGGATGTGAAGTTATTGCTAGGTTTCAAATTTCATAATTTTTGAAGCTAGTATGTGAGCGTGGCGAAGGAAAACGTGTTTTGGTCAATTATAGTTAAATTGGATCGACCAGAAATGGGCCTTTTTGCAAACGGTCTCAGAATTCGATGAAACTAGTTTTGTTGGGACCGTATCGTCAAAACATAGCCAGATTTATTTTTCGGGAATTTTTCGAATCTGTTTGTGGCCCAGGCAAATTGAAATGTGCGTTCAAATCGAATATTGAATGTTATATATTTTAAATTGAATGGAAACTGACTGAAACAGTCGAATGGGCCTACGAAACATATCCCATTGTGTTCGGAATGGGGGTAAAACGCTAGGGACGACAGTCGTTGGGTTTGATTTCGAGTTCGTGGGAGAAAACCCTAATTTTCAAATAAATATAAATATCGGCCAATAGAAATTTTTCATTCATTAATTAAAAAAATAAAAAAACCCGGAAACCCTTAGCTCTCGACGACCCTCGTTCCAGCCCATCTTCCCGCCGCCACAGGCGATACCCGTCGCCGCCACCACCCAGCCTCGACAGCCCCGCCTCCCCTCTACAAATCCAACCAAACCCCTGACCCCCTCGTCGCCTGAATCGCTCGAATCGAGCCTTCAAAGTTTGACATCGTCGAACGAAATTCTGCCACCAGTCGAGGTGCGAGCGCGACGCCACCACCACGTGCAGGAAGCTCTTTCCACCCCCGACAACGTCATACCCTCCGATCGTCTCCACGTTGCTCGGTTTTCGCGAAATCTGGTGACCTAGTTTCGAACAAACAAAGAGAGGTAACGACCTTTATTTCTGAAATTAAAAATAACACTTTTAAGTGTTGCAAACCTTGTAAAAATCGTATCTTTATCATACGTTGATGAAATTCGATGAAACAGGGGACATCGTGACCGAGACGACACTCTCTACATTCTAGCAGTGTCCGAGGATTTTTCTGAGCTCGCTACTATTTATAGCAAAGCGACAACCCAATGTGAGATTTCTAATTTATAAACGATGGAAAACGACGATGTATAAATTATATAGTCGATGTATGAGTTATATAAGCGTTGTACACCTCATGTATAAGCATTGTATAAGTTGTACGTTCGATGTATAAGTTGTATATGCGTTGTAAAAAAATTATATGTGTTGAAATAGAAGTGAATTGCTATATATATATGTATGTATGTATATATATATATATATATACGCCCCTCGTCCACAAACCATGGACGATATTTATTGGTTGTGATTGGTGTGAAAGTTGATTGAAAGCGAATGGTTGATTGGGATTGTTTGTGGTTGATATTGATTGATTGTGGTTGAAAAATACCCATTTGTGGTTGAGAAATATTTGGTTGAAACCACATAGGATTAGTTTGTGGAAATGAAATAAATATATACATGCCGCCTGCATGCGAACTAGATGCATGCTCCGCATTGTCAAAAACCGCGAGGTTTTATGGTAGAGCGAGGAGCCGTACTAGGGACGGTCCCGGTTATAACTACCCTACCGTTATGCTGCCGAAATTTTGAATAATATCATGTGTTTGAATTATTTTCATTTGCTGAAACTATATTTGTTCGTTGAATAGAAAACCTTCATGTGCTGAATCGAAATTCATTCGTTGATTAGAAATTCATGTGTTGAATGGTGTTCGTGTTTTAAATATAAAAATCACATTTTTATCTATATATATAAACTATAGAAAACCTTCATGTGTTGAATCGATATTCATTCGTTGAATTGAAATTCATGTGCTGAATGGTATTCGTGTTTTAAATATAAAAATCACATTTTTATTTATATATATAAACTATAGAAGACCTTCATGTGTTGAATCGATATTCATTCGTTGAATTGAAGTTCATGTGTTGAATGGTATTCATATTTTGAAATAAATTGTTTTATAATAAAAATCACATTTTTATCATCTGTATGAACTATATAAAATAATCTCGTTTTGAAAGAAATTGTTTTATAATAAAAATCCTATTTTTATTACCTGTATGAACTATATAAAATAATTGTGTTTTGAAATGAATTGTTTTACAATAAAAATCACATTTTTATTATATACATGAATTGTTAAATATAGTGAAGTGTTGAAATAGAAGACCTTTAGATAAAAATATCATTTTTATCAAATGTATGAAAAGAATATAGTTTTGAAATCGAAGAATCGATATATATATATATATAAATAGAATTAAAATATATCGAATAACGACGCTGCAGTTCGTATTTTGAAACCGTGATTTCAAACGATTATACCGGGAGATCCGACCAACGGATTTTCCTGAAATCGCAACCGTTGGGTTCGCTTTGGAAATATTTTTCCAACGGCACCAACTTTGTAAAAATCCAACAGTTGGATTGTCTGGAATGTTTAATTCAAATATAAAGAAAAACAGCGCCAGAATCGATTATATTTATATATATATAATTATATTTAATCGAATAACGACGCTGTTGTTCGTATTGTGAAATCGAAACTTCAAACGATTATACCGGGAGATCCGACCGTCGGATTTTCCCGAAACTGGAACCGTTGGATTCGTTTTGAAAAGAACTTTCTAATGATGTAAATTTTGTGAAGATCCAACGGTTAGATTTTCAGATATGTGTAAATCAAATCTGAAGAAAAACAGTGCCATGGCCGCATTATGGCCCGAAGCGTCGTTTTGAATAAATTGGCTATTTTAAAATAAATAAAAATAGTGATAAATTGTTATAAAATATTATAAACGATATGGATGTGAAATTTAGAAATTAACTGAAGGTTGACTAAGTCGAATGGTTTCCTGGGTGTTGATCTGATGTTGGTTTCGGCCTTCGGGGTTAATATTTGGGAAATCGTTCTCTTACTGATTGACGGTCAGTGACTAATGAATTGAAATGATGCGTATGTATGTTAGTGTTGCACTTGTTTATTATATACGCGAGTTGCTCAGAAAGACCGGGTTTATCCCATTCTGAATAACTGAATCGACGATAAGTAATCGAAGATGAAGACGGTGGTCGAAGACCGGAGATCTTCACCTCGTTTGGATGGTAACCGAGGTCCTGATTGGGAGGCATCCCGAAATATGGATAATGAGTGGTGATCGTCCAGACGTACGTAGTGATCGATGGGTTTGCGAGGTATATAGTGCCTCCGGTTTCGTTCAGACCCAGAACGGACTTGCAAATGGACAGTGCATCTGACATTGGAATTTATTCTGTGTGATTGATAGCCATCAGTTGCACGGTGTGAATTGCCTGTGTGGCATGCTAAGATGCAGTGATCAGGGCTTCTGTTGAAAAGCAAAGTCTTGGGGAGATGATCAAAGCACCGCCTGTGTGGCGTAGCTTTGTGTATAACGTGAAATCGCGAGCCTCACACCCCGGTATGAACCAGAAACGGGAGAAAGGACCTCAGGGAGGGCCTGCGTTTCTTCCTAGCTAGAAGTGGCATCAGTGGTTTTACACACCCTGACGAGTTTGACTTATGTGGTTGTTGCTGTTGCGAGGCGCCTCGGTTAGATCGGACGATCCGGGTCCGATGGAGTCATTTGTTGGCTCGCTTATGCCCCAAAGGGCGGGGAAACGTAGTGTTCAGGCATAATAATCCACCTCGGTGGATCGGCCCTGACGATCCAAGGCTTGCCTGCGTGCTTGCCTGAGACTCGGGCTAGGCAGTCTCGAATTCGGTAAGGACTATCTTTTGCCTTGGTTCATGATGGAAATCCAATTTCCAATTACGTGACTGTGCGGTTTTGATTATATATATATATATATATATATATATATATATATGGCGACATGATATATGGTACTCATGTCGCCTATGATTGATAGTTATGATTCGAAGTTGTTTTGAAACATGTAAACACTAGTAATAATATCAATTGCTTTTGTTTTATTCGTATCAATCATATTTTGGCCATTATAAGGTAAAACTCTATCCTCCGGTTTGCGTTGCATTGTGTGATGGGAACTGAGTCTTAAAATGGCTTCATTTTTATAAAAAGCATTGCGATGTTTAAATGAAAGATTTGTTTTTAAAGCACTGGCAATCCAATGGAGTAGAGCCGTTCCACGAAAGTGGCGTGGTCCTGTGATTAGCCATATTATAAATGTGTTGAGTAGATTTCTCATACCAGTCCCATGACTGACTCGTAGTTTGTTTCACTTTCAAACTCGGGTGCCCCTTTTTCTACACGGGCAGCCTTGTATTCAGGTTTAGCTGGTTCTTTCTGGATAACTGGAGCTGAAGATGGATTCTATCATTTATCTCTTTTATGTTGTTCAGCTCCTATTGTACATTATGTTTGTTTTCCGCTGTAGACATATATGTATAGTTGAGCTGTATTTGTTCTAAGTATGATCCTATATACTGTGTAACTCTGATGATTACGTTTATCCAGTATTCTATTGTTCATTACCTGGTGTATTTGTTTATTTCTGTTCTGCTATTATCTGTTTCTGTGTTATATTCCAAGGATTACCCTTACCGCCGTCCGTACGGGGCTTGGGGTCGTCTCAATTTGGTATCAGAGCTTTGGTTAAGCTTAGTTCTGGAATATAACATATTAACGAACTCGTCAGAAATAGAACCAGTAGTGTTCTAGGACGGGTAACTCTATACAGATAGGATCAGCAATATCCTAGTATAAGTAAAGCAGAATGAAATACACCCCAGTAGACACATTTACATTCAAGTATTTGTCACTATATTTTTAAATATCTTTTCTGTTGACCTGACACTTTGTCTGCTAATTGCAGACGCACTAGAAAATGAGTGACAGGAACAGAAGAAATAATCGTATGGCTCGACCAGCTAATGAGCCAGTTGTGCTCCCACTGTAACACCCCGCATTTTTAAGTATAATTAAAAATAAAATAAAATATATGAAAATATGCTTATGATAGGAAAATAATGGTGATGCATAAGAAGAATTAATTAATACATGAAAGAGAAGAAAAATTAGTTCGATAACGGTGTGTGTAACGGAAAAGATAGTAAAATAAGGATAATTAATTTAAGAATCAGGAATTAGGTAAAATGGACATCACCATTGCGTTCCTCTCGAAATTTTACATGAAATAGAGTCCGAGTTTTCGAAAATCGGAGTCCGGATGAAGAAGTTATGGCCTGTAGAAGATTCAGAAGGTTTCGGTCAGCACAGAACTGGGCAGGTCGACCTGGGGGTCGACCTGGGGGCCAGGTCGACCAGGGGGTCGACCTGGGAGTCGACCTCCCCCATGGGGGTCGACTATTGTGTCGACCTCCCCCCTACAGGTTGACCTGGTCGGCCTGTTTCGGTTCAGAACACGTTTTTGAAGCCCAGGGACGATTTTTGATGGTCCGGATTGGTTTTAGGGTTAATCTGATGGCTGAAATGAATTGCTACACCTATAAAAACAACCTAAGACCTAGCCTTCTCTATACACAATTCTATTCTGCTTCTTCTCTACCTCTGTTCTAAATAAAAATAAAAATGGCGTCGCTACTCTGTTGGAATCAAAACTAGAAGCTAATCAACATCAACCTAAGCAACTCAATTCAAATTAGAGATTAAAGCTTCTGCAACGATTCTACAACAACTAAAGTTCTTTCTTTAATCCAATCAAGGCAAGTACAGTTATTTTCTGATATAAACGTTAATTCTGATTGTGACATGAATTGTAAATCTGAATCTGAGGTTATATCTGTTCTGTTCTGTTTAGATCTATCTTATTTTGTATCTCTTTCCTCTTTCTGTTCTATAGCCAGGATACCACGAGCCTGAGCCAATCTCATAAGAGATTAACCTATGTTAAATTGTTTGGGACAGTAAAATGAATGATGCATAAATTGGGCATGACCAATAGGTGACTGATTTGAGGAAAGAACATGGACTGTAGTTAGAACATAAATTTGAGACAAATGACTAGACATGTTGTATTTATAACATAAATGGGTATTGAACGTATGATTTGTGATAAAAAGAATATGGCTTAGGTATAAAGATTTACATGAGAGTAGGGTATCTATTAATGTAAATAAACACCTAAGTAAGGGATCTTTGGGATATATGACATGCATAGTAATAGATGGCTATATTTGGTATATAATCATATTGTGAACCATGACAATTATTTAGGCATGCAAACTTCGGCCAAATTTATAATTAGGCAAGATGGGTCAATGAAACCTTAAGGAATAATAAAATCTGCAATATTTGCCTAATTTAGTTCTGCTATATTTGCCTAATCTGCTAGTCTGTTACATTGCTTAATCTGCTAGTTCAGCTCTACTGCCTAGTCGGCTAGATTTGTTCATCTGCCAAATCTGTCATTTGTTAAGTCTGTTGAAAATGCCAAATCTGCTAAACTAAATCTGTTGAGATACCTAATCTGTTATCTGCTAAATCTGCTAGTTTGCTTAATCTGCTGAATCCATTAAGACACCTAATCTGCGAAAATCTGTTATCTACTATATCTGTTAAGCTGAGATATTCAGTCTGTTATTGACATAATCTGAATTAGCTATGAATAATTGACATGTATATTAGGCATGGGTATAAATGGTAAATCATTAATTAATTGGCCGCAAAGATAAACATGGCTAACTCGAGGTTAGAATGAGTTTGCGGCGTAATTCTGCCCGGAACCGCCCGGCATATTCCAGTGGTCGCAAACAATAGGTTCTAATGTGAGAAGTTAGTCATAACGTGCTTGAAACCCGAGGTTAGACTCAGTTTGCGACAGAAACCTGCCCGGAACCAACCGACCTAACAAGTAGCCGCAAACTGTCAGTCTAATGTGAGAGGTTTGGGCATTAATATTTAATAAATGAAAATCTGAGATAATTATGATGTCTAAAACGTGTTGGGTATGGTTAAACCAATTGGACCAATGAATCTGATAAACCCGTTTCGTGAATCCGTAGGCCCAATACAAAGTTAGATAATCTGTAACCAGTTAATCTGTAAGTCTGTTAATCTGTAACCAGTTAATCTGTAAGCTTATTAATCCGAACATCTGATCCGTTAGTCTGAAAACCTGTTAACTTGATTGTCTGATCTGTGAACTTGTTAATCTAAATTTTGTATGTCTGAAACTTGTAGACAAGTTAAGCTGAAATCTGTTAGTCTGGGGACACAAGGTTAGGAGGGGAATTACTTGTGTCATCTGTTGTTTGGGACCCATATTAGTCAGTAACCCTTTCTGGTATCAAAACTTTGACCCAACAGTAAGTAGGGTCCGGGCACGCTTACTGAACTAATTATAAGCGGTTCATTCTGATAATGGCGAGGGGTGTTGATGGTGCGTTCCAACCGGGTCATGTGCGTGCATGGATCCCGGTCTGCCTCTGAGGATGTAAGACGCCGTGACATCTGTAAATAGGTCTGTGCCAATTGGTTGTCACTTTAGGGAGTGATACACCCTACTGTGGGGCCGACACAGGATGTTTATGTATTAGGGAGCCGATCGCTTGAGATAGGATTTTAGGGTACACTTAGTTCTGTAAGTTTCTGTTGGTACCATCTGTTTCTGTTGGGTGGTAACACCTATCTGTTTCTGCGTGGTACCGTCTATTCGGGTGGTAAAGGCCCATTACTAGTGTACACCTAATTCTACATTCTGTTTCCGTTGGGATTAATCTGTTTCTGCTTCTGTCTGTTTCTGATCGGGTAGTAAGGGCCCATTATTAGCATTCTGTTTCTGTTAAATTATTCTGTACCCGTTTTTGTTTCAGTTTAGACATTAGGGTGACACCTAATTCTGTTATACTAGTATTAGTGCAGAGAAGTGTAAAACAATAGCTTATATCATTCTGTTCTTCTGTTATATCTGTTACACCTGTTACAGTTATCTCTCATCCAGTTTTATTTTCATGTCATGTTATTATTATATGTTCATAACTGAAAATCACTAGACTTGCCAGACTTTTTGTCTGACCCTTGTTGTTTCACCTCCTTTCTTCCGTTTCTCCCCCCAGGTTATCCAAGGAGGGAATACTTTAGCTTGATCCGGATTTCTTCTGCTTGAAGTGCTTAAAGTATGGCTTGGCTCTGTATAGCTTCCGTTCTATGGGGATTATAATTTTAAACTATGCATTCTGAAGGCTTTTGTACAAGACTGATATTTTGTACTTGAATTCTGATAATGTGATTTGAAAGGATGTAACCAAGTTTATTTCGGTTTCTGTTGAAATAAAGTTATAAATTTTTCAAGTACTATTTTATCTGTCTTGTAAGTTTCTATTCTGTTTACTAAAATGCTCCACCAAAGTTAAGGCATTCCCTTTGTGAGTGACCTTAACGAAGGTGGGTTGTTACACCCACAGCCAAAATCCGATATAGAAGTTCTATTCAAGAGATTTCAAAATCTGGGTGGATCGCCATTCTTAGGCAAAGAGTCCGTTATGGAAACACAAGCTTGGATTCGTTCTGCAGAGAAAATCTTTGAGGGTTTAAAGCTGAGAGACGATCAGAAAAGATTACTGGCGTCTTGGGCACTCAAAGAAGAATCTTTGTTTTGGTGGGATTCAGTTGTTAAAGATAATCCAGAAGGTGATATCACCTGGGACAGATTCAAAGTGATTTTCTTAGAAAGATTTACTCCTCCCGAAGCAGCCGAGCGATTATGTGATGAATTTTCTTATCTGATACAAGGTGATTTGACCATCCCAGAATATCATAAGAAATTCAACGAACTTTCTCACTTTGCTCCTCATCTGATTCAAGATCCAAGGAGGAAGAATCTGAGATTTATTCATGGCCTGCAACGAAAATATCAGAACAGTGTAATGAGGAATGTGAAGCTCCCCTTTTCTGAAATGATATACATGGCTTACCAGTACGAAGATCTCAACAAGAAAGGTATGTTACCTTACGAAGAAGGGGTCAGTTCTAGTAATGAAGATGAGCCTGAAACTGATAATCCCGAGGCCAGTGCGATATCTGAGGTGAGTAAGAAGCCCAAAGTAAATCGAAAAAGGGCAAGATCTGAAAAGGAACCAGCAACAACGACCACCTGCTCTAACTGCAAGAAACCAGGGCATTTGACCATAAGTTGTAAATCGTCGAAGAAACGAAAGGAGGGTGGGTCTAAATCCATGAACAAGTCTCCTGTAACTCGAGAGTGCAATCTTTGTCATCAGTCCGGTCATATAAAGCGAGATTGCTGGCTGTTAAAAAGGGCCAAAGAGGCTCAGGTAAATGAAGTGCCAGAAGTGCCTGTCTCCTCGTCTATTCAGGAAAGACCAGATGTTTTAGAAGGCACGCTAACTGTCAAAGACATCCCAGTTAAAGTACTGTTTGACACAGGCGTGTCACGAAGCTTCATTGCCAAGAATGCAACTAAGAAGCTGGATTTGAATTTGAAGAAGCTCAAGGAACCAATGACTGTCCAGAATCCGGTTGGGGGTTCCATTGATCTCAGTTGGGTTTGTGGAGTGCCGGTTTCCTTCTCTCCTTATCGGTTTCCTACCATCGCAGTCGTCATGAATTTTGAAGAGTTTGATCTTATCTTGGGGTTAGACTGGTTGACCAAATATGAAGCTGAAGTTAAATGCGCTGACAGAGTCGTAAAGGCGAAGATAAAATCAGGTGATTATATAACCATTCCCTGTGAAGGTCAGAATTCTAATAGAAAGGATTTCTGGGCAGCGTTGGATGTTTCTCCTGTTCAAATAGAAAATATCCCTGAAGTTACGGAGAATATTCCCGACCTTATAAAGGATATTCCTGTCGTCCAGAACTATGCGGATGTGTTTGAAGAAGTTGTTCGCTTACCTCCACAAAGAGAAATTGATTTCAAAATTGCTTTAATTCCGAAGGCAAGGACGGTAGTTCACGCTATTCGAAGGATGTCCTTGAAAGAGAAAGAGGAATTAGACAATCAAACATGACAGCTAGTATGGAAGGGTATGATCAGGTCTAGTTTCTCTGATTGGGGTGCAGCAGTGGTGTTTGTCCCAAAATCTGATGGTACTCTACGTCTATGTGTGGATTATCGTGATCTGAACAAGCAGAAAATAAAGAATAAATATCCATTGCCGCGGATTGATGATTTGTTAGATCGATTAAATGGCGCACAAGTATTTTCACGAATGGACCTAGCTACAGGTTTCCATCAGCTTTGTATCACCGAGGACTGTGTTCCTTTGACGGCATTCATAGGACCAGATTTATTCTACGAGTGGTTAGTAATGCCGTTCGGCTTATGTAATGCTCCAGCCTATTTCGTCGATCTAATGAACAGAGTATTCAGAGGAGTATAGAATAAATTTGTTCTGGTTTTCATTGATGATATCCTTATTTTCTCTAAGTCCAAAAGCGAGCACGAAAAACATTTGGAACAAGTGTTAGAAATTCTCAGAAAGAATGTGTTGAAAGCAAAGTTTTCCAAATGTATATTCTGGCAAGAAGAAGTCAAATTTCTGGGCCACGTCGTATTGAAAGAAGGAATTGCTGTGGATCCAAGTAAAATCACAGCTATTCAAAACTGGAAACAGCCTAGTACCCCTACAGAAGTCCGCAGTTTTCTCGGATTGGCTAGCTATTACCGGAAGTTCGTTAAAAACTTTTCGAAGATATCTGGTCACTTAACGAAGCTTACAAAGAAGCACTCTAAATTCAAATGGACTCCAGAAAGTGAAGAGGCTTTTGAAGCGCTAAAGTTAAGACTAACGACTGCTCCAATGTTAACCATCATCGATGGCAATCAGGATTTGAAAGTCTGGACTGATGCTTCTAGAGAAGGCCTTGGCGCAGTGTTAATGCAAAGGGGCCAAGTGATTGCTTTTGCTAGCCATCAACTGAAGCCGCATGAAAAGAACTACGTAACTCATGATCTTGAGTTATTGGCTATAGTATTCGCCTTGAAAATCTGGAGGCACTATCTTCTGGGTGAGAGATTTGAACTGTTTACAGATCACCAGTCGTTAAAGTATCTATTCACCCAAAAGGACTTGAATCTGAGGCAGCAACGTTGGCTGGGGTTTCTTGCAGCATATGACTTTGAAATTATATACACTCTAGGGAAAGCCAATGTCGTGGCCGATGCGTTAAGCCGAAAGAATGAAATGATCGCCAGTTTTATTATCATGACTTCATTGATGGATAAAATATCTTCTCTTCAGAAGTATGATCACTTCATTCAGAAGATCAGGGAGATAATCCAACAAGGCGAACCCTCGAGTTTTCAAATTGATAATGATGGGATTCTAAGGCTCAAAGGTCGAATCTGTGTCCCTAACATTGCTGAGCTCTGAAAGGAAGTACTGGATCAATGCCACAAGTCAAAACTTAGTATCCATCTGGGAGTAAGCAAAATGTACAATGACATCAAACACACTTTCTGGTGGAAGTCGATGAAGAGGGACATTTCTTTATATGTTAGCCAATGCCCTACTTGCTAGCTAGTCAAAAGCGACCAACAGAAACTAGCTGGATTATTGCAACCGCTAGACGTTCTAGGCCGGAAATGGGAACATATTTCTATGGACTTCATAGATGGTCTGCCCAGAACCAGAAAAGGGAATGACAGTATTTGGGTGATCGTAGATCGCTTCACGAAGACCGCCCATTTCATACCTATCAGATCAAACAGAACTGCTCAGAGTCTAACGCAGATATACTTCAAGGAAATAGTTAGACTACATGGAGTGCCGCTCAGTATAGTCAGTGATAGAGATACAATATTTACTAGTAAATTCTGGGAGGCATTTCAGGTAGAACTGGGAACAAAGCTGAATCTAAGCACCGCTTATCATCCTCAGACAGACAGTCAGACTGAGAGGATGAATCATATACTAGAAGATCTATTGTGGGCTTGTGTTCTAGATTTTGGTGGATCGTGGGAAGACCATCTGCATTTGGCTGAATTCTCATATAATAACAGCTACCAGGCGAGCCTGACAATGTCGCCATTCGAAGCATTATATGGTAGACCGTGCCGATCTCCTGCTTGTTGGGTCGAACCCGGTAATAGACTTGTGTTGGGGCCAGATATGATCCGAGAAGTCGATTTTATTAAGAAGCGATTACTCGCCGCTCAAAGCCGACAAAAGAGCTATGCCGATAGAAGAAGAAGAGATATATCCTTTGCTGTTGGCGACTATGTATATTTGAAAGCATCGCCGATGAGAGGAGTAATCCGGTTCGGTAAAACTGGAAAGTTGGCGCCCAAATTCATTGGTCCGTTTCCTGTTCTGGAACGGATCAGAACTCTCGCTTATAGGGTTAAATTGTCAGATTGGTTGCCTGGAGTTCATGATGTATTTCACATATCTCAACTTCGAAAGCACGTTCATGATCCAGACTTGATCGTGGAAGAAGCAGCTCAACATGATATTGAAATTACTCCAGAATTAGCTGTGAGAAGAGAGCCGCTCAAGATCATTGGCAAAGAAACCAAAGAGCTGAGGAATAAGAAGGTTCGCTTAGTCAAAGTGAAATGGAGTGGAGATCCGCGAGATTGTACTTGGGAAACTAAGGAGAGCAATCAGAAAGCCTATCCTAGATGCCGAGTGGATATCTCTGTTTGACTCCGGTGCAAGGTACAGTTACCATACTTTGCATTACTAATTAGTTCTCTACTCTGTTGTTATTTTCTTTCCATGGATGTGCACTTTTAATTCTATAGTCTGAATGATTTTAAAAGAGTATAGAAATTGATTAGTATATTTTTGAAAAGTTAAAAAACAATTTGATTGTTGTTTGTGTTGTGTGATAGTAGATTTGATTAATTAAATTATTAAAACGATAGTTAATTTGATCAATAATGGAATAATGGTAGAATTTATTCATTTAAATCACACATTGAACTGAGTTAAAAATAGATAGAAATATATATACTTGTGCATTATATATGATTGAACAGGTAAATGGATTAGATGTTGAGTAAAGATTTTATTCGCGTGCCCGACAAATAGGTAAACCTTAATGAGTTGGATGCGAAATATTATTATATCAACTCCTGTGAATGCCATTGGATGCGGAGTGCTGGTTGTTATGTGTAAAATAATAAACATCGCCATAGGATAGTAACAATTAATTTTGAACTACACTGCATGACATACTTCAGAAGATAGGCATACTTCATCATGTACCACACAAGCATTTGGAGCATTGTGTGACGAGGTGGAAGATTTACCATACGAGCGAGAGGCTTGTATGGCGATGACTATATTTTACAGGTTGAACTGATGACTGTTATGGACTATTTAAATTTTAACGATAAAATTGCCAGATTAATAAAAACCCCCACACGGGTCTGGAGTTGACAATAATCACGTCTCTCTAGTTATTAGATATGGCACATGGACTATTTATTTCCCACACGGGATGAGGTGACGAGGATTTATCCTCTGGAGCATTTAAAATACACACTCCCTCAGGCTTTGACAGGGTGACGAGATTTATTCTCTGGAGTTATTATCGATACACGCTCCCCTGTAAACACCAGAATATATCACTATAAATATGTGCATGCTTATTAGGATTTATTGGGTACCTAATACGGCCCAATAAATTTCCAAACCTCTCCCCGTACAAAGGAGGTTATGGCGAATTTTTTCGAAAATTCCGGGTGTTAGCCAAATTTTTGAAGAATTTGAAATTTCTCAGAAACTGAAATGTTGGAGAATGGAAGCCAGATCGAACGTAGAGTCAATTAATCAAACCGCTTTCGACTTTGTTCCTTTTCGGGGACGAAAAGTTTTAAGTGGGGGAGATTGTAACGACCCAGAAAATCTGAACCAATTTAAATTTTTAAATTGGCTAAAATAATGGATTTTAAATATTTAAAATAAATATTTTAAATAATAGCAATGAAAAGTGAGTTTGAATCGACGTTTGAAAACGAATATAATTAATTCTAATTATAAACAAGGCCTGAAATGGCGCTATAGTTTCAAAAATTGAATTCAAACTTTGTCGGACTGTACCGGGTGCAAAACAAAACGGATTTGAGTGAAACCAAAAATATTTAAATCTGTTAGTGAATACCTTTCTAACGAATCTGAAAAATCGAATTTTCATAGCGAAAATCAAAAGTTATGGCCAAATGAATTTTCAGAAAGGTCGCTATGGAATTTATATAGCCCGTGAAATTGGCTATTTTGCATACGACCTCGGAATTCGACGAAACCACTTTTGTTGGATCCGGGATGTGAAGTTATTGCTAGGTTTCAAATTTCATAATTTTTGAAGCTAGTATGTGAGCGTGGCGAAGGAAAACGTGTTTTGGTCAATTACAGTTATATTGGATCGACCAGAAATGGGCCTTTTTGCAAACGGTCTCAGAATTCGATGAAACTAATTTTGTTGGGACCGTATCATCAAAACATAGCCAGATTTATTTTTCTGGAATTTTTCGAATCAGTTTGTGGCCCAGGCAAATTGAAATGTGCGTTCAAATCGAATATTGAATGTTATATATTTTAAACTGAATGGAAACTGACTGAAACAGTCGATTGGGCATACGAAACATAACCCATTGCGTTCGGAATGGGGGTAAAACACTAGGGACGACAGTCGTTGGGTTTGATTTCGAGTTCGTGGGAGAAAACCCTAATTTTCAAATAAATATAAATATCGGCCAATATAAAATTTTCATTCATTAATTAAAAAAATTAAAAAAACCCAGAAACCCTTAGCTCTCGACGACCCTCGTTCCCCCTCGTTCCAGCCCATCTTCCCGCCGCCACAGGCGATACCCGCCGCCGCCACCACCCAGCCTCAACATCCCCGCCTCCCCTCTACAAATCCGACCAAACCCCTGACCCCCTCGTCGCCTAGATCGCTCGAATCGAGCCTTCAAAGTTCGACGTCATCGAACGAAATTCCGCCGCCAGACGAGGTGCGAGCGCGACGCCACCACCACGCGCAGGAAGCTCTCTCCACCCCCGACAACGTCATACCCTCCGATCGTCTCCACATTGCTCGGTTTTAGCGAAATCTGGTGACCAAGTTTCAAACAAACAAAGAGAGGTAACGGCCTTTATTTTTGAAATTAAAAATAACACTTTTAAGTGTTGCAAACCTTGTAAAAATCGTATCTTTATCATACGTTGATGAAATTCGATGAAATAGGAGACATCGTGACCGAGACGACGCTCTCTATATTCTAGCAGTGTCCGAGGATTTTTCTGAGCTCGCTACTATTTTTAGCAAAGCGACAACCCAATGTGAGATTTCTAATTTATAAACGATGGAAAACGACGATGTATAAATTATATAGTCGATGTATGAGTTATATAAGCGTTGTACACCTCATGTATAAGTGTTGTATAAGTTGTACGTTCGATGTATAAGTTGTATATGCGTTGTAAAAATTTAATATGTGTTGAAATAGAAGTGAATTTCTCTATATATATATACGCCCCTCGTCCACAAACCATGGACGATATTTATTGGTTGTGATTGGTGTGAAAATTGATTGATAGCGAATGGTTGATTGGGATTGTTTGTGGTTGATATTGATTGATTGTGGTTGAAAAATACCCATTTGTGGTTGAGAAATATTTGGTTGAAACCACATAGGATTAGTTTGTGGAAATGAAATAAATATATACATGCCGCCTGCGTGCGAACTAGATGCATGATCCGCATTGTCAAAAACCGCGAGGTTTTAAGGTAGAGCGAGGAGCTGTACTAGGGACGGTCCCGGTTTTAACTATCCTGCCGTTATGCTGCCGAAATTTTGAATAATATTCATGTGTTTGAATTATTTTCATTTGCTGAAACTATATTTGTTCGTTGAATAGAAAACCTTCATGTGTTGAATCGAAATTCATTCGTTGATTAGAAATTCATGTGTTGAATGGTGTTCGTGTTTTAAATATAAAAATCACATTTTTATCTATAAATATAAACTATAGAAAACCTTCATGTTTTGAATCGATATTCATTCGCTGAATTGAAATTCATGTGTTGAATGGTATTCATGTTTTAAATATAAAAATCACATTTTTATCTATATATATAAACTATAGAAAACCTTCATGTGTTGAATCGATATTCATTTGTTGAATTGAAATTCATGTGTTGAATGGTATTCATATTTTGAAATAAATTGTTTTATAATAAAAATCACATTTTTATCATCTGTATGAACTATATAAAATAATCTCGTTTTGAAAGAAATTGTTTTATAATAAAAATCCTATTTTTATCACCTATATGAACTATATAAAATAATAGTGTTTTGAAATGAATTATTTTACAATAAAAATCACATTTTTATTATATACATGAATTGTTAAATATAGTGAAGTGTTGAAATAGAAGACCTTTAGATAAAAATATCATTTTTATCAAATGTATGAAAAGAATATAGTTTTGAAATCGAAGAATCGATATATATATATATATATAAATAGAATTAAAATATATCGAATAACGACGCTGCAGTTCGTATTTTGAAACTGTGATTTCAAACGATTATACCGGGAGATCCGACCAACGGATTTTCCTGAAATCGCAACCGTTGGGTTCGCTTTGGAAATATCTTTCCAACGGCACCAACTTTGTAAAAATACAACAGTTGGATTGTCTGAAATGTTTAATTCAAATCTGAAGAAAAACAGCGCCAGAATCGATTATATTTAATCGAATAACGACGCTGCAGTTCGTATTTTGAAATCGAAACTTCAAACGATTATACCGGGAGATCCGACCGTCGGATTTTCCCGAAACTGGAACCGTTGGATTCATTTTGAAAAGATCTTTCTAATGATGTAAATTTTGTGAAGATCCAACAGTTAGATTTCAGATATGTGTAAATCAAATCTGAAGAAAAACAGCGCCATGGCCGCGTTATGGCCCGAAGCGTCGTTTTGAATAAATTGGCTATTTTAAAATAAATAAAAGTTATAAAATATTATAAACGATATAGATGTGAAATTTAGAAATTAACTGAAGGTTGGCTAAGTCGAATGGTTTCCTGGGTGTTGATCAGATGTTGATTTCGGCCTTCGGGGATAATATTTGGGAAATCGTTCTCTTACTGATTGACGGTCAGTGACTAATGAATTGAAATGATGTGTATGTATGTTACTGTTGCACTTGTTTATTATATACGCGAGTTGCTTAGAAAGACCGGGATTATCCCATTCTGAATAACTGAATCGACGATAAGTAATCAAAGATGAAGACGGTGGTCGAAGACCGGAGATCATCACCTCGTTTGGATGGTAACCGAGGTCCTGATTGGGAGGCATCCCGAAATATGGATAATGAGTGGTGATCGTCCAGACGTACGTGGTGATCGATGGGTTTGCGAGGTATATAGTGCCTCCGGTTTCGTTCAGACCCAGAACGGACTTGCAAATGAACAGTGTGTCTGACATTGGAATTTATTCTGTGTGATTGATAGTCATCAGTTGCATGGTGTGAATTGCCTGTGTGGTATGCTAAGATGGAGTGATCCGGGCTTCTGTTGAAAAGCAAAGTCTTGGGGAGATGATCAAAGCACCACCTGTGTGGCGTAGCTTTGTGTATAACGTGAAATCGCGAGCCTCACACCTCGGTATGAACCAGAAACGGGAGAAAGGACCTCAGGGAGGGCCTGCGTTTCTTCCTAGCTAGAAGTGGCGTCAGTGGTTTTACACGCCCTGACGAGTTTGACTTATGTGGTTGTTGCTGTTGCGAGGCGCCTCGGTTAGATCGGACGATCCGGGTCCAATAGAGTCATTTGTTGGCTCGCTTACGCCTCAAAGGGCGGGGAAACGTTGTGTTCAGGCATAATAATCTACCTCGGTGGACCGGGCCTGACGATCCAAGGCTTGCCTGCGCGCTTGCCTGAGACTCGTGCTAGGCAGTCTAGAATTCGGTAAGGACTATCTTTTGCCTTGGTTCATGACGTAAATCCAATTTCCAGTTACGTGACTGTGCGGTTTTGATTGTGTGTGTATATATATATATATATATATATATGGTGACATGATATATGGTACCCATGCCGCCTATGATTGATAGTTATGATTCGAAGTTGTTTTGAAACATGTAAACACTAGTAATAATATCAATTGCTTTTGTTTTATTCGTATCAATCATATTTTGGCCATTATAAGGTAAAACTCTATCCTCCGGTTTGCGTTGCATTGTGTGATGGGAACTGAGTCTTATAATGGCTTCATTTTTATAAAAAGCGTTGCGATGTTTAAAAGAAAGATTTGTTTTTAAAGCACTGGCAATCCAATGGAGTAAACTCGTTCCACGAAAGTGGCGTGGTCCTGTGATTAGCCATATTATAAATGTGTTGAGTATATTTCTCATACCAGTCCCATGACTGACTCGTAGTTTGTTTCACTTTCAAACTCAGGTGCCTCTTTTTCTACACGGGCAGCCTTGTATTCAGGTTTAGCTGGTTCTTTCTGGATAGCTGGAGCAGAAGATGGATTCTATCATTTATCTCTTTTTATGTTGTTCAACTCTTATTGTACATTATGTTTGTTTTCCGCTGTAGACATATATGTATAGTTGAGCTGTATTTGTTCTAAGTATGATCCTGTATACTGTGTAACTCTGATGATTACTTTTATCCAGTATTCTATTGTTCATTACCTGGTGTATTTGTTTATTTCTGTTTTGCTATTATCTGTTTCTGTGTTATATTGCAAGGATTACCCTTACCGCCGTCCATACGGGGTTTGGGGTCGTCTCAATGACAGACCTAACAACTAATCACCAACAAGGCTAGAGTAACTACAAGAATCACAATCACTGCCAATAACATTGATATACTTAGAAAGAGTACAACAAGGTTAGGAACAAAGCATGAGTTAGGACTGCGAAATTTGCATTCCCAATCCCAAGTAGAATCATGGAAAAGAAACTCATTCTTCTCTCCAAGAACACCATCCAGAATGAGCTCAAAGCTATCACCAACAACATGATATTCCAATCTTCTACAATCATCCACCGATTCATATACATATTTGCAGTATTCATTTTCAACTGGATCATATCTCATTCCCGAATCTAAATGAACTCACGAGCGGTCATCAAACAAGTAAGCAATTCCATCGTCTGCCTTTTCCTCATCATTACTTTCCAAATCTTTATCTAATTTTGGTTCTTCCTCAACAGGCATTTCAACTACTTTGGGCTTACGAGCCCAAACCCTAGATTTAGGCTTCGAAAGAGGAGTTTGGTTCTTAGACGGACCTATTGCCATACAAGCGACAAGAACATGACCAAAGGATTGGCATTTAGAGCAAATTTCCGGTTGCCATGTGAATTGAACATTAACAAAAAAATCATAACCATCAATAGAGACTTTGTGCTTTTTTGGCAGAGGCTTCTTCGGAGTAATCTCAATAAAAGATTTAGCAAATACAAGATTCTTCCTTGCTTCCGTGTTTGCATCAAAACATTTAAAATTTCCAATTCTACTAGTATACCAATTCAAACCTGGAAGTGTCTGTAATACCAAAGGAATACAAGTAAAGATTTCCCATATAGGAATGGAAGCCACTCGCTCTCTAGCACTCTCAACTGAAGGGCACCAAGATGTAATAAAAAATTATAGTCAAAGACAAAAATAGAGAGCTTCGGGAAAACTTATAAAAGTACATGTAATTTTTCAAAAAATTATAGTCAAAGACGCAATCATAGCTAATAATTGCAACATTTTATGTAATGTTTAGTGAATATTATGAAATTTCAATTTTGTTTCAAAGTATAGTCAACATTATATTTATTGCAGAAAAATCATGAAAAAATTAATTGTTATCACTAAAAGTTGCATTGATCTAATGGAAAGAAGAAGAAGCTTCAAAACCAGAAGACGATACTGATAATAGATGGCTTGAGGTAAAAAAACCAAAACCAAGAAGAAAAGGCTTTGAGGCCAGTTAAACCGACACCAAATTTCAGGGCCCAGTAACACAAATCAAAATCAAAAAGCAGGATTGAAAAACAAGAAAGCCAATGCCAAGTACAGGTGAAGAGATAGTGGAGCGGATATCGAAAAGGAAAGGATAGGAGTAGAGTTGGCACCAAGAAGTGGAATCATAACAAGTGGAGCTGACACTGGAAGCTTGGAATAATAACAATGAAACTAATACTGAAACAACAAGATTTGGAATATGGAGTCGATGCCAAGGATATAGAGTGTATTGGCGAAGATGGCATTGATCTTATAAATATGCTATCGGCACCAACATAGGGGAACAAACAGATTAGTGCCGATACCAAGAAAAAAAGCAATAAAGGCACGTTGTTGACACCTACATGCAATGAGAAGTTAGCTTGGTGTCGACACCGAAGAATAAAGGCAAATGAATAAAGTGATACCAAGAGAAACAGGGTTGAAGCAAGAAGACCATACTGAAAGTTAGTACACTGAGCACAAAGGCGGAACCAAATACTAAGAACTGGTGTTGTTAGCGAAGATACCAAATATAAAGAATTGGAATTAATTAAATCGGCATCAAATACATAAGTTGGAAGTATGAGACCGAAACCAAATTCATGAAGGGGAAGCGCAGGGCCGGTAACGAATATGTTGGGAGAAAAAGAATGCACTCGACACCAAAAAGCTTGGCGTCGATACCATAGTACAAAGGCGACACAAAAGTTACGAAGGTAAAAGCATAGAGGCGACACCCATAAGTGTAAGTAGCAAGGGATTAAAGCCATGACTGAAGCCAGAAAGCGCTGATATGGGCTGATATTAAGAGGTTAATGTGAAAGGGGGGTTTTCCACATGATTTTTTTACAATAGGAGGTCCGAATCCTCTATAAATAAAACCCTAGGGGTCACATTTCAAAGGACATTTTTTCTGACTTCTCAAATATTTCTATAAAGTCAAATCTTGTAACCCTAAATCAGATTGGTGAATTTTCTTACCAACTCTAATATACTAATGATAAATAAAACGGAAGATTGAGATCATATTGATTCTCGATTCTATAATCATATTGTGATCAAACTAGTTTAACAGGGTGTTATCAATTAATCTCATATATAAAAGATTCAAGCAAGAGCGCATCGGAAGGAGGATCATCAAGCAAATCAATGATTCTTCCCTCATGATTAATGCTTGTGTCTTAATCCTTTTTGAATATGTATAATATACCATAATGTTGAATGACTTATTACAGCTTTATAACATGGTTACTGACACAACCAAGGCCTTTAGTGGCATGGATCGATGTGGAAGTATCACTTTTAGTTGTTAAAGATTATGATACATCATCAAATGTGAGCATTATGATACCTTAGCATGTTTCCTCTTAGCAAAACATATATTATTTTATCTTGAGTCTAAAGCACACCTTCGCAACAAGTTGACCTATATATATGAGAGGATTATAACATGATACCCCTAAATACTAATATGAGCACTTAGAATGTCATCCCTGATATAACCCTGTTCACTTAGTAACACACTGTTGACACACTAGAAAGAGGGTAACTTTTGCATTCAAAAGGAAGCATCGATATTTCAGGAGACAACTAAAGCTCGATTAGTAAAGGGAGTATCGTGTTCAAACCCAATATAGCCTAGAACGACCTTCTTTTGAAAGGAGTTCTCTAGATTGATCATCTTCTAATTTCATTATGTATATTCTGCCAGTTCTCAATTGGGTGTTGAAGATTTTTTTCATTAACATTTTGGCGTTGGAAGGAGGGCCTGAACCTCCGTTCTTTTATCTTGTTATAGATTAATTTGTGAATGTTTTCTTAAGGATAGGATAAGATGAAATTGAAAAGGCTAAGCAACATTAATGAGGGGAAGCTCAAATGACCACTCTCGTAGAAAATATAACCCCATCATTCAACCCAAATGTTGAAGCAGGCCAACCCTCTACTCCAGCACAACCTCCAAACTCGAATCTTTGGATGAGAATGCAATCTAGATCAAGGATCTAAAACAACAGCTTCTTGAAATGCAGGATCTCTTACAAATTTCTCTGGCACAAAGATCTTCAAGGAACATCCGACCGAGTCTAGGTGAAGAAATTGAGGCCCAAAGGAGTAACACACCCATGCTACAATTCGGGGAAAAGGATAAAACCGACTTTCTTCTTCCCAGAAAAAAGACACTATCTTTCAGAGGTAGACCACTAGGGACACAAACACAACAAAGCAAAGAGCAATCTGGAAGCTCGACCACTGAAAGATACAATCCCTATAGATCAAACTATGATAAATCAGAAGTTTACTTCAAGGAAAGGGAAAAGAAGGCTATCAAATAATTACTTGGAAGCAAGGGAAAGAGAATCTTGGATGAGCAGGTTAAAAATAATGAAAGACTGGCCTCCTTCTCTGATGAAAACACGAACATAGTGATACCGTCACGCGTGAAGATTCCCACCATGAAATACCATGAAACTACTGACTCAGACGATCATTTCATGGCTTTTGATAGCCAAATGGATCTTTACAATGCTTCAGGGTTTGTTTGACGCCAACTATTTCCGGTGATGCTTCAAGACGTAGCTGCCAAATGGTATCGCCAGTATCGAGCGAAAACTATCTACTCTTGGAAGTGGCTTTCTTATGAGTTCTCGTCACGATTATGCATTTGTAATGATCCAATTATGGACTACATTATAATTGCAAATTTAAAACAAAGGTAGGGAGAATCTTTAGGCGATTATATAAAGTGATTTAATGTTGAAGCTCTGCAAGCGAAGGACACGAACGACTGTGATAAACTCCTCGCCGTTCATTCAGGATTTATTGAGAATACTGCATTTTGGAAAGAGCTAAACATGCATGGATGCAAGGACTTACAAGATTTTCATTTCCAAGAAGATGAATTCATCCACATGGACGATTATATTATTCAAAGAAGAAGCTTGACTTTATTGGGGAAGAAGGGAAATGCAGCTTAATTGAAATCATAAATCTCAAGGTAGGAAATTAGGATTTGATATAAATCAGAAAAAGCCAAAATGGGAAGATTCTAATACTAATTATGTAGCCTTGAGCAAACCAATCTCGTTCATATATGTTGTAGAAAAGGAGAGAGTCAACTTTCCGGTTTCTGTCAAAGCTAAAAATTTCCTAGAATCGTTAAATGGAGGGAAATATTGCGAGTATTATAAGATGAAAAGGCATAGAACAGATGTGTGCAAAGTGCTTGAGCTTATAATTCAGAAGCTTTTCCGGGGAGGACACCTAAAAGAGTTCATCCAAGACAAAAAAATAATAATTCAGCATTCCGATGAACATTAGAAGATCTCAGCTAATGCGGTAGAGGCCTAGTTAAAGAAGGTACACTAAGCCAGGGTCCTCCGGTAAATCGGATAAATGTGATCCATGGAGGGCCACATCCTGTCGGAAATAGTCAAGCTGCCTGAAACAAATATCTGAAAGAGGCCTGTGAAGGGATATTTTCCATTCAGGAATAGCCCCTGCTTAAGTATGCCCGATTTAACATCAAAATGCACAACTTGGTGATGTCACCAAACTAGATGCAGATGGGAATCCAAAGTCTGCATAATGACCCTTTATGATTACAGCACAAATTGGGCTTTTCAATGGTTTCGAAAATTCTTGTTGATACTGGTAGTGTAGTTAACGTGATCTTCAAGCATGCATTTGACTGAATGGGTCTTCCTAAACAAGAGCTTGAACCCAGTAGTGAACTTATCTTTGGGTTCAACAACAAAGGATCCACTCCGATTGGGACAATTAAGTTGTTGGTTTAGGTTGGATTGCCTCCTCTTTGCCGAACCTTCAAGACTATTTTTTATCATCTACTAGCCTTCTTACTACAACACATTCTTTAGCCATCCAGCTCCTGATGAAGTGGATGCCTTTGTCTCATCGAAGTACCTCATGATGAAGTTTCTGACTAAACAAGATTGAGGCACCATTAGGGGAGAGCAATTCGGCTCACGTGAAATGTACTTTGCTATTCTCAATCAATATAAAAGGAAGTATTTTTCTTACTCTTCTACAATTTTTCATCCTTTGGATGAGGAATTTCTACATCCAACATTCAAAGCTAAAGTGAGAATTAACAAGACTAATAAGTGTGTGAACGATAGGTACAATCCTTTGGTAAACAAAAGGAAAAGGGCTGAAGAGATAAACTTAACCGAAGAATGGAATATCATAACAGAACTAGATTCCCAAGGATATATGGAAAAACTAAAACTATAGAGGATTTTGATGAAGTATGCATAGATTCAACCAACTCAACCAAAACCATCAAGATACGGAAAAGATTGGAAGGATTATTGAGAACAAATCTGATTCAATTTTTGCAGCACAATAAAAATGTATTCGCTTGGACCCATTCAGATATGATAGGGATCAACGCGTCTATCATGTGCCATACTCTAAACATCAACCCAGATGTAACTTATGTCTGAAAAAAGAAAAGGCAGTATAACAAGGACATATCGGAAGCTTTAAAAGAGGAAGTAAAGAAATAACTTGCAAATGGATTCATTCGAGAGGTATCCTAAATGGTTAGCCAACATAGTATTAGTGAAAAATTCAAATGTAAAATGGAGAACTTGTGTCGACTACATAGGTTTGAATAAAGCATGTCCAAAACATTGCTATCTCCTTCCCAAATAGATCAGTTAGTTGATGCAACTATTAGACACAAGTTGCTAACACTCATAGATGTCTACATAGGATATAACCAGATTCCTATGTTCAAATCAGATTAAGAGCATACAAGCTTCATTACTGATTAGTTATATATTTCTATAAGGTAATTCCCTTTGGATTGAAAAGTGTAGGTACTACATATCAAAGACTGGTGTATGACAAATACATATGCTATAATAGAATGGTACATCATGATCATTTATACATCATGACAAAACAAAAGAATAGAATCACGACTACATAAACTCAAATGGAAATGACTACTTAAAGGAAAGTCCAAAAGAGATACCGCCTATCCCAGGCATTGGAACTATACCTGAAACATCTTGGTCTGACCCGAGGAATACATAGACAAGTCAGTCTAGTTTAGACATCAGTAATTATAATAAAAGAAATAAAAGATCAACCAGACACTAATTCCTTTCCATACAAAAAGAAATCTCAAAATCCCAAATCTCAACATCACAGAATCTCAGATATAGAAATTCCCCTTTTTCATACGAAGGGAATGTCATACCCATAAGTCAAAAAACAAATACATAAGTCTATAAGGTTAATATATAATAGGCGAGGAAGATGCACGAAAGTGGATCTAGCACTACATAGGCACGAATTACCCAAATTTCTTAGTTAGGGTAACTAATGCTTGGAATCATATAACATGAATGAATGACTCAGAGGTGCATAGAAATCACAAGGTGAACTCACAAAACCATGCAATTCACTAAATCACAAAATTACAGAATCACTGAAATACAAAATCATAGAATCACTGAAACATCAAATCATGAAATCATTGAAACTCTTTTTTAGATTTTAAAACAACTAATGAAGTCACCACAAACAACAGTAATAATTACTTCAGTGAAATCAGTGGTAAATAAAATTACAAAAACAAAGAGTTTGGATCCAACACAGAGTGGCAAGCTGAAGCCATGCATGCACGTGCTATCACACAGGATGGCTTAAAGCCATAACCATTGCTAGTATCACACAGGAGGGTACCCGAATGACTCGGAGGTCCACAGAGCCACACAGAACTGACCCAAGGGTCCACAAGGAGTTCACACAGGATTGACCCAAAAGTCTAGAATTGGCGGTCTCATAGGAATGTGTCACAGACCCCCAGCTAGTAACCCAAAAAGTGAAAATCGTGCATCTCTTACCATACGTTCTCCCTAAACGGCTCACACAACATAATTCAATTTCACACTAGAAAACATAGAAAGTCACAATAAATCATTGAAATCATATAAACACTAAGAAGCACTGAGATTCAC
The DNA here is from genome assembly GCA_030737875.1 of Allium sativum. NCBI lineage: Eukaryota > Viridiplantae > Streptophyta > Magnoliopsida > Asparagales > Amaryllidaceae > Allium > Allium sativum. Next base: position 547,201,973 of record CM060915.1, on the reverse strand, counting down.
TGCTTCAATCGGACAGACCTAGGATGAATAAATATCGTATATTGTCTGCTAATGCAAATCTACGAGTGGTCTCCCCTAACGAACCCCATTATCCGCTCTAATAGACATCATTACCTAGTAGTGCACTTTATTAGGACGTGACTCGGGTTGGGTGTTACAAATGGTATCAGAGCATCCCATACCGTAGAGTTTACGATATTATTTAATCAACAATATGTCTTCTTGAAGGGTGCCAATAACTGTATTCTTATATTAAAACATATTTAAGAAAATAGTTTGAACAAAATAAAGTTTCATAGAAATATCTTGAAAACCGTAAGTTTGGAAATATTTGTTAAAATTAAAATTTTAATTTATTTATAAAATCTTATCAAAATAATATTTTTTAAACTATAATTTCATACTTGAAGAATTTCAAAAACGATTTATAAAACTGGTGCATGTGTCACGGAATCACGAAACATGGCTATCGGTTTGCTCTCCAAGCAGCGTGCAAAAGCACAATTTTGAACATGTTAAGATCAAAATCATTGAAAACTCAAACAAGAAACTTGTGGCATATATTCTGCGGATTCCAGAAATTTAAAAATTTCCTAATTCCAACCAATAACGTGCAAGTTATGATCGAAACGGTTTTCAGCCAGATTAGATATATGTATATCTGGTATTTTAATGACAGGCTAGTAAGAAGAATCAATTTTTTTCTAGTGAAATTTCGAAATTACACAAAAATCAAAACACTCAAGTTATAGCTTGAATTATAGAGATTCTAAAACTTTAAAAATTTCTAGATTCAGAACAATAATGTGAAAGTTATGATCGAAATAGTGTTCACCTAGAATATTTGCATTTTGTTAATCAACATCAAGCAAGCAAGAAAAATCAATTTATGACCATATAGAAATCAAAATCACACAAAACTCAAAACATCAAAGTTGTAGCATAAATTATAGGGATTGCAGAACTTAAAATTTTTCTTTATTATGGCTGCTACTTGGACTTTAAATCACTAAATAGCCTTTCCATTTCCCAAAAATTATACCCAAGAGCGAATATGGTGGAATATGAAGATACATTTGGATGGCATGCTAGTAAAATCATCGAAGCGGAAAGTCATTTGGAAGATCTAGAAGAAAGGTTCGATGTCTTAAGAGAATACCAAATGAAGTTGAATCCACATAAATGTTCTTTTGGAGTTCAATTGGGGAAATTCCTACGGTATGTTGTCAGTGAATATGGTATTGAAGCTAGCCACGACCAAATTAAAGCCACAAGGAATATGGATGAATCAAAGACAAGTAAAGAGGCCATGAGATTAAATGGGAAAGTAGCAGCCTTGAATAAGTTCATTTCTAAAGCTACGGATAAGTGCATACCTTTCTGTGAAATAATTAAAAAGAAGAATTTGAATGGAGTGAGGAGTGCGGAAAATCTTTTCAGGAATTGAAATATTAAATAGGAAAACCTCCAAATTTATCCAGTCTTGAAAATGGGGAAGACTTGTATCTTTACATGGTTGTTTCAGAATATGCGGTCAGCTTGGTTCTTATTAGGGAAAGCAACGGAACACAACTTCCAATTTATTATGTTGGAAAAAGTTTAAAGGATGCAGAAATTTGATATCCTATAATAGAAAAGTTAGCCTACTGTTTGATACTTACAGCTCGAAAACTTAGAGGTTACTTTCAAGCACATCCATTTAAAGTTATAACAAACTTTCTGCTTAAGAAGGATTTTAGTAAACTAGAAACATTACGAAGATTGGTCAATTGAGGAATCAAGCTTAGTCAATCTGAAACTGATTTTCGATCGCGAGCGGGAATCAAAGGACAAGCCTTAACAGATTTTGATAATGAGTGTACAAGCTTTGTTTATAACGTCCCCTATTTTTCGATGCATAATGTTGGACAATTTAAAAAGTTTAAATATTTCTTTTAAATTTAAAATAGATGTTAATAAGGAGTTTATCTATTTAATTTATTAAATAAGAATAATTAAATCGAATTTAATTGTAAATCGGTAGTTTAATTTAATATATATTTTCATACGATCAAATAGGGATTCAAAGTTTGTTCGAACGTGCCCAGAATGGTGACATAACCCTAGGGATGTCGTTTGTTGTGTTCAAATAGGAGTTTGATAACACGTGATATTTTAATTAGGGTAAAATCACACCAGTCCAACCAAAAATAAAATAAATTATTTTTCTATATAATAGAGGACGATCTAATTTTTCTATCGTAGACTCATCTGTAATCCTACCACCGTCTTCTCTTTTCAAATGTCACGCACCAATTCTTTTCCTTCTCTATGAAGCTTCAAAACCAGTACACTGCAAGCCTTCATCTTTCACTTCATCACGTACTTCCTACTCCTTCCGAACAAAGTTCCTTTTGTAAACCTATGCTAGCATCTTCCATCAAATCGCGTCTTTCTCCTACCCTAAGTAACTGCCATCTTCTTTCAAATCGCGTAACATTTGAGGGAAATCGCGATTGAAGGCCAAGGGCGATTTGAAGCCCAACATGAAGGCAATCGCGAATTAGGAATCCACGATCGAATTACTGAATTCGAAGCAATTCAGCTCGAGGTCATTTCTGTGATTGTAAGAGTGGAGGTGAGTCCGTCTGAAGTTGCAAAAAGGGCACCACGATTTCCTTTGAGTCCAGAAAAGTTGAGTGTGTGACTAAATGGAGGAGATGGACTAGTTGAAGGGGGGACTGTCGATCTGGAGGAGTTTTGGCGGAACAGTTTTGAGCGGTGATAGGATCAAAGTATTGTGGTGACGTGAAGATTCGATCAGGGGGTAACACTGGAGTTGTGAGGAATTTGGTCCAGTTTTGGGAACATGGTAAGTTCTGTCTATATTTTTCTTTGATAATGGGAGACAGGAACGATTGTTGTTTGGAAAGGTGTTTGGGGAATGCGATGCTAAGGATGGATTGGCTGAGTGGAGTTTGAAAATGGAATGTTTGAAGGAGATAAGTCTGTGATATTTGAGTGATGCGGACATGGCAAGGGAGACTAGAATGGAGTGCAACAATATGAATGTGGGAGTTTGATAGTTTTTAGTGCAATCTTTGTTTGAGATTTGGCAATGGGACATGGTGGAGCGTAATGCCTGTTGGACTGGTAAGGAGTTCAAAATAGAATTGAAAGGATGAAGTTGATATGGATTTGTGCATCTGGCGTGGAGTGCGTTGACTGTAATTAAAAAGGGGAATGTGCTGCTGATTTGTACATTGGGGAGTCTTGTGACCATCTGCGTGAAGAAGGGGATCTGGACATGAAAATAGGGTACGAGAGTTAGATTTGTGATTTATTAAGTGGTGTAATATTGGTGAAGGGGTGTTGTGATTTCAAAGAGGCTGGTGCTACGCTGATGCTCTTTTCAAAGGGGGTTGTTTTACTGATGTTCGATCAGGTAGTTGGAGTTCGATGGTTGTTAGGAAGAAGGCGTACTATTTGGCACTGATGTATGAAGCCGATGGTGGAGTTAATCAGCGAGTTGATCCATCAATTAGTCGAGTAATCGGCAAGGCGATAACGTATACTTTTTAAAATACATAGATCAATTTATTTATTCGTTAAGTAATTTTAATAAATTATCATGAATCATTGAATGTAAATAAATAATCATAGATTGATAAATTCGTTTGAGACGATTCGAGTAGATTCGTAGCCGACAATATGGAATTTAAAAATGGATGTTCGACAAAGGAAAAATCGAGGTGAGTTAAACTCACTTAGTTAAATTATTGGGAACTATTTTTAATAGTTCAAAATTTATTTGATTGCTTAGTGGATGATAATTGATCGATACAAAGTGATAAATAGTATATGTATAATATTAAATAATAATATTGGTGATTAGATAATGCCAGCAATACCATTAGCGGATGCTCGCAGTACCATTAGCGGATGATTTCCATATATGCCCCACAATACATATAGTGGATGACCTTATATATTGCGATATCCTACCTCAAAACATGATGGGTATTATTTTATTGTTGGCTAACATCTATGGATGCAGGAAAAATAGGTTGGAGGGATCCAACTGGATTTCTCAATATTTAATTATATTGTTTTCACATATATGCTGTTATATGACATGATTGATACCCTACGGTAGTTTATGATATATTCGGATGTGTAAGTAACCCCGGCCCTTGATTTTGGTTTGAATGCCCAAGAAAATATATGGTTTTTTTTAATAGAGTTTGAAATATAAAAATGTTTAAAGGGAATTTTAGATATTTATTTAGAAACTAAATTTATAAATAGAAATGAAAGTAAAGATGAATATTGAATTTTTGATAATATAAGGAAGTGGATTATTATTTTAAAGAAAGGTGAATTATCATATTAATAGTAAATAATTAAGTAAAGTATTTCTATTTTTAGATAAAAATGTGGAAATGAATTATTATTTAGTTAATAATAATTAGAGTGATAATTGAGTAACTAGAGTTCATTTAGCGAAATTATGAAGTACAACAACTCGTTATAGTTGAAGGAAATTTTATATAGAATAATTTAGTTAGAAACTGATCTAAATAGAATTTTAAAGGTAAAGAGCTATTTTTAATAAATGTTGAATGACAAAATAATATATGGTTTTTAACACCAGGATTTATATATATGAAGTATTAAAAGGGAATTTTATTTTCAAGTAGAAATCTTTATTTAGAAATCGAATTATAAAGGGAGTGGAATAGTAAAGATTTGTTTTTGACAAATAAGACGACAAGTTGATTTCATAAACAATGTTTATAAGTAAATTATTATTATTATTATTATTACTATTATTCGTGAATTCAGAAAATATTATCTGAATATGAAGATAGATGAAAATTGGGTTTAAAATCGGTATTGTTAATAGATTTGACCATTCCCATGTTTAATGAAAGTTATGAATTGGATTATATAAAATAACTCTAATAATAGGATGGATAATGGAATTGGAACTTGAAAAGGCGAGTTGGAGTCAAATCGACAAATCTAGTCAAGTATGGATTTGTATTAAGAGTTATTATTCACGGGTGAGGTGAATTGGGGTTGAAGCGAATATTTTGCAATTGAGATTTTTTGAAAGGAAGTTAGAAGGTGTTTTTAAATTAAATAATAATTGAATTGGAGATGAACTAAGTTGAATAATATAATATAATTATATTAAAGGATTTTATATACGGTTTATAAATAATAAATATTATTGGTAAGAATATGCAAAAGTTACATACAAATATCCTGAATAGAAGTTAGACTAGAAATAAACGAATCTTATTGAAACAAAACTGGAATGAGTAAAATAAACATATACAGATATTTGTAAGGATCAATTATGGAATCCAGATGTTATATAGAACTTGGTTTACATGAAATTGAGTTGGTTAATAAAAAAATACGTCGCTATAAGAAAATTTTGTCTCAATTTAGAAATAAATATTTAGCAAATATTTTTCAAATTGAATCCTTAAGGAAATATTTTATAAACGTTGTAGCAATGTTTGAAAGTGTTATTTATAAGTAAAATATCTGAATAGTAATAAAGTTGAGATAAATGACTCATTTAAGTGATAAGTAATATTTGAGATATTTATTCATTAGAAATTAAGAAATGAAGTTAATGGAGTTAATTAGAAACTGACTGGAAATTAGTCGAGATGAGTGGTTTCCTGGATATCGATCTGATGTTGGTTTCGGCCTTCGAGGTTGATACTCAGGGAATTATTCTCTTACTAGTGTACGGTTAGGGACTAATGACCAAGTTGAGAAAAATGTTATTAAAGTATTTTAAAGATGCACTGGTTTCGAATATTCTTATATATTAATATAAGAATAGAATAATGAATATTTCAGATGTTGGGAAATTAAGAAGTTTAATTAATGAATGATTAATTAAAGAGGTAATTTTTGAATTAGTAAATTCAATTTTTTTTTATGGATGAATGGCTGTTTTTATTTCATAGTTAAATAACCGGCTATCAAATCTGACCTAAAATGATGGTAGGTACGAAAAGTCCGGGATCAAATTTATATTCAAAAACCATTCTAACCAGTGAATACGTAGACATTGAATTCACGTCAACCGCTGATCGAGACGGAGCATTCGAAGACCGTAAAGCTTCATAAAACGGAAGTACTACTTAAAATCTCTAGTTTAGCGGCCAGAGATATACTGTGGTTCTGTCGTGGTTGGAATTTATGATTTGCAAGGACTTCTCGCTACTAATCAATATGGTGATTCCTAGGATGTAGTAAGAGAGTGCCTTCGGTTTATCCAGACCCTGGTCAACTCGTATGGACGAATGTCTTACAAAGTTTTTCCAAAAGAATCACGTATTTTGATTTTTACAAACATATTTCTTTTAGTGGCGGAGAAGGGCACTTCTATTAGCTTAACGACCAGGGTATTTTTGTCGATGTCAATTACTGATTTGACGGATCTGACGATGTGGCATTCAGATTGAATGGGGGTCATATGTTCTAAAAGAATAAAAATAAATAAATCACGACCTCAAACCTCATAAAACGAGAAATGACAAAAATCGGGCAAGCAGCATAGCTATGTGGGTCGCACCCGTTATGGTGTATAATCACCTATCTAGAGAAATTCCTTTTGCTTCTTTAATCTATCGATGCTGTCCCTTTTTGGGAAACGGTAGGCAGCTCCCAACCAATGGTGATATACATTCAATACACTCAAGAGAAATGAGTGGTCGGTCATGTGTGGGCCGGGTTGCAAGATGTTCATGTTGAACCCAATGTATTCGCCTCTAGAGATACACTATCGGCAGGTGGTTCCATACCTTATCATAGTTGGAAATCCAATCTCCAATAAATGCCCATGGTTTTGATTGTATACTATATATGTAGAGCATGAGATGCAAGTGTTCTGCTAGATTCTAATTATTTATATTTAGACACTATTGTAATATCACCACATGATATTGATTTCATAAACGTTTTGGGTTATCGTAAGGTAAAAACCGTCCGTGTTTACATATGGATTGGTCTTACAGTTATTCTTTTCTTTCGAAATGATTTTTAAAATTAAGTTGGATGCTACTAATAATTTATTGGGTTTTCTCACGCTGGTGGACCAGACTGACCTTTGTGTTTGTAATGCTCGGGTCAGACCCATTCGGGTCAGCCCGAGTACAGGTTCAGGATAAGATGATACGAATTTTAGGAGACGAGCTGGAGGAGTTCAGACGTATAACTCATATATAGAAATTATTCTGCTGTGTTTTTTGAATGAGGATAGGCTATTATAATTGTCCAGATGTGATGAATGTCCACTGTACTCTGATAAATGTAAGTATTGTTTCAAGTTTTTTTAATAAATATTTATTTCTGTAATATATTTTATTCCGCTGCGATGTGAGACTGTGTATTGTTGTTCTTCTTCTTTCTTCTATTCTTACCTTTCTTTCTTTCTATTTTTCATCTTCTTATTTCTTTCTATTAGCTTTCTGGGATTTTGATACTTGAATTTGGACATGGAGTGTATAAATGTCTGGGTTCGAGAGTCAAAATTCTCGGGTCGTTATAGTTGGTATCAGAGCAATGGTTTAGGAATAACCTTGGCTTTGTGGTATAACTCGATAAAGATAGGGTAAGTAATACCCTAGATTGAATTTGAATATAATACGTATATATGAGAGTGTATTTATAGATTTTTTTTAAAATGTTTTGTATCGTGTTATTTGATTAGTTCAACTTTGAACTGACAATTGATGCAGTATTATTTTGTAAAGACGGGTAAATGAAATAATTTTGCCCAAATTATATTTTTATAGAAAAAAAAATAGTTTTCTTATATTGTATTGGTATTTGTTTACTTGATTTGAATGAAATTCAAATAGGATTATGGGATTGGATTGGTATAATATAAACAAAACAGGGAATAATGAATGATTTTTGGAAATAAAAATCAATGAAAATATAACTGAACGCTAATGGTAATAAGAATTAATATTGGATTGGAAATCGGTCTGATATTAACAAACTGATAAAATGATATGTTGGGCCAAAGTGAACACAAACAAGGAAAAATTAAAATATGAATTCAATTGGGTTGGTTAAGTTGATTGTGCGTTGTTTGTTAGATTGATTGGATAGGAACCCACCGTAAATAAATGAATTTAGATGAATAAATCGGAAGCTAAGGAAGAAAATTCCAATAAAATGAGCTGGATGAATCAGAACTTGTCTAAGACAAGTAGAAAAGGATTTGGATTAGAATTGAAATTATATTAAATTAAAACGATATATTAATATAAATGAAGAGATAAAAATTAGATTTCCATTAAAATTTGGAATTGAGTTATTAAATAAACATAAATTCAGGAGAACTGAACAAAAGGGATCTTTGCAATAAAAATCAGATTATGGAATAAAGATAGCTAATATGAGAAATCAATTAGTTATAATAAATTTTAACTTGGTTAAGAAAGTGGATTGATGAATTAAAACATGAAAATTAGTATGTAATGAAAGTTGTTGAATTCAAGTTGAAATGCAAATTAATAATCTAAATTTAGTTCGATACATATAATTTGAATATGTTGAGTGGAATAACAAGTAAAGTGAAATAAATCAAATTCGAACATAAACTGAATATAACTTGGAAGAATAAATCAAATTTAATTTGATTGAAATTGAAATTTGAACTCTACTGTAAATGGACTTATAAATTAAGGATTTAACTCGGAACTTGGATTATAAATGGAACTTGACTTGTTTAATAGCAAAGGTATATGTATGTGAACATGGTTGTTAATTATCATGAGTTGTGTAAGATAACAAGTTAATGGATGAATCAGTAAACTGGAAGTAAAAAGTTAAATTGTTATAGTCAGTTAGAAATACAGGTGTATATGATTAAGCAGGTTTATGAGACGGAAGCAAGTATGAGAAATATTATGAGTTGCCCGACAAAAAGGTACATGTTTAATTTAATATGGGATTTTATGAGCCTATTTGGCAAGCCACTTGGATTTTTGATTTTCTTTTTGACTGAAGAAGGCCCCAAGAGGCATTTTGTAGTTGTACCGATCAGCGCGTACAAAGGACGTGCTGGCGAAATTTTTCGAAAATTTAGGGAGCTAGAAATTTTTTCAACAGTTTTGAGAATTTTTGTTAACAAAAAGTTAATGTTCAATTGGAAATTGAAGTTAAGGATTAATGAGTGAAATTTGAACTAGTAAGTTGGTTGAGTAGGAAGGATATGGAGGCAAGTGTCAAGTTGCATGAGTGGAATGTGGGAAGTGAATAGATGTAGCACCTTTTCTACTTAGTAATTTCGGGGATGAAATTCTTTTAAGGGGGAAGGAATGTAACATCCCATATTTTTTGACGCATAACATTGGACAATTTAAAAAGTTTAAATACTTGTTTTTAATTTAAAATAGACGTTGATAAGGAGTTTATCTATTAAATTTATTAAATAAGAATAATTAAATCAATTTCAAGTGTAAATCGGTGGTTTAATTTAATATATATTTTCATATGATCAAATGGGCATTCAGAGTTTGTTCCAACGTGTTCAGAATGGTGATATAACCCTAGGGATGTCGTTTGTTGTGTTCAAATAGGAGTTTGGTAACACGTGATATTTTAAATAGGATAAAATCACACTAGTCCAACAAAAAATAAAATAATTTTTTTTTATATAATCGGGGACGACCTAATTTTTCTATCGCAGACTCTTCTGTAATCCTACCCGTCTTCTCTTTTCAAATGTCATGCACCAATTATTTTCCTTCTCTATGAAGCTTCAAAACCAATAAACTGCAAGCCTTCTTCTTTCACTTCATCACGTACTTCCTACTCCTTCCAAAAAAAGTTTCTTCTGCAAACCTATGCTAGCTTTTTCCATCAAATCGCGTCTTTCTCCTACACTACGTAGCTGCCATCTTCTTTCAAATCGCGTAACATCTGAGTTGGACATTGTTCTTACCGCTCCATTTTTTTTTCCAACAATATAAGGAGTAACACTCTCGCAATTCTCAGAACAAACCAAAATGCCTTCAAACCAAAATGCTTCACCCACTTTTACTTTTTCCTTCGTTAAAAACCGTATCCTCGATCCAGTAATAAAATACTAGAAAGAAAGAAATCAAAATGGACGGTCACAAATCATGAATCTTCTAAGGCTCATCATCAAGAGGCGCTCGGGTTCAAGAAAAATTGAAAGAGGGAAATCACGATTGAAGGCCAAGGGCAATCTGAAGCCCAACGTGAAGGCATTCACGAATTAGGAATCCATGATCGAATTACTGAATTCGAAGCAATTCAGCTCGAGGTCATGTCAGCGATTGTAAGAGTGGAGGTGGGTCTGTCTGAAGTTGCATAAGAGGCAACACGATTTCCTTTGAGGCCAGAAAAGTGGAGTGTGTCACTAAATGGAGGAGCGGGAGTGGTTGAAGGGGGGACTGTCGATCTTGAGGAGTTTTGGTGAAACAATTTTGAGTAGTGATAGGATTGAAGTATTGTGGTGACATGAAGATTCGATCAGGGGGTAACGCTGGAGTTGTGAGGAGTTTGCTCCTGTTCTGGGAATATGGTAAGTTCTGTTTATATATTTCTTTGTTAATGGGAGACAGGAACGACTGTTGTTTGGAGAGGTGTTTGGGGAATGCGATGCTAAGGATGGGTGGGCTGGCTAGATGTTTGAAGGAGATAAGTCAGTGATATTTGAGTGATGCGGACATGACAAGGTAGACTAGAATGGAGTGCAGCAATATGAATATAGGAGTTCGACAGTTTTTAGTTCAATCTTTGTTTGAGGCTTGGCAATGGTACATGGTGGAGCGAAATGTCCGTTGGACTGGTAAGGAGTTCAAAATAGAATTGAAAGGATGAAGTTGCTGTCGATTTGTGCATCTGGGGTGGAGTGCGTTGACTATAATTAAAAAGGGGAAGGTGCTGCTGATTTGTACGTTGGGGAGTCTTGTGACTATCTACGTGAAGAAGGGGATCTGGACATGAAAATGGGTTACGAGAGTTGGATTTATGATTTATTAAGTGGTGTAATATTGGTGAAGGGTTGTTATGGTTTCAGAGAGGCTGGTGCTATGCTGATGCTCTTTTCAAAGGGGTTTGTCGATCTAGGTAGTTGGAGCTCGATGGTTGTTAGGAAGGAGGCGTACTATTTGGCACTGAAGTATGCAGCCGATGGTAGAGTTAATCAGCGAGCTGATCCATCGATTAATCGAGTAATCGGCAAGGCGATAAGGTATACTTTTTAAATACATAGATCAATTTATTTATTCGTTAAGTAATTTTAATAAATAATCATTAATCATTGAATATAAATAAATAGTCATAGGCTGATAAATTCGTTTAGACGATTCGAGTAGATATGTAGCCGACAATATGGAATTTAAAACTGGATGTTCAACAAAGGAAAAATCGAGGTGAGTTAAACTCACTCAGTTAAATTATTGAGAACTATTTTTAATCGTTCAAAATTTATTTGATTGCTTAGTGGATGATAATTGTTCGATATAAAGTGATAAATAGTATATATAAAGTTATATAATAATATTAGTGATTGGTGATTGGATAATGCCCGCAGTACCATTAGCGGATGCCTGCAGTACCATTAGCAGATGATTTCCCTATACGCCCCACAATATATATAGTGGACGAGCTTCCATACCGCGATATCCTGCCTCGAAATAGGATGGGTATTATTTTATTGTTGACTAACATTTGTGGATGCAGGAAAAACATGTTGAAGGGATCCAACTGGATTCCTCAACATTTAATTATTTTGTTTTCACATATATGCTGTTATATGACATGATTGATACCCTATGGTAGTTTATGATATATTTGGATGTGTAAGTAACCCCGACCCTTGATTTTGGTATATTTGAATGCCCAAGAGAATATATGGTTTTTTTAATAGAGTTTGAAATATAAAAATGTTTAAAGGGAATTTTAGATATTTATTTTGAAACCAAATTTATAAATAGAAATGAAAGTAAAGATGAATATTGAATTTTTAATCATATAAGGAAGTGGATTATTATTTTAAAGAAAGGTGAATTATCATATTAATAGTAAATAATGAAGTAAAGTGTTTATATTTTCAGATAAAAATGTGGAAATGAATTATTGTTTAGTTAATAATAATTAGAGCAATAATCGAGTAATTAGAATTCATTTAGTGAATTATGAAGTACAACAACTCGTTATAGTTGAAGAAAATTTTATATAGAATAATTTATTTAGAAACTGATCTAAATAAAATTTTAAAGGTAAAGAGCTATTTTTAATAAATGTTGAATGAGAAAATAATATATGGTTTTTAAAACCAGGATTTAGATATATGAAGTATTAAAAGGGAACTTTATTTTCAAATAGAAATATTTATTTAGAAATCGAATTATAAAGGGAGTGGAATAGTAAAAATTTGTTTTTAACAAATAAGACGACAAGTTGATTTCATAAATAATATTTATAAGTAAATTATTATTATTATTGGCGAATTCAGAAAATATAATCTGAATATGAAGATAGATGAAAATTGGGTTTAAAATTGGTATTGTTAATAGATTTGATCATTCCCAAGTTTAGTGGAAGTTATTAATTGGATTATATAAAATAAATCTAATAATAGAAGGGATAATGGAATTAGAACTTGAAAAGGCGAGTTGGAATCAAATCTACAAATCTAGTCAAGTATGGATTTGTATTAAGAGTTATTATTCACGGGTGAGGTGAATTGGGGTTGAAGCGAATATTTTGCAATTGAGAATTTTTGAAAGGAAGTTAGAAGGTGTTTTTAAATTAAATAATAATTGAATTGGAGATGAACTAAGTTGAATAATATAATATAATTATATTAAAGTATTTTATATACGGTTTATAAATAATAAATATTATTGGTAAGAATTTGCAAAAGTTACATACAAATATCCTGAATAGAAGTTAGATTAGAAATAAACGAAGCTTATTGAAACAAAATTGGAATGAGTAAAATAAACGTATACAGATATTTGTAAGGATTAATTATGGAATCCAGATGTTATATAGAACTTGGTTTACATGAAATTGAGTTGGTTAATTAAAAAATGCATCGCTTTAAGAAAATTTTGTCTCAATTTAGAAATAAATATTTAGCAAATATTTTGCAAATTGAATCCTTAAGGAAATATTTTATAAAGGTTGTAACAATGTTTGAAAATGTTATTTACAAGTAAAATATCTGAATAGTTATAAAGTTGAGATAAATGACTCATTTAAGTGATAAGTAATATTTGAGATTTCTATTCATTATAAATTAAGAAATGAAGTTAATGGAATTAATTAGAAACTGACTGGAAATTGGTCGAGATGAATGGTTTCCTGGATATCGATCTGATGTTGGTTTCAGCCTTCGGGGTTGATACTCAGGGAATTATTCTCTTACAAGTGTACGGTTAGGGACTGATGGCCAAGTTGAGAAAAATGTTATTAAAGTATTTTAAAGATGAAATGGTTTCGAATAATCTTATATATTAATATAAGAACAAAATAATGAATATTTTAGATGTTGGGAAATTAAGAAGTTTAATTAACGAATGATTAATTAAAGAGGCAATTTTTGAATCAGTAAATTCAATTTTCTTTTATGGATGAATGGCTGTTTTTATTTGATAGTTAAATAACTGGCTGCCAAATCTGACCTAAAAAGATGGTTGGTATGGAAAGTCCGGGATCGAATTTATATTCGAAAACCATTCCGACCAGCGAATACGTAAACGTTGAATATACATCCGACGCTGATCGAGTCGGAGCAATCGAAAACCGTAAAGCTTCATAAATTAGAAGTACTACTTAAAATCTCTGGTTTAGCGGCCAAAGATATATTATGGTTCTGTTGTGGTTGGAATATACGGATTTGCAAGGACTTCTCGCTTCTAATATATAAGGTGATTCCTAGGATGTAGTAGGAGAGTGCCTTCGGTTTGTCCAGACCCAGGACAACTTGTATAGACGAATGTCTGACAAAGTATTTCCAAAAGAATCACGTACGTTGATTTTTACAAACGTATTTCTGTTAGTGACGGAGAAGGGCACTTCTATTAGCTTAACGATCAGGGTATTTTTGTGGACGTCAATTAGTGATATGGCGGATCTGACGATGTGGCATTCAGAGTGAATGGAGGTCAGATGTTCTAAAAGAATATAAATAAATAAATCATGACCTTAAGCCTCATCAACCGGGAAATGAAAAAAATCGGGCAAGCAGCATGGCTATATGGGTCACACCCATTAGGGTGTATAATCACCTATCTAAAGAAATTCCTTTTGCTTCTTTAATCTATCGATGCTGTCCCTTTTCGGGAAATGATGCGTAGCTCCCAACCGTTGATGATATACATTCGATACACTCAAGCGAAATGAGTGGTCGGTCATGTGTAGGCCGGGTTGCAAGATGTTCTTGTTGAACCCAGTGTATTCCTCTCTAGAGGTACACTATCGGCAGTTGGTTCCATACCTTGTCATAGTTGGAAATCCAATATCCAATAAGTGCCCGCGGTTTTGATTGTATACTATATATGTAGAGCGTGAGATGCAAGCGTTCTGCTAGATTCTAATTATTTGTATTTAGACATTATTATAATATCACCACAAAATATTGATTTCAAAAATGTTTTGGGTTATCGTAAGGTAAAAACCGTCCGTGTTTGCGTATGGATTTGTCTTACGATTATCCTTTTCTTTCGAAATGATTTTTAACTTTAAAATCAAGTTGGATGCTACCAATAATTTATTGGGTTTTTGTAACGACCCGCATTCTACGCATCGAAGGATCGTAGAATATTAATTTCTTTCTCATACGAAGTCGTATCGCCATGTAACTTTGGGAGACGACTATTGAGGTCATTTCCCATGTCCATGACTTTTGTCGATTTTTAAGTGAACGTTTTGCCCCTAGCTGATCTTGTTTCGACCATAACTTTTGATTGGAAAGGATTTTTAACCTAAAACCACTTCCATTGGGTCCAGATGATGGTTTACCTTTCCGTAGAGTGGTCATATGTGAAAAACGGACTTATCGTTTGGGAGATATGGCTGAATTAAGGTTTAGAAGGTGAAAAACAGCTTAACCGGGCTTAATTGGGTAGTTAACAGCTAGGCCCATTGGGGGATTTCAGGATTAAGGGTATGCAGGGGCTGACTAGGGTTAGAAAACATTTCTTTAGACACTTTTACAACCGCCACTTTCATTCTTGGAGCCCTAGTAATGGCCTCCAACATTTAAAACACCTCTAAACCACCTTCTAATTGAAGATTTGGCTAAATTACATCAAATTGAAGAGGAATGTCATAGGATTGGGAATAGAGGTTCTGTATTGCTTTGGAAACAGTGCCATAACAGAGATTATTTCAGATCTAAAGTTATTTTGTGGCCAAGGTGAGTGATTTGCATAGTTCCTCACTAATTATGGTTAAATAAGGGTAATTACTGTTAATTAGCGAATTTAAACATGATTAAATTCTGGAAAAATGTTTATAAATTTCGAAATATTGTTTTAGGCCTCTGTTAGAAAATTTGGTTGATTTGGTTAAGTTTTGCAAATCATATCATTAATTATGCTTAAACATGATTAAGGGAAAATATGGGATTTTGGCTATGTTTGATCCGTTTTAACCTATCAAATTGTTGTTTGGTGTTAATGGTCAATTCTATATGTTGCTATGATTGTATGATATGTTTTTTGATTGATTAGAAAAGTTAGATTGGTCGAAAACGCATTCGAATGGTGTAAAACAATCGCTGGAAAGAAGTGCAGGAAATTAACTGAACCAGATCGGATCGGAGAAGGGGGAACGAACCGAACCGTGGAGCACCATGCAGCTCCGACCCGACCCGTTCTCCTGGAGTGCGCCACGAAGTCACGATCCAAGGCTAAAGAGGGAGACCAAACTGATTGGGATACCGACCCGAACCACTCCAGAAGTCCACGAGCTGATGGCCAAAGGAGATCATGAACCAGAACACTCTTCCGAACCCATCGGGTGTTTCCGATCCGAACCGGGTGATATAGCATGAACCACGAATTGGATCCCGTCTCCGAACCAAAGCACTACCGATCCGACCTGTACGGAGCAATCCGAACCGTACCGGTGCATCATGAGCTAGATTGGGTGTTGCCATGAGCTGGAGCCAGGATCACGAACATAGTCTATACGATTGTCACGAACCGAACAGGGAGTACGATCTGAAGAGAAGAGAAGTGCAGAAACGAACCGATCCAGAGTGGACCAAAACCCGAGATGCAAAGGTAATCCAAATGGGAAGTTCGTACACAGGACCCAATTGGGAACCAACGAGTCAACTTCGTGATTGGACTTTGCTGCGGGACGTGTACAAAGGGGTTATCGACGTCTATAGCTTTGATTCACCACCAAAACGGAGGTTGGGTTACGTATCAGTGCAGTAGGGTAGTTATTTCCTCATGGGGCAGAGTGATCGTAGCAAGGCTATGAGCCAGTGCAGTGGAGCCATCATGACTCTATGGGGCAGAGTGGAAATATCAAATGATTAGTGGCTATGGATCAGTGAAGTGGTGTCATTACGACTCCATGGCAGAGTGATCGTAGCAAGGAATTGGGTGGTCAAAGCGATAGATATCGTATACTTTACGCACCGAGTGAGAGATATGAGAATGGTTGCTATGATTAATTGTTTGCCATCACTATGTCATGCACACCCCCACCCCCGTATTCTTTACACCATGTGTTAGTGGCACCTTAGAGTATTGTACGGTATGTAGTGCTAACTCTTTGGTTGCAGGTACAGGTTCAGGTATGGTTTAGTATACCTGTTATTGTTATGTTTTGCTGCTTATCGCTCATACCAGACTTTTGTCTGACCTAGAGTTTTATGTCTCTTCTTATTACTCTGGGTGCTCTTAAACGGGCAGACTAGAGATAGGTTAGCTGGTTATGCATGAGTAGCTGATCCGGAGACGAGCAGGAGGCTCCTATGTATTATCTACATATATTCTCCCTGTGTTGTTGATGGTCACTGCTTTGGGCATTAGTAGTGCACCTCTCCTTTCTTTTGCTTTAGAGACAATATTTTTAAGTTGTAGTAATGGTTATGGATCATAAGCTGTATTTTGGATTTCCGCTGCTATGATGATTATGGTTTAGTTTTCAGCTTATGCACTATCTCGCCTGCTTTATGTCAAGTATGTTATTATTATATTTTATTCCATGCGCTGTGAGACATTCTACAGGTTCCTTGTTGGTTCAAATTCCTTACCTTTCCTTTCTTTAGCGACCGTCCCGTGCTGGTTGGACATCGGCACAGCGCACTTTCATTGGAAATGTCGGCTGGTGCGGGGCGGGCCGTCACATTTGGTATCAGAGCTCTAGGTTGCGTAGTTAACCTAGGGAAAGACACCAGGGAGAGATAATACGTATATGAGAGCGCGTATTTGTGATTATTTTGGTTTTCAAAAGCTATATATATACTATTAGTGTAGCTAGGAATGAAGTCGCACTGCACTGACACAACAAAGAGGATGGTTAATCGTTTCTCTTTACAGATTGAACGATGAGCCGATATACGAGGGGTGCTGGTAAAGGAGCCAACAATGGGAATGCGCCTGACATGAGGGCTATGTTCACTGACTTCATGAGAGAGATGCTTAGGGACGTTCAGAGGGCAATTCCTAATGCTGCTAATGATGGTGGTGCAGCGGTGTAGGCGCCTATAGCCGATTTCGCCAAGCTTTGCAAGGATTACACTAGTCTTGGTGGAAAGTTGTTCCATGGAATGGAATCGACCACAGAAGTTCAGGATTGGTTGGATAGCTATGAGCGTATCTTCGAAGACCTGGGTATCGAGGATGTGATGAAGAGGAAGTTAGCATCCCGTCAGCTGCACGGATGGGCGATGAATTGGTGGAATGCTATTAAGGAAGCTACTCCAAAGGATCAATTTACATGGGATCAGTTTAATGCTCGATTCAGTGACAAATTCATCCCAACTGCCCAGAAGTCAGAATTGTTTAGGAAATTTCTTGAGCTTAAACAGAATGGTAGGGCTGTCTCGGAGTACGTTGCAGAGTTCGATACTCTATCGAAATATGGACTGTCCCTTATTGATACTGCCGAGAAGAAAAATGAAAAGTTCATAACAGGCTTAGATAAGTACTTGGGGGAAAGGCTTATAAACCACATCGATGAGATGTTTGAATCGATTGTGGGGAAAGCTTTGAGATTAGGGAGTCTATACCCTAAGTCGAAGGCTGAGATTGCATCCGCAGAGGAGCCAAAGCCACAAGCAAGCGTTGGAGGCAAGAATGGTTCTCAGAATAAGAGAAAGTAGAATCAGACCAAGGATGGCCAGAAGAAAAAGAATAAGAAAGATGTTGAGTGCCTAACCTGTGGTAAGAAGGGCCACTATGCCAAAGAATGTCGGGCCAAGCCAGTGGACAGAAAGTGCTTCAACTATGGCCAAGTGGGACATCACAAGGACAAGTGTCCGCAACCCCCTAAAGAAAAGCTGATTGTGAAAGCATATGCTATCAATGTTGTTCCTTCTTCATCGAATGCCCCAACTGCGGCGGAGAAAGGAAAGAATGTCGCCATTCAAGGTATGCTTTCTATTTATGATGTTCCTGTTCGAGTATTGTTTGATACCGGAGTTTTCCGTTCCTTCATATCTAGTGACCTGGTAGATAAGTTGGGATTGGAACCCAAGATAGTCGATAGACCTTTAGAAGTGACGAACCCGATTGGTGGTTTGACTAGCCTTAGCATGATTTGTCGTAATGTGGTCTTATCGAGTCATGGATGCATGTTTGTTTGTGATTGCTTTGTTTTGGGCTTTACTGGGTTTGGCATTATTTTGGGAGTTGATTGGCTCCAAAGATACGGGATGGTGGAAGACTGTGAGGGCTTTTTGGTGACAGTTAGAGCGGATAATGGCCAGAGGGTACTTTCTGGTGGTCTACCTAGTGATGGGGTAATGGATAGTTTTCTAAATTCCCTCGACATCCCGCATGATGAGTTTTCAGATGTGCCCGTGGCTGGCCAGTATCCTGACGTCTTCGAGGAAGTGACCGGACTTCCACCACACCGAGAGATTGAGTTCCATATTGATTTGGCGAAAGATGCCAGACATATAGTGATGCCACTTCGTCGTATGGCGCCAAGGGAGAAGCGAGAGCTCGGGGTGCAAGTAAGCGATCTTTTGAAGAAGGGATTTATCAGAAGAAGTATAACGACCCGAACTTCCCCGTGAAGGAAAGCACGGATTGCTTTGAGGACAACACACATCGGAACACAAACAGAAGAACATTTCATTGTTTATTACAACAATTCCATCAGAATACAAGAATATACAGAGTATGAATAAATATTACACATTTGACAAATATTAGAGATTTAAATTACATTTAAATACATAGCAGCGGAAAAATTATACAAAACATAACTGAAAGAAATACATGGATACAGAGCTTTCCGAATATCACTTCAGCTATAAACCAGGATCCTGTGAATATAAATCTGCAAAACCAAAACTACTAGCTGCCCGTGTCAAAAATAAGGCACCCAGAGTTTAGGTTAAAACAATAAACTCCAGGTCAGTCATGTGCATGGTGTGAGAACTAAAACAGTTATTAATCTTTATTTTTAAAGTTAGGTAAATCAAGGGACCACGCCGTATAACACAGAACGGGTTTCCTCCCAAGAATACTAGTGCATAAAACAAACAACGCAATGCTAAATAAAGAAAAATGAAGCTATTATAACACCCAGGTCCCATCGCACAATGCAATGCAAGCCGGAGGATAGAGTTTTACCTTATAATAGCCAAAGAATGCTTGATACGTTTAAAAATAGATTATTTTGATATTACTGTAAGTGTATAGTGTCAAAACAATTTCAATCATAAGTATCAATCATAGATGGCATAACTACCATCTACAATGTCGCCATACTAGGTTCTACAAATAAAACTGAATTATCACATATTTGAAATTGGATTCCATCATGAGTCGAGGCAAGGGGCAAGCTCCTCTCCATTCGAGACACTCTAACAAATGTCTCAGGACCACACACAACGATCCTTTGAATCGGTTGGGCCGGTCCTCTCTTACTTTTGAGGATTGGCAATTTCTGAACACACGTTTCCTGGTCTTATCAGACCTATATCTGAGGCGCCTCGCATTCCAACAACCACACAGGTAAAAAGTATAAAAATGTCAGGGCTGGTAGGTCACTGACATCACCCATAGCTAGAAAGAAACATCGTGTTCTCCCAACGGTCCTTTCCCGTTTTTGACTCATACCGAGGTGTGAGGCTCGCGAATTAACGCTATACACAAAGCTATGCCACATAGGATGTGCTTTGATCATCAACCACAAGACTTTGCTTTTCAACAGAAGCCTTGATCATTTGCCACTTAGGCATACCATACAGGCAATTGATGCCATGTGATTGATATCCATCAATATATAACCTCTAAGCTCGTACGTCTCAGAGAAGGGAGTTAAGTAAGAGAATAAATTCTCCGCCGCTAAACAGATATATATTTAATAAAATCAATCACACAGAATAAAATCCAATGTCATACACACGGTCCATTTACAAGTTCGTTCTGGGTCTAAACCAAACCGGAGGAACCTTATTCCTCGCATATCCATCGATCTCTAAGTATGTCTGGATGATCACCAATTGATTCCCTCCTCTTAGGTGTACAACCCAATCAAGATCATCAGTAATCATCCAAATGATGTGAAGACCTCCGGTCTTCAACCACCGTCTTCATCTTCGACTTATCTTCGAATCGGTTATTCAGAATGGGTATAAACCCGTCCTTTCCGAATAACTCGCGTATATAATAAACAAGTGCTACACAAATACAACATACGCCTCATTCCAATTCAGAATATTCTTCTATTCAAATATTCACATCCTTAGGGAAAGGTTCCCATTAATTTTATCAAAGATAAATTCCTCTAAATTTATTCTTTAATCTTCCTTTGGATATCATTTCTAAGGTTTTCCAAACTAGTCGGGATTAGCGAACCACACCGAAGTAATTATATATTTTATTTTCCAATCCCAACCTATTCATCCCATAGAGTAAAACTGGTAATACTCCATATCTAACACCACGGTGTTATCGGTAAATATTAATTACCATTTCACGTTCAAATCTATTTAAATATTTAACTATCGCTTTGGAGCAAAACTGGTGATACTCCATTCTCGATCATTTCAATCTAATTAAAGATTCATTAAAACTCCACTTAGTTTTAATCTTCCCAAAAATCAATATCCTATCTTTAACTGGGTTAAAGAACCAATGTCATCTAAAACACGGTTCATGATAAACCCAAAATCACATTCCATTGTTAATCGGGTTAAAGAGCAGGTGTTATTCAAAACACCGCTCACGATAAACCCCAAAAACCAATTTAAATTCAATTCCAGTTAAATACTAATTAATTGGACAATTTCACTAAATCTTAATTAAAAGATTTATTCTTCTCTAAACTGGGTTCAAGAACAGTGTTACTTAAGACACCATTCACGACAAACCCAAAATCCCATTTGATATTAAATACAAGGCTCTGAATAGAAAATATATCGGCTTATATTCAATATCAAATTTTGAAACCAACAGATATCATATTGGAAATAACGATATATATATATATATATATATATATATCTTTCAAATTTCCACAACCATATCTGTATAATCACCAAATCCAACATCGAAATATTTCGAAGATAATTTCGATTCAAATCCATTCCAATTCATATATTGGAAATTCTGATTATTTTTAAAACCACTTCAAATCCAATTTATTTATTCAAGAATATTGGATTATAATTCTAGTTCAAAACTAGTTTATTTCGATAAAAATATATTTTTATCTTTTTAAATGTGGAATTTTTCATTCCAGTTCTTTCAAAATCATTTATTATGATTTTACACAAATTATTAATATTTTTAATAATTTTATCAAGGCCCGTACAGTCGGTTTTCAATAGCGGCCACCGAACTGCACTTACAGCGACCTTTTCCAAATTTGATTTGGACATAATTCCAAATCCAGCCCTTAGGTTTCAAATTTCTAATATTCATTGGAAAGCTCTTTTCGATATGAACCCAATGGTTCTGGTTCAGGAGAATCTGATGGTCGGATCTCCCGTAACGTCAATTCGAAGTCAATGGTCGAAATTCACGAACTGTCGCGGCGTGACGCATTCTATTCAGGCCATTATATATATATAATATATATATATATATATATATTATATTTCATTGATTTCAATTCTAAACATATTTTATAAATCGTTTTAAATTCATTTTCAAAACAATTTCAACTTCATATTCAATTTCAAATCAAATTGAATATTTCATATCATTAATATATAAATGATAATATTTTCAAAATGTTATATTTTGAAATCACTTTCTTTTCTATATTCATTATAAAAACGAATATAATCGATATAAATATCATTCGCGTCAAAATGGCGCATATCTAATCAACACGGCTTTGTATATTTCAATAACTTCGTTATTCTATTCAACCAATGAATATTTTCTTCAACACATGAATATATATTTCTTTCAACACATGAATATTTATTAATTCTTACTTACAATAAAAATATGAATTTTACTGTTTAAATATTTTATTCAACACATGAATAGTTTCAACACATGAATAGTTTCAACACATGAATATTCTCAATACATGAGTATCGTCAACACATGACTATTTCGTTTATTCAACACATGAATATAATTTATTTTCTAAATTGGAATGAGACCCAATCAATTACCATATAATGTTAATTATATGGATTCCATATAACATATGTATATAATAGCAACGATAAATAATCAATCATCATCCAAAGTGCACCACACAACTGCATAAGCATTAAATATAGCTAATTAACGCTCATACAGTCTATCAATCAAATGATCGACATACAACTAAATAATTGGGATTAGTGTACGCCAAATATCATCCCAACAACCGTGCGGGGTTTCAAATCAACAAACACTGAATATTATTTGTGCAGTTGGGCGATGTGTAAAATTTATCGTCCCAACCCATAGCCTTCAAATAGGTGTACATAAACAAATCGTTCAATTTGTAAATAAATATTTATTTATTCACATTCACATTAAATTTATATTTTTAACTATAAATAATTTATTTCGACACATGAATATATATTTTATTCATTTCACATCACAGTCATTTTTCATCACACAACAAAATCAAACAAGTCGTCCATGGTCTGTGGACAACGGGTGTTGGGTGCTACTAAGCACCGTCTGCATCCTAGTAAATATAATTTTAACTAGGAAACAAGAATTAAAGTGAGAAGTTCTCACCAAGAGCTAAACCAAACGCCACGACTCTTCATATGTAGGAAATCTTCGCCGTGCTCGTCTTTTGTCACTTTCGATGTCCGTAGCCACTACATATATAAAAATCACATTTTTATCTTTTCTAGTATATAAAAATCATATCTTTACTTCGCTAACTTCATAATAAAAATTATATTTTCATTCCGTTACATGAATAAAGATCACATTTTTATTATCGCAACATGTACATAAAAATCGTATTTTATTTTGAAATCATATTTTTCTAGCGCTACTATATATAAAAAAATATAATTTTTATATTGCTACATATATACAAAAATCTCATTTATCATGCTACTACATATATAAAAATCACATTTTTAATATGTTACTCATATAATAAAAAACACATCCTTATTACGCTATATTACGTATAAAAATCAAATCTTTATATTGAACTTCATATCATAGAAATCCTAACTTCATGTTTATAGAAATCACTTCTTTAACAAATAAAAAATCATTTCTTTAAGAGAATAAAAATCACTTCTTTAACAAAATAAAAATCATTTCGTTATAGTAATATAAATCTCATTTTTACAATATAACATTATATATACTTTAATTGCTGCTTACTCGGTAAATTAATTAATTACCTTAAGTAAAATAACATAAAAACTCACCGTTGCTTTTGTAAAATCGAATCTTCGACGTTGGAGGGCCCATGGCCGGAGGAGGGTGCTGAAGAAGGGCAGTGGATCTAGGATGGTGGCGGCGTAGCTTTTGGCGGAGTTAGGGTTTGATTGGAGGGTGGGTTACGGGTTCGAATTGGGGGAAAGAAGGGAGGAGGGCGAGCTTAAGAAGGAGGGGGGATCTCGATCACCAGCGGTGGCTGAAGGGGGGGGCGCGACGGTGATGCTCCGCCTTGAGGTGGGTAGCGATGGGGTTTTAGGCGCGTTTATTCTTCTGATTTCAACAGGGGAGAAAGTCGAGGGTAGGGGGGATATATGTATAATATATTTTATTATTTTTAATTTCAAAAAGTTTTTTTTATTTTGAACTCGAAATCAAACCCACCGACTTTCGTCAATAGCTAATTACCCCCATTCCGAACACAATGGGATATGTGTCGTAAGCCAGTTTGGTTGTTTCGATCGGTTTTCGTCAAAATCAAAATATAAATCTATATATTGAATTTGAACGTGCATTTCAATTTACCAGGGCCACATACGGACTCTAAAAATTCCCAAAAAATATTTTTTTGGCTTCGTATTGATGATACGGTTCTAACAAAACTAATTTCGTCGAATTCTGAGACCATTTGAAAAATGGCCATTTTCTGGTCGATCGAAATTGACTGAAACTTTTAAAACACGTTTAACTTCGCCATAATCACATATTGATTCAGAAAATTATGAATTTTGAAACCTAGAAATAATTTGACAACCCGGACCCAACAAAAGTGGTTTCATCGAAAACCGAGGTCGTTTGCAAAATTTCCATTTTTAAGGGCCAGAATTCCATATCGACTATTCTGAATTTTCAACTGGGCATAACTTTTTATTCCCGCTATAAAATTTTGATTTTTCGGATTCATTGGAAATATATTCTCAAATAGATTCTAATATTTTTGGTTTCGCTAAAATCCGGTTTATATTGAATCCTGCACATTCATTTGAACTTCGAAATCAAATTTTTGAACTACCGCGCCATTTTCAATTCCTTTTATATTTAAAATAAAATATTTTTATTCTAACAATGATTCAAATAAATATATACATTCTAATTCTGTTAGAAATAAATTTCTCGTCATTATTATTTAAAATAATTCATTTTGAATATTCAAAATTCGCTAAGATTGCCAAAATAAAAAAAATTAATTGGCTCGGATTTTCAGGGTTATTACAAGAAGTGTTTCTGAGTGGGGAACACCAGTTGTGTTTGCTACAAAGGCAAATGACGAGGAATTGAATAAGGTGACGAGGAAGAATAAGTATCCTCTACCGTGGATAGATGATTTGTTTGATCAGTTGAGTGGCGCGAGAGTGTTCTCCCAGTTGGATCTCGCGACAGGTTTTCACTAGCTTAGAGTGGAAGCTGAGAGTATAACTAAAATGGCATTTCGGATGCCGTCTGGATTTTATGAGTGGTTGGTCATGCCATTCGGGTTGACAAATGCACCTGCATATTTTGTGGATCTTATGAATAGGGTATTCAGAGATCAGTTGAATAAGTTTGTTCTTGCGTTCATGGACGATATACTTATTTATTCAAGGACAGTGGGAGAACATAAGTAACACTTGAGGATAGCGATAGAGGTGTTGAGAAAACACCAATTGAAAGCAAAGTTCTCTAAGTGTCACTTCTGGAGGAGGGAAGTGAGATTCTTGGGCCATGTTCTTTCAGAGAATGGTATTACTGTGGAACCTGCAAAGGTGGCTACGGTACAGGATTGGTCTACGCCCAAGAATGCAACAGATGTAAGAAGTTTCTTGGGATTAGCTGAACATTATCATAAGTTTATCCAAGACTTATCCAAGATAGCAGCACCGTTGACTCAATTGACCAAGAAGAATCAAGCTTTGGTCTTAGATGAAAATTGTGAAAATGCATTCAAGAGTCTAAAGGAAAAGTTGACATGTGCACCAATGTTAGTCATTCCTAAGGGGAATGAAGAGATGACGGTATATACAGACGCATGTGGTACTGGACTAGGTGTTGTACTGATACAAGGAGGTAGGGTTGTAGCTTATGCAAGTCGGCAATTGAAACCGCACGAGAGAAGATACCCTACCCGTGATTTGGAATTAACAGCGATCGTATTCGCGTTGAAGATGTGGAGACATTATCTCTTGAGAGAAAGATTTGAGTTGTTTACGAATCATAAATCGTTAAAGTATCTTTTCTCTCAGAAGGATCTAAATCTCCGACAGCAAAGGTGGTTAGAATTCTTGGCTTCCTACAATTTCGATATCGCATATACACCGGGAAATGTAAATGCGGTAGCTGATGCATTGAGTAGAAGACATGCCAGTTTAGGGGCTATGTTTCTTGAGTGGAAGCAACTGGAGTGCATCGCTGGGTATGATTTCAGACCAAAGTGCGAATTGGATCCAGAAATGTTAGCAAGTTTGACGATCAGACCCACTTTGATTGAGTGGATTGGTTCCAGCCAGAGGGACGATCCTAACCTATTGGAAATCATCTCAAAGTTAGAGATGAGAATCGACGAAGAGATGAACAAGTATGGGCTTGGTCGAGATGGATGGCTTAGAAAGAATGGAAGACTAGTTGTGCCCAATGTCAATGGATTGAGAGATGAAGTGCTTAGAGAATGTCATCACTCAAAACTGACTATACATCCCGGTGGTAATAAATTGTATCGAGACATGAAGCAGGCCTACTACTGGGAAGCAATGAAAAGAGACGTTGGGAAGTTTATATCCAAATGCATGAACTGCCAGCTAGTTAAAGCTGAGCAAAAGAAGCCTAGTGGTTTGTTACGACCATTAGAAAATCCATAATGGAAATGAGAACAAGTCTCAATGGATTTCATTGATGGGTTACTAAGAACTAGATCGAGCTATGATAGCATTTGGGTGATTGTGGACCGATTGACCAAGAGTGCAAGATTTATACCGATCAAGCCGAATAGAACGACAACTAAGTTAGCCTGAGCTATATATGAAATGGGTAGTGAGATTTCATGGAGTACCTAAAAGCACTATGAGTGACCGAGATCCATTGTTTACTAGTGGGTTTTGGAAGAGCTTACAAGAGGCGTTAGGATTAGAATTACATCTCAGTACCGCGTATCATCCTCAAACCGACGGACAGACAGAGAGGGTGAATCGAGTGTTAGAAGATCTTTTGCGAGCTTGTGTATTGTATTTTAGTGGATCATGGGATGACCATTTACATTTAGTAGAGTTTTCCTATAATAACAGTTATCAATCCAGTATTGGTATGGCTCCATTTGAAGCTATGTATGGAAGACCGTGTAACTCACCATCATGTTGGTTAGAAATTGGTGAGAAGTTTGTGCTTGGACCGGATGTGATAAGAGAAACTTCATACAAGATCAAGATTATTCAACAGTGAATGAAGGCTGCCCAGGATAGGCAGAAGAGTTATGTTGATAAGAGGAGAAGAGATTTAAAATTCTCCATTGGCGACTTGGTGTTTGTCAAGATTTCTCCATTAAAGAGCATGATTTGATTTGGCAAGAGAGGAAAGTTAGCACCAAGATTTGTTGGACCATTCCCAGTTCTCAAGCAAGTTTGGAATTTTTCGTATATAGTCGAATTACTAGACAAGGTGGCAGGAGTTCATGACATATTTCATGTTTCCTAGTTAAGGAAGTTTGTGCATGACCCTAGTGTGACTATTACACCAGATCAGTCGGACGATATCAAGGTTGAACCCGAGGCGGTTGGGAACCGCAGGCCTATGCGTATTGTTGGGAATGATACGAAGCAGCTTCGAAGGAAGGCGGTGAAATTAGTCAAAGTTCAGTGGGGTGGTGATGAGGAAGACTATACTTGGGAAACAGAGGAGAACATAAGGAGGAAATATCCAGAACTCTTTGCCTGGTGAGGTTTTTATATCGGTATAGTACTACCTTATTAGCGAACCGCATGCTAGGATAGGCTTGTTGTGTTGTTTTGTATGCTTTATTGTTTTGTTAATGATTGGTAGGCATCCAAGATCCTTTATATGTTTTGGGTTAAAGAATTTCGGGGACGAAATTTCTTAAGGGGGGAGAATGTAACGACCCGCATTCTACGCATCGAAGGATCGTAGAATATCTATTTTTTCTCATGTGAAGTCATATAGCCATGTAGCTTTGGGAGACGACTATTGGGGTCATTTCCCATGTTCATGATTTTTGTCGATTTTTAAATGACCATTTACCCCTAGCTAATATTGTTTCGGCCATAACTTTTGATTGGAAAGGAGCTTTGACCTGAAACCACTTCCATTAGGTCCGGATGATGGTTTACCTTTCTGTAAAGTGGTCATATGTGAAAAACGCACTTACCGTTTAGGAGATATGGCTGAATTAAGGTTTAGAAGGTGAAAAACAGCTTAACCGGGCTTAATTGGGTAGTTAACAGCTAAGCCCATTGGGGGATTTCGGGATTAGGGGTACATAAGGGGCTAATTAGGGTTAGAAAACATTTCTTTAGACACTTTTGCAGCCGCCACTTTCATTCTTGGAACCTTAATAATGGCCTCCAACATCTAAAACACCTCTAAACCACTTTCTAATTGAAGATTTGGCTAAATTACATCAAATTGAAGAGGATTAGCATAGGATTGAGAATAGAGCTGCTGTATTGCTTTGGAAACAGTGCCATAACAGAGATTATTTCAGATCTAAAGTTAATTTGTGGCCAAGGTGAGTGATTTGCATAGTTCCTTACTAATTATGGTTAATTAAGGGTATTTAGTATTAGTTAGCGAATTTAAACATGATTAAATTCTGGAAAAATGTTTATAAATTTCGAAATATTGTTTTAGGCCTCTGTTAGAAAATTTGGTTACTTTGGTTAAGTTTTGCTAATCATATCATTTGTTATGCTTAAACATGATTAAGGGAAAATATAGGATTTTGGATATGTTTGATTCGTTTTAACCTATCAAATTGTCGTTTTGGTGTTAGTGGTCAATTCTACATGTTGCTATGACTATATGGTATGTTTTGTGATTGATTAGAAAAGTTAGATTGGTCGAAAGCTCCATCGAATGGCGTAAAACAGTCGCTTGAAAGAAGTGTAGGAAATAAACTGAAATGGATCAGATCGGAGAAGGGGGCACGAACCGAATAGTGGAGCACCATGCAGCTCCGACCTGACCCATTCTCCTGGAGTGCGCCATGAAGTCATGATCCAAGGCTAAAGAGGGACACCGAACCGATAGGGATACCGACCCGAACCACTCCAGAAGTCCACGAGATGATCCACGAACTAGAACACTCTTCCGACCCGAACCCATCGGGTGTTCCCGATCCGAACCGGGTGACATAGCATGATCCACGAACTAGTGACAAAGGGGATGGAGCACAAATTAGTTCCCTTCTCCAAACCAAAGCACTACCAATCTGACCCATATGGAGCAATCCGAACCGAACCGGTGCATCACGAGCCAGATTGGGTGTTGCCATGAGCTGGGGCCAGGATCCCGAACTGAGTCTATACGATTGTCACGAACCGAACTGGGAGTACGATCTGAAGAGAAGAGAAGTGCAGAACCGAACCGATCCGGAGTGGACCAAAGCCCGAGATGCAAAGGTTGTCCAAATGGGAAGTTCGTACTCAGGATCCAGTTGGAAACCAATGGGTCAACTTCATGATTGGACTTTGCTGCGGGACGTGTGCAAAGGGGTTATCGACGTCTATAGCTTTGATTCACCACTAAGACAGATGTTGGGCTACGTATCAGTGCAGTGGGGTAGTTATTACCTCATGGGGCAGAGTGGTCGTAGCAAGGCGGTGAGCCAATGCAGTGGAGCCATCATGACTCCATGTGGTAGAGTGGACATAGCAAAGGATTAGTGACTATGAATCAGTGCAGTGGTGTCATTACGACTACATGGGGCAGAGTGATCGTAGCAAGGAATTGGGTGGTCAAAGTGGTAGATATCGTATACTTTACACACTGAGTGGGAGATGTGAGTGTGAGAATGGTTGCTATGATTGATTGTTTGCCATCACTATGTCATGCACACCCCTACCCCCGTATTCTTTACACCATGTGTTAGTGGCACCTTAGAGTATTGTACAATATGTAGTGCTAACTCTTTGGTTGCAGGTCCAGGTTCAGGTATGGTTTAGTATACCTGTTATTGTTCTGTTTTGCTGCTTATCACTCATACCAGACTTTTGTCTGACCCAGAGTGTTATGTCTCTTCTTATTACTCTGGGTGCTCTTAAACGGGCAGACTAGAGACAGGTTAGCTGGTTATGCATGAGTAACTGATCCGAAGACGAGCAGGAGGCTCCTATGTATTATCTACATATATTCTCCCTGTGTTGTTGATGGTCACTGCTTTGGGCATTAGTAGTGTACCTCTCCTTTCTTTTGCTTTAAAGACAGTATTTTTAAGTTGTAATAATGGTTATGGATCATAAGCTGTATTTTGGATTTCCGCTGCTATGATGATTATGGTTTAGTTTTCATCTTATGCACTGTTTCGCATGTTTTATGTCAAGTATGTTATTATTATATTTTATTCCATGCGTTGTGAGACATTCTACAGGTTCCTTGTTAGTTCAACTTCCTTACCTTTCCTTTCCTTAGCGACCATCCCGTGCTGGTTGGACATCGGCACAACACACTTTCATTAGAAATGTCAGCTGGTGCGGGGCGGGCCATCACAGTTTTCTCACGCTGGTTCACCAGACTAACCTGTGCGTTTGTAATGCTCGGGTCAGACCCAGTCGGCTCAGCCCAAGTACAGGTTCAGGATAAGATGATACGAGTTCCAGGAGACGAGCTGGAGGAGTTTAGCCATATCCCTCATATATAGAAATTATTTCGTAGTGTGTTATGAATGAGGACAAGCTATTATTACTGTCCAGATGTGATGAATGTCCACTGTACTCTGACAAATTTAAGTATTGTTTCAAGTTTTTCAATAAAGATTTATTTTTGTATTATATTTTATTCCGCTGCGATGTGAGACTGTGTATTGTTGTTCTTCTTCTTTCTTCTATTCTTAACTTTCTTTCTATTTCTAATCTTCTTATTTCTTTCTATTAGCTTTCTGGGATTTTGATACTTGAATTTGGACATGGAGTGTATATATGTCTGGGTTCGAGAGTCGAAATTTGCGGGTCATTACATTGTTAAAGAACAATCGACTAAGGAAAATGATATTAAGTCCAAATGGAAATTGCTTGTAGATGGAGCATAAAACGAGTAAGGAGCAGAGGTAGGATATCTGATAATTACCCCTGATGGACACCGTCTACACTATGCAATGAAACTTGGGTTTGCCGCTGTAACATCCTAGAATTTTAGCGATTTAATAATTAATTAATTTAATTTTATTACTATATTGGTTTGATAATTTAAATGGTTTAAATTAATAATTTGATTATTTAATTAATTTAAATAAATGGGATAATAATATATTTATTTCCCAAATAATTGAAATAGCTGAATTGACAATATTGTATAAAGTGGACAATATAAGATACTTAATTGAATTTAGATCTATTTATAATATCAAATTTATTAATAAACGACAGTTGAACGTATAATTTATAATCTAATTATAATCGAGCTCTAATGTCGCGGTAGTTCATAATATTGAGTTTTGAACTTCAAATGAATATACAGGGTTCATTACAAGTCAGAATTTTGTGAAATAAGAAACGTTTGAATCTATTAAACTGTATATTTTCTATAGAAGAGAAAAATGGAGATTTTGTATAAGTTAAGTCCAAATCAAATTTTCAAATAGTCACTCGTTTATAAGCCATAACGATTAATTTAATATAATTAAATATTGGTTTCGAATTCGGATAAGATTTTTTAGACGTATACTTAATTTAATTTGTAGAAATTTTCTGTAATTTTTAATTCGTAAAATAAGCAACTTTCCATTCAATGGCATATTGCTTGTTTTATTATATTTTTGGAATCGTGGCATATTGCTTGTTGCAGCGGTATTTATATTTTTGTCGATAGCGGTCCGTAAATGAACGAAATTTTAAATAGTCGGGGACCCTTAATAAATATATTTCTTTCTATTCACCTCTAAGTAATGTGTACTACACACAGCTACCCATCTATATTTCACTCAAGAAGCAAATCAACTGAAGTGAAAATGCATAGCCTACCCCAACTACCCTACATCATGTAGAAAAGAAAATAGAGAAACTGAAACCCCTAATATTTTTACTACCATGCCTTACACTCCAGCTACAAGGCGTGCAAGCCTATGGGATAAAAAGTGAAAACTCATGCAGACCTATGGATTACACAACTTCATATCTAAAACCGCACAAACCCATAAAATATTGTACAATCCTGTTCCATCTTCTACAAATCCATGTCTAAGCCAAACGACCGGCAAACCCATCCTACATCCCTACTACCCTACTCCTTGGCCACGAAGAGTCCCACTGTATAAATACATGGTTCACCTTTCATCTTCTTGAGTAAATTAAAATACCCAAGCATTTGTTTCTTCCATTCGTTTCCCGAAAACCACTAATGTAAAAAACAAAAGAAAACGAGATCTAAAAATATACCGGGAAAAAGTTTTTGTGAGGAGATGCAGCCTATGTATGGTGGAGGAAGACAATTCGGTGCATTCAAGGATGGGTGCGAGTTCGAGGAGGCTGGGCGGGAGTTATGGCACATGAGCAATGATTGAAGGGGAACTTTGCCGCGGGGTTTGTTTCTTTGAATGATGATGAGGGGAGGGAGGAAATAAGGTACGGGAGGCATTTCGAAACATGATTAAGAGAAGAATGGGGTTCGTTCGGGATGAGGAAATGTTTTAGAGTGGTTTTAGAAAGTTTGGTTAGGCATTTCGAAGTCTGGAGTGATGAAGTTCTCATGCGTAGGAGGGTACGTGAGGAAATACAAAGTTGAGAAGTTTGAGATGAGTTTTTTTAGGAATTTTGATAACATTTTATTCGCAAGATTATAGGCGTTATTTGACGCAGCGGTTCATGACTGCGAATGGAGGAATGGAAGTGTATGAATATCGACAATGGCCTGTGTAAAGAGAAGCTCGTGGATTTTATTTGGTTGGAAGATGTGTGCAGGAACTTGTGTGGTAGGTGGCTATTCGAAATAACAGGAGCATAATATGTATGTGAGTTGGGGAAGATGGAGTTGAGGGTAGTATTGTTAAATGTGGGTTGGTTTCCAAATTACAACCATAAGGCTCAATAAAGAAAATAAATGGCTGAAATGTGAATTCCAACTTTTTGGAGCGAAATATATTTGTTAGAGAAGAAGATCCATGGTTCATGCAAGTCAGTTAGCATGTTTTTGGGCTGAGGGAAAGAATAAAAAGGTAAAGCCCATATTATTATAAAAAGAAAGAAATTGCGTGAAGTGGAACATACGTCTGGAAAGGGAGAGGATCTAGTGTCCTCAGGCAAACTTGTGAATGCTATAAAGTTGATTCAGTCTGATTCCGACACTAGGCTTGGTAAGAACGTTACATCACTTGAAAATTTTGTTAGCTAATTTATTTTATTAAAATTAGTTTAGTTAAAATTGTTTAGACTTTAAATATGTTTATATTAGTATAGAATACAGTAGGGTCGCAGATTACGGTGTTAGATTAGTACTCATAAATAAAACAATTCAAACTAATTTCCAATTTGAATTAAAATGTGTAAAGTCCATAACTATTGCAAATGTTATACATTGCTCATACTTTATCATATTTGCGAATGGTCTGACCCATTGGGATCGTATTGACGTAGGCTGTGCAATGAAGCTGGTTTGGAATGGTTTGGAGCTCGTTGCAATTTAGTGCAAAATTACGCCTGATATAATCAACTGATGTTAATCGTTATTTAATTATTAACAACCAAGGTAAGCAAACTCACCAACTCTGTTCAGTTTTATAAATTTATAAACGTTAATTAATATTGATAAATTGAATGTTGTGTGCGATGGTTGTTTGGATGATTTGCTAATTCATTATTTGAAATTATATATACCGTTATATATACAAAACGTTGCTTAACTATGATTCTATTTATTATAATATTTCATATTGATATGAAATTAGTTTTATTTATGTTGATTAATATCTGTGGATGCAGGGAAACAGGTTGGAGGGGTCCAACTGGATTCCTCAACAATTATATCGTTGTTATTCATATATTGCATTATATGATGTGACAAATAATCTGCGGTTGATTATTGTGTGTTTGGGATGTTTGAACAACATTTACCTGATATAATTGGTATTTAAATACCGTAAAATATACTCCAATATATTGGAAAAGAATTTGGGGTTTTAAAAAGGGGAAATATATTTTTAAACAGAACTGAATTCTCGAATGGACTAGAATGTAGTAACTTGTTTTAATAATGTTTAAACAAGAAGTTAGTTTATAAAAAATATTTGTAAATGGGACGAAATAATTGTTATTAAAAAGTTGGAAATATTGTTTCAAGAACGAACTAAAATAAGAAATGGAAATCGTTTTCAAAGGAAAACGATGGGATTTATTTCGATGTTCGAAATGAGAATATAACTAAATAAAACCATAAGGATTTGTAATTAAAATTCGATGATTTCGAATGGTATTAAAATATTTTATTTTTAGAAATTATACATTAGATAATTTAGAATGTGACAAGATAAATAATGTTTTGTTTAAAAACCAAATTTATATTCAGATGTGTAATCGAGATTCAGTTATAAATTTAATGTAAAACTAACAAAAAGTTAACTAGTAAATGGAGTTTATAAAGTGGGATACGAATATGAATTTGTAAAGGAACTAGATAGATAAAATTTTAAACTATAATTGTATTTATTATTGAAAAATCAAGATTTGATTGAATAAAACAAGTCCATATTTCTATAGAGGAATAATATTCACTTTTTTAGTGAATAATGGTTTAAAAGAAAACGGTTTACAAATTGGAATGATTATAAGGAAATTGTGAGTCTTTGAAGTGATAAATTCAAAAGTGAATTTAGAAGTTGAGCTGACCTGAAACGGTAAGTTTATTCTGAAGATCGGAAAATTAATCGAATATAGGTTATTCGGAAGAGAGCTATAAGTTGAAATTCGATTATATCGAATTCAAAAGGTAATATGTACTTTCTGTTTTTAATTAATTAAATATTACTTATTTATTTTAAATAAATAATCAAAGTTATATTTTTAATATTTTGGAAGCAAGTATAATAACGTTATCATTACAACCAATGTTTTATACCACGTTCATTAAATCTATATAAATGAATTGTGGAAATGTTTCTAAAAAACTAGAAATGTTTTCTAAGTTTAGAAAATGGAATGATTTTGAAATTAAGAAATGGAGTTAAGGAAATTAGAAATGGACTGGAGATTAATTAAGTTGAATGGTTTTATGAGTATCGATCTGATGTTGGTTTCGGCCTTCGGGGTTAATACTTAAGAAATTGTTCTCTTACTAATTTACGGTTAGGGACCGATGGATGTAAAAGAATAGCGATGTGTTAATAAGATATAGAAATGTTTTCCAATGTTAATAACGTATATTTTCGAAATATGGGAAATAAGGAGTGTGAATATATGGAAACGTTTCCAAGAATTCGTGAATGGCTACGCGGGTTGGAAAAATATTCGGGTAAAGATATTAAAATGAAATTGGGAAATGAAATGATGATTGATAAATTTATATAAGGGGGCTCAGTGTTGACTGATGATTGATCGGTGAGATTTCCTTTTGGAAATACAACCGTTATTTGTCTGTATGTTTTCCTTTGATAGTTAAATCGCCGGCTATCAAAGTTTTGACCATTTTCCATTTTCAATACTGAGAGACCGAGATCAGGTTAATTATCTGAAACCAACTTCGTATGGGAATTAGCATTGCGAATCAAATATGATGAAGAGAATTGAAGATGGAGTTTATGCAAGGGTTGTTTAGGTGACCCTAAGTAGAAATTGCCTAAGATGAATTTACAGAATAGTGCCTTCGATTTGTCCAGCCCTAGGACAACGTGAATGGATGAATGTCTGACAGAGTATATCTAATATATCGCGTAAGTTGATCTCTTCAGACGTATTTATGTTTGGTGGCGGAGGAATTCGTTTTTCTTAGCTTTATACTAGTGGTATTTTTAGGGAAATCAATTTGTGATTTAGTGGGTATGACGATGTGGCATTCCAAGTAAATGAAGATGTGATCTGTAAAATGATACGTTATGACCTCAAGCCTCATCAACCGGGAAATAACGAAAATCGGGCAGGCAACATGGCTAAGTGGGTCGCACCCAATTAGGGTATATTGCCACCATCCATAGAATATTCATATTTTTTTTTACTTCTTTTCATTTCTGTATCTCCTGAGAACAGTTATGTTGGCATACCAACTGCAAGGTGACAATATATTCAGAACATTCAAGCAAAATGAATAGCCAGTCATGTGTGGCTGAGCTACAAGATGTTCTTGTTGAACTCCATTGTATCCCCTCAAGAGTACACCGATCTAAAGGTGGTTCCATCCTTGTCATGGTTGGAAATCTAGTACCTAATAAGAACCCTCGGTTTTGATTGTATATTATATATGTAGAGCGTGAGATGCAAGCATTCCGCTAGATTGTTATTTTCTTGTACTAGACACTATTGTAATATCAGAAAAGTATTGATTTTAAAGAAATGTTTTGGGTTATCGTAAGGGAAAAACCATCCATTTTTATGTGTGGATTGACCTTACGATTATCTTTTCTTTCGAAAAGGATTTTTAAAAGTTAAACCGAATGATTGGAGTTTATTCACACCAGTCCAATGACTGGCCCAAAGTTTATATTGTTTTGTTTCCCTAAACTCTTGGGTGCCCAAATTTGTACGGGCAGTCAAGTAGTTGGGATTTTTCAGATATACTTGGAGGAGCTTGGTGCAGAAGGCTTCAGCATTTTTATAGCTATCATTTATTTCCGCTGTGATATATATGTGATGTACTCTGATGATATATGTAAGTACAAATGCAGTTCTATATTTCCATGTTATGTTATATAATATATTTTATTCATTCTGCTGTGAGATTCGTATTTACTCTGTTGTGTTCTTTTTCTTCTTCTATTCTAATCTTCTTTCTTTCTATTTCTTACCCTCTAACTTCTTTCTATTAATGATTTGGTATTCTCGATACTTGAATAGTAAATGTTGTATTTTATGTTGATTTTCAGGGTCGAAAATCCCTGTTCGTTATAGCCGCAACAATAAACGTGGCTAAGTATGAATCAATGATAGCTGGGTTGAACCTAGCCTTACAATTGAAAATACCTCGAATCGAGAACTTAAATGATTCGTAGCTAATGGTAAATTAGATAAAGCAGACTTAACAAACCAAGGATGCCCGGTTAGCACTATACTTAAAGAGAATACTGAAAAAGCTTACTCAATTTGAAGACTGTTTTGTATATCAAATTCCAAGTGCGGAAAATTCTCAAGATGATTCTTTAGAAAAGTTGGATAGCACTAATGGAGCTCCCAAAAATCATGTTATACCAATAGGAAATCAAGAAAAACCCAGCATGAAACACGAGACATCCGACCCTGGAAAAGAGTTGCTTGTTTAAACTACATCCCAAGCTTTGGCAAGAAAGACTGAAAAGGAAAAAAGATAAGGATGAAATCCCTATTGAAGAACCCATGCAATCCAAATGGACTATCATTATGAAAATAGTTGGATGACTCCCATTGTGGATTGCCTCATAAATGGAATGTTACCTACCATCTAAATAAGAGGCTAGAAGGATTAAGCATCAAGCCTCAAGATTTGTTATTATGGACAAGATACTCTATAAGAAAGGGCATTCTCTCCTGTACTTGAGATGTGTAAGCTTTGAGGATGAGCTCAAATTATTAAAGGAAACACATGAAGGACTCTGTGGAGACCATTCTAATGGAACAAGTTAACAAAAAGGGTTATGTGACAAGGCTTCTGTTGGCTACGAATGGTTAATCAGGAAACGGAATATGTCAAGAGATGTGAAAAATGCCAAAGATATTCTATAATATCTCGATTACCTCCAAGTGACTTAACCACAATCCCAAGCCTATGGCCTTTGATATATTAGGAATAGATTTAATTGGACCCTTACCGATATGTAAAGGGGGAGCTAAATATGCAATGGTAGTGTTCGACTACTTCAGAAAATGGGTAGAAGCGGATCCACTTACGAACATCACATCTAAAAGGGTGTTCAAATTTGTGATAAAAAATATCATCACTCGATTCAGAACCCCCAACAAAATCATATCTGACAATGGAATACTATTTGAAAGTAAAGAGTTCACGTGGTTTTGTAACAAAAATGGAATCATAAAGAGTTTCTCTTCTGTGGGACATCCAAGAGCAAACGGAGCCATCAAAGCTGCAAATAAAACCATAAAAACAATCTTAAAAAAATGGCTAAATCACGCTAAGGGAAATTGGGCAAATGAGTTGCCATTGGTACTTGGGTATATAGAACTTCCGCTAGAACAACAATAGGACACACCCCATTTTCTCTAACATACGGATGTAAGGATATGCTTCCAATTGAACTTGAAGTTCCTTTACACAGATTTATAGCTTATACATTTGATCCAAATCAAGAGTTGAAAAAAAGAATCTTTAGACCTAATCCAAGGGTGAAGGGATGAAGCTACTATTAGAACAGATGAATATCAAAGAAGAATCATTAAGCATCACAAATCAAGAGTAAGAACAAGAACATTCCGAAAGGGGGACTTACTCATTCAAAGGGAAATGATAAATACTAAGAACCCGGTAGACGAACCCCTTGGTTCAAACTAGGAAGGACCCTTGATCATTCATCGAGAACTCATGCCCGAAACATATCGACTTTGTAAACCAAATATTGATTCAGTACCTAGGACATGGAATGCGGAACACTTGAAACCGCACTTTTCAATGGTAAATGAATAAAAGATCTTTTTAACAGTGTTCACATGGTCGGGAGTATGAAAACTCCTTAAAATTTGTAACTACCCATAATGGGTAAGGCTACCTACGATGGTAGAATACCCTTATCCGTGCCAGGATGGCCAGGTTGAGGCATCTCTTAGAAGGAGGTGGTGTGCAAGCCTTTAGCCGTGCCCAAACCAGAAAGGGCCAGGTTAAAGTATCAAAATAGTAAGCCTCTATCTATGCCAGCAATGGCCAGGCCGGAGCATCTAAGCCCTTATCCGCGTCTACGTTGGCCAAGTTAAGGTGCCTTATGAAGGGTGGTTAGTGTAAGCCTTTACCCGCGTCCAAATAAAAAGAGACAGGTTCAAGCATCACAAACCTTATCTGTGCCTATGATGGTCAACTTAAAGCGCCCCTTAGAGGAGGTTAGGTGTAAGCCTCTATCCGCACCTACGATCGCTAGGGTTGAGTATCAAAAGAGTAAGCCTTTATCCAGGATAAAGCATCTAAGTTCTTAGCCACATCTACGATGACAGGTTAAGGCGCCTCCTGGAGGGAGGTTGGGTAAGTCCTTGGGAGACGCTTGAGAATAAGCTAGCCAAGCGCATAGGATACACAAGTCCTAAAGACACGGTCAAAGCCTAAGAAGTGGCAAAAAAAATCAAATTAGAGCCCAGAGAGTGGCTCACAAGGCTGAAATAGAAAATCGAAGCCCGAGGAGTGGCGGCATGAAGCCAAAATGGCGACTCAAAGTAAAAGCTATAAATACCAAAACATTGGTTTTTGGTCTTTTATTCGACATTACTAGAAGTAGATTTCTAGCCTTCTATTCGGGTCTTCTATTCTACATTACTAGAAGTGGATTTCTGGTTTTCTATTATAAATACCCGAATATGAGTTTCGGGTCTTCTATTCTACATCTTTACTAATAATCGGAATAAGTTTGGTGTCACACTTTTTTAGTGTACACCTGAACTGACGAAAATGCCCTTTACTAAATTATTCCTCTATAATTAAAAGGAAGGGGTAATGAATGTCATTTAACTACCTTAACATTTCTTAGAACTGTTACATTTATGTTCAAAACCCATATTCAACATAAGTTATCTAACCGATAAAAAATTGTTATTATTCTGGAGAAAATGCAAAATTATTATATTAGCCCTTTATCTCGATCTATTTCCGAATTTTTCTCACAATAAATTAAGAAAATTTTCCATTTATTCATTTATTTGAGTTAAAGATTTGAAATACATGCTGGGTTTTGTTGTGCATTTTTTTATTAATCAAATCAGATTTAAAACCTTATAAAACGTATATGGACAATTATTAAATTGTATACGCCGAGTTATTTGTATTTGGGATTTGACGTATATGTTGATTTTAAATAAGAATTTTCAAATATGCCTTTTATCTTGATCTGTTTCCTAATTTTTCTCACAATTAATTTAGAAAAGTTTCCATTTTTTTAGTTTACTCGAATTAAAGATTTGAAATACATGTTGGGTTTTGTTGTGCATTTTTTATTAATCAAATCAAATTTAATACCTTATAAAACGTATATTAGCATTTTCAAATTAAAAAGGAAACCATTTAATTTTCTTCATCGTCTATTTCCACGTTCTCCACAAAAATAAAGGAAATTCAGCCAAATTAAACAAATACTTAGAATTTAACATATTAGCATTATCAAATTAAAATGGAAAGCATTTAACTTCCTTCATCGTCCATTTCCACGTTCTCCACAAAACATTAGCATTTTCAAATTAAAATGGAAAGCATTTAATTTCCTTCATCGTCCATTTCCATGTTCTCCACAAAATAAAGCTAATAAAGGAAGGTTGGCCGAATTCCTACAAAAATAAGCAGGTATTTAATTTTTGACTTTTTCTCAGATACTCAAATCTCCACAAAAATAGCACAATAGAATATCTTATCACCCTTTAAAAACCAATTGTAATCCCCACTTCTCTCTTCATTTTCGCTAATCTTTATTGTTCACTTCTCTTGGCTACTGGTGCTATGGTTTCAAGCTTCAAGTTAGATTGTGTAGGTCATAAAAACTTTTTTGTTGGTATGTTATTATATATAAACATATGTATTGTCTTATTTACAGATATATTTCTTATTCAAGTTATAACTACTGCGCCCACCACCATGACTCAGGTGCTTACTACATCATACCTTGATGATCTACTTTATATCGTCAAAATGTTTGCCTTACGCCATGTTTTTTGAAGCTGAAGCTTCTTTTTTGTTTGGATTTTTGCCTGTTGTTCTCTGTGTTTTTTCAGCAAAAATTCTATGGGCTTCTCTTTACTTATACATTGGATGTTTAATTTTCTGGAGTTCAAAATCAACGATGGATTGGGCCGAAAGCAGCAAATACTTTTGATCGTCGCTAATCTATGAATCGGAAAAGCGCGACATTTAAATTAAATTCTGCAAGCATACAGGTGTGTAGCATACAGGTCGAACACAGGGAGGTTTATTTAAAAATTATTATTTATTTATTCTTGGGCGAGATAGGCAGAATTTGGAGTTGTTTTTAATGTTGTTGAAATTACTCTGATTCTGAATCTGAAATCAGTATCAAATTCAACAATTGAAAAGAAAAGAAACAATTACTAGAAAAAGAAAACAACAACTAGAACAACAACAGATAATTAAAAAGCAGAATTGTTGTTGAATCTAATCGAACGGACAATAGCTAACAAGCAGTAATAAAAGAAAATAACAATGTGTTCTACCAAAACTAATTGGATAGATACACAATTGTTATGAAAGAAAAAGACAGTCAACTAATAAAACTTTTTATTAATAAATGAGAGTACAGAATAATGGAGATCTCCTCACAATGGGATATATATGTGCTTTTATAGGTGAACTGGAAACCCTAATTAAGTCTATGAATAACTGGGCCTCATCATCCATTATATCTCTTGCCTTCCTTGACCAAGCTTGATTGGAAAGCAAAACATGGTGAATATCTTCCAAATCTTCCTATCTTCCATGTAGCAAATTGATTGATTGATTGATGAGAAGATTCCATATGATTAATTATTCCAAACAAGGATACTCATTAGACTCCAAAGGCAACAAAGGATAAAATCTTCAAAATTTATCTTTTCTTGGTAATAATTCAATCATAAATTCTTCTAATTGGAAATTGAAAAATGAATGTTCTGAATTGATTTCCATGACTACTCCTGAAATGTCTGTTAGTGAATTTCATATATACACATGAATATGTATATATATAATATAACACTAATTAATATATTCTTCATAGCAAAAGGGGCAGTGTGAAAGTTCCCTTTTTTTGGCAAAAAGTGAGCTTGACGGGGATCGAACTCAGGTCTCTCAGTACAATTCTCTATGCATTTACTAGTGAGCTACAACTTCTTTTGTAATTGAGATGGCTTTAATACGGGGAAGTAGCTTTTTATTTGTAGTTGGCCTTTAATTTGAAACGAAGGAGGCATTACTTGACAACCTGTAAAAACACATAAAAGTACCCAAAGTATCATTTATTTATTTACAAAAGATAAAATATAAGAGCATAAAATAAACATATTTCTATGTTTATCAAATACCCCCACACTTACCTTTTACTCATCCTCGAGCAAAAAGAAAATAAAAATGAAAAACAAACTAGATAGGTCACACTTTCGTAGGAAACACGATTGCATTGAGCGTATGCAACAAGCCGTTAAACCTATAGGTGTCCCTAGTAGGACGAGTGGTGTCTCGTGAGGGTTTTCAGCGGATACTACCCACAAAATCCAAATGCAGTATGTGTCGATCTAATGTAACTATATGAATGCAATGGTTATATACAAAAAA
Source organism: Allium sativum (assembly GCA_030737875.1). NCBI lineage: Eukaryota > Viridiplantae > Streptophyta > Magnoliopsida > Asparagales > Amaryllidaceae > Allium > Allium sativum. Next base: position 547,159,131 of record CM060915.1, on the reverse strand, counting down.
ACAAAGAAAACAAGAATGACAACACGACTTGTTTCAGGAAAGTGGTACAACAAATTAAGTTAACAATTTCTAGTCAGTTGATTTTATTTTAGATACCTCAACTTGTCACAAATTTTCAATATAAATCAAGTATTCAAATGTTAAATTCCAGTTTGGCCAGTTAGTTCGGTCGATAACATAGTGCAGCCATGAAATAAATTCTTAGTTTGCTTGGCACTGTTTGCAAAGTGGTATTATTATTTTCTCATGTATGGCCAGTCAAATCAATAAGGTCAAGAAGTGCTTGGGCATCATCGCTTATTCTTTATTCTATAAAATTTTAAAATTTATGATTAAGTACATACACCTAACTTAGAAGACCAAGGTTTACCACCCATGCACTGCCTTGCGGACTAACGGAGAGTGGGTAAAGAGCTTGGCGGATTGTGCAGGCCGACTTTGACTTTGTCAACAACGTGTCTGTAATCCTTAGGTGTCGAATCTCATAAAATGAGACCAAGATATTCCAACGCTGACTTTGTCAACAACATGTCGGATAGAGCTTGGTGGGTTTGCACACCAACGCTTGATATACAAGCAATGTTGGATACCCTTGGATTATTATTATTATTATTGAAAATATAAGCACAAAAGAGAGTTACGCGAATTCAACTTAACACAACTTAGTTTTAAAGATTCGAAGAGCTAATATAAGTATTTTAAGTCCTCCACTTATTTAAACAAAGTCTACAATATAGAATAGATTTCATGGCCATCACCTAAGAATCTCCCTATGTACCGGTTACACTATTATCCCTCAAAATTAAACTTTTCATTATACTTCTTATTTGATCTAAGTTGAGAGAAAAAAATACTATCAACTGACTAAAAGTTGTAAACTTATTTCGTGGTATCACTCTAAAATGAGTCGTGTCGGTGTGATTGTGTGTGTATTTTTTTTTTAATAAAAAAAAACAAAATGGAGAAGATGTGATGCAGACTTGACTTCCCCACACTAGATTGAGACAGTGTCCCAACTGTTTAAGGTATGCAGACCAAAATGGCAGAAAAACAAAAATAAAAAAATGAAAAATAAAAATAAAAGAAAAAGAACGTGTACCACCTGATTTCGCGGTGGATGATCAGGCTCATGAAGATCGATAAGGTCATCTTCGTCATATTGCTCGAATTCTAAAAATGGTTTCAGTCGTTGACCGTTTACTTTGTAGACTTTTCCATCCCTAGGATTTTCAATTTCAGCTGCTCCACGAGGATATGCTGTTTTCACAACATAAGGTCCAGTACATCGAGATCTGAGTTTTCCTGGAAACAAGTGAAGTCTAGAGTTGTATAAAAGAACTTTTTGACCTACGTTGAATTCCTTACGAAGTATGTTTTTGTCGTGTTGGGCTTTGGTTCTTTCTTTGTAGATTTTCGCATTTTCATACGCCTCATTTCTTAATTCCTCTAATTCAGAAATTTGTAACTTCCTATGTGAGCCGGCTTTCTCTAAGTCAAAATTCAAAAATTTTATGGCCCAAAGAGCACGATGCTCTAATTCAAGAGGTAAGTGACAGGCCTTTCCAAAGACTAATCGATATGGTGACATCCCTAGATTGGTTTTATAAGCAGTGCGAAAAGCCCAAAGTGCATCAATCAGTTTTAAGGACCAATCTTTTCTATTGGAATTCACGGTTTTCTCAAGAATTTGTTTGATTTGTCTATTGGAAACTTCTACTTGTCCACTAGTTTGTGGATGGTAAGGGGTCAACAGCTTATGTGTGATTGAGTATTTCTTGAGCAAGGATTCAAAAGCACGATTACAGAAGTGAGTGCCATTATCGCTAATGATAGCTCGGGGTGTGCCAAAGCGTGAAAAGATGTTTTCTTTGAGGAATTTGATAACAACCTTGTTATCATTGGTTTTGGCCGAGATGGCTTCAACCCATTTTGAGACATAGTCTACCGCAAGCAAGATGTAAAGATTTCCAAATGAGTTAGGGAAAGGTCCCATGAAATAGATGCCCCAAACATCGAATAACTCAATCACTAAAATGGGGTTGAGAGGCATCATGTTTCGCTTAGTGATTCGACCCGTTCTTTGACATCGATCGCATTTAGAGCAAAATTCGAAAGCGTCACGAAACAGTGTGGGCCAATAAAAAATGCTTTGCAATACTTTTGCAGCAGTTTTTCTTGCTCCAAAGTGACCGCCATAAGCATGGTCATGTGATAAAGAGAGAATACTTTGGTGTTCATGATCGGGTACACACCTTCGTATGATTTGGTCTGGACAGTATTTGAAAAGATATGGGTCGTCCCAATAGAAGTTTCGAACTTTAGAGAGAATTTTTTTTATCTTGTTTCGACCATTCAGCGGGTGTTTACTGTGTGACAAGATAATTCACAATGTCAGCGTACCATGGGGTGTTAGAGATGGAAAGAATTTGTTCGTCCGGAAAATAGCCATCGATTTGGGTGTCGTCAACATTTTCGTGCACAATTCGAGAGAGATGATCAGCTACCACATTTTCAGAACCTTTTCTATCTCGTATTTCTATATCGAATTCTTGAAGAAGGAGGATCCAACGAATCAAGTGGGCCTTAGCATCCTTCTTAGAAAGCAAATATCGTAGGGCAGCATGATCAGTGTAAACTATGACTTTGGATCCTATGAGATATGGTCTGAATTTCTCAAGAGCGAAGACAACTGCCAAAAATTCCTTTTCAGTAGTTGAGTAATTCAATTGGGCCTCGTTTACGGTTTTGCTAGCGTAATAAATGACTCGAGGGAGTTTATCGATACGATGACCTAAGATGTCTCCAATTGCAAAGTCAGAAGAGTCGACATAAGTTCGAAGGGCTGAGTCCAATCAGGAGGTTGAATGATGGGAGCTGTGGTTAAGATTGACTTAAGAGTTTCAAAAGATGTTTTGCAATCAATGGAGAATTCGAACTTAACGTCTTTAGCAAGTAAATTTGAGAGAGGTTTTGAAATTTTCGAGAAATCCTTAATGAATCTTCTATAGAATCCCGCGTGGCCAAGAAATGAACGAACATCTTTAACAGACTTAGGAGGAGGCAGATTAGCAATCAAATCGATTTTAGATTTATCGACTTCAAGGCCATCTTTGGAGACGACATGACCTAGAACTATCCCCCTTTTTACCATGAAGTGACATTTTTTCCAATTAAGCACGAGTGATTTTTCCTTACAACGTTTTAGGACGAGTTCTAAATGAGTGAGGCATTGGGAAAAAGATGATCCATAGATTGAAAAATCATCCATGAATATTTCCAAGAATTCTTCCACCATATCAGAGAAAATACTCATCATACACCTTTGGAAAGTCGCGGGGGCATTACAAAGACCAAAAGGCATGCGACGATAAGCAAAGGTTCCAAAGGGACAAGTAAAGGTGGTCTAATGTTGATCCTCTAAAGCAACAGGGATTTGGTTATAGCCAGTGTATCCATCGAGAAAACAATAGTACTCATGACCCGCTAAGTATTTGAGCATTTGGTCAATAAAAGGTAAGGGAAAATGGTCTTTTCATGTGGATGAGTTGAGCTTTCGATAGTCGATACACACACGCCATTTTGTTTTGATTTTCGTTGGGACGAGCTCATTACTTTCATTTTTGATCACTGTGACACCTGATTTCTTTGGTACGACTTGTACCGGACTCACCCAGGTACTATCAAAGATGGGATAGATGATGTTATTGTCTAGACATTTGATTATCTCCTCCTTGACCACTTCTCTCATGTTTGGGTTTAATCGCCTTTGAGCCTCACGGGTGGGTTTAGCCTCATCAACTAAATGTATGCGATGTTCCACAATTGACGGGCTAATTCCTTTTATATTGCTCAGTTCCCACCCCAAGGCGTCTTCATTTTCCCACAAAATTTCTAAGAGTTTTTCTTCTTGGTCCTTGGTAAGATCAGAGGCCAAGATTATGGGAAGAGTTTCCGAGGAGTCTAAGTATGCATACTTAAGGTCTTGTGGCAAGGGTTTGAGATCTAACTTAGGATGTTCTTGAGTGTTAACATTGGTTAACATTCCTTGGTTAGATTCAGGAGATGAAGGATTTAAGTCAAGAAATTCATTCAGTTCAGAAATGTATTCAAGTTCGTCGAAATCGGAGTCGAAATGTTCCAGACACATTTTCAAGGCTTCAGAAGTGTCATTAGAGGTTTCGTCAACTATGGTTTGAATCATGTCGATTTCATCTGTCTCAAAATCCCTAGGTTGTTTATTGAAATTGAAGATGTTTAGCTCAATGGTTAGGTGCCCGAAGGAAAGTCGAAGTTGACCGTTCCTACAATTAATGACAGCATTTGATGTTGCTAAGAAGGGCCGTCCTAAAATCAACGGTATTTGAACTTTGGGATTTGAGACAGGCTCTGTGTCTAAAACTATGAAATCGACAGGGAAGTAAAATTGTTCGATCTGTATCAAGACGTCTTCGATAATTCCCAATGGCTTTTTGACAGATCGATCGACTAACTGAAGAGTGATGTTTGTTGGTTTAATTTCCCCTAACCCAAGTTGACAAAAAAAATTATAAGGAAGAAGATTGACACTAGCACCAAGGTCGAGTAGGGCACGAGAGATATGGGTGTTTCCTATTTTGCAATCAATCCTACTGCAGCCAGGGTCTTTGTACTTGACTGGGGCAAGATTTGAAAGAACGGAGCTTGTATTAGCAGATAGAAAGGCGGTTTTTGGGACATTAGTCGCACGTTTTTGTGTGCACAATTCCTTAAGACATTTAGCATATTGAGGAATTTGTTCAGTGGTGTCTAAAAGAGGAATGTTCACTCGGGCTTGTTTGAAAATTTCCAAAATTTTATCGAAATTTGCCGCTTTCTTCTTATTATTGAGTCTATGGGGAAATGGAGCTATTGGTTTTTCGACTCTGTGATCAGTTTCATCATTCGAAGAAGAAGGTTTATCCAAAAAATAAGGTGGTAAGGTTGCAGAAGATGGAATGTTGGTATTGCCAACATTATTTTTCGAAGGTGGGTCGGGTTTGCCGACATTAGGAGAGGAACTGTTGGGATTGCCAACATTTAAGGAAACTTGAGGTTTAGAAGAAGTGGCATTTGAATCCAATGGGTGATTATCAAGATTAGGGGAAATTAAACTTGAGGTTTATCAAAAACTTGATCGTCGCTAATCTATGAATCAGAAAAGCGCGACATTTAAATTAAATTCTGCAAGCATACAGGTGTGTAGCATACAGGTCGAACACATGGAGGTGTATTTAAAAATTATTATTTATTTATTCTTGGGCGAGTTAGAAGGTTCGCCAGGGTTGCCCACGTTATTATCAATCCTCTTTCCAGATCGAAGGGTTGTAATAGCATTGACTGGATTATGGTTTTCGTCCTCACAAGAATTTACAGCACGAGAGTTATATTTTGGATTCACCTCAGGTTGACTAGGAAACTTTCCTTTCTCATTATTTTTCATTAGTTCTTTCATCATACTCATCATTTGGTCGAGTTTAGCGTCGTGTGAGTTCATTTTATCTTCGTGAGAGTTCAACTGTTTCTCTAAACACACAATATCTTGTGACGGTTGAGAAGGTTGAGAGGATTGGTTTGATGATTGAAAGTTGGGGTGCCTATAAGGTTTTTTGGATTGAGATATTGTTTGAGAGGTTTGAGAAATTGGAGGTGGAGCTTGATAATTTGGATTGGGAATAAAGGTTTGCACGTGAGATGGGTTAGCCGAATTATTGGGGTTTGACCAAGAAAAATTTGGGTGGTTCCTTCAACCAGGATTGTATGTGGATGAGTAAGGATTATTTTGAGCTATGGCATTAGCTTGGTCCTGAGAGTAATAGTGGGGTATCCCTTCTCCGGCTTGAGGAGTTTGATTTTCTAATGGAATTTGACTTGGGTCCACGACATGCACTCCGCTAGTAGAAGTACGAATGGGAACACGAATTGATTCCCACTGCATGTCCTTTTCAGAATAATCTTCTAAGAATTTCCAAGCTTCATCGGCCGTCTTAGACATAAAGTCTCCTCCACACATTGATTCTAGTTGAGTTCTAGTCTAATAGTTTAGCCCTTCATATGCAATTTGACATAAGTGGTCTTTTAGAATTCCATGATGAGGACAACTATATAATAGTTGGTTGAATCTTTCAAAGTATTTTGAAAAAGTTTCCCCCTCATTTTGATAGAATTGGTTTATCTCAGTTCGAATTTTGAGAGTCTTATGGAAAGGGAAAAACTTTTTCAAGAATGCAGTGACAAATTCATCCCAACTTCTTATGGAATGTTTTGGAAGAGAATTTAGGCATCTTTTAGCGCTTTCAAGTAGTGCAAATGGGATTAGCCTTAGCTTGATCGATTCATTAGACAATTGTTGCATTTTTGTTGTGGACGCATTCAATTCAAATTCACTTAGAAATTCATAAGCATTTTCAGATCCAGTAAACTTTGGTACCCCTTGGATAAAAGAATGTTTTAGCTCAAAATTGTTTCCTTCAGCTAGTGGGAACACGATGACAGAGGGTAGGACGGTCCTAGTCGGATAACATCGATCACGAAGAAACAAGGGTCTATCCATTTGGATATTGAGATTTTGAAAATTTTGATTTATTTGATTTTGATCCAACTCGGTTGGAAAATTTTGGTTGATTCGAGAACCCCTAGGAGAATTTTGTTGGCTAACACTTTTTTCACTCATTGTTGTTAAATGCAAGCACAGAATTCTGCTACAATGAAATTTTCTGTCCTTAATGGCTCCTAACCCAAAATTATAAAGTGACGGGTTTGATTACTTAGATCAAAAGATTTCTCAGCCAGTTAACGGACAGGAGTTATCGGTGCACCAGGAATCACCCTAGCAATGCAGCCGAAGGTTTAAGTACCTTCAAAGTAACAACCGATATAATATTTACGAATCACCGTAATATTTATAAACGGCTATTTCTCTGCCATAGTCTAGACACCAAGAAATAATTCGTTCCAAATGAATCAACTATCACAATACAATTAAGCCCTAGATGAGCCAACGACTCCCTTAAGTCCAACGTCTAACTGTTATTATTAGTCAGATTCTACGATGAAATGCAATTTGTGGGCCAAGGAAAGGGTGATGAAATCCCTCACCTTATGTGAATTGGGGTATTGCCCTTAACAGAATGAATAAAAAGTGCAGAAATAACAACAATCACACAATTTAATTGCAGAAATTAAAATTTTTACATTCAATGCCGCTGGCCCTGCAGAATTTTTTTACAATAATTGTCTATGTTTTTCTTTCCAGCGGAGCACCTGTAGAGTCAAAGAAAATTTTACAGTGGGGTATGGCTGTCCGTCTAGAGTAATTGAGTAGTGCTAGCAATTCAAATTCCGTTGATTTGCAAATTTTCTTGACCTCTGATTTCTTTGTTTATTGCTCGAATTTTCTTCGACCTTGGATTGAATCTCCTTTTCGATTGCTATCTTGTTTTTTTTTTTGAAAAGAGGAAGCAAAAAGAAGAAGACAAAAAAATAGATCGATAAAAAATAAATAAATAAACTCAACAACTATAAAAACTAGTCTTTAAAAGAAAACAAAACAAAAGAAACTAAGCTAAAGAAGAAAAAAGAAAAAATATAGAAAGACAAGGCTTTGAAAACTTTTTTTAACTTTTTTTTAGGAGAAAGAAAGAAAGTAAATATAACAAACAAAGGAAGAAAGAAAGAAAGAAAAAAAATTGGAATTAAATTAAACTAAACTAATAAACAGACCACTCAACAAAATCAAACACAAAAAAAATAAACTAACCCAAGCCAAGCCAATCTCACACCCTCGCACTTAACTAAGTTAAGATCCATGACTCAACCAAAGTGTGATACAAAAGAACAGACTAGTCGCTTGCTTCACGTCCACAATGGAAAATAGTCCCCTTTAAAAAAAAAGTAAAACAAAACAACTAAAACAAAAACGACTAAAACAAGGAAACAAAAACAACTAAAACAAACAAGGAAAACAAGTAACTGGCTGAAGCTTCACCCAATTATCAAGCCACACCCAAATCAAACTCAAACCCTTGTTAATTATTCCTCACGCAAGCTCCACAAGTCAGAAAACAATCGAACCCTTAAACTAAAATCAAGCTTCCCTTTATAACTCAGAACTCCCTTTATAAACACAGTTCTCTACCAAAACAAATTAGTTTAAAATGGTAGACACGGAATACGACAATCACAAAAATCGCGATTAATGTTTATGATTTGGGAAATTTGGATTGGGATTTGGGGTTTCCGAATTGCGGTAAGGGATGGATTGAAGCGATGATGCGATTTGAAGCTATTGCGTGTTGGAGTCTGTAGTTGCTGTACTGGTGTGTGACTGCAGTTGTCAGGCGGTTTGCTGATTGCGCGATGATGTTCGGATTCGGTGATTGTATGGGTGAATTGATCGGAAGTCTCAGTTTTGGGTTTGCTGAGGCTGGTGACGGTGTAGTTTGGCACAATTTTGGGGAGGCTGTACTTACAGATGAATTTGCACTGGGGGTCGGTGATAGTTGGCAAGGGTGATTTGTGAAGAATTGGTACAGGGATAGGAAGTGATGCTGTCTGAATTTGCGTGGGTTCAATGTTGTGTTAATTGCCGATGTTGGCGAATGGTTTTCAGAAGACTATGAGAGGTTTTGGTGTGGACTGAAAGGGGTGTTGATTGCGTTTGTGTGTATGGTGGAGAATTCTGGGTCTGCGCAGATGTTTGTATGGTATCTGCGTGGATGTTGTGAATGACGACAGTTAGGGTTTTCGAACAGGGGGGCGCAGGTTCTGATGTGGGTTGAAGCCTAAGGTGCGACTGGGTGAAGGTGATGGAGGGGATGAACTGTGTGTGGTATACCGTAGTGGTTTTTGCGTGAAGACGAGGGTAGGGGATGGAAGAAGTTGGACGGGATTGATCTGTTTGAGGCTAGCGGTGTGTAAGGTATGGATGTGAGGCAAATTGTTTGGTCCGCGGGTTGCGTGGGTAATGGAAGACGGTGATACAGAGTGATATGGTGAAAGGAGATTATTGGTGGTTTGGGGTTCTGTGAAGTGGATTTTTGGTTTGAGTGTGATTATCAATGGAAAAGGGAGGTTTTTTAGGGTGGATGAAAAGATAGCAGGGAACACGGATGTTCAAGACAGAGGAAGTTACAGAAGATAAGGAAGATTAACAGAAAGAAATTTGTGATTTTTTTCCTATTGAAATTTGTAAAAATCAGAAAAGGAAAATGTAATTGTATTGGAAATTGAAAAGAGGAAAGAAATCAAAAGAAAGATTTGGTAGAAAAGGAAACAGACTTGTAACCGGAAAGAAACAAAAAAATGCAAGTTTTTTTTTAAATTGTTTTGAAAGTAGAAGACAAAAAAAAGAAATATAAAAGGAAAAAAATTGAAAAAGGAAAAGAAATAAATGAAAAAGAAGAAGATAAATATCAAGGAAATTCGGTAATTCTTTTTTTTTCTTGCTTGGAAGATTATAGTATCAACGAGTAATACCAAATCAATCCTATTAAGGTTTTTTTTATACAAGAAAACAAAAAGAAAGTAAAATAAAATTAAAACTAACACGAATCAGAATTCAAACAAATAATAAAATTTAATCGTTACCTCCCCGGCAACGGCGAAAAAAACTTGATCGTCGCTAATCTATGAATCAGAAAAGCGCGACATTTAAATTAAATTCTGCAAGCATACAGGTGTGTAGCATACAGGTCGAACATAGGGAGGTGTATTTAAATTTTTTTATTTATTTATTCTTGGGCGAGTTAGGCAGAATTTGGAGTTGTTTTTAATGTTGTTGAAATTACTCTGAATCTGAATCTAATCAGTATCAAATTCAACAATTGAAAAGAAAAGAAACAATTACTAGAAAAAGAAAATAACAACTAGAACAACAACAGAGAATTAAAAAGCAGAATTGCCATTGAATCTAATCGAACGGACAATAGCTAACAAGCAGTAATAAAAGAAAATAACAATGTGTTCTACCAAAACTAATTGGATAGATACACAATTGTTATGAAAGAAAAAGACAGTCAACTAATAAAACTTTTTATTAATAAATGAGAGTACAGAATAATGGAGATCTCCTCACAATGGGATATATATGTGCTTTTATAGGTGAACTGGAAACCCTAATTAAGTCTATGAATAACTGGGCCTCATCATCCATTATATCTCTTGCCTTCCTTGACCAAGCTTGATTGGAAAGCAAAACATGGTGAATATCTTCCAAATCTTCCTATCTTCCATGTAGCAAATTGATTGATTGATTGATGAGAAGATTCCATATGATTAATTATTCCAAACAAGGATACTCATTAGACTCCAAAGGCAACAAAGGATAAAATCTTCAAAATTGACCTTTTATTGGCAATAATTCAATAATAAATTCTTCTAATTGGAAATTGAAAAATGAATGTTCTGAATTGATTTCCATGACTACTCCTGAAATGTCTATTAGTGAATATCATATATACGCATGAATATGTATATATATAATATAACACTAATTAATATATTCTTCATAGCAAAAGGGGCAGTGTGAAAGTTCCGTTTTTTGGCAAAAAGTGAGCTTGACGGGGATCGAACTCAAGTCTCTCAGTACAATTCTCTATGCATTTACCAGTGAGCTACAACGTCTTTTGTAATTGAGATGGCTTTAATACGGGGAAGTAGCTTTTTATTTGTAGTTGGCCTTTAATTTGAAACGAAGGAGGCATTACTTGACAACCTGTAAAAACACATAAAAGTACCCAAAGTATCATTTATTTATTTACAAAAGATAAAATATAAGAGCATAAAATAAACATATTTCTATGTTAATCAACTTTCATATATCACTCAAGGAGTTGAAAAGGATTGCTGGAGCTGTAGTATCTTCTTCTATTGGCTTGAAGAAATCTAAGATTTCTTCTTATCTTTTTCCTTTAATTGGAATTGGTTCTAATATATTGATATCTTTGCCGATTAAGAAATACTCATCTGGATTGGTTGTCATTGAGGATCAAAAGCCACATTTACCGGGGAAAATCAATTGAGATTGTGAACATTTGACACTTTAATTGTCTGCTGTTCTTGCAGTTTCATGATGATCAAAGTTAAGATTACTCACAGACTCTGTGCATAGATTGATTTTGCATTGATCTTAGATTTATACCGTTATTGTTTTTACTTTTTAAAAAAATTATACCGTCAACATTACCCTCATATCTTTATTAAAAGTTATGTTGGAAACACGTATTTTTTGTCTGACCGTGAAATGCCAAAATTGCACATTATTTAAATAAAAAACTATCCCATAAAAATAGGATCCGTGCGATTGATTTTTTGTCTTTTTAAAACTTTATTTATGTATGCGTTGTTCCTTGAATAATTAGTCAATAATAATCCTCGCGCGGAGCGCGTGCCACGATCGCGTGCGGAGCGCGTGCCAGGATCACGCGCGGAGCGCATGCCGTGTAAAATACATAACATATGAGGAATAAAAATCCACGCGCGAAGCGCATGCCACGACCACGCGCGCAGCGCGTGCCGTTACCACGCGCGGAGCGCGTGCCATGATGCTCATTAAAAGAAGTGGATTTCTGGACTTCTATCAAAATACCCGAACATGGGTTTCAGTTATTCTGTTTATAATGATAGAAGTGGATTTCTGGACCGCTATTATAAAATGTTCGAATTTTGGGGTTATAGATCTTCTATTTTCATTAGTAGAAGTGGATTTATGAACTACTATTATAAGGCCTAAATGTGACTTTCAAATCTTATATCCACAATTCTAGACATATATTTCTAGATTTCTATTACAAATATCCGAGTCTGAATTTTGGGTTTACTATCCCATATCTTTAAGAATGGTCTCCTAAGGATAAATACCCAAATTAAAATTTTGGATCTTCTATTCCTATTAAAGGAAAAAGGTCCTAAATCTTTGAATTTTCATTATAATGGTTCAAATGGATACATTATTGGGCTCATGCGTTATATATTTAAGCTAGAGTTTAAACCCAAATTACAAACTCTTTATCATGGAAAAGCTTATTGTAATTCATAAATCTCAAATCTAATTCTGCCACTTGAGATAATTTAATATTCTTTCTTGTGTCATTATTGTGGATTATACAAAACTATTAACATAAAATTTCTCTAATAGTTCTCGAGTTACAGGAAGTTAGTGCAGGAATCATAGGATTTTTGTCCTAAAGAACAAAAGCCTCTTTATACTAAGAGGAGGTCTAAGTGTTATGACTAAAGTTTGCAATGATCTAATGTAAAGAAGTAGTAGCTTCATGTGACAACCCGCATACCTCACCCCTTGAACCGACCATAAACCACACAAGTCCAGTGCAAAAAGTAAGCATCCTTGAAATGTCCTGTGATAAACCGAATTTTCAATCTTTGATAGTCAATATTTAACACATCCTTGGTGTTCATGTGCCGCAAAACAAAATATCGCAAAGTCAATCCATTGGGGTTTATCAGAGCAAACACAACCGAACAAAACAAGAGACAAAAACAAAATCTCACGGCCGAATAGAACAAAATACAATATTTAAATATAACCTTACAACGGAAACATTATATCAAAAAAACATTTAAATAATCGGAGTAAACATACCATGGATAGTTATGAAGTCTAGCCTTACATAATACAACCACAATATCCAAGTATAGATAATAGAATATGCCTTTACTTCTGACGAAGAGCACTAGCTCTTATGGAATCATCTGGGAACTCCACGAATCCTGCCCAAACTTGAAATACACTCAGATCTGACCCGAGTGCCAAAACACTCGAGTCAGACTTGGGTTAACCATTTGGAGAACTATATAGCAAACCATTCATATATCAACCAATCATAAAAAGGGTTTTAAAACTTCGTGCTTGCTTTCTGGAAAATGAAGCTACCATAAGACCTACTTCTCATCACAACGCAAGTGCACACCATTACGAGCAAGTTTTACCTTATAATAACCAACTATGCTTGATACGGGAAAATCATCAGATATTATCATTCGTGTCTAATGTGGAAATCACTTTCGAAAGTGAATCTATAAATCATACCAGATGTAGGTACCCATATATAACATCTACATACATATATTACAACTAAAATCATAAAAGGTTCGTCTTGGAGGTTGGATTCCAATAATGACCAAGGAGAAGGATCTTCCTTAATTGATTTGGGTACTCCTCTAAAGGGATGTCCCAAAAACCAGCAGATGATCCCTTTTCTCCATAGTGGCAAAGGCGCCTACCTATACCAGGTGTCGCTCGGCTTTCTCCGAACATAACATCTCTCGGTCGTAACCAACCGTTATCTGAGGCGCCTCGGTCCATTTCCATATAAGTAAATTGCCTGGGATCCATACCATAACATCACTTTCTCGACTAGAAGGAAACATTTTTCCTTAACCCTACAACACTTTATCCTATTTCAGCTCATTTTTGGGTTGTGAGGCCTCGAAGTCGCTTACACAAAGCTCTGCTTTTCAACAAAAATTTTGATTTATCTGCCAGCATCACTTAACATGCCACACTATTAATACACAATATATAATTGGTACCTATTAATATATAACCCTCTGAGTACATATGTCCCAGAGGAGGATGTTAAGATAAAAGGATTGATCTTCGCCACCAAGCTGATATATCATCAATAGAAACCTATTTATTATGTCGTAAAATATAATGTCAAACATACATCCAATACATTCGATCTGGATTTTGAACGAAACCGAAGACACTTTATTCCACGACCCCGCCTTTGTGTGAAAGCCCTTGCAATCTGAATCGCTCCAAGTATGGTCAGATCGCTACTACTTAAATCTCATAATAGGTGGCCGCCCGAGACAACAACGAGCAATCTATCCGATGTGAAGATCTCAAGTCTTCAGTCACATTCATCGCCATTTTCAATTACTCTTATTACGTCGTATAGTTATTCACAATGGTTTGAAACCCAGTCTTTCCAAATAACTAGCTCATCTTTAAAATCAATAGATATATAAGGTATCATGAGTCTCATTCCACTTTTAATTTTCTTTTACTCAAATCATTCTTTATATTAGGTATACTCATTTAATCTTATCAAATATTTACATACTTTAAACTCTTGTTCAGATCTTTCCATGGAAATTATTTCGAATGATTATAAAATCTCATTTCATGAATTTAACTCAAACGAAGGTTTCTACACTTAATTGGAATTATTGAACCTCACCAAAAGGTAATTTCTCAAATCATGATCCCATTCCCATCCTATCCATCCCATGGAGAAAAACTGGAAGTACTCCATACCTAATTGCTTATTAATTCCATTCTTTCATTCCCAATCTGATTAAAGATTCCATTTATATTTATGGGAAAACATATTTACCCAAACTCAACCTAGACATTGGTAATTGATTAGGGTAAATTAATGTATCTTTCCTTGATCATATCTCTAGCCCAAAATTGTACTTACAATTTCTTAATCTTATCATCGCTTCGAAATACACGCTTATCTTCTTTTAAGCGGTCCTTAAACTTTGTTACCATTATTGTTTGCTAGTGGAAACTCTTTCGTTTAATCTTTATTATCAAATTAAACAAATATTTCACTTCGACTTAACTTGGGAAATCATGTTTTCCCTTAAATGGGTTAAAGAACAAATGTTATTTAAGTCATCATTCATGAAAACCAAACATCATTCTTTCACTCTCAATGAAATCTTCTTGGAAATCAATATCAACTCATAATCGATATAAATTCTCGTATTGGACTAACACTATAAGAGGAGTAATGACAAAGCCTTTTAGATTCCTTAAATAGTAAAAGTCTTCATCCGTAGAGACTTATCTCAATTATCAATAAACCGATTCCATTCAATTCCAATTTAATTCATTAATTGGAAAACTAAAGCCTGGTTTCATACCTTTCATATCCCTAAAGCATCTTAACATCCCCATTATAATCTTTGGATTAGTTTCTAAATCATTTGGGTATCATTGGTTATATTAAAACTTTTTTATTTCAAAAACGGTCAAAAACCGATTCCCAAAAATATCTAGATTTTCACAAAATTTCTTTGTATCATTTGAAACTTGATAATTTGATCCAAATCGCTTTTAAATTATTTATTATGATTTATCTTGCTGTATTCTTTTTTTAATTTAAAAATCGCTCATTTCATAAAAATTCAATTTCGAGTCTTGAACTGCACTAGCACGATTTTCATTTAAATTTGATTTGAGCTTAATTTAAAATATAATCATTGGATCCTAAAACTTTCTATTGCATTTGAAAACTCTTTTCATTTCAAACCAAGATTTTTTGTTTTGGAAAAATCTTATGGTTGGATATACCAGTACATTAATTTGAAGTCAAGGGTCGAAATTCGCGAACTACCGTTGCACGACTAGTCCTATTCAGACCAAACTTCGACTTATATTTAAAATCGAGTTGAATTGTCTTCGAAATAGTTTATTAATTATGTAAAACATATATATTTACCTTTGGAAACCACACTCCCAATATTTAACTTTGAATTCAAATATTCTATTATTTGAATATTATAATATTATTTTAATCAATAAAATGATATTATTTTTCAAAGTTTGTCTTTTGAAACCTTAACCTTGGTGAAGCCAAATTAAATAATATATGAGACTAAGGAATAGTAAAATCGATATTGTACTTCGTTTGTATAGTGAACCAAACTTAACTTTCTTATTAAATTGAAGTCGATTTATTTTCGATTTTAAAACTTTAACATGCCTTAGCTTAGTCCTAGCTTTTCCAAATCCATGTATTTTTCTTACGAAAGTTGATCGTAATGACTTTACTTTCATTTCAATAAAAATTCGGATACCAAATTCAAAATTTTTATTTTCACTTATTATTCAATTAATAAAATACTCAATTAAATTTCGATTTGGAATAAGACTCAATCAATCGCTATATAATCCCACTTATATGCGTTTAACATATCATTAATATCCATTAATAATCATTAACAATCAACTATCATGTAATGGCATCATTAACATTTGTGCTAAAGTCATTAACTATTAATCGCTATTTCAAATCACTTTAACTAAAACATTAACCATTGTTAATAATTTATTTGCTTTTATTAGCAAATCAAATCATGTCAAATTAATGTCAACATACATCACATCAAGTTATCCATTAATGTCACATCAATATTGACCAATGTCACACCAATATTAATTAATGTCATTATTCATCCATTTTCCATTTACTTGATAATTAAATTAACATTTCAAATTACATCATCACTAAGAATTGAATATCTTGGACTTTTTAAATTATCCTAACCAAATTCTTAATCACGTATTTACTTAGCAAATCTATGTGTTACCAAAATTAACTTGCTAACTTCATTATCATCCAATAATCATCCATCCATAACAACCACGTTATCAACCAAACTAACTAACCATTTATTTATGGTTTAACTTCATAACCATTGCGGTATCTACTTTAATTACTAAGCCACTAAGTAATTAACATTCTAACTTAACCATTAACCCCATTTAAGTCCGAGTTATTAAACCACTTAACAATTACTACACATAGCATAATTAGCTACTCTAATTACAATAGTTAACCAAACATGAGTAAGGCGGGCTCAGCATATTGCTTCTCCACTTCACCAAACTTTTCGTGTAGGACTTCTTTAGCTTCACTACGACCTTGAATTTCACTTAGCAAACAAACCAACAACTTTTTCCAACTAAACCTCGCTATATATGAGTGTGTGTGTGTGTGTATATATATATATATATTTGTTTGCATTTAGAAGTGGAAACATGGAATTTTAAGGACTTTAAGTTTCAGCCAAGGGGAGTGGAGGTCCACGGCTAGGGTGAGGGGGTGTAGGGGGTGATGCGCATGGGTGTGAGGACCCAAGGGAGGTGCGGTGGTAGTAGGATGAAATGGAAGAGCTTGGATGGTGCAAAAATGGAGTATAGGAGTTTTGGACTTTAAGGAGGGAAGGAAGGGTTTTTGAACAAGGGGGTCCACGACTTGGAGGAAAGGGCTGCTAGGGGGTGGAGGTGGTGATGGCGGTGGCCAATGGTTGGGAGGAGCAAGAGGGTGGAGTTTTTTTTGTGGTGAGGAAGAAGAAGAAGCAAAAATGAAATAAAAACAAAACAAAATGAAATGATCTCTTAACCCGCATGCTAAGGTATTTAAGGAAGAGTCAACATGGAGGAGAGTGACAAGTGTATGTGAGGGAGAGTGAGTTGTCTAATGGAGAGGAGGCTTGGGAATTAGTGCCAATGAGTTGTATTTATTTTTAAATTAAATTAATTATTACATAATCATGCATAAGAAAGCACTAACCACCACTTTTAATTTTTAAAGCTACATGAAACCTTTATTATATGTTAACATGTTAAATTAAGATGTCGTTTGTCATTTAGAATAATAAAGGGCGTTTCTAAATAGCTATTAACAAGTTTTATTCTCATAACGATTTAAATTTCCAATTTAAAACTAGTGTATATATGACTAGTATTTTCTATCAACATAAATTAACCATAAAATTTATAAATAGGTTCATTATCATATATATTCATTTTAAACCATATTAAAACTATTTTATCAATATTTTCAAACCAAAATAAATCTATACCAAATCTGTTAATTATACTGCTATTTTAATTTAACAAAACTAGTTGACAAGTCTATCGATTTATTCATTGTTTTGCAAATCAATTCCAATATATTTTCTTGATATATTTGACCCTTATATTACACATTTAAAATAATAGTTGTTCAATTATAAAAATCCAAAATTTAATAAATTTAAAATCCAACTAAATTTATCCATTTTAGAATGCTTTCAAATATCTTTAAAATCCATATTTTGAAGTGACCAAAAGTATGGGTCATTACAATCTCCCCCACTTAAAAAATTTCATCCTCAAAATTGGAACGAAGCAAAGAACAGAATGCTGAAACAATACTCATGCATCTATGGAAAAAGTGTTATATCATATCATACCCTAGTATATCATAGACAAAACATCATACTGTAATCACAAACATAACCTATACCGTAGTGTGGAGTGTCACTTAAGGTATAAGTTATGTATATGCACCTAACCTACCATCCTAAACGCGTACCACATACTTGAGGGGTCTATACACTATCAAAATGATGTCATGCCCTATAATATATACCTAGTGCATTTCCTGCATCCACTATGCCATAGATTACATACTGCAACATCAGAGAAGTGATGCAGGAAGTGCCAAAAAGTGTTGTTATAGGCAAAAAATGATATGTGGCAACACTTTCTTGGTGTTGCATTTTGCCGCGTTGCCGTAGAGTCAAAAGCAACACCTTTGCGGCCCTATGGCAGCATCGGTATAGGTGTTGCCACTACAACAAAAAACACCCTTTCACAACTGCCAAAAATAGTTGTAATATGTCAATTACAACAAGCATGCGACACTAGTTATATCTGCAATCGTAATAAAGTCAACCTTTTTCACGACTGTTTCTAGCAGTTGTTAAAATTTGTTTTACAAATGCTAAAAGCAATTATATCTCAACTGATATTAATCAAAATTTTCATAATATTATAATTATAACCGCTATTTCACTAATAACAAACATAATTACTCATATTAAGCGAAAAATAATTCAAGTTTACACCATTTATGAATTGGTAACTTCATTACAGAAAATAGCTGAATTCATTGCATATGTCAATAAAAGTACATACACTTATTAAACGAGAAGTTTTCTACATGGTCTCATGACTACTTTACTTTCAGTTATTACACAACAACACAATACAATAATCGTAATAAATTTCTAATAAATAAACATGACCTAATACTACTATACCAACATTTCTTCTTCTGCTATACATGTTCAGGTCCAAAGTAGCTTCAGCCTCAGCTATTTGTTTCATTATATATCTCCAGCATTGACCTGCAAGTTTAATAAACAAGTCCATTAGGGAATGTTATCGACTTGGTCAAACTGAGAAATCTATTTCAATCGGCCTAACTGGTTCATGCAGATAAGCAAGCTTGCATGTTGCAACAAAATGTTGTTCATACCTAATGTGGTAAAAAGATGAAAGCTATTAAGTACCACAAAGGCAGAACATAACCTTGTCTTTGCTGTCTGGTTTGATACTTCATAGAAATTGTTTGCGCACAAGCAATGAGCAAGACATCATAAAAGAAAACACAGACCTTGCAACTCGTTTACACAATAAAATGCCAAGATAAGAAGACTCTGATGGCCACCAAAATGACAAACTGAATTTTAGAACAAACATAATACAATTGTGAAAAAATTAAATGCATACCTGATGTGGTGTTAGCTGAGCAAGCTTTATTCTATAGGATTCAAATTACTACACGTAAGCCTGGAATTATTATACCTATAAAGAAAGATATATACGTTTACATAAGAAAATGCAATGTTTAGGAATAAAAGTTTCACGATGTCGTGTGCATTTATATACAGTAAGAAGAAAGTTTTATGTTCAGACTGCAGTTGTTTAGCCATCGAAAAACATTACCTACAGCAATAATGGAATCGCATTTCCGTCAAACCAAATAAGGTATTGTACTCATAGTGCATACACATTAAACATTACCAATGGATTAACATACACCTTACACTCATGCTCGCAAAATTCAAAATCAATCAACTTTTTTCCTTCAAAATTATCTCTGAAAAACTAAGCCAAGTGGGTTCATGAAACAAATTTGAAATAGAAAGGAGATAAATTCAATAGTAAAAGCCAGGTGTAGTTGCTATGGGTTAACTAGGAAGTACAATGAGGGTTACGAAGAAGTTGCTTCATTTGGGCATAACATGGTCCAATCAGATTAAAGACTGTTGTGGTAGTAAAAAAGACATATGGCTACACTTCCATTGGATGATACTTATAACCACATACATACATGGAAACAAAGAGCAACAAATAGACATTGACAAATCATCTGCCTTTTGGATATATCAAAATGAGACTGAAGCTTTAAAACACATTTACAAATATTATAAGGGTTCATACAAGATTTAAACCATATTTACAGCAGTGAAAACTTATCTAATAACTATTGCTGCTAAAAACTGTTAGAAGCAGCACCACTACAACAACACTTAAATTTTTGAGTTGTGTTTTTTTTCTTTTTTTTTTAAAGCAATTGTCTCAAACATCATATACTATGAAACTTTTGTAGTTTCACATTGATGGGGAATCTCCTAGATGATAACTCCATCACCGCATCACTTATAAATAATTTTGATCATGCAAATGAAAATATCAAATCATGAAAATGAAGATCAAGTTTCTGATCCTATCTCTAACACTCTCCATATTTCTTGGTCTGATACCCCAACTTGCTTATGCTTAAAATTCTGGTTTATACTACCGTAGGCCACACAACAATGCATCTATAAAAGTGAGAGGGATCAGACCTTTAATGTGGAAGGCGAATATGTCCCAAATAGCAGAGAAATTAGCAAAATCATGTGGTAAAGAGAAGGCAACAGGTTTCATGGGCTCAAGTGGCATTGATGCAACATCTATTGCAAATGGATGGATAGCTGAGAGAAAGTGTTATGAGCCTTTGAGCAGATCGTGCAGATGTAATTGCGAATGCAAGCACTACAAAAATATTACGTGGAAAGATACATAAGTTCTCGGCTGTGGATGCCAAATTGTCCAAATTGCATGGCCTACACTATTTGTATGTACTGGCCAGGAACAAAGTAATCTGTTGAAGAAAATCATGAAGGAAATTTACTGTCAGAAGCAGGGAAATGCAGTTAATAAATAGCATAGTTAACAGGTTGTAATTTATGTTCGAATTATAAACAATATGATTGTACCAATTTTGCATTTATAGGAAATATGCATGTATAATGCTAGTACTTTAATTAATTGTTGGGGTAACTGTGCTAACGACTACTGATCTACAATGAGAGTAAAAAATAGGAATATTATACACAAAAGAGATGATATTTTGCATTGACACGAAAAATAATATCATGCATATATATTACATATAGTATGTCAAAGTGTGAGAAAGTAGTGATGGAAAACATTAAAAGGTGAAATTAAAACAAATTCTAAATCATATGAATCAATATGCATAAACGCCTCTAACTACTATAATTGACAGGATATTAAGACTTTAGTTCTGTAAATATATATTACTTGAGTTTGGTTTTTTTTATTATACATTTATGTGAACGATGGAAACTCTTTGTCAATTTGTTACTTTAAAAGAACTTCATGATCCTAAACTACGTTCAAAAACCTCCATGTAAGTCATCAAACGATACTTAGAAATTGACAGGCAGACGTAAAAATTCATTTGAAATAAGTTTGCTCAGCATTCCATATGTCTATGTTATATATCTAATACTGAAATCACATAATATACATGTAGGAAATAAAATGCCGACATTCATTTAAAACAAATAGCAATAGCTGATCTGAAAATTAAAGAAATAATATAGTTCAATACATATTTTTTACTAAAATGAAAATCATTGTAACTATCATGAATCTTCAAACAGGCCCTAAAACCAAAATTTCAATTTCAATTTCATTGCTATTTCATTTAGTGGAATCAATACAATTTGGCAAATACACTAGCATTTCATTCATCATGGCCATTTCATTCCGCAAATTCAATTCCATTACCATTTCATTCAACAAACATTTACCATTTCCATTTCACCAAGTCAATTTCATAAAAGGATATTACTTTAGTAAAAAAATTCATTTCAACCTAAATTTGATTATTCATTAATTCATTCAACACAGAGAAAAATCAGCAGCAACGTTTAGCTGCGTTCATGTCAAGAACTAATTTAAGTAAACATTGAATAACAACCTTCAGATCAGTGCAAAACTAAATTGGGGTTAATAAATTGCCCATTTCCATCGATCAATGCAAGAAACGGAGGAAGTTGTGCAAGAGCAGGGCAAAAATCGGATGTCGCGGAGTGTGGACCACTAATCTGGAGGGGTATGGTAAAAGAAAGTTAAAATTTGGAGCAAGAGGCTTAAAAACAGTATGGATTAATTTTCGTAGAAAAAGAATGCATTTCTGATGAGGTCACCTTTTTTGGTGAGCTCACCATTCTTGAGTGGACTGAAATCGCTCTCATCTACTCCTTTCCATCAAGTTTTCTCCCACATATAATTTGTAAATTCATTGGTTTTCAACTAACATGGCATGGTGGCTTCTTAGGCAAATCCAAGATGCAGTTAGTTAAAGTGGGAGTAAAACATGAGATGGATGGGCAAAATTGAAAATGAAGTGGAATGAAGTCGCGATTTGTTGAACTAGGCAAAACCCTACTTTCCGATCCGCCATTAACAAAGGAAGCAGGCTATATTTTTTTTCTGAAGTGAAAGGCAAACAAAGGCAGACATCGTGAATTATGTTCCAGCGGGAAAATGAAAATGTGGGACAAAAGAGGTGAGGCGGTGAAGGAAAATCAGATTCACGCGGATTGAAAACATAGGTTGTTGGAATGTATTCATGCGGAATACTAATTTTATTAATTTTTTAATTTGAATATCTTTGTAGCTATTGTAACACAATTTGATATCTATGCTAACACATTGGAGGATGCATTGCAATAGACAAAAATCAGCATAGCTGTGGCAACACCTTGGATTTTTGTTGCAGTAGGCCATCTATGGCGTAACGACCAAAGCGAGATCTAACAATATATACAATATCAACACAGGCTGAAGCAACAACTGGCTCCCTAATCCTCCTTGGAGTCATGAACTGAAGGTCCTAAAAGCTCTATCCCCTCCGGCTCTTGGGCTGCCTCACCCATATCCCAACTTGGCTCACCCAGATTCCAACAGAGTGACAGATACTCCTCTACCCAAAAATCATCTGGATCCTCATCCATAATCTCCTCTTCCTGAATATCAAGCCAATAATCATCCGAAACCTTGGGGTCCTCCTTATCAAGCTCATAGTCGGCATCGTAGCCAGCCTCTTTCATCTACGGATCCTTCTCTGGTTCATCATCCTCATCAATTTCTAACGCAAGATCCCACACAGGTGGTTCCCCCGGCACTACAGGTTGTGAAAAATCTTCTAATAGAATATCCATCTCCTGCTCCATCTGATGCTCATCCCATACTGACCCAACTAACTCTGGCTGTGGTAACTTAGGCAATGCCCACTCAGGCTCCTCATGAATAGCCTTTGGAACAACCTCAGAAATAAAGTCAGGGATAATCTCCATCATCTATAGCTGTCGACTGTCCGCTATAGGTAGTGTTGTCGGGAATGGATCACCTATAACGACATAACCATCTGAATCAAGCTCAAGCCGTCGTCTACCAACATCCAATCATCATAAGCACCTAAATCCTCAGGCTCTATGGAATCTGCCTCCACTGGGACATGCTCCGGATCTAAATCTAAAGCCTCTATTGGTCTAAAGGCCGAGGTGACATCTGATAGGTACTTATCATTGCTGTTATGCTCTATCGTATCTGAAGAACTATCTAAGTGATCCCTACTCTGGGAGACTGACAAACTATCATCTGAGCAATCAGAAGAACTACTGATGTAGAAGGCTCTCTGAATCATGCCAAGTACTATAGAACTGAAAGCTGCTTACCCCTCTATAATTTAAATAAAGAGCTTCTAGTTAGAAAATAAGTGTAGACTAACCTTTTAAATACATTTTCTAAAACCTTTTAGTAACTTTATTTAATCCTTCGCAAAGTTTTACTAAGTTTACCCTACTTAGCTTTTAAATCTATAATCACTTTCCCTTTTGATTACTAAGTGTATAGATGAATATTTTAGTTTTCTTATACCTCATAGCTGGACTTATCTAAGTATATACTTATACTTTTCTTAATTAGTTAGACTAATTACCACACCACAACAACAATAAAATTTATTGATTTTCTCTTCAAATTTAGATGTTATCAAAATACATACCTTTTGTATACCCTCTTTTTACATTCAAAATACTTTTTCTAAACTAAAATCATAAATATGTTTCTCATACGTAATACTCTCAACTCATTTTAGGGCACTACTAACCCTATCTCTAATGAGCTACTCATCACAAGATACTACTGATCCTAACTCTAACGAGTCTTTACTCCACAGAGCCAAGGTTTACCGCTAAACCAAAGCTCTGATACCACCTGCGATGACCCGCGGACCCTCACCATTTGAACCGACCATAAACCAAAAAGTAAGCATCCTCAAAATGTCCTGCGATAAACTGAATTTTCGATCTTTGATAGTCAATATTTACCACATCCTCGATGTTCACGTAACGTAAAATCAAATATCGCAAACTTAATCCATCGAGGTTTATCAGAGCAAACACAACGGAATAAAATGAGAGACAATAATAGAATCTCACAGCGGAATAAAACAAAATATAATATTTAAATATAACTTTATAGCTGAAACATTACATTGGAAAAACATTTAAATAATCGGAGTAAATATACCATGGATAGTTACAAACTCTATCCTCACATAATACAACCATGACATTTAAGTATTGATAGTAGAATATGCCTTGCCTTCTGACGAAGAATGCCAGCTTTTTTTGTAATTGTTTGAGTACTCCTCGAATCCTGCCTAAACCTGAAATACACTTGGATCTGACCCAACTGCCAAAACACTTAAGTCAGGCTTGGGTTAACCAGCTTGTGAGCTAGATAACAAACCATACATATATCAAACAATCATAAAAAGGGTTTCAAACTTTGTGCATGCTTTTTCGAAAATGAAGCTACCATAAGGTACGTATCCTATCACATAATGCAAGCGCACACCATTTGGAGCAACTTTTACCTAATGATAACCAAATATGCTTAGTACGCGAAAATCATTGGATATTATCATTAATGTCTATGTAGAAATCACTTTCGAAAGTAAATGCATAAATCTTAGTTGATGCAGATACCCATGTATTACGCCTACATACATATATTACAACTAAAACCGTAAAGGTTCGTCTTGGAGGTTGGATTCCAATTATGACTAAGGCAAATGATTTCCTTAACTGATTCAGGTACGCCTCTAGCAGGATATCCCAAGAACCAACAGATGATCCCTTTTATCTGTAGCGGCAAAGTTGGCCCACCTATACCAGCTGTAGTTCGGGTTTCTCCTAAACATAATGTCTCCCGGTCATAAGCAACCATTATACGAGGCGCCTCGATTGATCTCCACATAAAGTAAATTGCCTAGGCTTCGCACCATAAATCACTTTCTCAACTAGATGGAAACGTTTGTCCTTAACTCTGCGGTACTTCATCCTGTTTCGGCTTATTTTCGGGTTGTAAGGCCCTGAAGTCAAGTTCCACATAGCTCTTCTTTTCAACAAAAACTTTGATATATCTGCCAGCAGCACTTAGAATACCACACTGTCAAATCACAATATATAATTGGTATCTATTAATATATAACCCTCTGAGTACATATGTCCCAGAGGAGGGTGTTAAGCTAAAAGGATTGATCCTTCGCCACCAAGATGATATATCATCAATAGAAACCTATTTATTATGTCGTAAAGTACAATGTCATACATATATCCCATGCATTCGTTCTGGATTTTGAACGAAACCGAAGACACTTTATTCCACGACCCTGCCTGGGTGTGAAAGCCCTTGCAATCTGAACCGCTCCAAGTATGGTTAGATCGTTGTTACTTAAATCTCATAATGGGTGGCCGTCCGAGACAACAACGGGCAATCCAGCCGATGTGAAGGTCTCTAATCTTCAGTCACAGTCTTCGCCATTTTCAATTGCTCTTATTATGTCGTATATTTATTCACAATGGGTAGAAACCCCGTCTTTCCAAATAACTAGGGCATGTTTCAAATCATTAGATACATAGGGTATCATGAGTCTCATTCCACTTTGGATTATTCTCTTACTCAAATCACTTTTTGTATTGGGTATACTCGTTTAAATCTTATCAAAGATTTACATACTTTAAACTCTTGTTTAAATCTTTCCTTGAAAATCATTTCAAATGATCATAAAATCTTATTTCACAAATTTAACTCAAACCAAGATTTCTATGCTTTACTGGAATTATTAAACCTCAAGAAAATGTAACTTCTCAAACTATTGTCCCATTCCCATCATATCCATACCATGAAGCAAAACTTACAGTACTCCATATTTAATTGCCCCCGTATTTTTGTACATTTTACATGGTGAGAATGGGAAAAAAATAAAGCGACAGTGGTTTAGTACATAGAATTGGAGGTTAGAGCATTATTGTTTCGAAGATCCAATCTGGATCCACGCATGACTGTTGTCTGAGTAAGTTCAGGATCGAATTGGTTCAAGGCACAACGTTATTTGAGATCTGACCGTAATTTGAACCTGTCATGAAAACACTGACAAATGTTACTGGAGTTCATGCTTCTAAGTTCTAACCATCAATCTCCGAATCCACTTTATAACGCCAGGGATGCACAAACTTGTATAATTCATTAGATGGTCTAATCTTTAATTCGATTTTACTAACTTGTTGACATATTGTTATAATATACATCTTGATATCACTAATTTAATTACCATATCTGTGATATTTTATGAACAAATATATACTAGTTTTATGAGATTGGGAAAATATATTTATATAAAATCCCTCATTGATTGACTACTCAATAATAAGTTACCTTCAGTAATGTACTATTACCGAATGCGATTGTGCTTTCATATTTAATTCTTTACAGTAATTTAGCCAACTTAAACAACTATATAATGAGATACATGCATGTAACAAACTCATTAAACATAATTTGTTATGTTTAGTTTGTTAATAAATAAATGTACTGATATACAAGATTATACATATCTACAATTTTCTGAACTAATCAGTCAATATCTTTTCACATATATATGCCCATAAATCGAATTATGATCAAGTACATGCTTACTATTTACTATCAATATTGTGAATTTTATCTATAATAATTTAGAATGATGCACTTGATTAATTTATTTCATAGGAACAGGTGCTAACAAGTACATTAAGATTTTCTCCTACCACTACAAATACCCCTCTACATCTTATACTAGCAATCATTTTCATTGATACTTGTCAATACTCAATTGACACATCTGAGACATTCAAAATGCATAGCGCTCTCACCATGTTATCACTTACAGTTATTGCTCTCATTGCATCTCCAACTGTACATTGTTCATTATCCTGTCAAGCAATAGAATCGTCTTTAGGTATGTGCATAAGCTATGCAAGAGGCCAAGCCATATTACCCATTCATTGTTGTGATGAAGTAAGAGGTTTACATACTATAGCAAAAAAAAAGTATTTCAGATCGACGACAAATATGCACATGTACTAAGTCCTGGCTTGTTCAAAACCCTAAGGTTAACCATACCCGCGTTTATGCCATCCCTAGTGCATGCGGTGTTAATGTTCCATATGTTATTAGCCCTTCTATGGATTGCTCATGGTATGACATTTGGTTCTTCTTTTTACCAATAGTTTTAATAAACAAACAAATAAAAAAAATCTTTCTATAGCTAATTTTTAGCATTGTACCTTATATGTTCAAGAACTTATGCTATTTCAGATGGTAATGTCTCTGACAAATTTATTTCGCAGGTTGAAGTGAGATTGTAACACCCCACACCCGCTATGGTCACTCACTATGGGAATGCCATAGCATCGGTGGAGTATTTTAGTGAATATAGAACAGAAAAATTACACCAAGACAGATATAAATAGTACTTGAAATTTTAAAACATCATCTCATAACAGCGGGAATAAACATGTCTGGTTACATCATAAAGCCATGATAAAAGTCAAGTACAATATCCGTCAAAATAAAGAAGTACATAATCCCACTCTCTCATACAATAGCCATAACAAAAGAAAAGATAACAGGATAACTGGAGCTTTACATCTACCCAAGCTTCCAAAGGCTGGAACAGCAATCCGATCAAGCTCTACTACCGCTAGGATCCACCGCAGGACCTGAGGGTTGGGAAAAAGATAAAAACAACGGGGTCAGACATAAGTCTGAGTGAGCCCTATAACCTTAACAATACAATTATTAAAGTAATTAGGGTATGACATGAACTCGGTACGGTACCTTTGGGGATAATGACTACACTAAGTAGCCAACAACATAGGATGAACTAAGATAACCGTCAGGACGCATCTACCCACCCAAGGATAATTACTAACTGCACCACACCAGTCATTCCTACTTAAAGGTTGATCCCTTCCAAGGACTTAGAAAATTTCTCTAATAATTTCATGTACTCCTAGCCCACTACATAGGTGCCGTCTGCCCCTATCTCCACTAGGTGTACTCAGTAATTCTTACCCAGTAGTTTCGTGTACCCCTACATAGGTGCCGTCTGCCCCTATCTTCACTAGGTGTACCCACTACTCCCCATCGATCGGCTCCCTACCGTAGATACCCGTGCTGGTCCCACAGTGGGGTGTATCACTCCCCTAAAGTGGCTACCCAATACTATCAACGGTGCACGGCTTTATATCTACTTGATGCAACAACGACTTATCTACCAGCCCGGGCCCACACACGCATATGAAGCCCGTTGGACTTGCGTTGCCACCGCTAACCCGTTTTGGCCTCTTATAGTCAAGCCCAATATGCGTGTCCCGTCACTCGATATGGATCGAGCCCACAAAGATACGTTTGGGATATTGGTTGAAATGGGCCCCCACAAGCTACCCACTTAAGCTTGTCAAATATCTAGTGTATCCCACTTAACCCTTTAATCATGTTTAATTACATGTTTCCACTTGGTTAAGTATTCTAATCGTATTTTCTATTGCCACCCAAGGCAACCCACTAGATTCCACATGCCACCCAAGGCAACCACAAAATTCCCTCATGCCACCCAAGGCACCCACTTAACCCCTCATGTCCCACTACATGCTACCATGGTTAAGTGTTTCTTAATTAATTAAGACTGTGATCTCCCATAAAGACCTCCCACATTAGACTGGCTGTTATGACCGCCTGGTTAAGCCGGTAGAACCCGGGCAGTCTTACGTCATATCAGAGTCTAACCTCGTGTCTTTACCTTAATCACGTATTTAATTTATGGCTAAGACCTCTCACATTGGGCTAACATTTGTAGCAACTGGTTAAGCCGGTCGGGTCCGGGCAGTTTTACACTACAAATGAGTCCAACCTCGTGTCTTAGTCGATTAATTACACCTAATTAATCACCCCCATATTAATTATCCCTAATTAATATCAATTTTACCATAACATGGGTAGACCTAACTCAATAGGTAAATTCCCATGGGGTAGACCTAACTCAATAGGTAAATTCCCACCTATGGTAATTTATTTTTATGGTATGCTTAATCATACCCAATCATTCATTTATTAACATATTTACCCACCCCATCGTTCCCCACGTAAATCGTTCTCATTTCATGACATAATAAAAGGGGAAGATCCATCACACATATCATGGGTTTAGCATATAACTTTGTCATGGGTTAAGAGGATGTCAACTTGCATATATGAACACATATTAACCCAACTTGCTCTTAAGCATCTACATAACTTGCATAATTATTCACATGACCTCATAAGCATGCATAACATGGTAGTCTTGCATTTGAGCATACACCTAACTTGCATAATCATTCACATAACCTCATATGCATGCATAACATGTTAATCTTGCATTTAAACATACACATAACTTGCATCATTATTCACATAACTTCATATGCATGCATAACATATTAATCTTGCATTTGAACATACACATAACTTGCATATTTATTCACATACTTCATATGCATGCATAACATGTTGCAAAATAGATCAATGTCCAACTTAGTGTTTTGCATCATAATCATCATGAAACATAGCACCAAACTTGCATAAAGATATAACATTAAACTTGCATAAAAATGTCATGAACACATACACCAAACTTGCATGACATAGAGCATATAACTTGCAAAACACATGACATATACAATATTAAGCTTGCATAAACACATTGATCCACAAACATAACCATACATCATCATATCCTATCTTAATCAATTTAACAATTGATTATTAAGGGGATAGAAGCTCACCAAAACAAAATTAGCAAACTAATGAAGAAGATTAAGAGGCTAGAAGTTGATTTAGAATGCTATCCCTTCTCTAATTTTGATGGAGGCTCTCTCAAGTTTCAATTGGCCATAGTTTAGTTACTAGATTTAATTATGAATGAATTAGGGTAGGGTTAGGGTCTTATTTATAGGATTAGGTGAGTGTTTTAGGCCCTTAGATTAACCCTAGATTAGATTAGGACCCTTAGATTTAGGAAATCTCTAGAACCAGCCCTCCTAGCCAGCCTGAAAACCAACCTGGTGCAACCTCGTGCACCCAGGTTCACTGAACGGTGCCACCCTGTCGACAGGCAAGTCGACAGGCATGTCGACACCCCTGTCGACAGGCCTGTCGACAGCCCTGTCGACATGGGTTGGGCGGGAAGCTTCCCGCCTGACCCCGCCTGGCCCATTCCAAATCTGAATATTTGAATTTTTAAATCTGTTTTAGTTTTAAATTTTCTGCAAACTTCTTTGGGCCATAACCGGGCCATACGGACTCCGATTTTCGAAAACTCGGACTCTATTTCGCGTATTTTTCCGAGACGAACGCAATAACGCAGCCCGTTACCCCCAATTCCCACGTCTGAGATTATTTATCCTGTAATTAGTGAATTTTAGTATTAACTAAAATTCGGGGTGTTACATTCTCCCCTCCTTAAAGGATTTCGTCCCCGAAATCTCTAAGCTAAGGAGAATGCATATCCTACCATCCAAACAACCATCTACTCAATCCATCAAACACGGGCATCCATTGTCCTTAGAACAATTTCTAATGATGTATGAGCATATGCAAAGAGTGTGTGTATATCTTCCCTATCTAATGTATGAACATATGCAAACCATGATAGTGCCATGCATCCATTATGTATGCGAGAAAACCCTATCGACACATACAATATCTACATGAGTGCACAATCATTCACCAAAATGCATCATCCATGTGATAACACAACCATTATACATCCATAAATATTTTCCTACACATAATTTTATGCAATATGCAATATGAAGTGACTGAGCCGATCTAGTGCCTAGAGTGTGTGTATATGCATCCACGAGCAACCACTAGCAAACACTTGCATCCATCAACCATAACATGTCTCAAACACATGTTTCAACCATAGGTTTACCCTATCTAAAGGTCAAAGGTACTAACGAGAGGACATACCAAAGATAAGATAAGTACTAGACAAGCGATAAAGGAGAAAGTAAAGACATACCCTCAAAAAGAAATGGGTACAATGAACGCATCTTCGCTTCCGTCTCCCAAGTTGCGTTGCTCTCATCTTCTCCCCATTGCACCTTGACTAGTTGAACCTCTCTGTTTCTCAACTTTCTAGTTTCTGACCCAAGGATGCGAGTAGGAGCTCGTCGAATAGTCGCATCACGCTCTACCTCTACATCTCTAAGGAAGCTCGGTTCTACCACCTCTGCCGTCTCATGTAAGCATTTCCTCAGATGTGATACATGGAATACATCATGAACACCGCTAAGTCTGTCGGGCAACTCCACCCTATATGCCATCCGTCCAATCCTTTCCTTGATAGAAAACGGCCCAACAAACCTTGGTGCTAACTTCCCAACGGATCCGAAGCGAACAACATTTCTCAACGGAGATACCTTAACAAAAACCATATCCCCAACCTCAAACTCAAGATCCGTCCTTCTCTTGTCCGCATAGGATTTTTGCCTATCCTGCGCTGCTTTCATCCTTCTCCGAATCAAGCCAATCTTCTCAGAAGTCTCCCTAACCATATCAGGCCCAAGCAAGATCTTATCCGTAGATTCCCACCAACATGTAGGTGATCGACAAGGCCTTCCATAGAGAGCTTCGAAAGGAGCCATACCAATACTGGACTGAAAGCTGTTATTATATGCGAACTCCACCAATGGAAGATGCTCTTCCCATGTACCTCCAAAATCTAAGATACAAAGCCTCAAAAGGTCTTCTAGAACACGATTCACCCTCTCAGTCTGGCCGTCCGTCTGAGGATGATATGCGGTGCTCAGACACAATTGAGTCCCCACTGCTTCTTGCAAACTTCTCCAGAACTCACTAGTGAAGATGGGATCTCGATCACTCACTATGCTAGAGGGTACCCCATGCAATCGAACTATCTCTCGAAGATATACTGAAGCTAACCATGGAGCGGTCCTCTTACTCTTCACAGGTATGAAATGGGCGCTCTTAGTAAGTCTATCTACCACCACCCAAATTCCTGTATTACCCTTCCTCGATCTGGGTAACCCGTCAATAAAGTCCATCGAGACGCTATCCCACTTCCATTGCGGAACCTCCAATGGGTGAAGCAACCCACCTGGTTTCCTTTGCTCCGCCTTCACTTGCTGGCACACCAAGCATCGAGCTACATATTCGGCCACATCTTTCTTCATACCGGCCCAGAAGAAAACCCTCTTCATATCTTGGTACATCTTGTCCCCACCGGGATGAATGGTCATCCTAGAACGGTGTGCATCATCAAGAATAACCTTCCTCAACCCTTCATCTTGCGGTACACAAAGTCTACCGTCTCTACGCAAGCACCCCCTATCGTCTAGGGTGTACCTACTCAAATGGCTGGACGACTCCCCCCTTATGAGCTTCTCTATCAACTCAACCAACTGTGGGTCGTCCCTCTGGGCTTCCCCAATCCGCCCTAAAAGAGTAGGCCTAACTTCCAAGGAAGCTAGCAAACCGGGTACATAATCAATGGAAGGTCTGAAATCAAACATCGAGATAAACTCCAAGCTTTGTCGTTCCACGAACAATGGACTCAAGGACAACCTCTTCCTGCTTAGGGCGTCCGCCACCACGTTACCCTTGCCAGGGGTATACGCTATCTCGAAATCATAAGATGCTAGGAACTCCATCCACCTTTGCTGTCTTAAGTTTAGATCCTTCTGAGAGAACAAGTACTTCAAGGATTTATGGTCAGTGAACAACTCGAATCTCTCACCAAGAAGATAATGGCGCCAGATCTTAAGCGCAAAAACAATAGCGGCCAACTCTAGATCATGGGTAGGGTAATTTTTCTCATGTGGCCTTAACTGCCTTCCACCATAGGCTATTACCCTTCCCTCTTGCATTAAGACTGCACCAAGTCCTGTCCCACAGGCATCGGTATAGACAACAAATGGCTTGCTCCCATCTGGCAACACTAAAACTGGAGCCGTGGTTAAAGCTCTCTTTAACCGTCGGAACGCATCATCACAATCTACGTCCCATGCAAAAACAAGATTCTTCTTCGTTAAGCGGGTTAATGGGGCTGATATCTTCGCGAAGTCCTTAATAAACTTCCTATAATAACCCGCCAACCCCAAGAAACTTCTTACTTCGGTAGCATTTCTAGGAACCTTCCAATCTTGGACTGATACTACCTTCGCGGGATCCACAGCTATCCCTTCCTTGGAGACCACGTGCCCCAAGAACCGCACTTCCTTCCTCCAGAAGTGACATTTAGAGAATTTAGCCTTAAGGCTATGTGCTCGAAGAGTCTTCAATACTTCCCCAAGATGTAGGGCATGCTCTTCTTCACTCTTAGAAAATACTAAGATATCATCCACAAAGACCACCACGAATTTATTAAGGAACTCCCTGAATACCCTACTCATCAAATCAACGAAATATGCAGGGGCGTTCGTCAACCCAAATGGCATCACCAACCACTCATAGAAACCATCCGGAGTTCTAAAGGCAGTCTTGTCTATGCTATCCTCAGCCACCCTCAACTGATGAAACCCCGTGGCCAAGTCCAACTGAGAAAATACTGAAGCGCCAACCAACTGATCGAAAAGATCATCTATTCTCGGCAATGGGTGTCTATTCTTCTTTGTGAGCTTGTTGAGTTCTCTATAGTCTACACAAAGTCTGAGGGACCCATCTGCCTTCGTAGCAAAAACTACTGGAGCACCCCACTCCGATATGCTCCGTCTTATGAACCCCTTCTCAAGCAACTCCCCTACTTGCTTATGGAGTTCCCTCCTCTCACGAGGAGCCATGTGGCGCACTGGTAAGGATACCGGTTTAGCATTGTCCACCAGATATATTCGGAAGTCAATCTCCCGCTTCGGAGGTAAGCCCCTCACCTCCTCAAACACATCCGGATATTCCCGGATCACTCTAACAGATTGCAAACTCTCGACCGAAGCGTCAAGCGATTCAAGATAACTTAGCATAACAGAATCCCTGGGATTACAAGAGATCTCGAGAGTGTTACCCAAGCGGGTCATGAGCCTAACAACTCTCCTTTCGCAATCAAGAACGGCACCATTACTGGATAATTACTGGATAACCAGTCCATGCCCAAAATCAACCCATAGCTCGTGAAGCCCAACACAAAAGCATCACATCTAAACTCAATGCTAAGTATAGAAATCCTCAAACCCAAACATATCATGGACAAATAAGTGGAGCCCCCAATTGGGTTTGAAACAACCAAGGGATCATCTACCAGACTGGTGTCTAAGTGCAGTGACTCAACTAATGATGATGAGATAAACGAATGCGATGCGCCTGAATCAAACAATGTACGGACAGGATGATCAAATAGAAAAACCAGACTTTCCACGGAAATATTTCTACCTCTTTCCTGAATCGGTGGAACCGCGAGAGCCTGTACTTGCCCCCTAGCCTGACCCGGTGCCATAAGAGCTTGCACCTGTCCTCCTGAGGTAGATCCCGTCCTTTGCCCCTTCTTGGGACAGTCTTTCACAAGATGCCCTGCTTCGCCACAGTGGAAGCAGCCAGTCTTCTTCTTCTTGCGACAATCCTTGCTTAGGTGGCCAGGTGTCCCACAATTGAAACGCTTCTTCTTTTTGCTCTTGCCACCGTTGCCTTTCCCACCTTTGCTTTGTTGTTGTTGCTGAGGTCTCTTTTGATCTCCCTTCTTCTCGGGTGCCTGACTAGCATTGGGACCCTTCCCTTCTTCATACATGAGTGCCATGTCAACTAGCTTCTCAAAGGTGGCCCCCATAGGGATATGAGTCATAGCCAACCCATGCATCGGTTCATTCAAGCCTTTCACGAACCGCAAAGCCTTCTTCTCCGGTGTATTCACCATATCTAGGCCAAACCTTGCCAATTGATTAAACTTGTTAACATATTCCTTCACCGAAAGATTTCCTTGCTTTAGAGTCAAGAATCTCTCCATATACAAGTTCTCCTCCGCCCTTGAGAGAAACTTTGCCACAAATCTTTGCCTGAAATCCGCCCAAGAGTCAACGGGGCGTTCTCCATTAGTGACCTCCCACCAGAATGAGGCCTCTCCCTTCATTAACCAAGCAGCCAACTTGACTTTCTTTCCTTCTTCCATCTCAAAGATATCTATCAACTCTTCCACCTCCTTAAGCCAATCTCTAGCCTCCACAAAAGTTTCAGATCCTTGAAAAGGTTTCCCTCCCATAGCTTTAAACTCCTTACAAGTCTTAGCAAAAGCATCCGTGCGAGGAGGAGGGGGAGGAGGAAGATCGGGTGCTACGGTTGGTGGAGGAACATTTGCTGGACCCGTAGTGGTGGCCCTAGCCTCCATCAATCTCCTATACCATACTGGTATCGTCACACCCTCCGGAAAATTAAGATTCTCGGCCATGCTGAAACGAAAAAGGAAAGATTCAAAACGGAGAATTCGAAGGATATAGATATGGCTATTGGGGATTATGCTTTTCTTTCAAAAACTTTTCTCTTTAAAAGACATGTTTTTGAAAATATCCTTTCCAAAAATGTTTTAGAAAAATAGTTTTCTAAAAATTTTATCTGTTCCGGTAAACCTGGCTCTGATACCACGTGTAACACCCCACACCCGCTATGGTCACTCACTATGGGAATGCCATAGCATCGGTGGAGTATTTTAGTGAATATAGAACAGAAAAATTACACCAAGACAGATATAAATAGTACTTGAAATTTTAAAATATCATCTCATAACAGCGGGAATAAACATGTCTGGTTACATCATAAAGCCATGATAAAAGTCAAGTACAATATCCGTCAAAATAAAGAAGTACATAATCCCACTCTCTCATACAATAGCCATAACAAAAGAAAAGATAACAGGATAACTGGAGCTTTACATCTACCCAAGCTTCCAAAGGCTGGAACAGCAATCCGATCAAGCTCTACTACCGCTAGGATCCACCGCAGGACCTGAGGGTTGGGAAAAAGATAAAAACAACGGGGTCAGACATAAGTCTGAGTGAGCCCTATAACCTTAACAATACAATTATTAAAGTAATTAGGGTATGACATGAACTCGGTACGGTACCTTTGGGGATAATGACTACACTAAGTAGCCAACAACATAGGATGAACTAAGATAACCGTCAGGACGCATCTACCCACCCAAGGATAATTACTAACTGCACCACACCAGTCATTCCTACTTAAAGGTTGATCCCTTCCAAGGACTTAGAAAATTTCTCTAATAATTTCATGTACTCCTAGCCCACTACATAGGTGCCGTCTGCCCCTATCTCCACTAGGTGTACTCAGTAATTCTTACCCAGTAGTTTCGTGTACCCCTACATAGGTGTCGTCTGCCCCTATCTTCACTAGGTGTACCCACTACTCCCCATCGATCGGCTCCCTACCGTAGATACCCGTGCTGGTCCCACAGTGGGGTGTATCACTCCCCTAAAGTGGCTACCCAATACTATCAACGGTGCACGGCTTTATATCTACTTGATGCAACAACGACTTATCTACCAGCCCGGGCCCACACACGCATATGAAGCCCGTTGGACTTGCGTTGCCACCGCTAACCCGTTTTGGCCTCTTATAGTCAAGCCCAATATGCGTGTCCCGTCACTCGATATGGATCGAGCCCACAAAGATACGTTTGGGATATTGGTTGAAATGGGCCCCCACAAGCTACCCACTTAAGCTTGTCAAATATCTAGTGTATCCCACTTAACCCTTTAATCATGTTTAATTACATGTTTCCACTTGGTTAAGTATTCTAATCGTATTTTCTATTGCCACCCAAGGCAACCCACTAGATTCCACATGCCACCCAAGGCAACCACAAAATTCCCTCATGCCACCCAAGGCACCCACTTAACCCCTCATGTCCCACTACATGCTACCATGGTTAAGTGTTTCTTAATTAATTAAGACTGTGATCTCCCATAAAGACCTCCCACATTAGACTGGCTGTTATGACCGCCTGGTTAAGCCGGTAGAACCCGGGCAGTCTTACGTCATATCAGAGTCTAACCTCGTGTCTTTACCTTAATCACGTATTTAATTTATGGCTAAGACCTCTCACATTGGGCTAACATTTGTAGCAACTGGTTAAGCCGGTCGGGTCCGGGCAGTTTTACACTACAAATGAGTCCAACCTCGTGTCTTAGTCGATTAATTACACCTAATTAATCACCCCCATATTAATTATCCCTAATTAATATCAAGTTTACCATAACATGGGTAGACCTAACTCAATAGGTAAATTCCCATGGGGTAGACCTAACTCAATAGGTAAATTCCCACCTATGGTAATTTATTTTTATGGTATGCTTAATCATACCCAATCATTCATTTATTAACATATTTACCCACCCCATCATTCCCCACGTAAATCGTTCTCATTTCATGACATAATAAAAGGGGAAGATCCATCACACATATCATGGGTTTAGCATATAACTTTGTCATGGGTTAAGAGGATGTCAACTTGCGTATATGAACACATATTAACCCAACTTGCTCTTAAGCATCTACATAACTTGCATAATTATTCACATGACCTCATAAGCATGCATAACATGGTAGTCTTGCATTTGAGCATACACCTAACTTGCATAATCATTCACATAACCTCATATGCATGCATAACATGTTAATCTTGCATTTAAACATACACATAACTTGCATCATTATTCACATAACTTCATATGCATGCATAACATATTAATCTTGCATTTGAACATACACATAACTTGCATATTTATTCACATACTTCATATGCATGCATAACATGTTGCAAAATAAATCAATGTCCAACTTAGTGTTTTGCATCATAATCATCATGAAACATAGCATCAAACTTGCATAAAGATATAACATTAAACTTGCATAAAAATGTCATGAACACATACACTAAACTTGCATGACATAGAGCATATAACTTGCAAAACACATGACATATACAATATTAAGCTTGCATAAACACATTGATCCACAAACATAACCATACATCATCATATCCTATCTTAATCAATTTAACAATTGATTATTAAGGGGATAGAAGCTCACCAAAACAAAATTAGCAAACTAATGAAGAAGATTAAGAGGCTAGAAGTTGATTTAGAATGCTATCCCTTCTCTAATTTTGATGGAGGCTCTCTCAAGTTTCAATTGGCCATAGTTTAGTTACTAGATTTAATTATGAATGAATTAGGGTAGGGTTAGGGTATTATTTATAGGATTAGGTGAGTGTTTTAGGCCCTTAGATTAACCCTAGATTAGATTAGGACCCTTAGATTTAGGAAATCTCTAGAACCAGCCCTCCTAGCCAGCCTGAAAACCAACCTGGTGCAACCTCGTGCACCCAGGTTCACTGAACGGTGCCACCCTGTCGACAGGCAAGTCGACAGGCATGTCGACACCCCTGTCGACAGGCCTGTCGACAGCCCTGTCGACATGGGTTGGGCGGGAAGCTTCCCGCCTGACCCCGCCTGGCCCATTCCAAATCTGAATATTTGAATTTTTAAATCTGTTTTAGTTTTAAATTTTCTGCAAACTTCTTTGGGCCATAACCGGGCCATACGGACTCCGATTTTCGAAAACTCGGACTCTATTTCGCGTATTTTTCCGAGACGAACGCAATAACGCAGCCCGTTACCCCCAATTCCCACGTCTGAGATTATTTATCCTGTAATTAGTGAATTTTAGTATTAACTAAAATTCGGGGTGTTACAGAGATGGTTTACATTTATTTATAGAGATTATCCAAAAGTAATAAAAATAAGGTACTGGTAGCTAGGATTTCTGGGATGACATTCTGTACATGTTTATAATTAAGCCTGGTTCAGCTCTTACAAACATTATTTTTATACTTTGTAAACTGTTTCTTACATTTATAATCATGTTTGGTGAGCTTCAATTCATTTGTCTGGAAGTATAAAATAAATGCAATTATTTAACAATTTATAACAAGAAGGAACACGAGATTATATTTTTTTTTTTTAAAAAGTATCCCACGTATCATAATACATTGTATCAAAGGTAATTTTTCACACCTAGCCTTGCCTTTCTCCTACATAACAAGCCCAGAATAAAAGTGTCTAGAAAAGATACCTATTCCAACGAAATTGCCTTCTCCTAGCTGTCTTTCCCTGTAGCCAGAAAGATTTTTTACAATTTTGCTTCTGTCTGCATGTTTTTTACAAGTCATTGGCACACCATCGTCCAGTCAGATATTAAATATTCGATATTTTACTATTGTTCGAACATTGTCTGTCTGTAATCCAGTCCATACGAACAGTGTTCGAACTTTATGCTTGTTTGGTCTGTATCCGTTCGAATCTCTTATAGGACATGACTAAGACTAGGACACACCTTCATCCGGTCTGGTTTGGCCCGTTTACACCCTTAACAATGTGATTTATCATTCTTTAGTTAGGTATGGTATGCCAAGAGAGCAAAGGAATATTACAATATTAAAAGGAGATTTAGAGAAGTACTTGTTTTAGTTCTACTTTTTAATTCAACCTTCTTACTTCCCCATAAAATGCAAAAAAAGGGGGAAAAAGAGGGGAAAAATCAGATATATCTAAAGCGGACGACATTATCATATTAATAGATGCACATTTTCAATAGATTCATTTCCATTTTAATGGACATGACTTTACACTTTAATAAATACGACTTTTCACTTTAGTAGATGTGATTTATGTAAATATCATTAAATCAAGTTCGATTTTAATAAATTTCTCCCTTAAACTCAAACAATTTGCATTCTTCATTTAAGCTATCATCTTACATTTTTCAAACAGCGTTTTTGGTAAGAGCTTAGTAAAGACATCCACTATTTGATCATGACTTGCAACATGACTTATTTGCACAATACATCGTAGAGTTGCTATACTGAGAATAGAGTGCAACAGAACAATCAACGACACCAATTTGTGGTATAAAAACACAATCCGACTTGCACACAAGCGGATGCAACAAACAACAAAAAGGAAAATAATAGATCAGAAAGTAAGGAAATTCGATTG
This sequence comes from Allium sativum, assembly GCA_030737875.1. Classification (NCBI taxonomy): domain Eukaryota; kingdom Viridiplantae; phylum Streptophyta; class Magnoliopsida; order Asparagales; family Amaryllidaceae; genus Allium; species Allium sativum. Next base: position 547,118,766 of record CM060915.1, on the reverse strand, counting down.
AGGCTTGCCTTAGCAATTTGTTTAAGACTTTTTATTAGCCTTCCAGCATACAGCAATCGAAGACTGCGCGAGACAGTGATGATTACGTCAGTCCGAGCAGAGAGATTTGGCAGCAATGATGTTTTTGATTTTCGGACAGAGAAAGAGGAAGAAGATCAGAAAAACTCATTAGGAATATGATCAGGATTCGTCATGTATTTATAATCTTCGAACAGCTACAGTAAACATTTGTCGCATCTGAACGGGCGGCACCCGTTCCTCTTCATCTGTTGACGGGCTGATAAACCCGTTTCGTGTTGGGTCGCACCCATGTTCATTGCCGTATCCAGTCAAAAAACTAATCAAAATTGGTTAAGTTTTTTGTAGCAAAAATAAGATCCCAAATCGATCCAGTCTGGTACGTGAACAGGCGGTGCGCACAGTGTGTTTGATTCACATGATATAGCTCCTCCCCTTTGCACCAAATTACCTGAACCTAAGAGCTAACATAGTGAATGAGGAATAGATATATATACATAGATCTTATCTTGTTTTGCCAATGTGGGACTAAAGTATATGCCGTTCATCTCTTTGAATTCTAACATACATTCCGTCACATGTTCCTAAATAAAATGGAAATGAACATCTGTATGTTAGCTTGTCTTATGATGCATTGCATTCTTTGCTAATTTAACTGTCGATTTATTATCGACTTGTATTTCGATTGTCTCGCATGTTGTTGGAGGTTTGACTCGTATAGCAAATTGTATTGAATGCATATATACGAAGATGCTGCCATATGCTCTGCTTTACATGTTGAGGACCTCCAAATCTATACAATAAACGCGTTGCCAACATGTTTAGAAAAATAGCATAAAATATTAGATAAACATCTAGTTAGCAATGCCACGATGCAACATATAGCAAGACAGTAATAGCAAACAACATATGACGTCCCTAAGAGCATCCCAACGCTATAACAGACGACGTCCCTAAGAGCATCCCAACGCTATAACAGATGACGTCCCTAAGAGCATCCCAACGCTATCGGTTGGGATGCATCAAATCAGTCGTATCAGGATACCCACACCATCACGGGGTTGCTCTGATTACTTTATCCGGCTTTGTAACAAAGCCGGATAAAGTAATCACACGGATCGCAATCCCCAATCGTTGGACTACGATCCGTGGTGTGGTGTGGAATTAAATCCACGCCACACTATTATCCGGCTTTATTAAAGCCGGATAAGATAGAAACTTTTCCAACTTAGCTTTTTTTTAAAACCAAATTTACTTATTTGGCTTTAAAAAGGCTGGATAAGATTGCATTACAAAGCAACCTACCGGGTTGCTTTGGCAATATTCGGGGTTGCCAAAGCAACCCGAACACGACGTGGGGACCCTCCGTTGGGGGTGGGTTGCTCCATGATCCACCCCGCGTTGGGATGATGGAAAGGAAACAAAAAAGTTTATCCGCTAATTAAACTTCTAGCGATGCTCTTTGCACTAGTGGATCAGAAATCAGGGCTTGAATAAACACCTTTTAAGAGAAATTATCTAGGGTGTATCCGGATTGGAAGATGCTGTATGTGGGGGAAGTGGATAGGGGAAGGCAAGGAATCTGTATGAATTATCAACATCTGAAGCATGTGGATGTGAATTTTTTTCAAAACATAATTAATTATGATTCAATGATTCAAAATTCTATATTCGATCACATGATCTCAAAAAATAATACACAAGTTTCCATAAAATATAAGTACTAAAAAAAATCCTTCAAGAGAGACATATTAAAATGTTCCCTTTTGTTGATCAAGGTATAATATTAGATATATAGATGAACTTTATGTCACTGCATACATTTGGCACAACAGTGGATAAATAGATCAACTAGCAATACCTCATGGATATCTTCGGAAATTTTATTTACAAGAAACATAAAGCCTTGAAACCTTACTCTCTAACTGCTCAAATAAGCATTTGAAAGTTAATGATGAAAAAAAAAAATCCATGGTCATATAATAAGTCTGGTATGAATAATATTTGTCATTTGGGTAAACATATATTTAATGAGACAGCACCATTGAGCATAACGGTTTCCCCCACTAGTGTCCTTTGAAAACATGTTAGTCAAATCTTGCTCCTACAATTATAATGTTTATAATAGACAACAATTATTACCAAATAAATGCATATATGCTACATTGCTAATCTTGGTAATCTATCAGTTCTTTATGGTTCTATCAGTGTCACTACAAACCTATAACATTGACTCGGGCCCACTAAAAAGTTCATCCTTTCACACTTATATTTTAAAAATTGAGTATTTATGTACAAAAATTTGTGTAGTACATATCATACTATCATGGTAAGAGATCCGACCGAATCGGACTCATAGTCTTTTGCATCCCGCCCTAACGTCTTAACCAGTGTGACAAGGATGCTTGTCGTTCCACACTTATTTTACCTAACAACTAGTATGATGCCCGCGCAGAAGACACAAATGTGAATCGTCTAATTTATGAGTTATTCATTGCATGTATCCTCTTAGTTAGTTTGTAAATTACACATAAATGTAAATTAATTTTTTTCATAGGATAACTATTATATACAGTAATCATCACAACTTACATAATTTAAAAACCTTATTCATGTATCCAAGTGCAAAATCGCATGTGCGCGTGCATATACGTGTATCACATATCCATGTTATGTTTGGCCATATGCTGTACATGCATAAAATCAATTTTTGTAGAAAAATAAAGTAGAAATGTAACACCCAGTAAAATATACCCTAGGTAGACATAAATAATTAAACTAACAATAAACAATAATAATTAATATAATGGGCTAAAAATACAAATATTGAAAAACTAAGAATTTGGCCATGAAAATATTCCTATTGTATTCGTGATGAAATTCTATTTGTTTTCATATTTTATATATCGAAAATGGAGTTCATATGACAAAATTACAAATAAAACAAGTTGTACGAAAATTGTGTACACGCAACATTTAAAATACAAACTGTAAGAATATAAATCTAAAATAAAATAAAATGCAATGGCATAATAGAATATTCCTTTGGATTTCAAAATTGTGAGCACACACACGCATATACATATACGTACACACACATAAGGTTTTTCGTTCATGAGCTTCAAGAAAAAGAAACGTAAGTTCTTTAAAAAGCAACAACAGTGAAAATTTTAATGGTAAATTTGTAATTATTGCATCTTCCATGTAATGGCTTCTAAAATTTAAACTTTTATAAGTATATTTAGTTTTCTTGTTTTACCCAAGTTTACATGTTAAGTTTCACATAAAATAAACTAATTTATAAGGTTCTTTCCTTTAACAGTTTGTAGTGGTTGTGATTATGAATGTGGGACCTATACGAGAATTAATTGGATAGAAGAGGAAATATAGGATTAATAGGCAAGGTATGCTTATTTGAAAATGCAGAGAGGAATTACTAGAATAAGGGAAATAATGGAATATATAACATTCTCCCATTAATAATGAGCATTCTACAATGAGTAATAAGAAAAGGATAGAAGTTATCATTTATTACTGCAAAAAAATAAATTTTGTAACTTATGGCTATTAAATGAGTTTTAAAAAGCAAATTTGGAAATGCAAATAAATTAGAATGGATGGTTATGTTTTTAAAATAAAAAGTCATAGAAAATATTTTCTTTTCAAAATTCAACACATAGATTAGTGTGAGATTTAGAGTACAGATGGCAACAAAAATTCTAATAGATATAAATAAATTATCAAGCTTTATTGCTAAAAGGTACACATACCTCAAATCATAACGACCCGCAAATTCGTATCATTTGAGCTGACTGAATACAACTCACGTCCAATCCAAATTGCATGAAAATATGAATCATTAACAGAAAGAAGTTAGATGATGAGAAATAGAAAGAAAGAAAACTAGAATAGAAGGAAATAGATAGAAGATCGAACTGAACAATACTATAGAATCTCACAATCGCAGCGGAATAAAACATAATATATAAATAATCACTTTTGAAATACAGACTGTATTTGCACTTACATACATCATCAGAGTACATCATATATACAACACAGCGGAATAACTCTAAATATCTATTACTGAAGCCTCCTGCTCCAAGCTCCTTCAAATACATCTGTAAAATCCTGAACTATGAGACTGCCCGCACAAATTTGGGCACCCAATAGTTTAGGTAAAACATAGAAAAATAAACTCTAAGTCAATCATGGGACTAGTGTGAGTAAACGATTTAAAACAACTTGATTTTAGCTTTCAAAATGCTTTTGAAAGAAAAGATAATCGTAAGGTCGATCCTCACATAAATAGGGATGGTTTTTACCTTACGATAACCCAAAATAATTTGAAATCAATATCATATTCTAATATTATAATAACGTCTAAATACAAATAAATATCAATCTAGTGGAACGCTTGCATCTCACGCTCCACATATGTAGTATACAATCAAAACCGCGGGCGCTTATTGGAGATTGGATTCTGACTATGACAATGTATGGAATCACCTGCCGATAGTGTATCTCTAGAGGAGAATAAACTAGGTTCAATAAGAATGTCTTGCAACCCGACCCACACATGATCGACCGCTCATTTCGCTTGAGTGTATCGAATGTATATCACCAACGGGTGGGATCAGCAACCGTTTCCCGAAAGAGACAACATCGAATAGAATAAAGAAGGAAACAAAATTTCTCTAGATAGGTGATTATACACCCTAATGGGAGCGACCCACATAGCCATGCTATCTGCCGGATTTTTTTCATTCCCGGTTGTGAGGCTTGAGGCTGAACTTACCATTTGATATAACATGTCTTCATTCACTTTGAATGCCACATCGTGAAACCCGCCAAATCACAAATTGATTTCCCCAAAAATACTACAGGTATAAAGCTAAGAGAAACGAATTCCTCCGTCACCAAACGTAAATACGTTTGAAGAGATCAACTTACGCAATTTATTAGGCATACTATGTCAAACACTCGTCCATACAAGTTGTCCTGCGACTGGACAAACCGAAGGCACTGTCCTGTAAATCTATCTTAGGCAATTTCTACCTAGGATTAACAGGACAACCCTTGCAATACTCCATCTTCAATGGTCTTCAATAACCTTTGACTCGAAACGTATATCGAATCGAAGTGGAATTTAGATTCTGGTCTCTTTAAAAACGATAATGAAAAGATCCAGATTTGATAGTCGGTTATTTAACTATCAACTATATAATAAAATAAATAGATTTAACTCCGTTGGATCTACTAAGCTTAATTTAAATAAAACTTTAAATATTTCGATACAATATTAACTTTCTTTGTATATTCATTTAAAAACATAATTATAAATTAACCCATAAACTTTTACTATCAATCTTATGTGATAATCTCATTCTTGAATATCTGTTTCATAACCGAAATGATATTCAACTCTAGCACTCATTTTGAACACAAACTCATACGATTTATTGGATAATAATGAAATCGTTCAAGTTGGAGTACTTTAATTACCTCTTAGACCTTGAGTCGAAATCATTCTCATCATCACAAGTCGTAGAAGTTAGATATCTAAAATATTCGATAAAACCATAAATTGGTAAATCCATTTGATTTCCAAACTTTAAACCATTTTTAAAACAACAAAAAACAACGTTGTTGTTTTAAACCATTGATCCAGTTCACTTAAATAATAAATCGGGGAATTTAAATCCAAACATTTGACTTAATTCCTTTTCTTTTGATAATTATATTATCTTCAAACTTACTTAATCTAGAGGTTTATATTTTCTTAGATATTTTATCCAAATTTAACTTTCTATTTAACTAACTTATCAAAACCGTTAATTAAACATCCATTAGCTTTTATAAAATAGTATTAAGTTTTAACAATCATTTTTCAGAACCATTTCTATTAAATTAATTGGAACAAATTAATTTAATAATTAATTCCCTTTTAAACAGTTGATTTACATTAGACAGACCGATTAACTGATTTGAATAGATCTTCCTTTTTTAAATTAATTAATAATATAGTTAATTTAAAAAAACCATTTAATTAGCTACTTAAAAACAATTTATATCCAATTATCAAAACTTTAATTCATTTAAGAGTTACTTTACAGAAATATAACCTAGCAAACCCCAACAGTATATAACCGTTCTTATGACGGACAACATTTAATTCATTAACCCAATTTGCACAAATATCATATAAATACTATTCAATATTATCAACTGATAATAAAATTTCTCAACATTATATATTAACTGATAAAATATATCAAACTGATATAATGGCAAAATGGTGTTTATTTCTGCTAACAGGGTGTTCAGACAATTCAGTCAATCATACATATAGTGGAACAGTGTTTATTTCTACTAACAAATGCCAATAAAATTATATAACTAATTATGAATCACGCAATTAAACATAGCTAAATAAATAAATTGAACAATCAATTCAGCATATACCACGTTTATAGATTATTATTGATTAATAGTTTATGCGTTAATTGAGTTCACGACTAAATTTACATTCGATTAAATTTAAACGAGATTAGTATTAAAATCACTTTTAATTACGTAATAAACTAATTCATTTTAATTTGAATTGTATAAAACTCAATACTACGTCGAGTTATTATGCACACTATGGACCGACTCAACTACACAACACGAGCCAACTATTTGATCCTATATATTCTACACAATATATATATATATATATATATCCTATTTAAACCTTAACCTAAACCATTCCTTTCCTTTTTAACTTCTTTATGTTTAATTACATGGGCCAAGCCCGTTTACTCATATGTATACTCTTTCATCATCACCAAGCAAAGCATTCTTCATTCTGTCTTCTACTGTCTACCCTCCCCTCTCTTCCCTTTGTTTATTTTATTAATTTTTTTTATGTTTATAAATTGCTGGGCCGAAGCCCATTACCCAAAGCCAATGTTCATACTGAAAAGAAAAAAAACCTAGCCTGCCCCATTTCTCTCATGTTTCAAACTTCAGGTAAACAATCTTGCCTACCCAATCTTCCATCTGTTGTTTCCCTTTTAATACGTTCTTCCCTTTCTTCTTTTTCATATGTTCTTCTTTATTTCCTTACTGCATTTTCATTCTTTTTCTTTGGTCACCTTTCCTCTACTCTTTCAGTCCCCATTTCTTTCCAACGCAGGTACTCGGTTCTTCATGTTTCATTCTTCTGTGTCTTCTTTTCATTTACATATTGTTTTGTTCCCCTTTTTTAAGGAACTGTGCTGAATCCCATTAACGCATGCACAACCATTTCTTGAACAGGTAAACGAACAGCTTCCCCCCTCCTGCTTCTTTCCTTTCGATCTGCCTTCTTTTCGCGTTCTTTTTGTTCTTACCTCGGTTCCGGTTTTTTTCCAAACAATTAACATGGGATTTGGTATCCACCAACGACTTAAGATTAAATGAACCACAATGGTTTCGGTTGATTGTATTCTATCTGATATTATATAAGAAACTATTTAAAAAGTGTAAAGTAGACAAGTTCCTGCGTGACTGTTGCTTCAAATGTGCATTGCGTTAAAGGCAGAACGAATGCATAAATTGCACAAACTTGGAAGCTGTGTTTCCATACAAGCAAAACAGTGCCCATTACATGCTACACTGTGCTCTAAATCATATGGAAACTGTACCCATTGTGTACAAAATACAAAAAAAAATGTTCTAAACAGAAGACATGACTATTCCGGCTTATGTTCCAACAATTTATGGTATGAACCACCGTGCACAACCACTATAACCCTCTTCAGTACATCAGTGAAGTCTAGTAAAATGGCATTCTTAGTTTAATGTAAAACAAGTAATTTAAATGGGACGTTTACTCATCTATGTTTATTCACAATCCAGGTTTATATTTGCTCACATGTTACAGAAGGACCTGGCTTGGTTTCTATACATTCAATTTTATATGCCCAACGGATCTTAAGCATATCACTATATCCAGTCACGCACCTCAATACACAATGTATTATTTTTATTTTTATTCTTAAATTTTAAAGATTAGAATCAAGTAGATTACTCACGCATTTAGTCATTAGTCCTTACTCTCTGTTATATGCTATTCACCCTCAGGTCATTGGTTTACATAAAAGAAATGGAATCAATATAAATCACAACATGCATGAAGTATAATATATCAACATCAATGGATAGATTTAAGTGGAGATATAGGAAATTTACACACTAATAGGTCCACTGTCCACTGTTTCACCTTATTTAATTTCAGGGTTGACATATATATAGGTTGATATATATATATATATATATATATATATATATATGGTAAACTAATGCTACTCAAGAAATAAGAAACCAACTATGCATATATATATATATAAAATTTAAAATAACTAAAAGAAGAAGTTTACTCACCTTATGTATTACTCTGTTTTGGTTATTGTTTAGGTTTCAGCATTTCCGGGTTCTCACTTAGGCTTGCTGCCATTTTTTGCCATTATTTGTTCCAGATTTTGGTCTCTGATTTCAGTCTTACTGTGAATGAATTCAAGTGGTCTTCAGGTGTATATTTATAGATGAAAGATAAGCTTAAAATAATATGTAACATCATAGGTTGGCAGGGGAAAATAGTGGTAGATGGATGGTCTAGTTGCTGCCTTTCTTTGATTCTAAAGAACAAACAGTTTCTGCCATTATTTTTTTCACATTGAATGCCACATTATCAGATCCGTTGGATATCACTAATTGACACCCACAAAAATACCCTAGTTGGGAGCTACACAACTATGACACATTTAAAGAAATCAAAGTACGTGACCCCGTTGAAAATACTCTGTCATACATTCGTTCATACAAGTCATTCCTCTTATTAAGTCATATATTTATTCACAATGGGTAGAAACCCCGTCTTTCCAAATAACTAGGGCATCTTTCAAATCATTTGATACATAGGGTATCATGAGTCTCATTCCACTTTGGATTATTCTCTTACTCAAATCACTTTTTGTATTGGGTATACTCATTTAAATCTTATCAAAGATTTACATACTTTAAACTCTTGTTTAAATCTTTCTTTGAAAATCATTTCAAATGATCATAAAATCTTATTTCACAAATTTAACTCAAACCAAAATTTCTATGCTTTATTGGAATTATTAAACCTCAAGAAAATGTAACTTCTCAAATTATTATCCCATTCCCATCTATCCATACCATGAAGCAAAACTTACAGTACTCCATATTTAATTGCCCCCGTATTTTTGTACATTTTACATGGTGAGAATGGGAAAAAATAAAGCGACAGTGGTTTAGTACATAAAATTGGAGGTTAGAGCATTATTGTTTCGAAGATCCAATCTGGATCCACGCATGACTGTTGTCTGAGTAAGTTCAGGATCGAATTGGTTCAAGGCACAACGTTATTTGAGATATGACCGCAATTTGAACCTATCATGAGAAGTGAAAACACTGACAAATGTTACTGGAGTTCATGCTTTTAACCATCAATCTCCGAATCCACTTTATAACGCCAGGGATGCACAAACTTGTATAATTCATTAGATGGTCTAATCTTTAATTCGATTTTACTAACTTGTTAACATATTGTTATAATATACATCTTGATATCACTAATTTAATTACCATATCTGTGATATTTTATGAACAAATATATACTTGTTTTATGAGATTGGGAAAATATATTTATAGTAAAATCCCTCATTGATTGACTACTCAATAATAAGTTACCTTCAGTAATGTACTATTACCGAATGCGATTGTGCTTTCATATTTAATTCTTTACAGTAATTTAGCCAACTTAAACAACTATAATGAGATACATGCATGTAACAAATTCATTAAACATAATTTGTTATGTTTAGTTTGTTAATAAATAAATGTACTGATATACAAGATTATACATATCTACAATTTTCTGAACTAATCAGTCAATATCTTTTCACATATATATGCCCATAAATCGAATTATGATCAAGTACATGCTTACTATTTACTATCAATATTGTGAATTTTATCTATAATAATTTAGAATGATGCACTTTATTAATTTATTTCATAGGAAGAGGTGCTAACAAGTACATTAAAATTTTCTCCTACCTCTACAAATCTCCTCTACATCTTATAGTAGCAATCATTTTCATTGATACTTGCCAATACTCAATTGACACATCTGAGACATTCAAAATGCATAGCGCTCTCACCATGTTATCACTTACAGTTATTGCTCTCATTGCATCTCCAACTGTACATTGTTCGTTATCCTATCAAGCAATAGAATCATCTCTAGGTATGTGCATAAGTTATGCAAGAGGCCAAGCCATATTACCCATTTATTGTTGTGATGAAGTAAGAGGTTTACATACTATAGCAAAAAAAAGTATTTCAGATCGATGACAAATATGCACATGTATTAAGTCCTGGCTTGTTCAAAACCCTAAGGTTAACCAGACCCGCATTTATGCCATCCCTAGTGCATGTGGTGTTAAGGTTCCATATGTTATTAGCCCTTTTATGGATAGCTCAAGGTATGACATTTGGTTCTTCTTTTTACCAATAGTTTTAATAACCAAACAATTTTTTTTTTAAATCTTTCTATAGCTAATTTTCAGCATCGTACCTTATATGTTCAAGAACTTATGCTATTTCAGATGGTAATGTCTCTGATAAATTTATTTCGCAGGTTGAAGTGAGATGGTTTACATTTATTTATGGAGATTATCCAAAAGTAATAAAAATAAGGTACTGGTAGCTAAGATTTCTGGAAGGACATTTTGTACATGTTTATAATTAAGCTTGGTTCAGCTCTTACAAACATTATTTTTGTACTTTGTAAACTGTTTCTTACTTATATAATCATTTGTCTGGAAGTATAAAATAAAATCAATCATTTAACAATTTATAACAAGAAGGAACACGAGATTATATTTTAAAAAATAAAAGTATCCCACGTATCCTAGTACATTGCATCAAAGGTAATTTTTCACACCTTGCCTTGCCTTTCTCTTACATAACAAGCCCGGAATAAAAGTGTCTAGAAAAGATACCTATTCCAACGAGATTGCCTTCTCCGAGCTGTGTTTCCCTGTAGCCAGAAAGATTTTTTACAAATTTGCTTCTGTCTGCATGTTTTTTACAAGTCATAGGCATACCATCGTCCAGTCTGATATTAAATATTCGATATTTTACTATTGTTCGAACATTATCCGTCTGTAATCCGGTCCGTACGAACAGTGTCCGAACATTATGCTTGTTTGGTCTATATCGGTTCGAATCTCTTATAGGACATGACTAAGACTAGGACACACCTTCATCCGGTCTGGTCTGGCCCGTTTACACCCTTAACAATGTGATTTATCATTCTTTAGTTAGGTATGGTATGCCAAGAGAGCAAAGGAATATTACAATATTAAAAGGAGATTTAGAGAAGTACTTGTTTTAGTTCTACTTTTTAATTCAACCTTCTTACTTCCCAATAAAATGCAAAAAAAGGGAATAAAAGGGGGGGAAAATCAGATATATCTAAAGCGGACGACATTACCATATTAATAGATGCACATTTTAAATAGATTCATTTCCATTTTAATGGACATGACTTTACACTTTAATAAATACGACTTTTCACTTTAGTAGATGTGATTTATGTAAATATCATTAAATCAAGTTCGATTTTAATAAATTTCTCCCTTAAACTCAAACAATTTGCATTCTTCATTTAAGCTATCATCTTACATTTTTCAAATAGCGTTTTTGGTGATAGCTTAGTAAAGACATCCACTATTTGATCATGACTTGCAACGTGATTTATTTGCACAATACATTGTAGAGTTGCTATATTGAGAATAGAGTGCAACAGAACAATCAACGACACCAATTTGTGGTATAACAACACAATCTGACTTGCACACAAGCGGATGCAACAAACAACAAAAAGGAAAATAATAGATCAGAAAGTAAGGAAATTCGATTGAGGCTGGCCTTAGCAATTTGCTTAAGACTTTTTATTTTCCTTCCAGTATACAACAATCGAAGACTGTGCGAGACAGTGATGATTACGTCAGTCTGAGCAGAGAGATTTGACAGCAATGATGTTTTTGATTTTCGGACACGAAAGAGGAAGAAGATCAGAAAAATTCATTAGAAATATGATCAGGATTCGTCATGTATTTATAATCTACGAACAGCTACAGTAAACGTTTGTCGCATATGAACGGGCGACACCCGTTCCTCTTCATCTGTTGACGGGCTGGTAAACCCGTTTCGTGTTGGGTCGCACCTATGTTCATTGCCGTATCCAGTCAAAAAACTAATCAAAATTGGTTAAGTTTTTTGTAGCAAAAATAAGATCCCAAACCCGACCCGATTTGATACGGAACTGTTGAAAATAATTTGTGAATTATTAAAAATATTGAAATAAATGTATGAATGGCTCCTATATGTGAATAGTCCCACATCATGGTATTATAAGAAAGATGCAAGTATTTATACTTGTTTCTAAGAAGTCATGTTGGGGCTTTTGGTTCCCAATATATGCTTTGTTGTGAGGAGGGAGACTATGCATCATAACCACCACACACGAGCACGACCGACCGACTCGGCTCGGTTCGGCTTAGGCTTGGATTTGTGGTGTAAACACTTATATTTTTGAACTAGAAAAAATTGCTTTTTTCGAACTCTGTTTTTTTTTAAATACGAGATATATTTCTGAGCCGACTTTTAATTTGAAGCGGTAAACTATTGACCTGGTATTTTAGCAGATTTATCTACTGCTCAGTATTTTTGTTCAGCCATAATCCCCATCTATATATTATCTTCAGTTGTAGACGAAAACAATATAACAAAAACACAGTTTTTACCTCCGCCATTAAAATATTCTTCCTAAGATTTTCGAGCAGTATTTTTATTTTCGAAAGTGCAAATCTGCACTGATTTGTTGTGCAAAGCAAATCAGTTATTATTTCAGAGGCTGTTTTATCCTAGAGGCGGCGGCGAAAGTACGAATTGGTTTTGCACCACCGGCCAAATCGCCGAATCGTCTTCAAGAAAGCGACCAAGTACGTGAATCAACCATTGTTTCCCAACAATTTGAAGACGAATCGAAACAATGGCTTCGACATCAAACATAGATGATGCTGCTCCTACCTCTGCTTTCCAGATCCCATTGGTGACTGCTGCCCCATTCCGTTTCGAATGTCTGCACTTCAAACGATGGCGTCAGAAGATGGAGTTCTACCTGACGATGAGAAAGGTGGCTGCTTCTCTGACCACCGACAAACCACAGTTGCCAGACAAACCTGACGGAACTGATGAAGTGCAGGTGGCTTCCTGGACTGAACAAGAAAAACAACAACATAACTGGATTGAGCAGGACTATTTGTGCAGAAATTTCATTCTTAATGGTCTCAGCGATGATCTGTATGATTATTACAACTCGGACGATAAGACAGTGAAGAAAATCTAGGAAGCGCTGAAGAAGAAATACGATACAGAGGAGACAGGGCCAAAGAAGTATGATGTGAGCAACAATCTCAAGTATCAGATGACAGATGACATGTCTGTAGAGATACAGTCTCATGAATTTCAGAAAATAGCTCATGAGATCATCTCCGAAGGTATGGTTTTGGACGAACAGTTTCAAGTTGTTGTTATTATTGACAAACTGCCCCCAGGTTGGAAAGACTTTAAGAATTTCCTACGACATAAGACTAAGGAATTTTCCTTAGAGAGCTTGATCACTCGCCTCCGTATTGAGGAGGAGACATGCAAACAGGACCAGAAAGAGGAAGTGCTGGTTGTCTCAAACAACAGCACTAAGAAGACCACATCCGCTGTTCTGTAACCGAATCAGAAATCATTTAAGAATCAGAACAGGCGCAACAAACAGAATGGGAATCCGCAAGGAAACCCAAAAGGACAGCAGAAACCAATCCAAAAGAATGACTCTGGACAATTGTTTCTATGTTACAACTGTGGAAAACCAGATCATATGGCACGAAAGTGTCGGAACAGGCCAAGCTCTGTACCGCAGGCGAATCTGACTGAAGAGCCTCTTACGTCTATGATTACTGAGATTCGCCTTGTTGGAGATCAGAGGGTTGGTGGGTAGATACTGGTGCTTCTCGCCATGTCTGCTATGATCATGATATGTTCACCACATACTCGGCTGCTAATGATCAGAAAGTGTTGTTGGGAGATTGTCATACCACTAAAGTTGCAGGGATTGGAAATGTGGAGATCAAGTTTACCTCTGGAAAGAATGTGATTCTTAAAGATGTTTTGCATACTCCAGAGATGAGGAAGAATCTGGTTTCTGGCTTTCTCCTTAATAAGGCAGGCTTTACTCGATTTATTGGAGCTGATGTGTATACCATAGGGTATAAGGGAACTTTTGTAGGAAAGGGTTATGCATGTGAGGGAATGTTTAAATTAAATGTTGAATCTAATAAAGTGAATAATTCTGCTTATATGTTGTGTGATTTTAGTATTTGGCACTCTAGATTATGTCATGTTAATAAACGAATACTTCATAACATGAGCACCCTAGATATGATACCTAAGATGTCAGAATCTGAACCTGATAAATGTGAATTCTGTACACAAGCAAAAATCAATAAGAAATCTCATAAATATGTTGATAGAGAATCTGAACCTTTAGATTTGATTCATTCTGACATATGTGAACTTGATGGCACTTTGACTAGACATAGACATCGATATTTTATCACTTTTATTGATGACTGTTCTGATTTTACATATGTTTACCTTTTGAAAAATAAAATTGATGCTTTTGAAATGTTTAAAACGTTCAAAACTGAGATTGAGAATCAAACAAACAGGAAAATTAAGAGACTTCGTAGTGATAGAGGAACAGAATATGAATCTAATTCAATTCTGGGCTTCTATAAATTACATGGTATTGTACATGAGAGAGCTGTACCCTATTCACCTAAAATGAATGGTAAAGCTAAAAGAAAAAAATAGGACTTTTACCGAATTATTAGTTGTCATCCTATTAAATTCTGGTACAACAAAACATTGGTAGGGGGATATTTTATTGACTGTATGTTGTGTTCTAAATAGGATCCCCAAATCTAAGAATAAAATTTCACCTTATGAAATTTTAAAGAATCATAAACCTAATGTTTCATACTTTAGAACTTGGGGTTGTTTAGCATATGTTCGCATCCCAGACCCTAAGAGAATAAAATTGGCATGTAGAGCATATGAATGTGTATTTATAGGCTATGCTACTACTAGCAAAGCATATCGATTTTATGATATAATTGCACATAACATAATTGAATCAAACGATGCCGATTTTTATGAAACAAAATTTCCTTTCAAATTAAGGAATAGTGAGGGCACTTCAAGTATTCCTATTAGAACAAAACTTAATAAAAGTTCTGAAGCTGAACCTAGAAGAAGTAAAAGAACAAGAGCTGTAAAAGATTTTGGTTCGGATTTTTGTGCTTTTACTATAGAGGAGGATCCCTTAAACCTCCAAGAGGCCCTATCTTCTTTAGATGCCAATTTTCGGCAAGAGGCTATAAATGATGAGATGGATTCTCTGGAATCCAATAAGACTTGGCATTTGGCAGATTTTCCCCTTGGTTGTAAATCTATAGGCTGTAAATGGGTGCTTAAAAAGAAATTAAAACCTGATGGAACTATTGATAAATACAAAGCAAGACTAGTAGTTAAAGGTTTTAGACAAAAAGAAAATATAGATTTCGTTGACACTTTTTCACCTATAACTAGAATAACATCCATTCGGTTATTAATCTCACTTGCTTTCATTCATAATTTACTAATACACCAAATGGATGCTAAAACCGCATTTTTAAACGGTGAATTGGACGCAGAAATTTGTATGGACCAGCCTGAAGGATTTGTAGTACATGGTCAAGAACATAAAGTATGCAAATTAGATAAATCATTATATGGTTTAAAACAAGCATCTAAATAATGGCATGAAAAATTTGATAACTTAATCATTTCACATGGTTTTAAAGTTAATGAAAGTTACAAATGCATTTATTACAAATCTGAGATTGACATTTGCACTATTATATGTCTTTATGTAGATGACCTACTCATCTTTGGGTCAAACATTCATGTCATAAATTCAGTCAAATCCTTATTAAGTGCCAATTTTGATATGAAAGATCTAGGTGAGGCGAGTGTAATCCTTGGTATTAAGATTACTAGGTCAGAAAAGGGAATTTCTTTGGATCAATCTCATTACACTGAGAAGATACTGAAGAAATATAATTACTTTGACTGTAAACCTGCATGTACACCATATGATCCAAGTGTAAAGTTATTTAAGAACACTGGTGAAGGTGTAAGACAGTCTGATTATGCAAGCACCATTGGCAGCCTTCGATATGCCACTGATTGTACTAGACCCGACAGTGCCTATGTCGTAGGATTATTGTGCAGGTTTACCAGTAGACCTAGTATAGAGCACTGGCATGCTATTGAAAGGGTAATGAAATACCTTAAACGAACTATGAACCTTGGATTACTGATTACATTATGAGAAGTTTCCAGCTATACTTGAAGGATATTCAGATGCAGACTGGAATGCTTTATCTGATGATTCTAAAGCGACCAGTGGCTATATATTTAGCATCGCTGGAGGAGTTGTGTAACACCCCATGTATTCTATAACAGGAAAATTCACAAATTAAAGTATAATTAATTTCAAATCAAAGAATTAAGGGAAACGGGATACGCCATTGCGTTCGTCTCAGAATTCTGCTTGAGATAGAGTCCGAGTTGCGTAAAACGGACTCCGTATAAGGGAGATATGACCTCCGAAAGTTTCAGAATTCAGTTTAAAATTCAAACAGACAGAAACAGTTCAGAAAACAAATTCGAAATTCAAAAAAATCAAACCAGATTGGGCTAGGCGGGAATTTTCCTGCCCAAGGCACCCAGGTCGACTGGGTAGTCGACCTGGGTCACCCAGGTCGACTGGGTAGTCGACCTGGGGCTCCCAGGTCGACTACATAGTCGACCTAGGGGTCGACAGGGGAGTCGACCTGGCCCCTGAGCCAGGTCGAACCCAGCCTCTCCTGGCTGGCCTGGTCTGTGCTTGGCCGAATTTCCGAGTCTTGCCTTGTCACTAGGGTTAGGTGTCAGCTACTGATTGGTCTCTCTTTCAAACGAACGGCTAATATTAATCTAAGCTCCATCGACGGTTCTTATCAATTCACAAACTCTATAAAAAGGACCTAAGACTCCACCTAATTCATACAAATAAAAATGAGAATGAGACCGTCATACTGCTGAAGAAAGACTAGGAGTAGCCGTCAAAATTGAGAGACGATTAGGAGACAATTCAAAAGCTTAAAGCAACTACAACTAAATCAAAACAACGCCTACAACAAAGGATAACATCTCCAAATTCAGAATTCAGAAACCTGAATTGAAGATTTGTCATACGTTGTAAGTAGAGTGCTATTCCGATGTGAATGAATAATTGTATTTTGATTTGTGTAAAATGAGAAATGGAATTGTACTTAATTTGTGGTGATGATAATTCATAATCGTATGTTGCTATGATTCTAATTGTGAATAGATTTGGGATGTTATGGTATAATGATGTTAGACCTATTGGATATTTGCAAGTATATGACTCATGTTGGAAGTTAACGACTATATGTTTGTGGTAGTCTATTACAACACCTATTGGATATTTGCAAGTATATGATTCATGTTGAAAGTTAACGACTATACGTTTGTGGTAGTTTATTACAACAAAGTTGAGATTCATGCAAGTATGTGATTCACTATTAGACCAACATGATGTATATTTGTATGATCATTTTTAGCGTAGTTGGATCCATTTGGGTATTATGATTCATATGAATTTATGTTGGAATTGGCATCATGATTCAAGTGTAAAACCATACTTTTGTATTAGTGACAAAAGTAAGCATCTTTGTGAACTTGTGTTGACTTTATGAACATGGCTAGTTTATGTTTAACTTTATGCCCAAACAAAATATGTATTAGGCCTATGTTGTTATCAAAATCATATGATAATATATGCGACACATAATTAAGTTAGATTTACATTTTAAATGCAAGTTTACATGAATAGATTAAAAACCATGATTCATGTTTAGGTATGTTTTATGTCATGATTATATGCTATTACAATGCAAGTTCACAAGTGCCTAATTTATGTTAATTAGTTCGCTATGTTGCAAGTTCATGCGTTCACACACCCCTTTTTATGTTACTTAGAATATATATACACCATGTTCTAAGCCTCCCCTTTTTCATGTGGCTAAGTTGGGTTTAAATGTTAAAACCCAACATATGTTATAATATAGCGAACGTATAAAACGGGGGTAATGACGTTGGGTTAAAAATATAAAACATATGTGTTGGCATGTCTGACGCATGCCAATGACCTTGAGAACATTTAACGGGTATAAATTAATTTTACCCAATAAAGATGAATTTGAATAATAGGCTGCAAATATTTACATATAAAAAGAAAAGAGACAAAATATGTAAACTTAGAAAATACGATGTGTTTAACCCGAGGTTGGATTGAGTTGTGATGTAAACCTGCCCGGAACTGCCCGGCTGTCCAGTAGTCACAACAATACCTATCCAATGTGGGTGGTTAAACATTGAGCCTAATAAAGACCCGAGGTTAGACTGAGTTGTGATGTAAGACTGCCCGGAACCAACCGGCAACAGGCAGTCACAACAATACCTGTCTAATGTGAGAGGTCGAGGCTTTAATAAGACAATTAAGGCTGAGTCAGGATTGATAGGATTAAGTAAATTGAATTAATACTTAATCAAATTGAACATAATAAACTATACAGACTGATTGGGGGTTAGGTTTACAAAACACTTAACCAACTTAGCATGTTGGCTAGAAATAGAAAACCTAGTAGCGGGGGACCCTTTTCAGCAGTAACCCTATAAGGTGTATCAGGATACCCTGAACTAGGCAGAGTGGGGCATGATTACTGGGCTGACTGTAAGAGGTCAAATCGACGGCGGTGGTGCAGCAGTGTAGGTTCTAACGGGGTGTGTGCGTGTACACACTCCGGCGCAGAAAAATTAGGCACTGGGCACCAGTAGTATACCTGTGCATTCTAGAATTGTGTCGGGCCACCACCATGGGACTTGATACACCCCATGGTGGGACCAGCATAGGTAACTACAACATCGGGGGCCGTAAGACACATGTAACTATGCGAGTAGGAGCCGATCGTTAGAAATGGATCACTTTACCCTGATTATGGGGTGCCTGTTGGGAACTAGTTTATAGGGGTGCAGGGATTAATATGGGGTACGATAGTACATTCGAATCTAGACAACTTAACTTAGCTTATAGTGCTTTCCCATTTCCAATTTGTACTTATCATGCTCATTTCTTTATTCATAGACTGAATAGTCCTAGACTTACTCAGGCTTTATGTCTGACTCTACTTTTCTTTCGTCTTCTTTTCTTTCGTTCCTCCCCCCAGGTCCACAGGGAGGAAATACCGCAGCTTGACCAGTTTTTACATCCACCTTGAAGAGAAAGAATGTATTGCTTGGATCTCTTTCGTTTGGACTATGGCTTTGGACAGCAATTATAGGACTTATGCAGTTTACTTATGTTTTTATGCTTCTTTAAATAATGAAATCAAGACAGTTATGGAAAATGTAATGTTTTTGGAAGTATTGTAAGAAAATTATGGCATGGTTTGTGTAACACGTATTTTGATGAAATAAAAGTTGCTGTTGTTTTCCGCTATTCAAAAATATGTGTTCTTATATTTGTCTTGTGTATCTGTGACTTATACTTATAAACCTCCACCAAAATTAAGGCATTCCCTTTGAGAGTGTCCCTAACGGAGGTGGGGTGTTTCACTTGGTATCAGAGCATAGGTTTACCAGATAAGATAAAAAGTTTTGAAAATTTATTTTCAAAAGAAAATTTAAAGAAGCATTTTTAAATAAAATGTTATTTTATTTTAAAAAGGCATAGTCCCCCAAAGCCACAGGTACTATCTTTTATCCTTCGTTTTGAATCTATCCTTTTTGTTTCAGCATGTCCGAAGAACTTAACTTGCCAGAGGGTGTACCAATACCTGGTTGGTTTAGACGATTCTTAGAAGCAAGGGCGAATCAGCCAGGTCCTATTGTTCCTCCTCCCCCAGCTGCAGGAAATCATCCAGCTGCAGCAGCACCTCTTCCTCCACCTCCTCCTCGTGGTAATACTTTTGCTAAAATATGTATAGATTTCAAAGCTATGGGAGGGAAGGACTTTCATGGAACCGAGTCCTTCGTGGCAGCCAGGAACTGGCTGAAGGAAACCGAGGACTTATTCGTCATCTTTGAGGTAGAAGATAGGCAGAAGGTACAACTGGCAGTATGGCTACTTAAAGGTGAGGCTTCCTACTGGTGGGAAGTTACCAATGAAGAAAGACCAGTGGAAACATGGGAGGACTTTAGGCAAGGTTTGAGGCTAAATTTCTCTCAGAAGCTGAAAGGAGTCTTCAATTGGAAAAATTCTTATTTCTTAAGGAAGGGAATATGACAGTCAAAGAGTATGTTAATCAGTTCAATCAGCTGGCTAGGTTCGGGCTGGACCTATTCAACACTCCGCACAAGAAGGCTCTCCGTTTTGTCAAAGGGTTGAATGAGCCATTACATAGTTTGGCCATGACCCATATACCCATTGGAGCTACGTATGAAAGATTGGTATAGATGGCATTGCTGAACGAAGAGGATAAGGGCAAGAAGGAGACAACGGCAGAAGGCTCTCAAGGGAAGAAAGAGGGTTTACAGCCTAAGAAGGAAGACTTTAAGAAGGGCGGGAAAGACAACAAAAAGAAGAGGAAGTGTAATTTCTGTGGCAAAGTGGGGCACTTAGTGAAAGATTGCCAGAAAAAGAAGGCCAAGTTGAATGGTGGGTGCTTTTCTTGCGCTGAGACAGGCCACATGGCTAAGGATTGCCCAAAGAAGCGAGGGCAGGGGCAGAGGGCTGGATCCACCTCAGGGGCACAGGTTCATGTGATAGAAGCGCCACCTCTGCAACAGCGAGGTATAAATACTTCTGTAGAAAGTATAGTTTATCTTTATGATCACCCAGTTCGCACTTTATTTGATTCTGGCGCATCACACTCCTTTATTTCATCTGTTTTAGTAGAATCTCTGCACCTAGAAACTAGTATGGTAGAGGACCCCTTAATTGTCTCAAATCCAATTGGGGGCCCAGCTCATTTGTCTATGATCTGTGTGGGATTGAAAATTTCTATTCTAAGCGTAGAATTTAGATGTAGTGCCTTTGTTTTGGGCTTCTCGGGATATGGTTTGATTTTGGGCATGGATTGGCTATCCAGTAATGGTGCCATCCTTGATTGTGAGAAAAGGGTGGTTAGGCTTCTGACCCAACTCGGTAACACTCTGGAAATTACTTGTAATCCCTCGTATGCGGTTATGCTTAGTTATCTCGAATCGCTAGATGCTTCTATTGAGAGTTTGCAATCGGTTAGAGTGGTCCGTGAATATCCGGATGTCTTCGAAGAGGTGAAGGGCTTACCTCTGAAGCGGGAGATAGACTTCCGCATATATCTTGTAGATAATGCAAAGCCCGTTGCGTTGCCCGTCAGACACATGGCTCCACGGGAAAGGAAGGAGCTCAGTAAACAGGCTAAAGAGCTTCTAGAGAAGGGGTTCATTAGAAGGAGTATTTCAGAATGGGGCGCTCCAGTGGTGTCTGCTACAAAGGCGGATGGTTCACTCCGTCTGTGTGTTGACTATAGGGAGCTCAACAAGATAACGAAAAAGAATAGGCACCCTCTCCCCAGAATTGACGATCTGTTTGATCAGCTTGTAGGAGCGTCTGTTTTCTCCCAACTCGATTTAGCGACCAGATTTCATCAGCTAAGGGTGGCTGCAGATAGCATCGATAAGACAACATTCAAAACCCCAGACGGCTTCTTAGAATGGCTTGTCATGCCTTTCGGCTTGACAAACGCACCCGCTTACTTCGTCGACCTGATGAGTAGGGTGTTCAGAGAATTCCTCAACAAGTTCGTAGTGGTCTTCGTAGACAATATCTTGATCTTCTCAAAGAGTGAAGAAGAACATGCTTAGCACTTAAGGGAAATCATGGAAACTCTGCGAGTCCATCAGCTAAAAGCCAAATTCTCCAAATGCCACTTTTGGAGAGAGGAAGTAAGGTTTCTTGGGCATATAGTATCCAAAGCAGGGTTAGCTGTGGACCCTGCTAAAGTAGTAGCGGTGCAGGATTGGAAGACACCAAGGTATGCAACGGAGGTCCGAAGTTTTCTAGGACTAGCAGGATTCTACCGAAAATTCATAAGGGATTTTGCGAAAATCTCAGCTCCACTCACAAGGCTAACAAAGAAGAATCTAGTGTTCAGTTGGGACTTGGATTGCTAGTTTGCTTTTCAACGACTAAAAAGGGCTCTTACAATAGCCCCAGTTCTGACGTTGCCAGATGGAAGCAAGATGTTCACAGTTTATACAGATGCATGTAGGACAGGGCTAGGCGCTGTCTTGATGCAAGAAGGGAGGGTAGTAGCTTATGGTGGAAGGCAATTGAAAGTTCATGGAAAGAACTACCCGACCTATGATCTTGAGTTAGCCCCAGTTCTTGTTTATCAGATCTGTTTTTCTGTGTAGATCTATCTTATTAATATTATTGTAACTATTCTGTATCTCTTCCTTCCTTCTGTTCTATCGCCAGTCTACCACGAGCCTGAGCCAAATCTCATAAGAGATTGACGCACGAACGCTAAATTTGGGAAAAATAGTGAATGATGCATAATTAGACATGACCAATTTGTGACTGATTTAAGAAAAGAACATATGTTGTAATTTAAGATCTAGATCTGGGCATACTATATATGATAGTCTGTGATTTGGAAGAAGGAGAATTATTGTGTATATGATTTAGGCGTGAAGATCTATATTATAATAGGATAACTATTAAATGTGAATACGCCTAAATGGGGATTTTTGGATATTTGGCATACGCTGAAATCAAAGGCTATAATTTGGCGAAATTCGTATTGTATACCATGATTTGGGGTTTTTGGAGAATACTCTGTACTATGTAAGTTTACCTAAATTTTTGGGGAATATGTTATAATGTGAATTAGGACTATAAATTGGGCATGTAAAATTAGGCTTAATTTTATGATTAGGCGAGGTATGTCAATGGAATTTTAAGAGATGATTAAATCTGTTAAATTGCCTAATCTACTAAATCTATTGAAACCGAATACGACAAATTTGGGGTATGAAAATCTGTAGGTTCGATCTAAAATTGAGCAAAACATGTTAATAGAACTTTGAATAATCTGCTGTAACTTGTAAAGAAGTTAATTTGTTGAATTGGAATAATTAGTTTGATATTGGCATAATCCGTGATTGAATACTTTAGCTAAAATAAGAATGCTGAGACATGAGGTTAGACTCTGTTTGCGATAGAAGCCTGGCTGGACCCAACCGGCGACTGCAAACTGTCAGTCTAATGCAAGAGCTCATAGGCATAACTAAAAGATGCTTAGACACGAGGTTAGGTATGGCTTGTGGCAGAAGTCTGCCCGGAACCGCCCGGCACATCCAACGGCCACAAGCTACCGATCTAATGTGAGAGATCTGTGCATTAATATTAAATTAATGCAAATCTAAGATAAATGTGATGCCTAAAACGTGTTGGGTGGATCAACTGGACTGATGAATCTAATAAACCCGTTTCGTAAATCTGTAGGCCCAATACAATGGTTAGGTGAAACAATCTGTAACACCCCGTGTATTCTAGAACAGTGAAATTCACAAATTAAAGTATAATTAATTTCAAATCAAATAATTAAGGGAAACGGGATACGCCATTGCGTTCGTCTCGGAATTTTGCTTGAGATAGAGTCCGAGTTTGCGTAAAACAGACTCCGTATGAGGGAGATATGACCTCCGGAAGTTTCAGAGTTCAGTTTAAAAATTCAAACAGACAGTAACAGTTCAGAAAACAAATTCGAAATTCAAAAATCGGACCAGATTGGGCTGGGCGGGAATTTTCCCGCCCAAGACACCCAGGTCGACTGGGTAGTCGACGTGGGCCACCCAGGTCGACTACATAGTCGATCTGGGGGTCGACTGGGGAGTCGACCTGACCCCTGAGCCAGGTCGAACCCAGCCCCTCCTGGTTGGCCTGGTCTGTGCTTGGCCGAATTTCTGAGCCTTGCCTTGTCACTAAGGCTAGGTGTCAGCTCCTGATTGGTCTCTCTTTCAAACGAACGGCTAATATTAATCTAAGCTCCATCGACGGTTCTTATCAATTCACAAACTCTATAAAAAGGACCAAAGACTCCACCTAATTCATACAAATAAAAATGAGAATGAGACCGTCATGCTGCTGAAGAAAGACTAGGGGTAGCCGTCAAAATTGAGAGACAATTAGGAGGTAATTCGAAAACTTAAAGCAACGACAACTAAATCAAAACAACGCCTACAACAAAGGATATCATCTCCAAATTCAGAATTCAGAAACCTGAATTGAAGATTCGTCATACGTTGTAAATAGAGTGCTATTCCGATGTGAATAAATAATTGTGTTTTGATTTGTGTAAAATGATAAATGGAATTGTACTTAATTATGGTGATGATAATTCATAATCGTATGTTGCTGTGATTCTAATTGTGAATAGATTTGGGATGTTGTGGTATAATGATGTTAGACCTATTGGATATTTGCAAGTATATGACTCATGTTGGAAGTTAACGACTATATGTTTGTGGTAGTTTATTACAACACCTATTGGATATTTGCAAGTATATGACTCATGTTGGAAGTTAACGACTATACGTTAGTGGTAGTTTATTACAACAAAGTTGAGATTCATGCAAGTATGTGATTCACTATTAGGCCAACATGTTGTATATTTTTATGATCATTTTTAGCGTAGTTGGATCCATTTGGGTATTATGATTCATATGAATTTATGTTGGAATTGGCATCATGATTCAAGTGTAAAACCATACTATTGTATTAGTGACAAAAGTAAGCATCTTCGTGAACTTATGTTGACTCTATGAACATGACTAGATTACGTTTGGTGTTATGCCTAATTGAAAATATGTTTTAGGCCTATGTTGTTACCAAAATCATATGATAATATATGCGACACATAATTAAGTTAGATTTACATTTTAAATGCAAGTTTACATGGCTAGATTTAAAACCATGATTCATGTTTAGATATGTTTTATGTTAAGATCATTGCTATTACAATGCAAGTTCACAAGTGCCTAATTTACGATAATTAGATCGTTATGTTTCATGTTCATGCGAACACATACCCCTTTTGATGTTACTTAGAATATATAAACACCATGTTCTAAGCCTCCCCTTTTACATGTGGCTAAGTTGGGTTTAAATGTTAAACCCAACATATGTTATATTATAGCAAACGTATAAGACGGGGGTAATGACGTTGGGTTAAAAATATAAAACATATGTGTTGGCATGTCTGACACATGCCAATGACCTTGAGAACATTTAAGGGGTATAAATAAATTTTACCCAATAAAGATGAATTTGAATAATGGGCTACAAATATTTACATATAAAAAGAAAAGAGACAAAATATGTAAACTTAGAAAATACGATGTGTTTAACCCAAGGTGGGATTGATTATGACGTAAACCTGCCCGGAACCGCCCGGCTGTCCAGTAGTCACAAAAATACCTATCCAATGTGGGTGGTTAAACACTGAGCCCAATAAAGACCCGATGTTAGACTGAGTTGTGACGTAAGACTGCCCGGAACCAACCGGCAACAGGCAGTCACAACAATACCTGTTTAATGTGAGAGGTCGAGGCTTTAATAAGATAATTAATGCTGAGTCAGGATTGATAGGATTAAGTAAATTAAATTAATACTTAATCAAATTGAACATGCTAAACTATACTGATTGGGGGTTAGGTTTACAAAACACTTAACCAACTTAGCATGTTGGTTAGAAATAGAAAACCTAGTAGCGGGGGACCCTTTTCAGCAGTAACCCCACAAGGTGTATCAGGATACCCTGAACTAGGCAGGGTGGGCCACGATTACTGGGATGACTGTAAGAGGTCAAATCGACGGCGGTGGTGCAGCAGTGTAGGTTCTAACGGGGTGCGGGCGTGCACACACTCCGGCGCAGAAAAATTAGGCACTGGGCACCAGTAGTATACCTGTGCATTCTAGGATTGTGTAGGGCCACCACCATGGGACTTGATACACCCCATGGTGGGACCAGCATAGGTAGCTACAACATCGGGGGCCGTAAGACACATGTAACCATGCGAGTAGGAGCCGATCATTAAAAATGGATCACTTCACCCTGATCATGGGGTGCCTGTTGGGAACTAGTTTATAGGGGTGCAGAGATGAATATGGGGTACGATAAGTATATTCGACTCTAGACAACTTAACTTAGTTTATGGTGATTTCCCATTTCCAGTTTATACTTATCATGCCCAATTCTTTATTCATAGACTGAATAGTCCTAGACTTACTCAGGCTTTATGTATGACTCTACTTTTCTTTCATCTTCTTTTCTTTCGTCCCCCCCAGGTCCACAGGGAGGGAATACCGCAGCTTGACCAGTTTTCACATCCAGCTTGAAGAGAAAGAATGTATTGCTTGGATCTCTTTCGTTTTGGACTATGGCTTTGGATAACAACTATGGGGACTTATGCAGTTTACTTATGTTTTTTTGCTTCTTTAAATTATGAAATCAAGACCGTTACGGAAATGTAATGTTTTTGGAAATATTGTAAGACAATTATGGCATGGTTTGTGTAACACGTATTTTTGATGAAATAAAAGTTGCTGTTGTTTCCGCTGTTCAAAAATATGTGTATTTATATCTGTCTTGTGTATCTATGACTTATACTTATTAACCTCCACCAAAATTAGGGCATTCCCTTTGAGAGTGATCCTAATGGAGGTGGGGTGTTTCACTTGGTATCAGAGCATAGGTTTACCAGATAAGGTAAAAAGTTTTGAAAATTCATTTTCAAAAGAAAATTTAAAGAAGCATTTTAAAGATAAAATGTTATTTTATTTTAAAAAGGCATAGCCCCCCCAAAGCCATAGGTACTATCTCTCTCTATCCTTCGTTTTGAATCTCTCCTTTCTGTTTCAGCATGTCTGGAGACCTTACTCCCTAGCTACTGACGCTTTCACTCCTCCTCCTCTACGTGAACCAGCAAGCGGAAGAGTCCCAGAACAGGAAGGCGAATAATAGTCAAAGAAGAAAGGATCGTAACAGTAATGACAAGAAACGCGAAAAAAGGAAATGTTGTTTCTGCGGAATTCTTGGACATTTGGAGGGAGATTGCAGGAAGAAGAAGAAGAGGATGAGTGCTACTTGCTTTCAGTGTAGGGAGACAGGCCACTGGGCTAGGGACTGCCCAAAGAAGAAAGGACAGGGACAGGAAACTGGATCTACTTCAGGGGGTCAAGTTCATGCTCTGGCAGCACCTCCACATGAACGAGGTAGTAATATTTCTGTAGAAAGGTTGGTGTAGATGGCATTGTTGAACGAAGAGGATAAGGGCAAGAAGGAGACAAAGGCAGAAAGCTCTCAAGGAAAGAAAGAGGGTTTACAGCCTAAGAAGACAGACTTTAAGAAGGGCGAGAAAGACAACCAAGAGAAGAGGAAGTGTAATTTCTATGGCAAAGTGGGGCACTTAGTGAAAGATTTCCGGAAAAAGAAGGCCAAGATGAATGGTGGGTGCTTTCATTGTGGGGAAACAGGACACATAGCTAAGGACTGCCCTAAGAGGCGAGGGCAGGCGCAAAAAGCTGCATCCACTTCGGGTGGACAAGTTCATGCACTGGAGGCACCTCCTCTGCAACAGCGAGGTAGAAATACTTCTGTAGAAAGTGTAGTTTATCTTTATGATCACCCAGTTCGCACTTTATTTGATTTTGGCGCATCACACTCCTTTATTTCATCTGCTTTAGTAGAATCTCTACACCTAGAAACTAGTATGGTAGAGGACCCCTTAATTGTTCAAATCCAATCGGGGGCCCGACTCATTTGTCTATGATCTGTGTGGGATTGAAAATTTCTATTCTAAGCGTAGAATTTAGATGTAGTGCCTTTGTTTTGGGATTCTCGGGATATGGTTTGATTTTGGGCATGGATTGGCTATCCAGTAATAGTGCCATCCTTGATTGTGAGAAAAGGGTGGTTAGGCTTCTGACCCAACTCGGTAACACTCTGGAAATTACTTGTAATCCCTCGTATGCGGTTATGCTTAGTTATCTCGAATCGCTAGATGCTTCTGTTGAGAGTTTGCAATTAGTTAGAGTGGTCCGTGATTATCCGGATGTCTTCGAAGAGGTGAAGGGCTTACCTCCGAAGCGGGAGATAGACTTCCGCATATATCTTGTAGATAATGCAAAACCCGTTGTGTTGCCCGTCAGCCACATGGCTCCACGGGAAAGGAAGGAGCTCAGTAAATAGGTTAAAGAGCTTCTAGAGAAGGGGTTCATTAGAAGGAGCATTTCAGAATGGGGCACTCCAGTGGTGTTCGCTACAAAGGCGGATGGTTCACTCCGTCAGTGTGTTGACTATAGGGAGCTCAACAAGCTAACGAAAAAGAATATGCACCCTCTCCCCAGAATTGACGATCTGTTTGATCAACTTGTAGGAGCGTTTGTTTTCTCTCAACTCGATTTAGCGACCGGATTTCATCAGCTAAGGGTGGCTGAAGATAACATCGATAAGACAGCATTCAGAACCCCAGACAGCTTCTTTGAATGGCTTGTCATGCCTTTCGGCTTGACAAACGCACCCGCTTACTTCGTGGACCTGATGAGTAGGGTTTTCATAAAGTTCCTCAACAAGTTCGTAGTAGTCTTCGTAGACGATATCTTGATCTTCTCGAAGAGTGAAGAAGAACATGCTCAGCACTTAAGGGCAATCATGGAAACTCTGCAAGTCCATCAGCTAAAAGCCAAATTCTCCAAGTGCCACTTTTGGAGAGAGGAAGTAAGGTTCCTTGGGCACATAGTATCCAAAGAAGGGTTAGTTGTGGACCCTGCTAAAGTAGTAGCGGTGCAGGATTGGAAGACACCAAGGAATGCAACGGAGGTCCGAAGTTTTCTAGGACTAGCAGGTTTCTACCGAAAATTCATAAGGGATTTTGCGAAAATCTCACCTCCACTCACAAGGCTGACAAAGAAGAACCTAGTGTTCAATTGGGACTTGGATTGCGAGTTTGCTTTCCAACGACTGAAAAGGGCTCTTACAACAGCCCCAGTTCTGACGTTGCCAGATGGAACCAAGATGTTCACAGTTTATACAGATGCGTGTAGGACAAGGCTAGGCGCTGTCTTGATGCAAAAAGGGAGGGTAGTAGCTTATGGTGGAAGGCAATTGAAAGTTCATGAAAAGAACTACCCGACCTACGATCTTGAGTTGGCTGCCATCGTCTTTGCACTCAAGTCTTAGCGACACTATCTCCTAGGTGAGAAATTCGAACTGTATACTGACCATAAATCTTTGAAGTATCTTTTCTCGCAGAAAGATCTTAACCTGAGGCAACAAAGATGGATGGAGTTTCTTGCCTCGTACGATTTCGAGATTTCCTACACCCCGGGCAAAGGCAACGTAGTGGCAGACGCATTGAGCCGAAAGAAACTGACCCTAAGCCTGCTGTTTGTTGAAAGGCAAAGCCTAAAGTTTATAGCCAGCATTGACTTTAGGCCCTCCTCCGATTTTGTACCGTGCTTGCTAGCATCTCTCGAAGTGCGCCCGACTTTAGTGGACTCAATAGGGACAGCACAGCACGAAAACCCTCATCTTGTGGAGACGATTGATAGGCTAATTAGGGGTGAGACTTCAAGTCACCTCAACAGATACTCCATCGACGATAAGGGTTGGCTAAGGCGAGACGGAAGACTATGCGTCCCACAGACAAGGGATTTAGTAAGGACGGTTCTCGAGGAAGCACATCACTCCAAGATGACGATACATCCAGGCGGAGATAAAATGTACAAGGACATAAAGAGAACTTTCTTTTGGAGCGGCATGAAGAAGGACGTGGTAGATTTTGTTTCTAAGTGTATGATTTGCCAACAGGTTAAGGCGGAACAGAAGAAACCTGGCGGTCTGCTCCATCCTCTAGAGGTCCCGCAGTGGAAGTGGGATAGCATCTCAATGGACTTCATTGATGGGCTGCCTAGGTCTAGGATAGGCAACACTAGCATTTGGGTAATAGTGGATAGACTTACTAAAAGCGCCCACTTTGTACCTGTCAAGAGTAAAAGGACTGCCTCATCCCTAACATCTCTATATCTCAAGGAAATTGTTCGACTCCATGGAATAACCTCCAGCATTGTTACTGACCGAGACCTCATCTTCACGAGTGAGTTTTGGCGGAGTCTGCAAGAAGCAGTAGGCACACAGTTATGCTTGAGTACAACCTACCATCCCCAAAACGACGGCCAGACAGAAAGAGTGAACAGAGTTTTGGAGGACCTTTTAAGACTGTGCGTCCTTGACTTCAGAGGGACATGGGAAGACCATCTTCCTTTGGTGGAATTTGCCTACAACAACAGCTACCAAGCCACCATCGGAATGGCGCCCTTCGAGGCTTTATATGGAAGACCGTGCCGATCGCCCACTTATTGGTGGGAGTCTACTGACAAGCTCATACTTGGACCAGATATGATCCGAGAAACTTCAGAGAAAGTAGACTTGATACGAAGAAGGATGAAGACGGCCCAAGATAGACAAAAATCCTATGCCGACAAGAGAAGGACCGACCTTGAGTTTGAGGTTGGGGACAGAGTTTTTCTGAAGGTATCTCCGCTAGGGAACGTTGTTCGTTTTGGAACAACAGGGAAGCTAGCACCGAGATTTGTAGGACCATTTCCTATTATCGAGAAAATTGGGGAAATGGCCTATAGATTAGAACTACCTGAAAAACTAGCTGGAGTTCACAACGTCTTTCATGTTTCGCACCTCCGGAAATGAATCTGCTGAAGTGGTAGAGCCAAATATCCTAGAAGAAGCTGAAGTGGAACGCGAAGCAACCGTGAGGAGAGTTCCGACACACATCTTGGGAACTGAAGTGAAAAAGCTACGCAACCGCGAAGTCAAGCTCGTCAAAGTTCAGTGGAGCGACGCCGAGGAAGACGCGACTTGGGAAACTGAGGCTAGAATATGCGCAGCATACCCTTTTCTTTTCGAGGGTACATCTTTGATCTCTCTTTTTCCCTAAGTTATGCTTTTATCTATCTTTTAGGTATATCTACTCGACCTTATCTTTTAGGTAGAAACCGTTTGGATGAAAACATGTAATTGAAACATGTTATGGATGATGGTTGCAAGTGGCTGCAAGTGATTTCTAGTGGTTGCTCGTGGTTGCATATACACACACAATCTAGGTTTTAGATCGGCTCAGTCACTTCATATTGCATATGCATATATGTATTTATATTCGTATATGGTTGAAGTTTAATGTGTTGTCATATGGATGTTGTATTTATATATGAATGATTGTGCACTCATGTAGAATCATGAATAGGAAAATTTGCATACATAATGGATTCATCACACTTACATAATTTGCATTAAGGATGTCAACTGAATCAGTAGGCCGCCTGATTTTGCATTAGATAAGTACATGTACACACACTTCGCATATGATCATGAAGCATTAGAAGTCTTTTAAGGACAATGGATGCTCGTGTTTGATGGATGAGTGGATGGACGTTTGGATGTTAGGATATACATTCTTCCTAAACTTGAAGATTTCGGGGACGAAATCCTTTTAAGTGGGGGAGAATGTAACACCCCGTGTATTCTATAATAGTGGAATTCACAAATTAAGTATAATTAATTTCAAATCAAAGAATTAAGGAAAACGGGATACGTCATTGTGTTCGTCTCGGAATTCTGCTTGAGATAGAGTCCGAGTTTGCGTAAAACGGACTCCGTATGAGGGAGATATGACCTCCGGAAGTTTCAGAATTCAGTTTAAAATTGAAACAGACAGAAACAGTTCAGAAAAAAAATTCGAAATTCAAAAAATCGAACCAGATTGGGCTGGGCGGGAATTTTCCCGCCCAAGCCACCCAGGTCGATTGGGTAGTCGACCTGGGTCACCCAGGTCGACTGGGTAGTCGACCTGGGGCTCCCAGGTCGACTACATAGTCGACCTGGGGGTCGACTGGGGAGTCGACCTGGGCCCTGAGCCAGGTCGAACCCAGCCCCTCCTGGCTGGCCTGGTCTGTGCTTGGCCGAATTTCTGAGTCTTGCCTTGTCACTAGGGCTAGGTGTCAGCTACTAATTGGTCTCTCTTTCAAACGAACGGCTAATATTAATCTAAGCTCCATCGACGGTTCTCATCAATTCACAAACTCTATAAAAAGGACCTAAGACTCCACCTAATTCATACAAATAAAAATGAGAATGAGACCGTCATGCTGCTGAAGAAAGAATAGGAGTAGCCGTCAAAATTGAGAGATGATTAGGATACAATTCAAAAGCTTAAAGCAACGACAACTAAATCAAAACAACGCCTACAACAAAGGATAGCATCTCCAAATTCAGAATTCAGAAACCTGAATTGAAGATTCGTCATACGTTGTAAGTAGAGTGCTATTCCGATGTGAATGAATAATTGTGTTTTGATTTGTGTAAAATGAGAAATGGAATTGTACTTAATTTGTGGTGATGATAATTCATAATCGTATGTTGCAATGATTCTAATTGTGAATAGATTTGGGATGTTGTGGTATAATGATGTTAGACCTATTGGATATTTGCAAGTATATGACTCATGTTGGAAGTTAACAACTATATGTTTGTGGTAGTTTATTACAACACCTATTGGATATTTGCAAATATATGATTCATGTTGAAAGTTAACGACTATACGTTTGTGGTAGTTTATTACAACATAGTTGAGATTCATGCAAGTATGTGATTCACTATTAGGCCAACATGATGTATATTTTTATGATCATTTTTAGCGTAGTTGGATCCATTTGGGTATTATGATTCATATGAATTTATTTGGAATTGGCATCATGATTCAAGTGTAAAACCATACTTTTGTATTAGTGACAAAAGTAAGCATCTTTGTGAACTTGTGTTGACTTTGTGAACATGGCTAGTTTATGTTTAACTTTATGCCCAAACAAAATATGTTTTAGGCCTATGTTGTTATCAAAACCGTATGATAATATATGCGACACATAATTAAGTTAGATTTACATTTTAAATGCAAGTTTACATGAATAGATTAAAAACCATGATTCACGTTTAGGTATGTTTTATGTCATGATTATATGCTATTACAATGCAAGTTCACAAGTGCCTAATTTATGTTAATTAGTTCGCTATGTTGCAAGTTCATGCGTTCACACACCCCTTTTTATGTTACTTAGAATATATATACACCATGTTCTAAGCCTCCCCCTTTTCATGCGGCTGAGTTGGGTTTAAATGTTAAAACCCAACATATGTTATAATATAGCGAACGTATAAAACGGGGTAATGACGTTGGGTTAAAAATATAAAACATATGTGTTGGCATGTCGGACGCATGCCAATGACCTTGAGAACATTTAACGGGTATAAATTAATTTTACCTAATAAAGATGAATTTGAATAATGGGCTGCAAATATTTACATATAAAAAGAAAAGAGACAAAATATGTAAACTTAGAAAATACGATGTGTTTAACCCGAGGTTGGATTGAGTTGTGATGTAAACCTGCCCGGAACCGCCCAGCTGTCCAGTAGTCATAACAATACCTATCCAATGTGGGTGGTTAAACATTGAGCCCAATAAAGACCCGAGGTTAGACTGAGTTGTGACGTAAGACTGCCCGGAACCAACCGACAACAGGAAGTCACATCAATACCTGTCTAATGTGAGCACTGTTTCAAATCTCCCAAATATCGCCCGAGATCTCCTCCGAGATCTCGTTTTGGGCTCCTTCCGAAACGAAACAGCAAATATCACTCTAAATCTCCTTTTGAATATATCGCCCGAGATATTGTAATATCGAACGATATATCGACCGAGACGTAATACTGGAATATCGTCCGAGATCTTCATTTTTTTGGTTAAAATTTAAATTTGTGCCTGAACTAGAACTATAATTAAAAAACTCAAATCTAGCCATATCAATCATTTGTTATTTTACATTTTGCATGTTAAATGACTACATTGTATGTTAGTATATATTTTACAATGCTTATGATTTTCATATTCGTCTTTTTACATACATGTTACTTATGAAATTATGTATTTTATGGTATATTTATGCTTATTATTTTTAATGTTTTGGATCCTTTTAATGTTTCCTGTCTAACAATATTCCTGTTCTAAGCATATTACGATTTAGAGTATGAACGATCTTTCGCAAAATAAAGAATAATAAAGTTATTTTGCATTTTAAGTTTTAGTTACTATGTTTTTGATAGCATTCATAAAAATCATTTTGTTAATATATCAGTTTTAACATATCATATACCCCGAGATTGTTCCGATATGAACTTTCAGATCCGAGATGAAAATCCGAGATGGACTCCCGAGTTAGACTTATCTCGTCCGAGATCTCCCCCGATACGAGACCGAGTCTATAAAATCCCCGAGACGAAACGTGACCGATACCCGAGATTTAAAACCTTGAATGTGAGAGGTCGAGGCTTTAATAAGTCAATTAAGGCTAAGTCAGGATTGATAGGATTAAGTAAATTGAATTAATACTTAATCGAATTGTACATGCTAAACTATACAGACTGATTGGGGGTTAGGTTTACAAAACACTTGACCAACTTAGCATGTTGGCTAGAAATAGAAAACCTAGTAGCGAGGGACCCTTTTCAGCTGTAACCCTACAAGGTGTATCAGGATACCCTGAACTAGGCAGGGTGGGGCACGATTACTGGGCTGACTGTAAGAGGTCAAATCGACGGCGGTGGTGCAGCAGTGTAGGTTCTAACGGGGTGCGGGCGTGCACACACTCCGGCGCAGAAAAATTAGGCACTGGGCACCAGTAGTATACCTGTGCATTCTAGAATTGTGTCGGGCCACCACCATGGGACTTGATACACCCCATGGTGGGACCAGCATAGGTAACTACAACATCGGGGGCCATAAGACACATGTAACTATGCGAGTAGGAGCCGATCGTTTTCACCCTGATTATGGGGTGCCTGTTGGGAACTAGTTTATAGGGGTACAGAGATTAATATAGGGTATGATAGTACATTCGACTCTAGACAACTTAACTTAGCTTATAGTGCTTTCCCATTTCCAGTTTGTACTTATCATGCTCATTTCTTTATTCATAGACTGAATAGTCCTAGACTTACTCAGGCTTTATGTCTGACTCTACTTATCTTTCGTCTTCTTTTCTTTCGTCCCCCCCCCCCCCAGGTCCATAGGGAGGGAATACCGCAGCTTGACCAGTTTTTACATCCAGCTTGAAGAGAAAGAATGTATTGCTTGGATCTCTTTTGTTTTGGACTATGGCTTTGGATAGCAATTATGGGACTTATGCAGTTTACTTATGTTTTTATGCTTCTTTAAATAATGAAATCAAGACAGTTATGGAAAATGTAATGTTTTTGGAAGTATTATAAGACAATTATGGCATGGTTTGTGTAACACGTATTTTGATGAAATAAAAGTTTCTGTTGTTTTCCGCTGTTCAAAAATATGTGTTCTTATATCTGTCTTGTGTATCTATGACTTATACTCATAAACCTCCACCAAAATTAGGGCATTCCCTTTGAGAGTGACCCTAACGGAGGTGGGTTTTTCAAGTTGTCTCTTGGAAATCCAAGAAACAGACTATTTTGGCTCAGTCTATTATGGAGTCTGAGATGATAGCACTAGCCACAGCTAGTGAAGAAGCAGAGTATTTGAGAAATCTGCTAGCTGAGATTCCCTTATGGGAAAAACCGATACCAGCTGTCTTGATACATTGCGATAGTACTGTGGCTATTGCAAAAGTTTAGAACCATTATTATAACGGTAAGAGACGACAAATACGTTGTAAGCACAACACGGTTAGAGAACTACTTTCCTCAGGTAGCGTTAGAGTGGATTATGTACGTAGTGATGAAAATTTGGCAGATCCTTTGACGAAAGGATTGTCCAGAGAGAAAGTCCTTAATTCATCTAAAAGAATGGGACTATTGCCCTCAGATTGTTAAGTCACTCACAATGGTAACCCGACCTAAATGACTGGAGATCCGAAGAAATAGGTTCAATGGGTAAAAACAAGTTGTGTAGTGATAAGAGTTGAACATGCTATCTAATAAACCAAGAAGCATGTATTCCTGAAGTGATTAGAGGATGAGTTGATAGAAACTCTTAATGAGATCTATACTCTATTTGGGGTGGAGTACCTACCTTAAGGAGTACTCTTGATAGACTTACATATGTAAATGTGGAAATGTGACCGTTTCTTATGGAGTTTTG
Source organism: Allium sativum (assembly GCA_030737875.1). Taxonomy (NCBI): domain Eukaryota; kingdom Viridiplantae; phylum Streptophyta; class Magnoliopsida; order Asparagales; family Amaryllidaceae; genus Allium; species Allium sativum. The sequence goes on along the minus strand of CM060915.1, from coordinate 547,082,232 downwards.
GGCAAAACTTCTAGAGCATTCTCTAAACTGGGATAGACGTGCATGGCCATAAATGCACGTGCTTATTTGATTGCACTATAGAAAAGGTTGTGTGTGGTTTGATGTCAGGTATAGATTTCAAGACTACGTGTCACTCTAGTAAAAACTGAATCTTATTCACTATGCAAAGGTTCAAGTCAGATGACACAATTGTTTATGCACAATCTTATATATTTTTAGAAACTGCTCGAAGATATTTTTAAAAATTCAAGTGGGGGATTGTTGAAAATAATTTGTGAATTATTAAAAATATTGAAATAAGTGTATGAATGGCTCCTATATGTGAATAGTCCCACATCATGGGATTATAAGAAAGATGCAAGTATTTATACTTGTTTCTAAGAAGTCATGTTGGGGCCTTGGGCTCCCAATGTATGCTTTGTTATGAGGAGGGATACCACGCATCATGACCACCACACACGCGCGCGACCGACCGACTCGACTCGACCCGGCCCCGCCCAGCTCGGCTCGACTCGGCTCAGTTCGGGCTCTGGCTTGGCTTTGTGGTGTAAACACTTATATTTTTGGACTAGAAAAAATTGCTTTTTTCGAACTGTGTTATATTTCTGGGCCGACTTTTAATTTGAAGCGGTAAACTATTGACCCGGTATATTAGCGGATTTATCTACTTCCCAATATTTTCGTTCAGCCCTAATCCCCATCTATATATTATCTTCAATTGTAGATGAAAACAATATAACAAAAACACAGTTTTTACCTCCGCCATTAAAATATTCTTCCTGAGATTTTCGAGCAGTATTTTTATTTTTGAAAGTACAAATCTGCACTGATTTGTTGTGCAAAGCAAATCAGTTATTATTTCAGAGGCTATTTTATCCTAGAGGCGATGATGAAAGTACGAATTGGTTTTGCACCACCGACCAAATCGCCGAATCGTCTTCAAGAAAGCGACCAAGTACATGACTCAGCCATTGTTTCCCAACAGGAACGGGCAGTGCGCACAGTGTGTTTGATTCATATGATATAGCTCCTCCCCTTTGCACCAAATTGCCTGAACCTAAGAGCTAACATAGTGAATGAGGAAGAGATATATATACATAGTCTTATCTTCTTTTTGCTAATGTGGGACTAAAGTATATATCGTTCATCTCTTTGAATTCTAATATACATTCCTTCACATGTTCCTAAAAAAAATGGAAATGAACATCTGTATGTTAGCTTGTCTTATGATGCATTGCACTCTTTGCTAATTTAGCTGTAGATTTATTCGGTTGTCTCGCATGTTGTTGGAGGTTTGACTCATGTAGCAAATTGTATTGCATGGCATATACAAGAAGATGTGCCATATGCTCTGCTTTACATGTTGAGGACCACCAAATCTATACAATAAACACGCTGCCAACATGTTTAGCAAAATAGCGTAAAATATTAGATAAACATCTAGTCAGCAATGCCACGATGCAACATATAGCAAGACAGTAATAGCAAACAACAGATGACGTCCCTAAGAGCATCCCAACGCTATCGGTTGGGATGCATCAAATTAGTCGTATCAGCAAAGATACTCACCCCAACGCGGGGGTTGCTCTAATTACTTTATCCGGCTTAGTTTAAGCCAGATAAAGTAGTCACACGGATCGCAATCCCCAATCGTTGGATTGCGATCCGTGGTGTGGTGTGGAATTAAATCCACGCCACATAATTATCCGGCTTTATTAAAGCCGGATAAGATAGAAACTTTTCCAACTTAGCTTTTTTAAAACCGGATTTACTTATTTAGCTTTAGAAAAGCCGAATAAGATTGCTTTACAAAGCAACCGACTGGGTTGCTTTGGCAATCTTCGGGGTTGCCAAAGCAACCCGAACACGATGTGGGGACCCTCCGTTGAGGGTGGGTTGCTCCATGACCCACCACGCGTTGGGATGGTGTAAAGGAAACAAAAACTTTATCCGCTAAACTTCTAGCGATGCTCTTTGCACTAGTGGATCAGAAATCAGGGCATGAAAAAATACCTTTTAAGAGAAATTATCTGGGGTGTATCCGGATTGGAAGATGCTGTATACGGGGGAAGTGGATAGGGGAAGGCGAGGAATCTGCAGGAATCATCAACATCTGAAGCTTGTGGATGTAAAAAAATTCAAAACATAATTAATCATGATTCATTGATTCAAATTTCTATATTCGATCACATGATCTCAAAAAAGAATACACAAGTTTCCATAAAATATAAGTACTAAAAAAAATCCTTCAAGAGAGACATAATAAAATGTTCCCTTTTGTTGATCAAGGTATAATATTAGATATATAGATGAAATTTATGTCATTGCATACATTTGGCACAACAGTGGATAAATAGATCAACTAGCAATACCTCATGGATATCTTCGGAAATTTTATTTACAAGAAACATAAATCCTTGAAACCTTACTCTCCAACTACTCAAATAAGCATTCGAAAGTTAATGATGAAAAAAAAAATCCATGGTCAGATAATAAATCTGGTATGAATAATATGTTAGTCAAATCGTGCTCCTACAATTATAATGTTTATAATAGACAATAATTATTACCAAACAAATGCATATATGCTACATGGCTAATCTTGGTAATCTATCAGTTCTTCATGGTTCCACCAGTGTCACTACAAACCTATAACATTGACTCGGGCCCACCAAAAAGTTCATCCTTTCACACTTATATTTTAAAAATTGAGTATTTATATACACAAATTTGTGTAGTACATATCATACTATCATGGTAAGAGATCCGACCGAATCGGACTCATAGTCTTTTGCATCCCGCCCTAACGTCTTAACCAGTGTGACAAGGATGCTTGTCCTTCCACACTTATTTTACCTAACAACTAGTATAATGCCCGCGCAGAAGACACAAAAGTGAATCGTCTAATTTATGAGTTATTCATTGCATGTATCCTCTTAGTTAGTTTGTAAATTACACATAAATGTAAACTAATTTTTTTATAGGATAACTATTATATACAGTAATCATCACAACTTACATAATTTAAAAACCTTATTTATGTATCCAAGTGCAAAATCGCATGTGCGCGTGCATATACGTGTATCACATATCCATGTTATGTTTGGCCATGTGTTGTACATGCATAAAATCAAATTTTGTAGAAAAATCAAGTAGAAATGTAACACCCAGTAAAATATACCCTAGGTAGACATAAATAATTAAACTAACAATAAACAATATTAATTAATATAATGGGTTGAAAATACAAGTATTGAAAAACTAAGAATTTGGCCATGAAAATATTCCTATTGTATTCGTGATTAAATTCTAGTTTGTTTTCATATTTTATTTATCGAAAACGAAGTTCGTATGACAAAATTACGAATAAAACAAGTTGTACGAAAATTGTGTACACGCAACATTTAAAATACAAACTGTAAGAATATAAATCTAAAATAAAATAAAATGCAATGGCATAATAGAATATTCCTTTGGATTTCAAAATTGTATGCACACACACGCATATACATTTACGTACACACACACACAAGGTTTTACGTTCATGAGCTTCAAGAAAAAGAAACGTAAGTTCTTTAAAAAGCAACAACAGTGAAAATTTTAATGGTAAATTTGTAATTGTTGCATCTTCCATGTAATAGCTTCTAAAATTTAAACTTTTATAAGAATATTTAGTTTTCTTGTTTTACCCAATTTATATGTTAAGTTTCACATAAAATAAACTAATTTATAAAGTTCTTTCCTTTAAGACTTTGTAGTGGTTGTAATTATGAATATGGGATCTATACGAGAATTAATTGGATAGAAGAGGAAAAATATAGGATTAATAGGCAAGGTATGCTTATTTGAAAATGCAGAGAGAAATTACTAGAATAAGGGAAATAATGGAATAGATAACATTCTCCCATTAATAATGAGCATTCTGCGATGAGTAATAAGAAAAGGATAGAAGTTATCATTAATTACTGCAAAAAATAAATTTTGTAACTTATGGCTGTTAAATGAGTTTTAAAAACAAATTTGGAAATGCAAAGAAATTAGAATGGATGGTTATGTTTTTAAAACAAACATTCACAAATAATTTTTTTTTTCAAAATTCAACACATAGATTAGTGTGAGATTTAGAATACAGATGGCAACAAAAATTCTAATACATATAAATAAATTATCACGCTTTATTGCTAAAAGGTATACAGACCTCAAATCGTAACGACCCGCAAATTCGTACCATTTGAGCTGACTGAATACAACTCACGTCCAACCCAAATTGCATAAAAATACGAATCATTAATAGAAAGAAGTTAGAGGATGAGAAATAGAAAGAAAGAAAATTAGAATAGAAGGAAATAGATAGAAGATCGAACTGAACAATACTACAGAATCTCACAATCGCAGCGGAATGAAACATAATATATAAATAATCACTTTTGAAGTATAGACTGTATTTGCACTTACATACATCATCAGAGTACATCATATCTACAATACAGCGGAATAACTATAAATATCTATTACTGAAGCCTCCTGCTCCAAGATCCTTCAGATACATCAGTAAAATCCTGAACTATTGGACTGCACGTACAAATTTGGGCACCCAAGAGTTTAGGTAAAACATAGAAAAATAAACTCTGGGTCAATCATAGGACTGGTGTGAGTAAACGATTTAAAACAACTTGATTTTAGCTTTCAAAACCCTTTTGAAAGAAAAGATAATCATAAGGCCGATCCTCACATAAATAGGGATGGTTTTTACCTTACGATAACCCAAAACAATTTGAAATCAATATCTTATTCTGATATTATAATAACGTCTAAACACAAATAAATATCAATCTAGCGGAACGCTTGCATCTCACGCTCCACACATATTGTATATAATCAAAACCGTGGGCGCTTATTGGAGATTGGATTCTGACTATGACAATGTATGGAATCACTTGCCGATAGTGTATCTCTAGAGGGGAATACACTGGGTTCAATAAGAACATCTTGCAACCCAACCTACACATGACCGACCACTCATTTCGCTTGAGTGTATCGAATGTATATGACCAATGGGTGGAATCAGCAACCGTTTCCCGAAAGAGACAATATCGAATAGAATAAAGAATGAAACAAAATTTCTCTAGATAGGTGATTATACACCCTAATGGGAGCGACCCACATAGCCATGCTGTCTGCCCGATTTTTGTCATTCCCAGCTGTGAGGCTTGAGGCTGAACTTACCATTTGATATAACATGTCTTCATTCACTTTGAATGCCACGTCGTCAAACCCGCCAAATCACAAATTGATTTCCCCAAAAATACCACAGGTATAAAGCTAAGAGAAACGAATTCCTCCCCACTAAATGTAAATACGTTTGAAGAGATCAACTTACGCAATTTATTAGGCATACTATGTCAGACACTCGTCCATACAAGTTGTCCTGCGACTGGACAAACCTAAGGCACTGTCCTGTAAATCTATCTTAGACAATTTCTACCTAGGATTAACAGGACAACCCTTGCAATACTCCATCTTCAATGGACCTTTGACTCGAAACGTATATCGAATCGAAGTGGAATTTAGATTCTAGCCTCTTTATAAACGATAACGAAAAGGTCCAGATTTGATAGTCGATTATTTAACTATCAACTATATAATAAAATAAATAGATTTAACTCCGTTGGATCTACTAAGCTTGATTTAAATAAAACTTTAAATATTTCAATATAGTAATAACTTTATTTGTATATTCATTTGAAAACATAATTATAAATTAACCCATAAACTTTTACTATCAATCTTACGTGATAATCTCATTCTTGAATATCTGTTTCATAACTGAAACGATATTCAACTCTAGCACTCATTTTGAACACAAACTCATACGATTTGTCGGATAATAGTGAAAACGTTCAAGTTGGGGTATTTTAATTACCTCTCAGACCTTGAGTCGAAATCACTCTCATCGTCACAAGTCGTAGAAGTCAGATATCCAAAATATTCGATAAAACCATAAATTGGTAAATCCGTTTGATTTCTAAACTTTAAACCATTTTTAAAATAACAAAAAACAACGCTATTGTTTTAAACCATTGATCTAGTTCACTTAAATAATAAATCCGGGAATTTAAATCCAAACATTTGACTTAATTCCTTTTCTTTTGATAATTATATTATCTTCAAACTTACTTAATCTAGAGGTTTATATTATATTAGATATTTTATCCAAATTTAAATTTCTATTTAACTAACTTATCAAAACCGTTAATTAAACATCCATTAGCTTTTATAAAATAGTATTAGTTTTAACAATCATTTTTTAGAACCATTTCTATTAAATTAATTGGAAAAAATTAATTTAATAATTAATTCCCTTTTAAACAGTTGATTTACATTAGACAGACCGATTAACTGATTTCAATAGATCTTCCTTTTTTAAATTAATTGATAATATAGTTAACTTAAAAAAGTCCATTTAATTGGCTACTTAAAAACAATTTATATCCAATTATCAAAATTTTAATTCATTCATGAGTTACTTTACGGAAATATAACCTAGCAAACCCCAACGGCATATAACCGTTCTTATGACAGACAACATTTAATTCATTAACCCAATTTGCACAAATATCGTATAAATACTGTTCAATATTATCAACTGATAATAAAATATCTCAACATCATATATTTACTAATGAAATATATCAAAATGATATAATGGCAAAACGGTGTTTATTTCTGCTAACAGGGTGTTCAGACAATTCAGTCAATCATACATATAGTGGAACAGTGTTTATTTCTACTAACAAATGCCAATAAAATTATATAACTAATTATAAATCACGCAATTAAACATAACTAAATAAATAAATTGAACAATCAATTCAGCATATACTGCGTTTATAGATTATTACTGATCAATAGTTTATGCGTTAATTCAGTTCACGACTAAATTTCCATTCTATTAAATTTAAATGAGATTAGTATTAAAATCACTTTTACTTACATAATAAACCAATTCATTTTAATTTGAATTGTATAAAACTCGATACTACGTCGAGTTATTATGCACACTATGGACCGACTCAACTACACAACACGAGCCATTTGATCCTATATATTCTACACAATATATATATTCTATTTAAACCTTAACCTAAACCATTCCTTTCCTTTTTAACTTCTTTATGTTTAATTACATGGGCCAAGCCCATTTACTCATATGTATACTCTTTCATCATCACCAAGCAAAGCATTCTTCACTCTGTCTTATAATATCTACCCTCCCCTCTCTTCCCTTTGTTTATTTTATTATTATTTTTTATTTTTATAAATTGCTGGGCCGAAGCCCATTACCCAAAGCCAATGTACATACTGAAAAAAAACCTGCACCTACCCTATTTCTCTCATGCTTCAAACTTCAGGCAAACAATCTTGCCTACCCAATCTTCCATTTGTTGTTTCCCTTTTAATGCGTTCTTCCCTTCTAGGGATGGCAATGGGGCGGGTCTAGGGTCCAAACCCGCTTGACCCGCCCCTGTTTTGACCCATTTAGACCCGCCCCATAGGGTCTTCGGGGCGGGTAGACCCGCGACCCGCTTTTGGAGGTCCGGGTCTAGGGTCGGGTCTGGGGCATGGCTAACCCGCCCCAACCCGACCCGCATGATCGAAACATCATTCAAACTCTTTATAACTATAACTATTAGTTGTTAATCTTCTTATATTTACACGGTTGTAACTTGAATATTATATTCTTTCAATTGACAAACTATAAAATTTTCATTGTATTAAGTTGCATCAATGATAATCATATAATAACAAATGCATACATTTTGAACTATTATCTTGCTACTCATTTTATAATATTCTCTTGTCATTGTGAACACATTATAATATGCATATAATTTATCATTTAGTGATAAAAAAATATAAATATATAAATTTGTGTACACTAGAACATAATATCACCGGGTCGCGGGGCGGGTCGGGTCTACCCTGACCCGTACGGGTTTCGGGTACGGGGCGAAATTCCAGACCCGCATCGGGTCTACGGGGCGGGTTTGGGGCGGGGTTTAAAAGTCCGGATCGGGTCTGGGGCATGAGAAACCCGCCCCAACCCGCCCCATTGCCATTCCTATTCCCTTCCTTCTTTTTCATATGTTCTTCTTTCTTTCCTTACTGCATTTACATTCTTTTTCTTTGGTCACCTTTCCTCTACTCTTTCGGTCCCTATTTCTTTCCAACGCAGGTACCCAGTACTTCATGTTTCATTCTTCTGTGTCTTCTTTTCATTTACATATTGTTTTGTTCCCTTTTTTTTTAAGGAACTGGGCTGAATACCACTAACGCATGCACTACCATTTCTTGAACGGGTAAACGAACAGCTTCCCCCCTCCTGCTTTTTTCCTTTCGATCTACCTTCTTTTCGCGTTCTTTTTGTTCTTACCTCAGTTCCGTTTTTTTTTTCCAAACAATTGACATGGGATTTGATATCTACCACCGACTTAAGATTAAATGAACCACAATGGTTTCGGTTGATTGTATTCTATCTGATATTATATAAGAAACTATTTAAAAAGTGTGAAGTAGGCAAGTTCCTACGTGACTGGTGCTTCAAATGTGCATTGCGTTAAAGGCGGAACGAATGCATAAATTGCACAAACTTAGAAGCTGTGTTTCCATACAAGCAATACAGTGCCCTTACATGCTACACTGTGCACTAAATCATATGGAAATTGTACCCATTGTGTACAAAATACAAAGAAATGTTCTAAACAGAAGATATGACTATTCCGGCTTATGTTCCAACAATTTATGGTATGAAGCACTGTGCACAACCACTATAACCCTCTTCAATACATCAATGAAGTCTAGTATAATGGCATTCTTAGTTTAATGTAAACCAAGTAATTTAAATGGGATGTTTACTCATCTATGTTTATTCACAATCTAGGTTAATATTTGCTCACATGTTATAGAAGGACCTGGCTTGGTTTCTATACATTCAATTTTATTTGCCAAACGGATCTTAAGCGTATCACTATATCCAGTCACACACCTCAATACACAATGTATTATTTTTATTTTTATTCTTAAATTTTAAAGATTAGAATCAAGTAGTTTACTCACACATTTAGTCATTAGTCCTTACTCTCTGTTATATGCTATTCACCCTCAGGTCATAGGTTTACATAAAAGAAATGGAATCAATATAAATCACAACATGCATGCAGTATAATATATCAACATCAACGGATAGATTTAAGTGGAGATAAAGGAAATTTACACACTAATAGGTTCACTGTCCACTGTTTCACCTTATTTAATTTTAGGGTTGACATATATACAGGTTTATATATATATATATATATATATATATATATAAGATAGGATCAGGGAGCCCCCTTGAATTTCAGCCCCCTATTTGCACCCTAATTTCAGCCATTCATTTATATTAAAAAAAGTGAATGGAAAGTGAGTGGGAGGTGAAAGAATGAGTGGAAGGAGCGAGGGACGAAATGTGTGGTGGAGAAGTGGTAGGCTAAAGGGGTGCTCACTATTTGTGGTGCCATTGAACCTGCCCCTATATATATATATATATATATATATATATATATATATATGGTAAACTAATGCTACTCAAGAAACCAACTATGCATACACACATATATATATATATATATTATTTAAAATAACTAAAAGAAGAAGTTTACTTACCTTATGTATTACTCTGTTTTGGTTATTGTTTAGGTTTCAACATTTCCAGGTTCTCACTTAGGCTTGCTACCATTTTCTGCCATTTTTTTTTCCAGATTTTGGTCTCTGGTTTCAGTCTTAGTGTGAATGAATTCAAGTGGTCTTCAGGTGTATATTTATATATGAAAGATAAGCTTAAAATAATATGTAACATCACAGGTTGGCAGGGGAAAATAGTGGTAGAGGGATGGTCTAGCTGCTGCCTTTCTTTGATTAGAAAGAACAAACAGTTTTAGCTACTTCATAAATCACTTCCTAGGCTTTATTACACGACCAGTATAAAATGAAGCACAACATCTACCCAAGGCCAAGTACTACATGTGAATAGGTGATGTATAGGCAATTAGAGTATGTGTGTGCAGTATATACACAGAGTACAAATCCATGTTCTTGGCTGTCTTGATTTGAAAATGCTGGTTAGGCTGCTGCAAAAATTGAAAAAAGGTTTCTATGCTAAGGTCAATCACATTTACTCCCTACCCTTCTTAGGCTTAGCACAGCCATGTTGTTTACATTTATTCCATTCTAATCAATTTAAATGCTATTTCTACTTATTTAATGGCCAAGTCTTCTCATGTACTCTTGCATGTGGAGTGATTGTATTTTTCGCAAGTATATTTTATTTTACAAGAGTTTTAGAAAAAAACAAATTAAATAGAAACAAATGATAATATTACATAGCTTATCATTACATACAGATATGTATGTATGCTAAATATTTTAATATATATGTGTATATATATAAGTACACATTTTTAACAAATCTAAAAAAATATATAGGATTTTAAAAGGTATTATTTTGAATTTGTTTCAAATATTCAAATTCAATCCTATTTAATTAAACAAATTATTTATATGAACAGTAATTTGCTGTTTAACCAAGTTAGTAAAAATTCGGGACATTACAATCTACCCCCCTTAAAAAAAACGTCCTTGAAATTGAAGAGTAACGAAGAGATTATAGGTATATCTATAGTTATAGACTTATATTCAAAACAATACATGGGTCACTCCTTATAATCACAACAACAAGGCAAATACATCGGTTAACTGCCAAACAATTCACAACAATTAAGACATTCAATATATCAGCAATCAGCTATAACTTACAGCCATCTTCACAACTAGAAATATCTGTTATTATGGTTGGATTTATATACTTCTTCTCTTTAACATTCATTAGTTCTTGACCGTAAATCGGTAAGAAAACAATCTTCTAAATATCGACCTTGAAGACCGAAATCATCATCAGATCAATACTTCGAAAATCATTTAACTTAACCAATCTCCAGCTAGGTTCCAATTTCTTAACTCTAGTTAAATTTTCAAATTCAAAATTCCAGTTCTTATTCCAAACCAATTTGAAATCATATAACTTGATTCCATTCTAAATTCAAAACATTTGAATTTTTCCAAAATGTTTTGTTGTACTCAAACAATTCTCCAATTTGTTCTTATTCCAAACCAATCTGAAATCATATAATTTGATTCCATTCTAAATTCAAAACATTTGAATTTTTCTAAAACGTTTTGTTGTACTCAAACAATTCTCCAATTTGTCTTATTTGTACATCACTTTCAAATTAAATTTGGTTCAATATAACTATTTCAATTCTTATAATCTTGTTTTGATTATAATAACAACAATCAACACATCCATATATAATAATTTCAGAAAATTATTTTTTTATAACAAAATATAATTTTGGGTAAAATTATTTCAATTACCCGGATCGAATTACTCTATTCAAGAGTTTAGAAAAACTTTTTGATCCAGTGTTCGACGACTATATCGACCAGAAATTTTAAACCACTCGATAACCAATCATCACAGTATAAAAATAGTTTTTATATCAATTAACAAATATGCGCTGATATATATATACACTCAAACTAAATCTAGGGTATTACTAATCTCATCTCTATCAAATTACGCCACGGAGCCAAGGTTACTAATCAACCTTCAGCTCTGATACAAAGTGTAACGACCTGCAAATCAGTACCACTTGAGCTGACTGAATATAATCCACGTCCAACCCAAATTGCATGAAAATACGAATCATTAGTAGAAAGAAGTTAGAGGATGAGAAATAGAAAGAAAGAAAATTAGAATAGAAGGAAATAGATAAAAGATTGAACTGAACAATACTACAGGATCTCATAATCGCAGCGGAATGAAACATAATATATAAATAATCACTTTTGAAGTACAGACTGTATTTGCACTTACATACATCATTAGAGTACATCATATCTACAATACAGCGGAATAACTATAAATATCTATTACTGAAGCCTCCTGCTCCAAGATCCTTCAGATACATCAGTAAAATCCTGAACTATTGGACTGCTCGTACAAATTTGGGCACCCAAGAGGTTAGGTAAAACATAGAAAAATAAACTCTGGGTCAGTAATGGGACTGGTGTGAGTAAACGAATTAAAGCAACTTGATTTTAGCTTTTAAAACCCTTTTGAAAGAAAAGATAATCGTAAGACCAATCCAAACATAAATATGGATGGTTTTTACCTTACGATAACCCATAACAATTTGAAATCAATATCTTATTCTGATATTATAATAACGTCTTAATACAAACAAATATCAATCTAGCTGAACGCTTGCATCTCACACTCCACATATATAGTATACAATCAAAACCGCGGGTGCTTATTGGAGATTGGATTCTGACTATGACAAGGTATGGAACCACCTGCCGATCGTGTATCTCTAGAGGGGAATACACTGGATTCAACACGAATGTCTTACAACCTGGCCCACACGTGACTGACCACTCATTTTGCTCGAGTGTATCGAATGTATATCACCAACGGTTGGGATCAACAACCGTTTTTGAAAGGGACAACATCGAACAAAACAAAGAAGGAAACGAAATTTCTCTAGATAGATGATCATACATCCTAATGGGAGCAACACGCATAGCCATATTGCCTGCCCGATTTTTGTCATTTCCCGGTTGTGAGGCTTGAAGCTGAACTTACCATTTGATATAACATGTCTTCATTCACTTTGAATGCCACATCGTCAAACCCACCAAATCACAAATTGATTTCCCCAAAAATACCATGGGTATAAAGCTAAGTGAAATGAATTTCTCTGCCACCAAATGTAAATACGTTTGAAGAGATCAACTTACACAATTTATTAGGCATACTATGTCAGACACTCGTCAATACAAGTTGTCCTGGGACTGGACAAGCCGAAGGCACTGTCCTGTAAATCTATCTTAGGAAATTTCTACATAGGATTAATAGGACAGCCCTTGCAATACTCCGTCTTCAGTGGTCTTCAATAATTTTTAACTCGAAATGTATATCGAATCGAAGTTGAATTTAGATTCCGGTCTCTTTGAAAACGATAACGAAAAGGTCCAGGTTTTTCGATTATTTAACTATCAAATATATTATAAAATAAACAGATTTAACTCTGTTGGATCTGTTAAGCTTAATTTAAATGAAATTTCAAATATTTCGATATAATATTAACTTTGTTTGTATATTCATGTGAAAACATAATTATAAATTAACCCTAAACTTTTACTATCAATCTTACATGATAATCTCATTCTTGAATATCTATTTCATAACTAAAACGATATTCAACTCTAGCACTCATTTTGAACACAAACTCATACGATTTATCGGATAATAGTGAAATCGTTCAAGTTGGGGTATTTTAATTACCTCTCGGACCTTGAGTCGAAATTATTCTCATCGTCACAAGTCGTAGAAGTTAGATATCCAAAATATTAGATAAAACCATAAATTGGTAAATCCATTTGATTTCCAAACCTTAAACCATTTTTAAAACAAGTTGTTGTTTTAAACCATTGATCCAGTTCACTTAAATAATAAATCAGGGAATTTAAATCCAAACATTTGACTTGATTCCTTTTCTTTTGATAATTATATTATCTTCAAACTTACTTAATCTAGAGGCTTATATTATCTTAGATATTTTATCCAAATTTAACTTTCTATTTAACTAACTTATCAAAACTGTTAATTAAACATCAATTAGCTCTTATAAAATAGTATTAAGTTTTAACAATCATTTTTCAGAACCATTTCAATTAAATTAATTGGAACAAATTAATTTAGTAATTAATTCCCTTTTAAACAGTTGGTTTACATCAGACAGACCGATTAATTGATTTCAGTGGATCTTCCCTTTTTATATTAATTAATAATATAATTAATTTAAAAAAACCATTTACTTGTCTACTTAAAAACAAGTTATATCCAATTATCAAAATTTGGATTCATTTCTGAGTTACTTTACAAAAATATAACCTAGCAAACCCCAACGGTATATAACCGTTCTTATGACAAACAACATTTAATTCATTAACCCAATTTGCACAAACATCATATAAATACTATTAATTATAATCAACTGATAATAAAATATCTCAACATTATATATTAACTGGTAAAATATATCAAAATGATATAATAGCAAAACGGTGTTTATTTCTGCTAACATGGTGTTCAAACAATTCAGTTAATCATATATATAGTGGAACGGTGTTTATTTCTACTAACAAATGCTAATAAAATTATATAAATAATTATGAATCAAGCAAATAAACATAACTAAATAAATAAATTGAACAATCAATTCAGCATATACTGTGTTTATGGATTATTATTCATTGGTAGTTTATGCATTAATTCAGTTCACAACTAAATTTACATTTGATTAAATTTAAACGCGATTAGTATTAAAATCACGTTTAATTACGTAATAGACCAATTCATTTTAATTTGAATTGTATAAAGCTCGATACTACGTCGAGTTATTATGCACACTATGGACCGACTCAACTACATGACACGAGTCAACTATTTGATCCTATATATTCTACACAATATATATATATATATATATATTATATTCAAACCTTAACCTAAACCATTCCTTTTCTTTTTAACTTCTTTATGTTTAATTACATGGGCCAAGCCTATTTACTCACGTGTATACTCTTTCATCGTCACCAAGCAAAGCATTCATCATTCTATCTTCTACTGTCTACCCTCCCCTCTCTTCTCTATGGTTTTTCTTATAAATTGCTGGGCCAAAGCCCATTACCCAAATCCAATGTTCATACTGAAAAAACAACTCGCGCCTGCCCCATTTCTCCCATGTTCCAAACTTCAGGCAAACAATCTCCATCTGTTGTTTCGCTTTTAATACGTTCTTCCCTTTCTTCTTTTCCATATATTCTTCTTTCTTTCCTTACTGCATTTTCATTCTTTTTCTTTGGTCACCTTTCCTCTACTCTTTCGGTCCCCATTTCTTTCCAACGCAGGTACCCA
Source organism: Allium sativum (assembly GCA_030737875.1). Taxonomy (NCBI): domain Eukaryota; kingdom Viridiplantae; phylum Streptophyta; class Magnoliopsida; order Asparagales; family Amaryllidaceae; genus Allium; species Allium sativum. The sequence goes on along the minus strand of CM060915.1, from coordinate 547,067,150 downwards.
GTACTTCCTGTTTCATTCTTCTATGTCTTCTTTTCATTTATATATAGTTTTGTTCCCCCCCCCCTTTTTTAAGGAACTAGGCTGAAGCCCATTAACGCATGCACCGCCATTTCTTGAACAGGTAAACGAACAGCTTCCCCCTCCTGCTTCCTTCCTTTCGATCTTCCTTCTTTTTGCATTCTTTCTGTACTTACCTCAGTCTTAGTGTGAATGAATTCAAGTGGTCTTCAGGTGTATATTTATAAATGAAAGATAAGCTTAAAATAATATGTAACATCATAGGTTGGCAGGGGAAAATAGCGGTAGAGGGATAGTCCAGCTTAAAATAATATGTAACATCATAAATTACTTCCTAGGCTTTATTGCATGGCCAGTGTAAAATGAAGCACAACATCTACCTAAGGCCATGTGCTACCTGTGAATAGGTAATGTATATGCAATTAGAGTATGTGTGTGCAGTATTGTAATGTCCCAAATTTTTCAGTCATTCAAATTGGAATATTTAAATCTGTTTTATATATTATATTGTAAATATAATGGATTTTATATCGATTTTATTTATTAAAATGGAGTTGGTCGTCAACGAAATCAATTTCATTGGGACCGAAACATTAAGATGTAACGGTGCGTCCTTTTTCACATTGTTTAGAGTTCGTGTATATCGGTACGAATAAGGAACGATCAGCATAAACAACAATTTTAAACAGTAAAATTTAAATACGCATGTAACTACTCGTTAACACACTATTGACATATACCCACACATGCTCATTTGTAAGGCATCATTATGGCATTGCATTAATTCCTCTTCAACTCTATCTGTACTAGAGCGAACCCGTGCTTCGCACACGGGTTGATCAAAAGAACAATATAAATATTTGTATCAGTATAATTATAACCTGCTAAATAGAATCTTTAACATAATATTCCTTTTGTTATGCTCAATACGAATTCATACAGCATTCACAGAATGGTATTAGAATACACATGGATTAGACGGTCCACTTTAGATTAATTTAGCGATTTATGAGCTATAGGATTCAACAACTTGGAGTTATGTACACATAATATTTTGTTCTAAATAACACTACATTATGAAATATATATGTACATATATATTATATATATATATAAGAAAAAAAGAAAGTGGAAGTCCTTTAAGATGCGATTGGCACATGGACCAACGTTCGAAGAAGCATTGTCAAAGTAAAGGAGAACAGTACAAAGAAACATAAGCACCGTGCTCTCAAAACTGTTCAAAATCGTGCTCTCCAATCCTTTGAGAACCTTGCACCCCAATCCATCTTCAAACCGTGACAGGAAAGCTTTTTTCTATTTAATTTCGCCACTCAACAGGTACCCTATAATATTACAACTATCCTATACATAAGCCTATATGCTAAAACTTGACCTCCACGTTCTTTCTTCTATAAATAACCATCACTGCTACATTGTTCTCTCTAGTCTCAGCAATGGTGCAAATGTACTTCCCTCAACATTTATTCATCCTATTTTAAATCCGCACCAATTGTTTCAACAGAACAGATCGACCCCAAAAGAAAAAAAATTATATAATAATACATATAAAGTAAATCGAAACTGGAAGTGAAGTAGTGAGCTCAGTTCATCTGAAGGGAGGTCAGCGGGTGTTGGGGAAGTTGAATGGAAGAATGGCAGTTGGACTTCGGTATTGCAGTGGAGTGATTGTGTAAGAGTGTCTAGGAATGAAGGGTGTAAAGGAAGCACGCAGCAGGGTAATTCAGGAAGAAAAGGGATGGGGCGACTGTGTTTGTAAAGAGGTAGGAGTAAAATGGGAATAAACAAAGAGCAAGGAGCAGATAGGTTGCTGGTGGGGTATGTTTCGAGGCATGATGGATTGTTGTTCATCTCTAGGTTGTCGGGCTTCTTCGACTTGAGGGGTTCTCATTTCTGGTAGAGGTACAGGGGGACCGTGGGGTTCGATGTTCAGACCAGTATGGTGCTGACAGCGTTCGGTCATCAGGCGAGTAGCGTAGCGAAATGAGGAGGGTGGTCTACGTAATATAACAACTGAAGACGTAAAGGGAAAGGAGAGAACCCGGGAAGTAAGTCCAACGTGATTGCAGCTGTATGGGGAGATACTCACGACAGTTCAAAAGGGAGTTGGGTACCAAAACAGTAGAAGGCATGGGTTTGCTTTTTGGTTACATGCATATTGGGAACGGAACTGTGAAGATCTGGGTATTGTTTCCAAAGAAAAGTTAGCCAAACATGAAGCAGAGCGAAATGGCGGTGGTGGAATTGGCACAGGAGGGTAGGGTTGCGCAGAGTATTCGGGTTCAAAGCATTTAATTTCCAAAGGGCAGACGACATACAAGAAGAATAGGGAAGCCAAACATGTATACATGGAAAGGAATGGGCCAACGTGGCAATCGAAGTTTCTACAAGCGTAAGGTATTAGCATGGGCCTTTAAACCAACGTAACTTTTGTTTAAATCATATATATTAACAGAATGAATTGTTTCATTAAGAAAAGTAAAAAAAATACAGTATTGATATGGTTTACGAACAGGAATACAAAGAGGGGGAAGGAGGGTATATGGGAACGAGAAGGATTGGTCTGGGAACGAGTACTAACGGAAGGGAGAACTTATCCCACCTGGGTGAAATTTAAACCGTAATTATCATTTTTAATATTTAATAACTAAGTAACGTGTTTGTCTAATTAAACCCTATGATTCATGCAGCGTGAGTTTAGGTCGGTGATCAGAAAGCAAACATGAAGCTTGGGGAAATTTAGAATCAGCCGGTATGAAGTTAATTAAGTTATTAGTTGATAAGGTATAAAATTTGTTTAAGTAATTAAAAATATAATTAAGGATAGTTAATTAATAATTTAACAAAATTATATAATCATTAAACGTAAATAAATCTTTGTCTTGTTAACATAATTAAAGGAAACAAGAGACATTGAAACAGGATGGACAAGCACTATCGACTAGAACTAATTTGGGCAGAGCTCGAGTCAACCGGGATTCTGGTTGAATTAAACGACTGTTTAATTTAACTGAAATGAACTGTTATAACAGCGATCAAATCGAGGTGAGTTAAACTCACTCAGTTTTTCCCACTTATATTTTATATAAGTTGGGTTTATTTGTTTGTGTGTTATGGATGATTTTATTGGGTGTTTATTAAATTATACATTCATATATTTACTGAACAGCTGAGTTAAACCTTCGTTTAACTTAATAAAATCGTTATTTATAACGATTGAATCTAATTGAGGTAGTTTATCTCAATGGTTACGTTTATAATAATATAAATGCTATAAATAATTAATTGGACGTTGGGATTGCTGTTTTTTGCTGATTATTGGTTGTTACTGTCCATTATTGACTATCGTTATTAAACTATTTATTTCATCAGTTTAGATGGAAAATGAATATTAATTAGCCACATTGAACCGAATTATTCAAATTGTTATAACCCGTTGTTTTGCAGGAATAACAGAATTCCTCACTTATATTGATAACTTTTATCAATGTGTTTGATTATGATTGTTAAACGTGAAATGGCTGAATATTTCACGGTTTTGGTACTATAGTAGACATTAGCCTCGTAGGTACCGTTGGAAAAAGAAATGATTTTTGAAACTGATATCATGTCGATTTTTGAAGATATAAATTTATTTATCTACGGATTTGAAATATATTTTTGATCATTAATATAAATATCAACATTTAATTTATTTATTTGTAATTTAATTAATAAGGATATAAGATATAGTTAAGTGAATAGTTAAACAATAAACTTATCGTAATTGTTATTAAAATGCGTAAATGGTATGTAAAGGCCTTAACGGCCGTAAAGGAAGTTTAAATTGATTTCAAAATACTGAAATGGAATAATCGAATCATAGATATACGAGAAGAGATAAAAGAGTTTAAGGAATGATATTTTTTTCTCATTTTAAACAAATGATGTTTTAAATTATACGAAATGGGATTTAATAACCATTTGTGAATAAGATTAACGAATCGATGGAATTGGAAACCGGTATTAATTTGGAAATGGGATTTTCAGGTTTTTAAATGAAATCCGATTGGAAAATATGAATATAGAATTTTAAATGGGACTGGAATTTGTAAGTAGGATTGGGTTGAAATGACAAATAAGAATTTATAACTGAATTAGAAACCAACAGCTGGGATAGATAATTAAAGCAAGATTTTTTTTCCGAATATAGTATAACTGGATATACGAATATGTGTTGATTTATACGTGGAAGAGTGATAAAATTAATTCCAAGTATAACGAAAAGGATAAGTAAATTAAGAAGTTGAGAAATGATGGAAAGAGCTAAGTTAAGTGTCACTTCAAAATTCGGAATGTGATATTCCGAAGTTCGGAATGTAAATCAAAGGTGAGAGCCGAGAAATGAAATCGATTTATAAGTCGTCACCAATGAATTGCAAATGGAAATGTGTAAATGAGGTATAAGTTTTGGAAAGGAATTTGTAACACTTGTTACAAACGATATATTGAACTATTTGATTAACAAACTGGAGGTCTTTATAAAGGATCGATATATGATTTTTAGACAAAAATAAGTTGTTAGTAATGAATTGAAAAGGGTTTGGTTAATGGAAGTAAAAGGACTTGGAAATGTAATCTGTAACATTTGATACAGAAGCTAAGTTAAATTATTTTGATTAATAAATTATATGATATGTAAAAGATAACAAATTAAGATTTGAAAAGGTGTTATATAAGATTTGTAAAGTATGTTTATATACAAATTTTATTCCATAATTAATGCTTATTGCAATATTGGTAAATTATGGTTATAAAGATATTGAAGAAACTTATAAAGGATTCGAACTATAATGAATCGAGACTTGTGTTTTATATTATAAAGGATTTTGAAGTATTAAAGAAAGTCATAAGTAAGAGTTTACTTAATAAAATAAGTAAACGTGTTTGAGATTTTAAAATAGAGTTTTTGTAACACCCCACGTCCATTAATGTCACTCACAAAGGGAATGCATTAACTTCCATGGAGGTCATAAGTGAATATAGAACAGAGAAATTACAACAAGACAGATAATAAATAGCACTTGGAAATCTAAAACTTCATTTTATTTCAGCGGAAATTAAATATGTCTGTTACATCATAAAACCATAGATCATAACCAAGTACAACATCCGTCTCCACAAAAACAAAATACATAATCCCATTACAATAAATAGCCATTAAAAAGAAAGATAACAAGATGGACTTTACTTCTGCAGTCCAAGCTTTCCAAGAGATAAGCGATCCAATTAGACTCCACTAGAACTTGGCCCAACCTGAGGACCTGAAGGGAGAAAAAGATGGAAAAGAGGGGGTCAGACATAAAGTCTGGCGAGTATGATAATTCTACAATACTATTATCAAAATAACTAGACTAAGGCATAAGCTGGAAAACAAGGAAATGTCTATGAAAGAGCAGATTAAGGACATAGACAATCGCTAAAGGCAACGTTATAGGCGCTCCTAAATACTAAAGGATAAACACTATACTGCACCACACCAGTCACCCTAAAGATTGATCCCACTTAGCTTCACTTAGAAACTTTCTTAATGGCTTTACGTACTCCTAGCTGCCTATATAGGTGCCGCCTGCCCCTATCTCCACTAGGTGTACCCCACTTTCCATTTTTCGATCGGCTCCCTACTCGTAGATACCCGTGCTGGCCCCACAGTGGGGTGTATCATTCCCCTAAAGTGGCAACCCGATATAACGGAGATGCACGGCTTATACCTACACGATGCAACAACGTCTTACCTACCAGCCCGGGTCCACACACGCATATGAAACCCGTTGGACTTGCGTTGCCACCGCTCCCTGTTTTGGCCTCTTATAGTCAGACCCAGTATGCGTGTCCCGTCCTCGACTTGGGTCGAGCCCACAATGATACGTTTTGGGATACTGGTTGAAATGTGCCCCCATTATTTCTCACAAGCATTCCACCTAAGCTTGTCCCATTAGTCCATCCACTTAACCCACTTAGTCATGTTCATTTACATGTGTATTTGGTTAAGTCTAATCGTATTTCAAATGCCTCTAAAGGCATGTAACGACCCGTGTTCTACACATCATAGGATTGTAAAATATTTATTTCTTTCCCGTGTGAAGTTGTATGGTCATGTAACTTTGGGAAACATTTATTAGAGTCATTTCCCCTGTTCATGATTTTTGTCGATTTTTAAATGACCATTTTGCCCCTAGTCAGTACTGTTTTGGTCATAACTTTTGATAGGGAAGGAATTTTGACCTGAAACCACTTCCATTAGATTCGTTTGATGGTTTCTCTTTCCGTAGAGTGGTCATAATAGCCAAACGGACTTACCGTTTGGGAGATATGGCTGAAACAAGGTTTGGAGGGTGAAAAACTGCTTAACCGGGCCAAATCGGGTGATTAGTGAGTAGGCCCATAACCCATTTCGGGATTAGGGTTATGGGAGGGCTGAGATGAGATGGAGAATCATTCCATTTCAGTTTTCTAGCCTCCACTTATCACCAAGGATCCCTAAAAATGGCCTTCAACCTCTAAATCACCTCCAAATCATCTTTTGGTCAAGGATTTGGCTTAGCAACCCCTAATCAAAGAAGGTCTTCACCTAATCAATCTTGGAGCTGCTGTTAGCATTGGGATTCGCATCAAATCAGAGAATCATTTCAGATCTTAGTTTGTTTTGTGGCTAAGGTGAGTGATTAGCTTGCTTTTTGCACTAATTATGGCTAAATTGGGGTGATTAGTGCTAATCAGCGTTTTTAAAGGAAAATAAATTCCGGAATAATATTCATAAAATCATAAACAATGTTTTAGACCTCTGATATGAGTTTGGGTTAATTTGGTTAAGTTTTGCTAATCACACCATTAGTTATGCTCACATATGCTTAAGGGAAAACATGGGGTTTTGGGCATGTTTGATCCATTTTACCATGTCATATTGTTGTTTTGGTGTTTGAGGTCACTTGTATGTATTGCTATGACACTATGACATGCTTTGTGATTGGTTTCAATAGTTAGAATGGTCGAAAACGCCGTCGAGAGGCGTGTAAACACTTGCTGGAAGGTTGCAGGAATCGGTGCAGGAAATCGGATCGGATCGCCCCCTACCCGATCCGAACCGCCCATTTCCCTTCACCACGAACCGAACCGGATCGTTATAGCGAAGCAAGCGGCGCCACGAGCTGAAGGATCCGAACCGATCCGAGAAGTCGCGATTCAAGGCTTGGTGATTGAAGACTCCGACCCGACCCGCCTGGAGTGATAACGACACGATCCGATCTGATCACCTTGAGGACAACGAACCGGAGACTTGGAGGAGGGCGAAGGGCTTGGAGCTATGACCAGGAGGCGTGATCCGAGCCGTTACGTGGTGGAGAACCCGATCCGATCCAGACGGGACTGGAGGCCACGAACCAATGGTGCACTCCGATCCGACCCGAGGTAGCAGTCACGAACCGAGACGATGAAGACCACGATCCCAATGAAGATGAAAGGAATCCGAACCGATCCAATGAAGATCCATAACCCGAAATGCAAAGGTGGTTCAAGTGGAAGTTCGAGCTCAGGATCCAGACGGGAACCAATGAGTTCACTTCGTGATTGGGCTTTGCTGCGGGACGTGTGCTAAGGAGTTGTCGGTGCCTATGACTTTGGATCACTATGTATTAGAGGTGTATGGATGGACTCGGGCTTTGGATATGGTGCGACTAGGGAGCTACCTACCAATGGAGTGGGATCATGGATACGTTGGGCGTGATCCCATAGGTTTGGCGTTGGTGGTAGTAGGAATGGACATAGTCGTACAAAGTCGAGTTCTGTCGTTTTCGTGAAGGGTTATGGTGATCAAAGAAGTAGATACCGTATGCTTTACGCACTGAGTGAGAGTTGTGAGGATGGTTGCTATGCTTGATTGTTTGACATACACATCCCCACCCCCGTATACTTATATTATGTGGTTGTGAAATCACAGAGTATTGTACCGTGTAGTACTAACTCTTTGATTGCAGGTCCAGGTTCAGGTATGACTTAGTATACGTGTTATTATTCTGTTTATGCTTGCTACCACTCATACCAGACTGATGTCTGACCCAGAGTTTTATGTTTCTTCTTATTACTCTGGGTGCTCACACGAGCAGACTAGAGACAGGGATAGCTGGTAGTGCGCTTGGTAGATGGACTGAAGACGAGCAGGAGGCTCCACGTATGATATATAGTTATTCTCCCTGTGTCGTGATCGGTATCTACTTTGGGCATTAGTAGCATACCTATTTTGTTTATCTTAGAGACAGTATTTTGAAGTTGTAATAAGCTGTATTTGATATTTCCGCTACTCTGATGATGTTAGTTCAAGTTTTCAGCTTATGCACTGTCTCATCTGTTTTATGTCAAGTATATGTTGGTTATTATATCTTATCCCATGCGCTGTGAGACATATTACAGGTTCTTTATTTGGTTCATCTTCTTTCTTTCTCATTCTTTGGCGACCGTCCCATGCCAATTGGACATGTGTACAGCGCACAATTGGAGTAAATGTCGGTTGGCGCGGGGCGGGCCGTCACATTTGGTATCAGAGCTCTAGGTTGCGTAGTTAACCTAGGGAAAGACACTAGGGAGAGTTAGTACGTATATGAGAGCGCGTATTTGTGATTACTTTGGTTTTCAAAAGCTATGTATATATATACTATTAGTAGTATAAGAATGAAGTTGCACTGCACTAGTACCACTATGGGGTCGTTAATCGTTCTTCTTTTTACAGATTGACGATGAGTCGATATGTGAGAGGTACTGGTAGAGGGGCCAATAATGGAAATGCCGCTGACATGAGGGCGATGTTTACCGACCTCATGAGAGACATGCTTAGAGAAGCGCAAGGGGCAGTTCCTAATCCCGGAGTTGGTGGTGGCCCTGTAGTGCAAGTGCCTAGGGTCGATTTCGCCAAGTTGAGTGAGGATTACACTAATCTTGGTGGAAAGCCGTTTCACGGAACAGAGTCGGCCACGGATGTTCAGGATTGGTTGGATAGCTGTGATCGAATCTTCGATGACTTGGGTATCGAGGATGCGATGAAGAGAAGGCTAGCGTCTCGTCAGCTGCAAGGACGAGCGATGAATTGGTGGAATGCTATTAGGGCAGCCACACCAGAAGATCAAGTTACTTGGGATCAGTTTAAAGCTCGCTTTAGCGACAAGTATATCCCAGCTGCCCAGAAGTCGGAATTGTTTAGGAAGTTCTTGGAGCTTAAACAGAATGGAAGGACAGTATCGGATTATGTTGCTGAGTTCGACACTTTGTCGAAGTATGGTTTATCTCTAATCGATACTCCCAAAAAGAAAAATGAGAAGTTCATCACTGGCTTGGATGAATACTTAGGGGAAAGGCTGATTAATCACATCGATGAGACGTTTGAGTCGATTGTGGGAAAAGCTTTGAGGTCAGAAAGTCTTTACCCTAAGCCGAAGACTGGGGTTGTTGCTGCATCTGCTGAAGATCCAAAGCCGCAAGCAAGCGATGGAGGCAAGAATAACTCTCAGAATAAGAGGAAGCAGAACCAAGCTAAGGATGGCCAGAAGAAAAGCAGGAAAGAAGTCGAGTGCTTCAAATGTGGAAAGAAGGGCCATTATGCAAGGGAATGTAGGGCCAAGACAGTGGGAAAGAAGTGCTTTAACTGTGGCCAGGAGGGACATTTTAAGGATAAGTGCCCGCAACCTCTGAAGGAGAACCAGATTGTGAAAGCATATGCCATCAATGTTGTTCCTTCTTCGTCGAATGCCCCGACTGCGGCGGAGAAAGGAAAGGGAGTCGTCATTCAAGGTATGCTTTCCATTTATGACCTTCCTGTTAGAGTTTTGTTCGACACCGGGGCTTCCCATTCCTTCATATCTAGTGACCTGGTAGATAGGTTGGGATTGGAACCCGAGTTAGTCGATAGACCATTAGCTGTGACGAACCCGATTGGTGGTTCAACAAACCTCAGTATGATCTGTCGTAATGTGGTCTTATCGAGTCATGGATATATGTTTGTTTGTGATTGCTTTGTTTTGGGCTTTACTGGGTATGGCATTATTTTGGGAGTCGATTGGCTCCAAAGATACGGGGTGGTGGTAGACTGTGAGGGCTTTTTGGTGACAGTTAGGGCGGATGATGGGTGGAGGGTAGTGTTTGGTAATCTACCCTGTGATGGCGTAATGGCTAGTTTTGTAAATTCCCTCGACATTCCGCATGATGAGTTATCAGGTTTGCCCGTGGTTGGCCAGTACCCGGACATCTTCGAGGAAGTGACCGGACTTCCACCACACCGAGAGATTGAGTTTCGTATTGATTTAGTGAAAGATGCCAAACCTATAGTGATGCCACTTCGTCGTATGGCACCACGAGAACAGCGAGAGCTCGAGGTGCAAGTTGGCGATCTTTTGAAGAAGGGATTTATTAGAAGAAGTGTTTCCGAGTGGGGAGCACCAGTTGTGTTTGCTACTAAGGCAGATGGTTCCCTTCGATTGTGTGTGGACTATCGCGAGTTAAATAAGGTGACGAGGAAGAATAAGTATCCTCTACCACGGATAGATGATTTGTTTGATCAACTGGAAGGAGCTAGAGTGTTCTCCCAGTTGGACCTTGCGACAGGATTTCATCAGCTCCGTGTAGCAGCTGATAGTATAGCTAAAACGGCATTTCGGACGCCGTCTGGGTTTTATGAGTGGTTGGTCATGCCATTCGGGTTGACCAATGCACCAGCATACTTCGTGGATCTTATGAATAGAGTATTCAGAGACCAATTGAATAAGTTTGTTCTTGTGTTCGTAGACGATATCCTTGTTTACTCGAGGACAGAAGAGGAACACAAGGAACATTTGAGAATTGTGTTGGAGGTGTTGAGAAGACACCAATTGAAAGCGAAGTTTTCTAAGTGTCACTTCTGGAGGAGAGAAGTGAGATTCTTGGGCCATGTTGTTTCAGAGAATGGTATTGCCGTGGACCCTGCAAAGGTGGCTACGGTACAAGATTGGTCTACGCCCAAGAATGCAAAAGATGTAAGAAGTTTCTTGGGGTTAGCTGGATATTATCGTAAGTTTATCAAAGACTTCTCCAAGACAGCGGCACCGTTGACTCAGTTGACTAAGAAGAATCAAGCCTTCGTTTGGGACGGAGGGTGTGAAAAAGCATTCAAGAGTCTAAAGGAAAAGTTGACGCGTGCGCTAGTGTTGGTCATTCCTAAGGGAAATGAAGAGATGACGGTATACACGGATGCTTGTGGTACCGGACTGGGTGCGGTATTGATGCAAGGACGTAGGGTTGTAGCTTATGCTAGTCGACAGCTAAAGCCACATGAGAAGAAGTATCCTACCCATGATTTGGAATTGGCAGCGATTGTATTTGCGCTGAAGATGTGGAGACATTACCTCTTGGGAGAAAGATTTGAGCTGTTTACCGATCATAAATCGTTAAAGTATCTCTTCTCTAAGAAAGATCTGAATCTCCGTCAGCAGAGATGGTTAGAGTTCTTGGCTTCGTATGATTTTGATATCGCGTATACACCTGGGAAGGGTAATGCGGTAGCCGATGCCTTGAGTAGGAGACATGCCAGCTTAGGGGCAATGTTTCTTGAATGGAAGCAGCTGGAGTATATCGCGGGGTTTGATTTCAGACCAAGGTGCGAATTGGATCCAGTTATGCTAGCTAGCTTGACGATCAGACCCACTTTGATAGAGCGGATTGGTTCTAGCCAGAGGAACGATCCTAACCTACTAGAAATCATCTCCAAGTTAGAGATGGGTATCGAAGAGGAGATGAATGTGTATGGGCTTGATCGAGATGGATGGCTTTGGAAGAATGGAAGACTAGTTGTGCCCAACGTGAATGGTTTGAGAGATGAAGTGCTTAGAGAATGTCATCACTCAAATCTGACTATACATCCCGGTGGTAATAAGATGTATAGAGACATGAGACAGACTTACTACTGGGAAGGGATGAAAAGAGACGTTGGGAAATTTATATCCAAATGCATGAATTGTCAGCTAGTTAAAGCCGAGCAGAAGAAGCCTAGTGGGTTGTTGCAACCATTAGAAATTCCCGAATGGAAATGGGAACAAGTTTCGATGGATTTCATCGATGGTTTACCGAGGACTAGATCGGGACATGATAGCATTTGGGTAATTGTGGATCGACTGACCAAGAGTGCAAGATTTATACCAGTTAAGTCGAACAGAACTGCAGCTAAGTTAGCAGAACTATATATGAAGTGGGTAGTGAGATTTCATGGAGTACCCAAAGGCATTGTGAGTGACCGAGATCCGTTGTTTACTAGTGGATTTTGGAAGAGCTTACAAGAGGCTTTAGGATCAGAATTACATCTCAGTACCGCATATCATCCTCAAACCGATGGTCAGACAGAGAGGGTGAATCGGATATTGGAAGATCTCTTGAGGGCTTGTATATTGGATTTCGGTGGAGCATGGGATGACCATTTGCATCTAGTGGAGTTTGCATATAATAATAGCTACCAATCCAGTATCGTTATGGCTCCATATGAAGCTTTGTACGGAAGACCGTGCAACTCACCATCATGTTGGATAGAGACTGGCGAGAAGTTTGTGCTTGGACCAGATGTGGTGAGAGAAACTTCCGATAAGATCAAGATCATTCAGCAACGAATGAAAGCTGCTCAGGATAGGCAGAAAAGCTATGCTGATAAGAGGAGAAGAGACTTGAAATTCTCCGTTGGTGACTTGGTGTTTGTCAAGATCTCTCCGTTGAAAAGAGTGATACGATTTGGCAGGAGAGGCAAGTTGGCACCAAGATTTGTGGGTCCTTTCCAAGTTCTCGAGGAAGTTGGGAATTTGGCATATAGAGTTGGCTTACCAGAGAAAATGGCAGGAGTTCACAATGTGTTTCATGTTTCCCAACTAAGGAAGTTCGTTCACGACTCAAATGTGACTATTTCACCTGATCAGTTAGAGGACTTCGAAGTAGAACCCGAGGCGGTTGAGAACCGCAAGCCGATTCGTATTGTGGGGCATGATACGAAGCAACTTCGAAGAAAGTCGGTGAAGCTAGTCAAAGTTCAGTGGGGCGAGGACGAAAATGATTGTGCTTGGGAGACAGAGGAGAGCATTAGAAAGGCTTATCCAGAACTCTTTGCCTGGTAAGATTTACTTTGCGATTTAGTTATTCCGCATGCTAGGATAGACTTGTTTTGCTTGTTTTGCATGTTTGATGGTTGTTTTATGATTGATAGGCATGCGGGACCCTTGTGTGTGTTTTGATTAGGGAATTTCGGGGGCGAAATTTCTTAAGGGGGGGAGAGTGTAACGACCCGTGTTCTACACATCATAGGATTGTAGAATATTTATTTCTTTCCCGTGTGAAGTTGTATGGTTATGTAACTTTGGGAAACATTTATTAGAGTCATTTCCCCTGTTCATGATTTTTGTCGATTTTTAAATGACCATTTTGCCCCTAGTCAGTACTGTTTTGGTCATATCTTTTGATAGGGAAGGAATTTTAACCTGAAACCACTTCCATTAGATTCGTTTGATGGTTTCTCTTTCCGTAGAGTGGTCATAATAGCCAAACGGACTTACCGTTTGGGAGATATGGCTGAAACAAGGTTTGGAGGGTGAAAAACTGCTTAACCGGGCCAAATCGGGTGATTAGTGAGTAGGCCCATAACCCATTTCGGGATTAAGGGTTGTGGGAGGGCTGAGATGAGATGGAGAATCATTCCATTTCAGTTTTCTAGCCTCCACTTATCACCAAGGATTCCTAAAAATGGCCTCCAACCTCTAAATCACCTCCAAATCATCTCTTGGTCAAGGATTTGGCTTAGCAACCCCTAATTCAAAGAAGGTCTTCACCTAGTCAATCTTGGAGCTGCTGTTAGCATTGGGATTCGCATCAAATCAGAGAATCATTTCAGATCTTAGTTTGTTTTGTGGCTAAGGTGAGTGATTAGCTTGCTTTTTGCACTAATTATGGCTAAATTGGGGTGATTAGTGCTAATCAGCGTTTTTAAAGGAAAATAAATTCCGGAAAAATGTTCATAAAATCATAAACAATGTTTTAGACCTCTGATATGAGTTTGGGTTAATTTGGTTAAGTTTTGCTAATCACACCATTAGTTATGCTCACATATGCTTAAGGGAAAACATGGGGTTTTGGGCATGTTTGATCCATTTTACCATGTCATATTGTTGTTTTGGTGTTTGAGGTCACTTGTATGTATTGCTATGACACTATGACATGCTTTGTGATTGGTTTCAATAGTTAGAATGGTCGAAAACGCCGTCGAGAGGCGTGTAAACACTTGCTGGAAGGTTGCAGGAATCGGTGTAGGAAATCGGATCGGATCGCCCCCTACTCGATCCGAACCGCCCATTTCCCTTCACCACGAACCGAACCGGATCGTTATAGCGAAGCAAGCGGCGTCACGAGCTGAAGGATCCGAACCGATCCGAGAAGTCGCGATTCAAGGCTTGGTGATTGAAGACTCCGACCCGACCCGCCTGGAGTGATAACGACACGATCCGATCTGGTCACCTTGAGGACAACGAACCGGAGACTTGGAGGAGGGCGAAGGGCTTGGAGCTATGACCAGGAGGCGTGACCCGAGCCGTTGCGTGGTGGAGAACCCGATCCGATCCAGACGGGACTGGAGGCCACGAACCCATGGTGCACTCCGATCCGACCCGAAGTAGCAGTCACGAACCGAGACGATGAAGACCACGATCCCAATGAAGATGAAAGGAATCCGAACCGATCCAATGAAGATCCATAACCCGAAATGCAAAGGTGGTTCAAGTGGAAGTTCGAGCTCAGGATCCAGACGGGAACCAATGAGTTCACTTCGTGATTAGGCTTTGCTGCGGGACGTGTGCTAAGGAGTTGTCGGTGCCTATGACTTTGGATCACTATGTATTAGAGGTGTATGGACGGACTCGGGCTTTGGATATGGTGCGACTAGGGAGCTACCTACCAATGGAGTGGGATCATGGATACGTTGGGCGTGATCCCATTGGTTTGGCGTTGGTGGTAGTAGGAATGGACATAGTCGTACAAAGTCGAGTTCTGTCGTTTTCTTGAAGGGTTATGGTGATCAAAGAAGTAGATACCGTATGCTTTACGCACTGAGTGAGAGTTGTGAGGATGGTTGCTATGCTTGATTGTTTGACATACACATCCCCACCCCCGTATACTTATATTATGTGGTTGTGAAATCACAGAGTATTGTACCGTGTAGTACTAACTCTTTGATTGCAGGTCCAGGTTCAGGTATGACTTAGTATACCTGTTATTATTCTGTTTATGCTTGCTACCACTCATACCAGACTGATGTCTGACCCAGAGTTTTATGTTTCTTCTTATTACTCTGGGTGCTCACACGAGCAGACTAGAGACAGGGATAGCTGGTAGTGCGCTTGGTAGATGGACTGAAGACGAGCAGGAGGCTCCACGTATGATATATAGTTATTCTCCCTGTGTCGTGATCGGTATCTACTTTGGGCATTAGTAGCATACCTATTTTGTTTATCTTAGAGACAGTATTTTGAAGTTGTAATAAGCTGTATTTGATATTTCCGCTACTCTGATGATGTTAGTTCAAGTTTTCAGCTTATGCACTGTCTCATCTGTTTTATGTCAAGTATATGTTGGTTATTATATCTTATCCCATGCGCTGTGAGACATATTACAGGTTCTTTATTTGGTTCATCTTCTTTCTTTCTCATTCTTTGGCGACCGTCCCATGCCAATTGGACATGTGTACAGCGCACAATTGGAGTAAATGTCGGTTGGCGCGGGGCGGGCCGTCACATTTGGTATCAGAGCTCTAGGTTGCGTAGTTAACCTAGGGAAAGACACTAGGGAGAGTTAGTACGTATATGAGAGCGCGTATTTGTGATTACTTTGGTTTTCAAAAGCTATGTATATATATACTATTAGTAGTATAAGAATGAAGTTGCACTGCACTAGTACCACTATGGGGTCGTTAATCATTCTTCTTTTTACAGATTGACGATGAGCCGATATGTGAGAGGTACTGGTAGAGGGGCCAATAATGGAAATGCCGCTGACATGAGGGCGATGTTTACCGACCTCATGAGAGACATGCTTAGAGAAGCGCAAGGGGCAGTTCCTAATCCCGGAGTTGGTGGTGGCCCAGTAGTGCAAGTGCCTAGGGTCGATCTCGCCAAGTTGAGTAAGGATTACACTAATCTTGGTGGAAAGCCGTTTCACGGAACAGAGTCGGCCACGGATGTTCAGGATTGGTTGGATAGCTGTGATCGAATCTTCGATGACTTGGGTATCGAGGATGCGATGAAGAGAAGGCTAGCGTCTCGTCAGCTGCAAGGACGAGCGATGAATTGGTGGAATGCTATTAGGGCAGCCACACCAGAAGATCAAGTTACTTGGGATCAGTTTAAAGCTCGCTTTAGCGACAAGTATATCCCAGCTGCCCAGAAGTCGGAATTGTTTAGGAAGTTCTTGGAGCTTAAGCAGAATGGAAGGACAGTATCGGATTATGTTGCTGAGTTCGACACTTTGTCGAAGTATGGTTTATCTCTAATCGATACTCCCAAAAAGAAAAATGAGAAGTTCATCACTGGCTTGGATGAATACTTAGGGGAAAGGCTGATTAATCACATCGATGAGACGTTTGAGTCGATTATGGGAAAAGCTTTGAGGTCAGAAAGTCTTTACCCTAAGCCGAAGACTGGGGTTGTTGCTGCATCTGCTGAAGAGCCAAAGCCGCAAGCAAGCGGTGGAGGCAAGAATAACTCTCAGAATAAGAGGAAGCAGAAACAAGCTAAGGATGGCCAGAAGAAAAGCAGGAAAGATGTCGAGTGCTTCAAATGTGGAAAGAAGGGCCATTATGCAAGGGAATGTAGGGCCAAGACAGTGGGAAAGAAGTGCTTTAACTGTGGCCAGGAGGGACATTTTAAGGATAAGTGCCCGCAACCTCTGAAGGAGAATCAGATTGTGAAAGCATATGCCATCAACGCTGTTCCTTCTTCGTCGAATGCCCCGACTGCGGCGGAGAAAGGAAAGGGAGTCGTCATTCAAGGTATGCTTTCCATTTATGACCTTCCTGTTAGAGTTTTGTTCGATACCGGGGCTTCCCATTCCTTCATATCTAGTGACCTGGTAGATAGGTTGGGATTGGAACCCGAGTTAGTTGATAGACCATTAGCTGTGATGAACCCGATTGGTGGTTCAACAAACCTCAGTATGATCTGTCGTAATGTGGTCTTATCGAGTCATGGATGTATGTTTTTTTGTGATTGCTTTGTTTTGGGCTTTACTGGGTATGGCATTATTTTGGGAGTCGATTGGCTCCAAAGATACGGGGTGGTGGTAGACTGTGAGGGCTTTTTGGTGACAGTTAGGGCGGATGATGGGCGGAGGGTAGTGTTTGGTAATCTACCCTGTGATGGCGTAATGGCTAGTTTTGTAAATTCCCTCGACATTCCGCATGATGAGTTATCAGGTTTGCCCGTGGTTGGCCAGTACCCGGACATCTTCGAGGAAGTGATCGGACTTCCACCACACCGAGAGATTGAGTTTCGTATTGATTTAGTGCAAGATGCCAGACCTATAGTGATGCCACTTCGTCGTATGGCACCACGAGAACAGCGAGAGCTCGAGGTGCAAGTTGGCGATCTTTTGAAGAAGGGATTTATTAGAAGAAGTGTTTCCGAGTGGGGAGCACCAGTTGTGTTTGCTACTAAGGCAGATGGTTCCCTTCGATTGTGTGTGGACTATCGCGAGTTAAATAAGGTGACGAGGAAGAATAAGTATCCTCTACCACGGATAGATGATTTGTTTGATCAACTGGAAGGAGGTAGAGTGTTCTCCCAGTTGGACCTTGCGACAGGATTTCATCAGCTCCGTGTAGCAGCTGATAGTATAGCTAAAACGGCATTTCGGACGCCGTCTGGGTTTTATGAGTGGTTGGTCATGCCATTCGGGTTGACCAATGCACCAGCATACTTCGTGGATCTTATGAATAGAGTATTCAGAGACCAATTGAATAAGTTTGTTCTTGTGTTCGTAGACGATATCCTTGTTTACTCGAGGACAGAAGAGGAACACAAGGAGCATTTGAGAATTGTGTTGGAGGTGTTGAGAAGACACCAATTGAAAGCGAAGTTTTCTAAGTTTCACTTCTGGAGGAGAGAAGTGAGATTCTTGGGCCATGTTGTTTCAGAGAATGGTATTGCCATGGACCCTGCAAAGGTGGCTACGGTACAAGATTGGTCTACGCCCAAGAATGCAAAAGATGTAAGAAGTTTCTTGGGGTTAGCTGGATATTATCGTAAGTTTATCAAAGACTTCTCCAAGACAGCGGCACCGTTGACTCAGTTGACTAAGAAGAATCAAGCCTTCGTTTGGGACGGAGGGTGTGAAAAAGCATTCAAGAATCTAAAGGAAAAGTTGACGCGTGCGCCAGTGTTGGTCATTCCTAAGGGAAATGAAGAGATGACGGTATACAAGGATGCTTGTGGTACCGGACTGGGTGCGGTATTAATGCAAGGAGGTAGGGTTGTAGCTTATGCTAGTCGACAGCTAAAGCCACATGAGAAGAAGTATCCTACCCATGATTTGGAATTGGCAGCGATTGTATTTGCGCTGAAGATGTGGAGACATTACCTCTTGGGAGAAAGATTTGAGCTGTTTACCGATCATAAATCGTTAAAGTATCTCTTCTCTCAGAAAGATCTGAATCTCCGTCAGCAGAGATGGTTAGAGTTCTTGGCTTCGTATGATTTTGATATCGCGTATACACCTGGGAAGGGTAATGCGGTAGCCGATGCCTTGAGTAGGAGACATGCCAGCTTAGGGGCAATGTTTCTTGAATGGAAGCAGCTGGAGTATATCGCGGGGTTTGATTTCAGACCAAGGTGCGAATTGGATCCAGTTATGCTAGCTAGCTTGACGATCAGACCCACTTTGATAGAGCGGATTGGTTCTAGCCAGAGGAACGATCCTAACCTACTAGAAATCATCTCCAAGTTAGAGATGGGTATCGAAGAGGAGATGAATGTGTATGGGCTTGATCGAGATGGATGGCTTCGGAAGAATGGAAGACTAGTTGTGCCCAACGTGAATGGTTTGAGAGATGAAGTGCTTAGAGAATGTCATCACTCAAAACTGACTATACATTCCGGTGGTAATAAGATGTATAGAGACATGAGACAGACTTACTACTGGGAAGGGATGAAAAGAGACGTTGGGAAATTTATATCCAAATGCATGAATTGTCAGCTAGTTAAAGCCGAGCAGAAGAAGCCTAGTGGGTTGTTGCAACCATTAGAAATTCCCGAATGGAAATGGGAACAAGTTTCGATGGATTTCATCGATGGTTTACTGAGGACTAGATCGGGACATGATAGCATTTGGGTAATTGTGGATCGACTGACCAAGAGTGCAAGATTTATACCAGTTAAGTCGAACAGAACTGCAGCTAAGTTAGCAGAACTATATATGAAGTGGGTAGTGAGATTTCATGGAGTACGCAAAGGCATTGTGAGTGACCGAGATCCGTTGTTTACTAGTGGATTTTGGAAGAGCTTACAAGAGGCTTTAGGATCAGAATTACATCTCAGTACCGCATATCATCCTCAAACCGATGGTCAGACAGAGAGGGTGAATCAGATATTGGAAGATCTCTTGAGGGCTTGTATATTGGATTTCGGTGGAGCATGGGATGACCATTTGCATCTAGTGGAGTTTGCATATAATAATAGCTACCAATCCAGTATCGTTATGGCTCCATATGAAGCTTTGTATGGAAGACCGTGCAACTCACCATCATGTTGGATAGAGACTGGCGAGAAGTTTGTGCTTGGACCAGATGTGGTGAGAGAAACTTCCGATAAGATCAAGATCATTCAGCAACGAATGAAAGCTGCTCAGGATAGGCAGAAAAGCTATGCTGATAAGAGGAGAAGAGACTTGAAATTCTCCGTTGGTGACTTGGTGTTTGTCAAGATCTCTCCGTTGAAAAGAGTGATACGATTTGGCAGGAGAGGCAAGTTGGCACCAAGATTTGTGGGTCCTTTCCAAGTTCTCGAGGAAGTTGGGAATTTGGCGTATAGAGTTGGCTTACCAGAGAAAATGGCAGGAGTTCACAATGTGTTTCATGTTTCCCAACTAAGGAAGTTCGTTCACGACTCAAATGTGACTATTTCACCTGATCAGTTAGAGGACTTCGAAGTAGAACCCGAGGCGGTTGAGAACCGCAAGCCGATTCGTATTGTGGGGCATGATACGAAGCAACTTCGAAGAAAGTCGGTGAAGCTAGTCAAAGTTCAGTGGGGCGAGGACGAAAATGATTGTGCCTGGGAGACAGAGGAGAGCATTAGAAAGGCTTATCCAGAACTCTTTGCCTGGTAAGATTTACTTTGCGATTTAGTTATTCCGCATGCTAGGATAGACTTGTTTTGCTTGTTTTGCATGTTTGATGGTTGTTTTATGATTGATAGGCATGCGGGACCCTTGTGTGTGTTTTGATTAGGGAATTTCGGGGGCGAAATTTCTTAAGGGGGGGAGAGTGTAACGACCCGTGTTCTACACATCATAGGATTGTAGAATATTTATTTCTTTCCCATTGTGAAGTTGTATGGTCATGTAACTTTGGGAAACATTTATTAGAGTCATTTCCCCTGTTCATGATTTTTGTCGATTTTTAAATGACCATTTTGCCCCTAGTCAGTACTGTTTTGGTCATAACTTTTGATAGGGAAGGAATTTTGACCTGAAACCACTTCCATTAGATTCGTTTGATGGTTTCTCTTTCCGTAGAGTGGTCATAATAGCCGGACTTACCGTTTGGGAGATATGGCTGAAACAAGGTTTGGAGGGTGAAAAACTGCTTAACCGGGCCAAATCGGGTGATTAATGAGTAGGCCCATAACCCATTTCGGGATTAGGGTTATGGGAGGGCTGAGATGAGATGGAGAATCATTCCATTTCAGTTTTCTAGCCTCCACTTATCACCAAGGATCCCTAAAAATGGCCTCCAACCTCTAAATCACCTCCAAATCATCTCTTGGTCAAGGATTTGGCTTAGCAACCCCTAATCAAAGAAGGTCTTCACCTAATCAATCTTGGAGCTGCTGTTAGCATTGGGATTCGCATCAAATCAGAGAATCATTTCAGATCTTAGTTTGTTTTGTGGCTAAGGTGAGTGATTAGCTTGCTTTTTGCACTAATTATGGCTAAATTGGGGTGATTAGTGCTAATCAGCGTTTTTAAAGGAAAATAAATTCCGGAAAAATGTTCATAAAATCATAAACAATGTTTTAGACCTCTGATATGAGTTTGGGTTAATTTGGTTAAGTTTTGCTAATCACACCATTAGTTATGCTCACATATGCTTAAGGGAAAACATGGGGTTTTGGGCATGTTTGATCCATTTTACCATGTCATATTGTTGTTTTGGTGTTTGAGGTCACTTGTATGTATTGCTATGACACTATGACATGCTTTGTGATTGGTTTCAATAGTTAGAATGGTCGAAAACGCCGTCGAGAGGCGTGTAAACACTTGCTGGAAGGTTGCAGGAATCGGTGCAGGAAATCGGATCGGATCGCCCCCTACCCGATCCGAACCGCCCATTTCCCTTCACCACGAACCGAACCGGATCGTTATAGCGAAGCAAGCGGCGCCACGAGCTGAAGGATCCGAACCGATCCGAGAAGTCGCGCTTCAAGGCTTGGTGATTGAAGACTCCGACCCGACCCGCCTGGAGTGATAACGACACGATCCGATCTGATCACCTTGAGGACAACGAACCGGAGACTTGGAGGAGGGCGAAGGGCTTGGAGCTATGACCAGGAGGCGTGACCCGAGCCGTTGCGTGGTGGAGAACCCGATCCGATCCAGACGGGACTGGAGGCCACGAACCAATGGTGCACTCCGATCCGACCCGAGGTAGCAGTCACGAACCGAGACGATGAAGACCACGATCCCAATGAAGATGAAAGGAATCCGAACCGATCCAATGAAGATCCATAACCCGAAATGCAAAGGTGGTTCAAGTGGAAGTTCGAGCTCAGGATCCAGACGGGAACCAATGAGTTCACTTCGTGATTGGGCTTTGCTGCGGGACGTGTGCTAAGGAGTTGTCGGTGCCTATGACTTTGGATCACTATGTATTAGAGGTGTATGGACGGACTCGGGCTTTGGATATGGTGCGACTAGGGAGCTACCTACCAATGGAGTGGGATCATGGATACGTTGGGCATGATCCCATAGGTTTGGCGTTGGTGGTAGTAGGAATGGACATAGTCGTACAAAGTCGAGTTCTGTCGTTTTCTTGAAGGGTTATGGTGATCAAAGAAGTAGATACCGTATGCTTTACGCACTGAGTGAGAGTTGTGAGGATGGTTGCTATGCTTGATTGTTTGACATACACATCCCCACCCCCGTATACTTATATTATGTGGTTGTGAAATCACAGAGTATTGTACCGTGTAGTACTAACTCTTTGATTGCAGGTCCAGGTTCAGGTATGACTTAGTATACCTGTTATTATTCTGTTTATGCTTGCTACCACTCATACCAGACTGATGTCTGACCCAGAGTTTTATGTTTCTTCTTATTACTCTGGGTGCTCACACGAGCAGACTAGAGACAGGGATAGCTGGTAGTGCGCTTGGTAGATGGACTGAAGACGAGCAGGAGGCTCCACGTATGATATATAGTTATTCTCCCTGTGTCGTGATCGGTATCTACTTTGGGCATTAGTAGCATACCTATTTTGTTTATCTTAGAGACAGTATTTTGAAGTTGTAATAAGCTGTATTTGATATTTCCGCTACTCTGATGATGTTAGTTCAAGTTTTCAGCTTATGCACTGTCTCATCTGTTTTATGTCAAGTATATGTTGGTTATTATATCTTATCCCATGCGCTGTGAGACATATTACAGGTTCTTTATTTGGTTCATCTTCTTTCTTTCTCATTCTTTGGCGACCGTCCCATGCCAATTGGACATGTGTACAGCGCACAATTGGAGTAAATGTCGGTTGGCGCGGGGCGGGCCGTCACAAGGCAACCACTAGATTCCTCATGCCACCCAAGGCACCTACTTAACCCCCATGTCCCACCTTACATGAATATCTGGCTATGTATTTCTTAATTCATTAAGGCCATAACCTCATAAAGACCCCTCACATTAGACTGGCATTTATGGCAGCTGGATTTGCCGGGCGGGTCCGAGCAGTCTTACACCGTAAAAGAGTCTAACCTCGTGTCTTTACAACTGTTATGCTTTAGTTTGGGCCTAGGACCTCTCACATTGGGCCGACATTTGTGACTACTGGATTTGTCGGGCGGGTCCGGGCAGGTTTACGTCACAAACGGGTCCAACCTCGTGTCCTAAGCATTGATTATTATTAATAATCCACTTTCCCCAATTTTAATAATTCCCTACTTGATTTATTAATTAATTCCAAATTCAACAATGTCCATAATTGACTCAATTATGGACATCCATTCAAGGCGTGCAAAATCATACAAAATTGCACCCAATTTATTAATTCCTAATATCACCCCTACCCCACGTTTGAACGTTTATTCACAAAATATATATATTAGACTCGAATAGTCTAACTCATAGCATAAAAGAGATTATCACAATAACAACATGTGTATATGACTAAATGAATCATAATAAGGGGTGAAACTTGCATATGTACAACTTGCATAGGATTATACATGTCATGGATCTAAAGATGTCAACTTGTTCTTAATTCACATAATATGATCTCAATCAAATTTCATAAACTTGCATAGGAACGTGTGTGAATCAACATCATCTAATCTAACAATATGGGTTTTTATGGGTACACCTAACTCAATAGGCAAATTCCCATAATAAAAATTCATTTAGTCATAGATTCATGCATATGGGTACACCTAACTTAATAGGCAAATTCCCATATTCAAGATCCAATTTAAATTGTGGATTCATGTATATGGGTGCACCTAACCTAATAGGCAAATTCCCATAATCATGATCCATTTAATTTAAAAAAAACATAAACTTTAAACATGATCCAATTCACATAAATAACAACATCATGATTTTACAACTTGTACGATTCAACACAACTTAACATGATATCATTATCATATAACATATAGATTTCAACATATGTGTTAACATGAGATCTACAACATATATAAGATTTATGACATAACATAGCATGATTTACACATAGCATAGCATGATAGCATAACATAGCATAGCATGATTTCCATCATAGCATGGCATAGCATAGGAGAATTTACAACATATAATTTACAACATATGACAACATAATAACATAACAAGAGATCCACAATATAGAATTTACAATTACAATTCACATCACTTTCTTGTGATCCATTCATAACTTAATCGAATTATTTTATAATAACATTGTGAGAATCATCATACTCACAATTTAAAGAAGAGAAATAGAAAGAGTCTTTGATTTAATTTGTTTGTTGAGTAGATTTAGTTGTAGGCTAGGCTTTCTCCTTCTTCTTTAGATTGTGACGGCTACGCTGAACTCCATGGCAACGACATGTAGGTAGCTCTCCAATTTTTCAAGTGATTTAGGGTTAGAGTCTACCCACTTATTTATAGATATTAGGATGCATTTAGGCCATTAGATTTATCCTAGAATAGATTAGAGCCATTAGATTTCGTCCAGCCTTCAAAACACAGCCCGAAAACCCAACCAGATGCACCCAGGTCACCTGGGCTCGACCAGGGAGGTCGACACCCAGGTTAACTCTAGTGTCGACCTGCCCGCCCAGGTCGACTCCCAAGTCGACCCCCAGGTCGACCTGGTCTGGGCGGGAGTTTTCCCGCCTTCCTCCATTTCTATGTTTTTGAAATTTGTTTTAAAATTTGAATTTTTCGTGAAACTTCTCGAGACCATATCTCGGTCATACGAACTCCGATTTACAAAATTTCGGACTCTATTTCGCATATTTTTCCGAGACTAACACAATGGCGCAGCCCACTTCCCAATATTCTTATATTTGATATTAATTATTCTTTCATTTGTGAATATTAATATTAACTAATTTACGGGGTGTTACATTCTCCCCTCCTTAAAGGATTTCGACCCCGAAATCTTCAAGTCAAGAAGAATGTTTAACCTAACATCCAATAAACCATCTACTCAATCATCAAACACTGGCATCCACTGTCCTTATAGACTTCTAATGCTTTTATGTTTAAATGCATAGTGTGTGTATATGTCCGTATCTAATGCAAAATCAGGCGGTCCACTGATTCAGTTGACCTCCTTAATGCAATTCATGATAGTGCCATGCATCCATTATGTATGCAAAAGATCCTAATTGCTTACATACTACTTCTATATGCGTGCACATCCATTCAACCGAATGCAGCATCTATATGATGGTACAACCATTATACATCCATTATACTAAATACATTCATTTATGCAATATGCAATATGTAGTGACTGAGCCGATCTAGTGCCTAAAGTGTGTGTATATATGCATCCACGAGCAACCACTAGCAAATACTTGCATCCATTTTGCATCCATCATACATAACATGTCTCAAACACATGTTTCAACTATAGGATTATCCTAACTAAAGGTCAAAGATACTAATGAGAGGACATACTAAAGATAAGATAAGCTAAGCGATAAAGGAGAAATTAAAAGACATACCCTCAAAAAGAAAAGGGTACAACGAACGCATCTTCTCTTCTGTCTCCCAAGTAGCGTTGCTCTCATCATCTCCCCATTGCACTTTAACTAGTCTGACCTCTCGATTCCTCAACTTTTTGATCTCCGACCCAAGAATGCATGTAGGAGCTCGTCTAATTGTTGCATCACGCTCTATTTCCACCTCTTTAAGCAAGCTCGGCTCTACCACCTCCGCGGTCTTGTGCAAACACTTTCTCAAATGTGATACATGGAATACGTCGTGTACTCCACTAAGTTCCTCAGGCAACTCCACCCTATACGCCATCTTCCCAATCCTGTCTTTTATAGGAAACGGCCCTACAAACCTTGGCGCTAATTTCCCAACGGACCCAAAGCGAACAACATTCTGTAACGGAGATACTTTGATAAAAACCATGTCCCCAATGTCAAACTCAAGATCTGTCCTCCTCTTATCAGCATACGATTTCTGCCTATCTTGTGCTGCTTTCATCCTCCTTCGAATCAAATCAATCTTCTCCGAGGTTTCCCTAACCATATCGGGCCCAAGTAGGATTTTATCGGTAGATTCCCACCAACATGTAGGCGAACGGCAAGGCCTTCCATAAAGAGCTTCGAAAGGTGCCATGCCAATACTAGACTGAAAGCTATTATTATATGCGAATTCTACCAATGGAAGGTGCTCTTCCCATGTACCCCCAAAGTCTAGGATACGAAGCCTTAAAAGATCCTCTAGAATACGATTCACCCTCTCGGTCTAGCCGTCCGTCTGAGGATGATATGCGGTGCTCAAACATAGCTGAGTCCCTACCGCCTCTTGTAAACTCTTCCAAAATTCGCTAGTGAAGATGGGATCACGGTCGCTTACTATACTAGAAGGAATACCGTGCAAACGAACTATCTCTTTAATGTATACAGAAGCCAACCACGGAGCAGTCCTCTTACTTTTCACGGAAATAAAATGGGCCTCTTAGTAAGTCTATCTACTATAACCCAAATCCCCGTATTACCCTTCCTTGATCTTGGTAATCCATCCACAAAATCCGTTGAGACGCTTTCCCATTTCCATAGTGGAACTTCCACTGGGTGAAGCAACCCACCGGGTTTCTTTTGTTCCGCTTTTACTCGTTGGCACACCAAGCATCTAGCGACGTACTCGGCCACATCCTTTTTCATACCGGCCCAAAAGAAAACCCGCTTCATATCTTTGTACATCTTGTCTCCGCCGGGATGAATGGTCATCTTTGAGCGATGAGCATCATCAAGAATGGCCTTCCTTAAGTTTCCGTCTTGTGGTACACAAAGTCTATTATCCCTTCGTAACCAACCCTTATCGTCTAGGGTATACCTACGAAGATGGGTAGACGACTCCCCTCCTTTGAGCTTTTCTACTATCTCAACCAACTGTGGGTCGTCTTGCTGTGCCTCACCAACTCGTCCTAGAAGTGTATGTCTAACCTCCAAGGATGCTAACAAACCAGGTACTAGGTCAACGGAGGGTCTAAAGTCAAACATGGAGATGAATTCTAAGCTTCGTCGTTCAACAAACAACGGACTTAAGGACAACCTTTTCCTACTTAAGGCGTCTGCTACCATGTTACCCTTGCCCGGGGTATATGCTATTTCAAAATCGTAGGAGGCTAAGAATTCCATCCACCGTTGCTGCCTTAAATTCAAATCCTTCTGAGAGAATAAGTATTTTAATGATTTGTGGTCAGTGAACAGTTCGAATTTCTCACCAAGAAGATAGTGACGCCAAGACTTAAGCGCGAAAACAATTGCGGCTAACTCAAGGTCATGCGTAGGGTAATTCTTTTTCATGAACCCTCAACTGCCTTCCACCATAGGCTATTACTCTTCCCTCTTGCATGAGGACCGCGCCAAGTCCCGTCCCACAAGCATTAGTATAGACGGTAAACGGCTTATTCCCGTCTGGCAGCACTAAGACTGGGGCTGAAGTTAAGGCTCTCTTTAAACGTTGGAACGCATCATCGCAATCTTCGTCCCACGTAAAAACCAGGTTCTTCTTGGTTAACCGTGTTAATGGAGCTGATATTTTTGCGAAGTCTTTGATAAACTTCCTATAATAGCCAGCCAATCCCAAGAAACTTCTTACTTCGGTTACATTTTTAAGGACCTTCCAATCTTGGATGGCCACCACCTTTGCGGGATCCACTGCTATCCCTTCCTTGGAAACCATGTGCCCTAAGAACCGTACTTCTTTCCTCCAGAAGTGACACTTAGAAAATTTTGCCTTAAGGTTATGCGCTCGAAGGGTTTCCAACACTTCCCTAAGATGTAGGGCATGCTCTTCTTTGTTCTTAGAAAAGACTAAGATGTCATCCACAAAGACTACCACGAATTTGTTAAGGTACTCCCTAAACACCCTACTCATCAAATCAACAAAATATGCGGGGGCGTTTGTCAAACCAAAGGGCATCAGTAGCCATTCATAAAATCCGTCAGGAGTCCTAAAAGCAGTCTTATCTATACCATCCTCAGCCACTCTCAGTTGATGAAAGCCAGTGGCTAAGTCCAACTGCGAAAACACTGAGGCGCCAACTAACTGATCAAAGAGATCGTCAATCCTCGGCAGTGGGTGTCGGTTCTTTTTAGTAAGCTTGTTTAGTTCTCTATAGTCCACACAAAGTCTAGGGGACCCATCCGCCTTTGTGGCAAATACTACTGGAGCACCCCCACTCCGATATACTACGTCTTATGAACCCCTTCTCAAGCAACTCCTTTACTTGCTTATTGAGTTCCCTCCTTTCACGAGGAGCCATTTGGCGCACTGGCAAAGATACGGGTTTAGCATTATCCACAAGATAAATTCGAAAGTCTATCTCCCGCTTTGGAGGTAAGCCCTTCACCTCCTCAAACACATCCGGATATTCCCGGACCACCTCTACTGATCGCAGATTCTCTACAGACGCGTCAAGCGATTCAAGATAACTTAGCATAACGGAATCTATGGGATTACAAAAGATGTCGAGAGCATTACCAAGGCGAGTCACAAGCCTAACTACTCTCCTTTCACAATCAAGAATGGCCCCATTTCTAGATAACCAATCCATTCCTAAAATTAGCCCATAGACTGTGAAGCCCAATACATAAGCATCACATCTAAATTCAACGCTAAGTATAGAGATTTTCAAATCCAAACATATCATGGTCAAATGAGCCGAACCCCCAATTGGATTTGAAACAACCAAGGGATCCTCTACTAAACTGGTGTTCAAGTGCAGTAATTCAACTAATGATGCAGAGATAAACGAATGAGATGTGCCAGAATCGAATAAGGTACGGACAGGATGATCAAACAGAAAAACTAAGCTTTCAACAGAAATTGTTCTACCTCTTTCTTGCAGCGGTGGGGCCGCAATAGCCTGAACTTGCCCCCTTGCCTGCCCTGGTGCCATAAGAGCCTGCACCTGTCCTCCCGAGGTAAACCCTGCCCTCTGCCCCTTCTTTGGGCAATCCTTCACCAAATGTCCCGCATCTCCACAATGAAAACAACCAGTCTTCTTTTTCTTTCTACAATCTTTGCTGAGATGGCCAGGCGTCCCACAATTGAAGCATCTCTTCTTCCCTTTGCCATTATTGTTTTTACCACCCTTCTTATTTTGCTGTTGGGGTTTCTTCTGATCCCCTTTCTTTTCAACTGCCTTATCCTCATGCATAAGTGCCATTTCTACTAGCCTTTCAAAGGTGGCTCCCATAGGGATGTGGGTCATAGCCAACCCTTGCTACGGTTCATTCAAGCCTCTAACGAACCTCAAAGCTTTCTTCTCTGGCATGTTCACCAACTCCAAGCCAAACCTTACTAACTGATTAAATTTATTGACATATTCCTTCACTGATAAGCTCCCTTGCTTTAATGTCAGGAATTTTTCCATATTTAAATTCTCCTCTGCTCTTGAAAGAAACTTTGCCTCAAACCTTCGTCTGAAATCCGCCCATGAATCAACTGGACGTTCCCCGTTAGTGACCTCCCACCAAAACGAGGCCTCTCCCTTCATTAACCAAGCAGCTAAACGGACTTTCCTCCCATCTTCCACTTCAAAGATATCCAACAATTCCTCAGTCTCCTTAAGCCAGTCCCTGGCCTACACAAACGTCTCTGTCCCTTGAAAAGTTTTTCCTCCCATAGCCTTAAATTCCTTGCACGTCTTTGCAAAAGTGTCAACACGAGGAGGAGGAGTGGGTGCAACTGGGGGTGGAGGAGCATCTACTGGGCCTGCAGTGGTGGCCCTAGCCTCCAAATATCTCCTAAACCACCCTGGAACCGTCACACCTACTGGGAGATTAAGATCTTCAGCCATGCTGAAACGAAAAAGGAAAGATTCAAAATGGAGAATTCGAAAGATAAAGATAAGGATACGGCTATTTGGGACTATGTTTTTCATAAAAACTCTCTCTAAATAACATGTTTTTGAAAGCACTTCTTCCAAAAATACTTTTGAAAAATATTTTTCTAAAAATTTTATCTGTTCTGGTAACCTTATGCTCTGATACCACGTGTAACACCCCACGTCCATTAATGTCACTAACAAAGGGAATGCATTAACTTCCATGGAGGTCATAAGTGAATATAGAACAGAGAAATTACAACAAGACAGATAATAATTAGCACTTGGAAATCTAAAACTTCATTTTATTGCAGCGGAAATTAAATATGTCTGTTACATCATAAAACCATAGATCATAACCAAGTACAACATCCGTCTCCACAAAAACAAAATACGTAATCCCATTACAATAAATAGCCATTAAAAAGAAAGATAACAAGCTGGACTTTACTTCTGCAGTCCAAGCTTTCCAAGAGATAAGCGATCCAATTAGACTCCACTAGAACTTGGCCCAACCTGAGGACCTGAAGGGAGAAAAAGATGGAAAAGAGGGGGTCAGACATAAAGTCTGGCGAGTATGATAATTCTACAATACTATTATCAAAATAACTAGACTAAGGCATAAGCTGGAAAACAAGGAAATGTCTATGAAAGAGCAGATTAAGGACATAGACAATCGCTAAAGGCAACGTTATAGGCGCTCCTAAATACTAAAGGATAAACACTATACTGCACCACACCAGTCACCCTAAAGATTGATCCCACTTAGCTTCACTTAGAAACTTTCTTAATGGCTTCACGTACTCCTAGCTGCCTACATAGGTGCCGCCTGCCCCTATCTCCACTAGGTGTACCCCACTTTCCATTTTTCGATCGGCTCCCTACTCGTAGATACCCGTGCTGGCCCCACAGTGGGGTGTATCATTCCCCTAAAGTGGCAACCCGATATAACGGAGATGCACGGCTTATACCTACACGATGCAACAACGTCTTACCTACCAGCCCGGGTCCACACACGCATATGAAACCCGTTGGACTTGCGTTGCCACCGCTCCCTGTTTTGGCCTCTTATAGTCAGACCCAGTATGCGTGTCCCGTCCTCGACTTGGGTCGAGCCCACAAAGATACGTTTTGGGATACTGGTTGAAATGGGCCCCCATTATTTCCCACAAGCATTCCACCTAAGCTTGTCCCATTAGTCCATCCACTTAACCCACTTAGTCATGTTCATTTACATGTGTATTTGGTTAAGTCTAATCATATTTCAAATGCCTCTAAAGGCAACCACTAGATTCTTCATGCAACCCAAGGCACCTACTTAACCCCCATGTCCCACCTTACATGATTATCTGGCTAAGTATTTCTTAATTCATTAAAGCCATAACCTCATAAAGACCTCTCACATTAGACTGGCATTTTTGGCAGCTGGATTTGCCGGGCGGGTCCGGGCAATCTTACACCATAAAAGAGTCTAACCTCGTGTCTTTACAACTGTTATGCTTTAGTTTGGGCCTAGGACCTCTCACATTGGGCCGACATTTGTGACTACTGGATTTGCCGGGCGGGTCCGGGCAGGTTTACGTCACAAACGGGTCCAACCTCGTGTCCTAAGCATTGATTATTATTATTATTAATCCACTTTCCCCAATTTTAATAATTCCCTACTTGATTTATTAATTAATTCCAAATTCAACAATGTCCATAATTGACTCAATTATAGACATCCATTCAAGGCGTGAAAAATCATACAAAATTGCACCCAATTTATTAATTCCTAATATCACCCCTACCCCACGTTTGAACGTTTATTCGCAAAATATATATATTAGACTCGAATAGTCTAACTCATAGCATAAAAGAGATTATCACAATAACAACATGTATATATGACTAAATGAATCATAATAAGGGGTGAAACTTGCATATGTACAACTTGCATAGGATTATACATGTCATGGATCTAAAGATGTCAACTTGTTCATAATTCACATAATATGATCTCAATCAAATTTCATAAACTTGCATAGGAACGTGTGTGAATCAACATCATCTAATCTAACAATATGGGTTTTTATGGGTACACCTAACTCAATAGGCAAATTCCCATAATAAAAATTCATTTAGTCATAGATTCATGCATATGGGTACACCTAACTTAATAGGCAAATTCCCATATTCAAGATCCAATTTAAATTGTGGATTCATGTATATGGGTACACCTAACCTAATAGGCAAATTCCCATAATCATGATCCATTTAATTTAAAAAAAAACATAAACTTTAAACATGATCCAATTCACATAAATAACAACATCATGATTTTACAACTTGTACGATTCAACACAACTTAACATGATATCATTATCATATAACATATAGATTTCAACATATGTGTTAACATGAGATCTACAACATATATAAGATTTATGACATAACATAGCATGATTTACACATAGCATAGCATGATAGCATAACATAGCATAGCATGATTTCTATCATAGCATGGCATAACATAGGAGAATTTACAACATATAATTTACAACATATGACAACATAATAACATAACAAGAGATCCACAATATAGAATTTACAATTACAATTCACATCACTTTCTTGTGATCCATTCATAACTTAATCGAATTATTTTATAATAACATTGTGAGAATCGTCATACTCACAATTTAAAGAAGAGAAATAGAAAGAGTCTTTGATTTAATTTGTTTGTTGAGTAGATTTAGTTGTAGGCTAGGCTTTCTCCTTCTTCTTTAGTTTGTGACGGCTGCGCTGAACTCCATGGCAACGGCATGTCGGTAGCTCTCCAATTTTTCAAGTGATTTAGGGTTAGAGTCTACCCACTTATTTATAGATGTTAGGATGCATTTAGGCCATTAGATTTACCCTAGAATATATTAGCGCCATTAGATTTCGTCCAGCCTTCAAAACACAGCCCGAAAACCCAACCAGATGCACCCAGGTCACCTGGGCTCGACCAGGGAGGTCGACACCCAGGTTGACTCTAGTGTCGACCTGCCCCCCCTCCCCCAGGTCGACTCCCAAGTCGACCCCCAGGTCCACCTGGTCTGGGCGGGAGTTTTCCCGCCTGCCTCCATTTCTGTGTTTTTGAAATCTGTTTTAAAATTTGAATTTTTCGTGAAACTTCTCGAGGCCATATCTCGGTCATACGAACTCCAATTTACAAAATTTCGGACTCTATTTCGCGTATTTTTCCGAGATGAACACAATGGCGCAGCCCGCTTCCCAATATTCTTATATTTGAAATTAATTATTCTTTCATTTGTGAATATTAGTATTAACTGATTTACGGGGTGTTACAGTTTTAAAAGGAGACAAATGTGTTAATAAAATTATGTCTGTTCTGAAGATATGAATGTTATTGGTCAAGGTATGAGAGGTAAATAGAATACCCCAACTTGAACGACTTCATGATTATCCAAGGATGGTATTAGTTTATAAACAAGAGAAGTTAAGTGAATATATGCTATGATTTCCGTGGATGATTTTATAAACTATATTGGAAAAGTTTACAAGTTAAATAAATACTTTTAAGAATACTCTTATTCGATAATAAGAAGTAACAGCGATAATCCAAATATTGGAAGATATTAAGAATGTAATTAATAGACGGTTAATTAAAGAGGCTAAATGATGCTGGATACTGAATCAGTGAATTCATTTTATTTCTATGGATGAATTGTTTTTTATTCAAGTTTATTTGATAGTTAAATAACCGACTATCAAATATAGCCAATACGATTGTTGGTATGGAAAGACCGGGATCGAATTTATATTCAAAAACCATTCTGAACCAACAAATACGTGAAGATGAATGTTGAAGATGAAGCATTGAAGACCGTGGATCTTCATAAGCGGAAGGATTACTTATAACCTTTGGTTTAACAGCCAGTGATAAACTGTGGTTCTGTCGTGGTTGAAATCTATGGATTGCAAGGACTACTCGCTACTGATCCTTGGGGTGATACCCATATAGGATGTGGTAAGAGGGTGCCTTCGGTTCATTCTGTTCTTGGATGACTTGTAAGGATGAATGTATGACAGAGTGTTTTTAAGGGGGTCACGTACGTTGATGTCTTCAAATGTGTCCTTGTTGGGTAGCTCCCAACTAAGGTATTTTTGTGAGTGTCAAATAGTGATATCCAGTGGATCTGATAATGTGGCATTCAAAGTGAAAAATGACTAGGTGTTCTAAGAAGATTATGACCTCAAACCTCATCAACCGGGAATGGCACAAAATCGGGTAGGCAGCATGGCTATGTGGGTCGCACCCATTAAAAGGGTATGTCATTACCTGAACTAGAGAAATCAAATGCCTTCGGTTGTCCCTTTATTTTTTTATGTATGTTATCGGTTGGTTGGCTAGCCCCTAACCGTGGTGGTGGTATATTCGGTACTCTCAAGAGAAATGAGGGGCCAATCATGTGTAGCCGGGTAGTAAGACGTTCTTGTTGAACCCCAATGTATTCATCTCCGGAGCTACATTGTCGGAAGGTGGTCCCATACCTTGCCAGGAAATCCATTCTCCAATAAGCGCCCGCGGTTTTGATTGTATACCATATATGTGGAGCATGAGATGCAAGCGTTCTGCTAGATTCTATTTACTTGATTTAGACACTATTATGATATCAGAATAATATTGATTTCAAAAAAAAATGTTTCGGTTATAGTAAGGTAAAAACCGCCCGTGTTTATGTGTGGGCTGCTCTTACTATTACTTTTTCTTTTAAAAGGATTTGAACTTTAAAATCAAGTTGTGTGACACCTTTAAGTTCAGTGCGTTTTTCTCACTCTGGTTCACCAGACTGACCCGGTGTGTGTAATGCTCGGGTTACACCGGGTTATGGAAATCCAGGTTCTTGGATGATGCTAAATCCAGAGATGAGCTGGAAGAGTCCAGACGTATGACATTCCTCTGTGAGATTGTATATGAGGACAGATTCTTATAACTCTCCAGATGTGTAATGCACTTTGATGATTGTAAGTACATTTTCAAGCTCTCAATAAAGATTTATTTCTATATTATATTTTGTTGTGCCACGATGTGAGACTCTGTGTTGTGATGGTTCTTCTTCTTCTTCTATTCTAATATTTCTTTCTTATCTCACCCCCTGAATTCTTCTTATTTACGATCTGATATGTTTGATTCTAGAATGGTTGACATGGTTTTTATGTCGATTTTCGGAGTCGAAAATCTCAGTTCGTTACAGTGGTATCAGAGCAATGGTTTAGGAATAACCTTGGCTATGTGGCGTAACTCGATAGAGATTGGGTTAGTAATACCCTAGATTGAGTTGAGTGTAAATATGGGAGCGCGTATTTGTAAATTTTATATACACATGTTTTTATTGTGTTGTTTGATCGATTCAAAAGCGTTGAATTGACAATTAACACAATATTGTTTTGTAAATTGGGTAAATGAAATAATTTTACCCAAAATGCATTTTTGTATATAAAAGAAACAATTTTCTCACATTATTGAGATGTTAGTGGGTTTTATATGTTTGGTTGGCTTGAATGAATACAAATTAGATTTAAACTTGGATGGGAACTTAACTTGGTTAGGTTGAATTAAATTTGAGAATAATATTAAAATATAATGAAATAAATTTGGAATTTGGAAATCGAAATGGATAATAATGGAAATCAATTGGATATTAATCAATTGATATTAATATATGTTAATTTAACCAATGTAAATGCGGACCAGTAAACATAATTCAAATAATTGGGTTGTTTGTTGGATGGACGTTGGACTGGTCAAGTAAAATTGATGATAAAATGAAATTGAATTATTTAACTTTGGATTGTTATTTGTATTGTGAGTTGAGTTAAGTGCAAATTCTAGAAGGCTATGGAATTGATTTGGTTACATGGATTTGAAGTACAGATTGGGAGATGAAGGGCAGTTAGTTGATTTGCTTTGAAATTGAAGTTGAGTTGCCCGACAAATAGGTAAACCTTAATATATTATTGGTTAGTGATTGAGTTTATACCCTGAGTGGGATGGCCATTTGGCTTTTGGTTTTATTTTGGAGAAGTTGAGGCTAGAGTGGCAATTGTAGCTGTACCAATCGTACCGCGTAGAGAAAGCGCTGGCGAAATTTTTGAAATCTTTTAGATTTTGAATTTAATTTGGTAATAATTCAAGTATTTCTTTTAAAAATAACTGGTTCGGAGAATTCTTCTTACCTTATAATTTTGGGGACGAAATTCTTTTAAGGGGGGAAGAATGTAACGTCCCAGATTTTTCAGTCATTCAAATTGGAACATTTAAATCTGTATTGTATATTATTTGGAAATATAATGGATTTTATATCGATTTTATTTATTAAAATGAAGTTGGTCGTCAATGAAATCAATTTCATTGGGACCGAACGTTAAGACGTAATGATGCATCCATTTTCACATTGTTTTGAGTTCATGTATATCGGTATGAATAAGGAACGTTCAGCATAAACAACGATTTTAAACGGTAAAATTTAAATACACATGTAACTGCTCGTTAACACACAATTAAACATATACCCACACATGCTCATTTGTAAGGCATCATTATGGCAATGCATTAATTCCTCTTCAACTCTATCTGTACTAGAGCGAACGCGTGCTTCACAAACGGGTTGATCAAAAGAAAAATATAAATATTTGCATTAGTATAATTATAACCTGCTAAATAGAATTTTAACATAACATTCCTTTTTTTATGTTCAATACGAATTCATATAGCATTCATAGAATGGTATTAGAATACACATGGATTAGACGGCTCACTTTAGATTAATTTAGCAATCTATGAGCTGTAGGATTCAACAACTTGGAGTAGTGTACACATAATATTTTGTTCTAAATAACATTACATTATGCAATATATATATATATATAAGAAAAAGAAAAGAAAGTGGAAGTCCTTTAAGATGCGACTGGTACATGGACCAACGTTCGAAGAAGCATTGTCAAAGTAAAGGAGAACAGTACAAAGAGAAACTCAGCACTGTGCTCTCCAAACCGTTCAAAACCGTGCTCTCCAATCCTTTGAGAACCTTGCACCCCAATCCATCTTCAAACCGTGCCAATCAAGCTTTTTTCTTGATAATTTCTTTATGCAACAGGTACCCTATAATATTACAGCTATCCTATACATAAGTCTATATGCTAAAACTTGACCCCCAGGTTCTTTCTTCTATAAATTACCATCACTGCTACATTGTTCTCTCTAGTCTCAGTAATGGTGCAAACATACTTCCCTCAACATTTCTTCATCAAATTTTAAATCCGCGCCAATTGTTTCATCAAAACAGATCGACCCCATAAAAAATATATAATAATACATATAAAGTAAATCGAAACTGGAAGTGAAGTGGCGAGCTCAGTTCATCTGAAGGGAGGTCAGTGCGGGTGTTGGGGAAGTTGAATGGAAGAATGGCAGTTGGACTTGGGTATTGCAGTGGAGTGATTGTGTACGAGTGTCCATGAATGAAGCAGTGTAAAGGAAGCACGCAGCAGGGTAATTCAGGAAGAAAAGGGACGGGGGCGACTGTGTTTGTGAAGAGGCAGGATTAAATTGGGAACAAACAAAGAGCAAGGAGCAGATGGGTTGCTGATGGGGTTTGTTTTGGGGCGTGATGGAGTGTTGTTCATCTCTGGGTTGCCGGTCTTCCTCGAGTTGAGAGGTTCTCATTTCTGGTAGAGGTACAGGGGGACTGTGGGGTTCGATGTTCAGACCAGTATAGTGCTGATAGCATTCGGTCATTAGGAGGGTGGCGCAGCGAAGCGAGGAGGGTGGTCTACGCTATATAGCAACTGAAGACGCAAAGGGAAAGGAGAGAACCGGGGAAGTAAGTCCAACGTGAATGCAGCTGTATGGGGAGATACTCACGACAGTTCAAAAGGGAGTTGGGTACCAAAACAGGAGAAGGCATGGGTTTGCTTTTTGGTTACATGCATATTGTGAACGGAACTGTGAAGATCTGGGTATTGTTTCCAAAGAGAAGTTGGCTAAACGTGAAGTAGAAAGATACAGCGGCAGTGGAATTGGCACAGGAGGGAAGGGTTGCGTAGAGTATTCGGGTTTGAAGCATTTAATTTCCAAAGGGCAGACAACATACAAGAAGAAGAGGGAAGCCAAACGTGTATACATGGAAAGGAATGGGCCAACATGGCAATCGAAGTTTCTGCATGCGTAAGGTATTAGCATGGGCCTTTAAACCAATGTAACTTTTGTTTAAATCATATATATTAACAGAATGAATTGTTTTATTAAGAAAAGTAATAAAAATATGGTATTGATATGGTTTACGAATAGGAATACAAAGAGGGGGAAGGAGGGTATACGGGAGAGAGAAGGATTGGTCTGGGAACGAGTACTAATGGAAGGGAGAACTTATGCCGCCTGGGTGAAATTTAAACCGTAATCATCATTTTTAATATTTAATAACTAAGTAACGTGTTTGTCTAACTAAACCCTATGATTCATGCTGCGTGAGTTTAGGTCGGTGATCAGAAAGAAAACATGAAGCTTGGGGAAATTTAGAATCGGCCGGTATGAAGTTAATTCAGTTATTAGTCATTAAGGTATAAAATTAGCTTAAGTAATTAAAACTATAATTAAGGATAGTTAATTAATAATTTAACAAAATTATATGATCATTAAACGTAAATAAATCTTTGTCTTGTAACAGAATTAAACGAAACAAGAGACACTGAAATAGGATGGACAAGCACTATCAAGTCGAACTGATTTGGGCAAAGTTTGGGTCAGCCGGGATTCTAGTTGCATTAAAGGACTGTTTAATTTAACTGAAATGAAATGTTATAACAGAGATCAAATCTAGGTGAGTTAAACTCACTCAGTTTTTCCCACTTATATTAGTTGGGTTTATTTGTTTGTGTGTTATGGATGATTTTATTGGATGTTTATTGAATTATACATTCATATATTTACTGAACAGCTGAGTTAAACCTTTGTTTAACTTAATAAAATCGTTATTTATAACGATTGAATCCAACTGAGGTAGTTTATCTTAGTGGTTACGTTTATAATAATATAAATGCTATAAATAAATAATTAGATGTTGGGATTGCTGTTGTTTGCTGATTATCGGCTGTTACTGTCCATTATTGACTGTCATTACTAAACTATTTATTCCATCTTCTTAGATGGAAAATGAATATTAATTAGCCATATTGAACTGAATTATTCAAATTGTGATAACCCATTGTTTTGCAGGAATGAAGGAATTCCTCACTTATATTGATAACGTTTATTAATGTGTTTTATTATGATTATTAAATGTGAAATGGTTGAATATTTCACGGTTTGGTACTATAGTAGACATTTGCCTCATAGGTATCATCAGAAAAACAAATGATTTTTGAAACTGATATCATGTTGACTTTTGAAGATATAAATATATTTATCTATGGATTTGGTATACGGTTTTGATCATGAATATAAATATCAATGTTTAATTTATTTGTTTTATAATTTAATTAATAAGAATATAAAATATAGTTAAGTGAATAGTTAAACGATAAACTCATCGGAATTGTTATTAAAATGCGTAAATGGTATGTAAAGGCCTTAACGGCCGTAAAGGAAGTTTAAATTGATTTCAAAATACTAAAATGGAATAATTGAATCATAGATATACGAGAAGAGATAAAAGAGTTTAACGAATGATACTTTTTTTTCTCATTTTAAACAAATGATGTTTTAAATTATACGAAATGGGATTTAATAACCTTTTGTGAATAAGATTAACGAATCGACGGAATTGCAAACCGGAATTAATTTGGAAATGGGATTTCAGGTTTTCAAATGAATCGGATTGGAAAATATGAATATAGAATTTTAAATGGGACTGGAATTTGTAAGTAGGATTGGGTTGAAATGACAAATAAGAATTTATAATTGAATTAGAAACCAATAGCTGGGATAGATTATTAAAGCAAGATTTTTTTTTTCGAATATAGTATAATTGGATAAACGAATATGAGTTGATTAATATGTGGAAGAGTGATAAAATTAATTCCAAGTATAACGGAAAGGATAAGTAAATTAGGAAGTTGAGAAATGATGGAAAGGGCCAAGTTAAGTGTTATTCCGAAGTTTGGAATGTGATATTCCGAAGTTCAGAATGTAAATCAAAGGTGAGAGCCGAGAAATGAAATCGAATTATAAGTCGTCACTAATGAATTGCAAATGGAAATGTGTAAATGAGGTATAAGTTTTGGAAAGGAATTTATAATATTTGTTACAAATGTTATATTGAACTATTTGATTAACAAACTGGAGGTCTTTATAAAGGATTGATATATGATTTTTAGACAAAAATAAGTTGTTAGTAATGAATTGAAAAGGGTTTGATAAATGGAAGTAAAAGGACTTGGAAATATATTCTGTAACATTTGATACAGAAGTTAAGTTAAATTATTTTGATTAATAAATTATATGATATGTAAAAGATAACAAATTAAGATTTGAAAAGGTGTTATATAAGATTTGTAAAGTATGTTTGTATAAAATTTTTGATCTATAATTAATGATTATTGCAATATTGGTGAATTATGGTTATAAAGATATTGAAGAAATTTATAAAGGATTCGAACTATAATGAATCGAGACTTGTGTATTATATTATAAAGGATTTTAAAGTATTAAAGAAAGTCATAAGTAAG
This sequence comes from Allium sativum, assembly GCA_030737875.1. NCBI lineage: Eukaryota > Viridiplantae > Streptophyta > Magnoliopsida > Asparagales > Amaryllidaceae > Allium > Allium sativum. The sequence continues at coordinate 547,026,352 of CM060915.1, read as the reverse complement.
AGTTTACTTAATAAAGTAAGTAAACATGTTCGAGATTTTAAATAGATTTTTAAAAGGAGGCAGAAGTGTTAATAAACTTATGTCTATTCTGAAGATAAGAATGTTATTGGTCAAGGTCTGAGAGGTAAATAGAATACCCTAACTTGAACGACTTCATGATTATCCAATGATGGTATTAGTTTATAAACAAGAGAAGTTAAGGGAATATAAGCTATGATTTCCTTGAATGATTTTATAAACTATAATGGAAAAGTTTATAAGTTGAATGAATACTTTTAAGAATATTCTTTTCGATAATAAGAAGTAACAGCGATAATCCAAATATTGGAAGATACTAAGAATGTAATTAACAGACAGTTAATTAAAGAGGCTAAATGATGCTGGATACTAAATTAGTGAATTCATTTTATTTCTATGGATGAATTGTTTTTTAGTCAAGTTTATTTGATTGTTAAATAACCGACTATCAAATATAACCAATACGATTGTTGGTATGGAAAGACCGAGATCGAATTTATATTCGAAAACCATTCCGAACCAATAAATACGTGAAGATGAAGATTGAAGATGAAGCATTAAAGACCGTGGATCTTCATAAGCGGAAGGATTACTTATAACCACTAGTTTAGCGGCCAGAGATAAACTGTGGTTTTGTCGTGGTTGAAATCTATGGATTACAAGGACTACTCGCTATTGATCCTTGGGGTGATACCCATATAGGATGTGGTAGAAGGGTGCCTTCGGTTCATTCTGTTCCTGGATGACTTGTATGGACGAATGTCTGACAGAGTATTTTCAAAGGGGTCACGTACATTGATTTCTTCAAACGTGTCATAGTTGGGTAGCTCTCAACTAGTGTATTTTTGTGGGCGTCAATTAGTGATATCCAACAGATCTGATAATGTGGCATTCAAAGTGAAAAATGACCAGACGCTCTTAGAAGATTATGACCTCAGACCTCATCAATCGGGATTGGCACAAAATCGGGTAGGCAGCATGGCTATGTGGGTCGCATCCATTAAAAGGGTATGTCATTACCTGATCTGGACAAATAAAATGCCTTCGATTGTCCCTTTATTATTTTTTATGTATGCTATCGGTTTGGTTGGCTGGCCCACAACCGTGGTGGTGATATATTCGGTACTCTCAAGAGAAATGAGGGGCCGATCATGTGTAGCCAGGTTGCAAGATGTTTTTGTAGAACCCCAATGTATTCATCTCTGGAGGTTCATTGTCGAAAGGTGGTCCCATACCTTTCCAGGAAATCCATTCTCCAATAAGCGCCCGCGGTTTTGATTATATACCATATATGTGGAGCATGAGATGCAAGTGTTCTGCTAGATTCTATTTACTTAATTTGGACCCTATTATAATATCAGAAAAATATTGATTTCAAAAAAAATGTTTTGGTTATAGTAAGGTAAAAACCTTTCGTGTTTATGTGTCGACTGGTCTTACTATTACCTTTTCTTTTAAAAGGATTTGAACTTTAAAATCAAGTTGTGTGACACCTTTATGCTCAGCGCGTTTTTCTCACTCTGGTTCACCAGAATGACCCGGTGTTTGTAATGCTCGGGTTAGACCGGGTTGTGCAGGTCCAGGTTCTCGGATGACGCTAAATCCAGACACGAGCTGGAAGAGTCCAGACGTATGACACCCCGCTTTGAGATTGTATATGAGGACAGATTCTTATAACTGTCTGTAAGTGTAATGCACTTTGATGATTGTAAGTATATTTTCAAGCTCTCAATAAAAATTTATTTCTATATTATATTTTGTTCTACTGAGATGTGAGACTCTGTTTGTGATGGTTCTTCTTCTTCTATATTAATATTTCTTTCTTTCTTATCTCACCCTCTAAATTCTTCTTATTTATGATCTAATATGTTCGATTCTAAAATGGTTGACATGGTTTTTATGTCGATTTTTGGAGTCGAAAATCTCAGTTCGTTACAAGTATATACACAAAGTACAAATCCATGTGCTTGGCTGTCTTGATTTGAAAATGCAGGTTAAGCTGTTGAAAAAATTGAAAAGAGGGTTTTATGCTAAGGTCAATCACATTTACTCCCTACCTTTCTTAGGCTTAGCACAGCCATTTTTTTTACATGTATTCCATTCTAATCAATTTAAATGCTATCTCTTCTTATTTTATGGCCAAGTCTTCTCATGTACTATTACAAGTGGAGTGATTGGATTTTTCACAAGTATATTTAATTTTACAAGAGTTTTAGAAATAAAACTTAAATAGAAACAAATGATAATATTACATAGATTATCATGACATAAACATATGTATGTATGCTAAAGATTTTAATATATAAATATATATATATATAAGTACACATTTTTAACAAATCTAAATACATACATAGGATTTTAAAAGGTATTATTCCAAATTTGTTTCAGATATCCAAATTCAATCCTATTTAATTAAATAAATTATTTATATGATCAGTAATTTACTGTTTAACCAAGTTAGTAAAAATCCGGGACATTACATTGAATAGTGTTTCAAAAAGTTTTTATTTGAAGTGACAACATATTCTGAAAATATAGCAATATATATCATTAGGCATTTTAAGAGAATTAATTGTTATCTAATTAAATTTTAAATATTTAATTAAGACTCTATTTCAGAAATAGAATAAGCATTTGTTTAACTAACCATTAAGAATATTTTATGTAAAACCTTAAAACATTTATTGTTGCTGAAAAGTGTTAATGTCTGACATTCACAACGTTAATAAATATAAGTGTTAAGAAGTAAAGTTATTTTGCTCTTATTTTAGAACACTTAGTAAATGCTTCCAAAATTTTGAAAACTTGAAAAGAGGCATCTAATTCCTTATTGTAACATTTTGAATAAATTGAATTCTTAATAAAGAATGTTTTATTAAAAGAAAGCATGTATTGATATTTAATTGGGTGTTGTTGTTGACACCCCAACTATTGTTGGGGGGGGGGGGTCATTTTTTAAAAACACTTCACTCTTAAAAAAAATGTTAAGGGGCTACACAAACATATTATTTCACACTACCAATGTTCATGGAATTTCCCCTTCAAATTAGATTAAAGAAATTTGTTCGACAAGGAAAACCAAATTAAAATAAGCAGTTCATCACCACTGCACCGAATGCAGCACGTAATCAATTATATATGTATTTGACAGTGATATGTCAAAAATTAATAATCATTTCGATGCATTGCCTCTATAATTATAAAATTCGGCATATTTATTTCGAACAAAAAAATAGTTCGATCATATTCCTCCGAAAACGCTTGACCTTTAAGGTTTAAAAAATCGATATATGCGAATAAAAAAAATTTACTACGGCACTTGCAATATTTGTTAAGATAACATTACCTTTATTTTTTAAGGGGCTAAATGGGTAATAAGGTAAAATTAACTTAATTTGTTAAGGGGATACTTTACTCATTGGTACTCCCCTTAACAAATTTTAAAGAAAAAAAATGACCCTCGCTTAACAATATTTGGAGTGTCAATAAGAATACTCATTTAATTCAGTAAGCATTTAACTCTCCATAAAGATTTATATTTTAGAGGAAATTACAAAATTTGACATTTTAGGTTTTGATGAAACATTAAACATGTATTTTTGAATTTGTGCAAATTTTAGTAATCATAATATAACAATGTTCTGAAAAATATATTCATTTTGTATGACTACTAAAATTACACTTTATAATAGAAATAATCTTGGGGTAAATAAAGGTAGCGAATTAGGTGAGTCGGGATTATATTCTAGGACTAAGTAAGAGTAGATTGTACAACCCAATCTTGGAAGTTTTGTATCAGTCCCATAGATCTATATTTGAAAGTTGACGTAAAGTAAGGATTTCCAAAATTAAGGGTTAGTTATAATATAGGTTACCTTAAATAGTCTAAGTTTAGAAATTAGTACGTTTATAACCATATCTAGCGATTAATAATATATAGGTATAACATAACTTACATAATTTATGATTTTTGAATTTATGATTTATGGATATTGATTATGAATGTAGTGGGAAAGAGTTTAATTTGAGGAAATGTATGTTTTTCCAAACTTAAAAGAACTTGAAAAAACGATAATTTAAAGGAACTAATATATTCTCAAGATGATTAAAGAAACCGAGTAAGAAATGGTTAAATGGTCCAAAATCTGACTACTATGAATATTACTTAAAATTATGGATGCACTAGATCTTCGAGAGAAGGGAAAATAGAAAATTGAAGAGAATAAAAAATACTGGAATTGTACGTTAAATTCGGAATGAAGGATTAAGACATCAACGCTATTTATATCATTGGTTGTAGGTGATGACCTCCAAAAATATCTTTTCTTCGGCTTTGAGATTTTATTCGCTAGTAGTCTCTTGTGATGATTGGAAGATGATATAAAGTAATGAAAGTAATATTCCCCTGATTTTGCCTATGTGATTAGGGATTTAAAACTACTTAGTAAATTGATTATGAGTAAGATAATTTTATAGGGGCACCTAACTAGTGGTTAATTACATTTGGTATTTGGAAGTTAGTAAGGAAACTGAATATGCAGCCTATGATGAGGAAATATCTTGAACTCAAGTTTTTGGAATATTGAGTGAAGAAGTTTGGCTATAAAGAATGTCATCCTCGAGAATAAGAATTTAAATCATGAGATTAGGTAGTAGGATTAAATATTATATTTGCGTAAATTATCCTTTTTAGTTTGAATATGACTGTGTTTTGGTTTTCTTAAGGATATTTGTTTAATTTTATTAATTATTGCTTTTATTATTTTTCATGAAAAGACTATATTTGAAATTATATGGAATATACATGGAACTTAAAGGTGAGATGTGTAATTTTTCGTGTTTGCACGTAGTTTATACTATCCATTCAAAATGAAATGATACTAATTCCTTATAATTTTAAATATATCAATATTATTACCTAGGGAAAATTTATGGAAATTATAGCAAACACTTTACTGGAATTTAAATTCTAGCAAATTGGATTATAGAAAATATTTTAGTTATTAATATAGACTAAGACATAAGTTAATTAGATTTAGAAAATTTAGTTTAGGAAATTATTGAATTTTTGGGTCATATCTCATTTGAAGACTAGAGAGCAAACTGAAGAGATGGCCATAACTCAAAGGATGAGAGAAAAGGTTTCATCTTTAATCTCATTGACAATAGGAATAATATTTATCTTTAATATTGGCATAGTTACTTTTGATAGTCAGTGTAGCGCTCTTGAAGTATTTCAAGGACACTATGCGAATCGTCAAAGTGTTGTTGGAAACCATCAATAAATTTTAGTTGAACCAAATTTGTGATTAGAATTTGGAAAACTCTAATTTGATTAGGCATCTTGTGGAGGTTAAAAATTCAACATTATATTTTGGGCTTTCCTACTATTGCAAAAATAAAAGATATTGTTGATGATAGGAGCTTACTACAAGGGGTTAGCTTAATTTGGGATTTCTAGTGTAATCAATATGTGTGTAAAGTAGACCTGCCTCAAGGTGGTATTAAGTGGATGACCTATATTATTTTGGTATTAAGTGGTTATGACATTAGGTATCTTCTAATGTTTATTCTTTAGAATTGACCGAAGTCATTAGGCCCTCCCTTATTATGAATTAAGGGGTCACTAGGTCCGCCTTTCTCTAACAACCATGATGTATTAAATGGTCTTTAATGATTACGAATAATCGAGGTTGTTCTATGGAAGTTGTCCGCTTCTTATCTAGGGGAATGTGAGGTTGACCTAGGGATGACACACTAAGAGTTCCGCCAATTATAAGAGATTTTAAGGGGAACCATAATCTGTTTAAGAGAAATACTAAGTGGCTAGGAGTTCACCAGTAATGGCAGCTAGATTGTTTCGTTGGGAGAAGTTCACAATTTATGGTTAGTCATCTCCCATTCTAAGGTAATAAGTGATTGCTCACTATCTCTCGATTTACGTTGAGAGTATATTTAATGACGTTGAAGATTAGAAAATGAGATTTAAGTGACTAGGGCCCGCCATAGGGTATTTAGTGATTATAGGAGGAATTCACCCATAAATAAATATAAATGACCATAAGTAACCAAATGGTAGTCCACTTCGAATGGTATTAAGTTATCACAAAAGTCCTCCCTTATATTTATGATTGTCTTAAGTGATTATAGGGTAGTCTGCCAAATTAATACATATGCATGATTATGTGTTGAATTCTCCTAGATATGACCTGCCATATTTATATTTCCAAGTATAGGAAATAGATTCCTTTAAATTTATGTGATTTTCATTCATTGTTCTAACCCCTTCTCTTAACAATACAGGTTAATAGGTGGGAAATCTTGATTGATGACATGATGAAGACTAGAGCTTGGCGTTGGATGTTTTATCTTAGTTATAATTGTTATGTCTACTTGTTATCTGTATTTATGAGTTATTAATAATGTACCTTGTTATGACATTTGGAAATCTTGATGTGACCGACATTATTAGGATTTTTATGGAAAGTGACATTTATTTCAATTATTATATTTTGTCTCATCCTCTATGCGATTCTGATTTTGTTTTTAATTTTCTTATATTATTTATTTATTATGGTAACCAACGACTTGCTTAGAATGACTTTTCTCGGTTAGGATTAAGGCCCATTCCAGGCAAGTTGTCACAAGAAAAATCACAACCGAATTTATGACCTTAAGCATACTAATGAATCAACTTAAATTTCCATTAATTTTATAGTTTCATATTCAAATACAACATAGAATCCACATGCTTATGCTTTATTTTAAATTATAGACAGAGAAGAAGAAGGTTTAGTGTGATTCACAAATGGTACATGCTTTTTGTTTTTATTATTTGGAAATTACTTTTTAAAATAGTAACGTAGCTTATATATGCTGCTCATTTTTTAATTTATTGAATTAGAAATAAAATAGTATATTGTTAAGTGTACCTTATTTTCCTTTTTCTAATATTGTTGCTAAAAACATTGTGCATTGTACTCTTTCTAGTACCATATATTTTAAGGGGCACTAAATGCATTATTTTATGTTCTTCTATGCATGGTGAACAACTGTCACCTTACACCTTTTTTGCGATGATTAACCATCAAACAAAAGTGGTTTTGTAGTCGGTATCATAGAAAATGATTGTTTGTTGTGTAAAACAACTATATGTAGTAGTTGATTCTTGTATAAAGTGACTTTGGTATTAAAAAACATGCAAAATTTATTACATATATTATTTCTTCTCAATAGGACTAGAAAAGAAAAATGGGAAGCCCCTCCGTAACATGCAAAGTAACTAGAAAAAGTAAGGATAGTCTATAATAAGTAACATTGTTGTGAAAAAAAAACGAATAGGAATGGATTGATGGTGAGGCAAAACAAACAACAGATAACACCAGCAAAGCAATCACAGAACTAACAATAGAAGAAATAACACAAGAGGTTTATAGTGGTTCCACTAATGTCTTGCTAGTGTACGTACACTTGGGGAGAGGAGACTTTATTACTTTTCTCAATAAGAAAAATTACAAGACTGATACTAGGGAAGAAGAAGAACTATTAGAGATGACACACCTCATATTTTTGAGATGATGATACATTCACCTAATCCCTATCCTTATATAAGGATTAATGCTTGGGGTTGAAGTAATTGATTTATGATATAAATCAATGCCTAATTAATTCTCCAATTCTCCTGATAGGCTTCCTTATTTAACCCACCAATTAGGGAATTAATTCCTTACTACACTATCCCCAAAAGAAACCTTCTTCAAATCCTTCTACTTATGTAGGTAATTTATTGCTGTTAGATCAAAATTTGGACCTAACACCCAAATTGTTCTGATTTGTAAAGAATTATAACTGGAGAATGAAGAAAAAGCAGAAAACACACAGAATTTATAGTGGTTCGGCGTTAACGAGCCTACGTCCACTTTATATGTTGTCGATTATACTTTGAATGCTAGTACAATCAATGATAACTCTCAAACTCACTCTTACAATCGTGATTTCTCTCAGTAATCTCGTAATAAAACTGACAAGAAATAGTGGTATGACAGTAATTGTGGAATCAGTGTTCAATACTACCAAAAGATCCTCAAAAATGCCAAGCTCTGGGCTATTTGTAGCTGATTTTGTCAGGCGGATCGCGGTCACACGTGGCACAGATCCCGAGAATATCGGATTGGATCGCAGCTTGATAAAGAATTAGTCAAATTAGCCGTTGTGGACAGCTGTCGCGATCCCCTTAAATATCGGATCGAGCAAGGAGGAGGAATTGGTCAAAGTGACAGTTGGGGACACGTGTCGCTGGATCCGTGCATCTTGGATCACCGAAGACTAGCTCGTGCTTGAACAAGTCAGAGGCTTCGCTGTGTGTCGGGGGATTGGATCGGCCTGTGCAGGGTAGTAGTGTAAGTGCAGATCGAGTCGTGTAGAGGTAGTCGGATCGCTGATGCTCTGGGGGCGATCCGATGGGGGGCGATCCGAGAGAGGCGATCCTCTGGTGCGATCCGATCCTTCATGGACTTAAGGAACGTAATTTCATACTTTCTTCTTGTATGTGAACCTTGGTGGCTTGGTCAAAAAGCTAGCCAACATTTTGCCCCCTCGAAGTATGTTTTATCGAGGATGGAACATGCTTTGAAGATTCTGATCTGTCTTTTCCTGAAGCGATGCAAAACAACGGTCGTGAAATGTCGCATTATTTCCGAAAAGTTGTTTCTCTTGATTAGTATAAATACCCGGTTAAATCCTCAATCATTTCTTTGTTTATTGTGTAATCCTTTTCTGAAATTTTTTGGAGACTTCATCATCGAATCTACCAGGTACATTTCTGAATTTCCACTCCTGTTGGTCATTTATCGATTCGGATCGCATGTGCAAGTCACGGTCCATGTGGTAAGTCATTCGCCTCGTCCTTTGGTGAGCGTTTGGGCCTCTTCACGGAACGAGACAGGCTTCTCTTCGAGATGCGGTGGGCTTTGATCCACGGCCCATCTCCTTTCACCATTCGAATAAAACAAAAGCTGGAATGTTAACGGTCGCCTCGTGACCTATATAAATCGCACCCCCTCTCCACTTTCTTCTTTCTTCTCGCTTTTGTATCGCGCCGCCAGCTCCATCGAGGAAAAACCCTAGTTTTTTCAAACCTCCGAAAACCCCATTGTTTTTCCAGTTTTTAGAAAGGTAATTATGCTAAAAAAAATCTTATGCGATTTCTTTTTCGTTTATCTCGGATTTTTGCTGATTTGAGGGGAGAGGCAGCGAAACTTCGTAAGGCTTGAGGTTTTGGGAGCTGGCGTGGTGCCATGGCTGATGGGCTTGACTCCTTGCGTTTGTCGATGGAGAATAGAGGAGCTGAGGAGGAAGAAGAGAACAGGTTGGTTCGGGTCGTGGGATCGGAAGGAAGAGGGAGAAGATGAAGGAGGAGAAAATGGCGAGACGTCGGATCGTGGTAATGGCTAAGGAGCGGATCGTGGTAGGAGTTGATCAAGGGAATAGGCGGGAACAGATTGCGGTGGGCACTCACGATCCGAATGGGTTTCGCGAATCGATGTTGTTTTCCACGAGACGATGCCATGAGCTCACAGCGGCTTCACGATCCGGAGATACGTGCGATCCCAATGAAAGCGATCCGAACGAGTGCGATCCGTCCGTCTCGCTATCCGAATAAATGCGATCTGGATGAGTGCGATCCGCTACGTGTATCACGATCCGATCATACCTCTCTTGTGAATTGAATTCTCAACCCACGATCCAAACACATTTTTTAACTTCAAGCAATACACAGTTATCACAAGAATCTGGACAGTTAGGTTTAGAGCCTTGATGTTGGACTTTCTGGACTGGATGACAACATAATTGGACTGCATAATTTGACTGTATATCTTAATGATCTTGTTGACTTTTATGTTTTTTTCTTTGATGCACGCACAGGCACACACTTGCACTTGCACACACGGGGGGGAGGACAATTATATTCTTATATCTCATATTTACTCGCCTAAACAGTAATGTCGGATAATCACTCCCCTTCAAGATCTGACACAGAGACGGATCCCGAGGTGTCTGAGCACCACAACCCCGACGTCCCTCCAATTAACCCAGGGGGCGAGGATTCTAGATCCAAATATGAGGCAACGGAATCGGATCCATCTGAAAGTACCTCACTTGATGAGGAGTCTGAAGTAGATGGCCGAGCTCCTGACGATATTCCTGACGCACCTGGGATAGAGAAATTTACCGATTCTTTAGCTTCCAAACTCGATGACATAAAGCTTAAAAGAATTTGCTTGAGACATGGGATCCCCTGGGATGATGTGAGGACACTCGACAGCGAAGATAAACCTCACTTAGCTCCAGAAGGGTATATGACAGTCAGCCGACTCATGTGCTGGGTAGGAGCTATTCCTCCGTTTCCTCCAATCGTCATTGAGACCTTAAAACGATTGGGTATCGCTCCGATGCAGCTTCATCCCAATGCCTACGCGGCTCTATACACTCTATATATCGCACACGCGGAAATCCTGCATACCGAGCTTACATTTAAAGATTTAAAATTCTTTTATCTTTTCAAGCATCGCTCCTCAGCAACCCCAAATTTCTCTTTCTTCGAATCGGTAGCGAATAGGAAGGTTCTGTATGACGGATACAGCAACATAGGGGATCCCAAGGCTGATTGGTTCTATATAAAGAGACAGGCTGGGTGCTCAAGAAGATGGCTCAAATCAAGTAAACTTTAATCTTTTGACTGAATAACTTGCTTAAGAAATCGAAGCATTAACCTGCCCCCTTCTTCTTTTTAAGCAGATCACGTCTTTCCCAAGACGGAGGGCTCGGTATACAATAATCGACTATCTCTCCTTCTACAAAGCAGATCCGATTTTCTAAGGATCAAGAAGTGCATTACTGACGAGAATCTTCACAAGCATCGCCTTCTAGATATACGGTTTGGACTTGGTGCAGGCGGCAAACCCTACAAATACGTGCCCCCAACGGAGGGAGAAGGAACATCATGGGCAGCAGAAACAATTAAATTCCTTAAGAGTCCTTCCCCTATAATCATCCAGGACGACAAGGACCTAAACATATATAGAGGAGATGAGGCCCGTGGTGACAAGTCTAAGGAAATCCCAGTTTCTCCGGGGGGTTTCCCCTCAAGGGCTTCTCTTCCGATCGAACCTACTGCTCCCGATGATTTGACAGAAGAACAGCTATTTAAAGAGCTGAGCAAAATTCCTTTGCCTAATGATGTATACACACAGGGGGAATTTGAAGGGGAGCCATTTTTCCCTGCTTCTGAGGAAATAACTGTTCCAGTTGGAGGGCAAGAAACTACTCAGATGAGCCTGACTTCGGGCCCTGGTCTGTTAGGGGGGAATTATTTGGGATGCACAAATCACACGCATTGCCCGACCCCACACTTTTATATCAACAGTATTCAAGGTTTTAATATGCTCTTTTTTCTTTTGCAGGAAAGATGTCTCGCAGGCGGTCTTATTCTTATTGCTCTCTTCGTGAAGGCACACCCAGTCTTCATCCGAATCCCGAGCGTTCTCGCGGCCTTTCTCACAAGCCTACTTCTTCGAAATCCCGGTCTCCACCAAAATCAACCTCTGGCAAGCTTCCCAGTTTTTCGGTGCCACCTACAGGGGGAAACAACTTTCTAAAGAGCTAACCCCTCCGAAGAGTGCACCCTCTCACAGCAGGTCATCGAAAAGACACTACGAGCCCAAGGATAAAAGCAAGGATCCAATCAAGGATTCTGAGAAGGAGAAAAGTGTCATTGTCCCTTCCAGCCAGCAAGATTTGGTTGCCCCCGGGTCACGAGATTACATCCATGGTCCCGAGACTCGGGCTAGGCTGGAAAAGTTGCGAGAACAATTCCCTAACATCTTCTTCGAAAGGATGACGTTTGTTCCAGCCTTGGAACCAGTCCCTAGGAACTGGGATTCTGAAGTCATCGGGCACATTCGCCATGTAGCCAGGCAGTATGAAGTGATGAAGAAACATGATGTTAATCTTTCAGAGGTCATCCGAACGCTTGAGATGGAAGCACATAGATCCAAAGCAAAAATAGATAACAAAGAAAGGGCTAGGACAAAAATGGAGAAGGATTTGGAAGACGCTCAATCCCAACTTGCCTTAGCACGGAGAGATGCTGAAAATTATAAGACTGAATTGGAGAATGCTAGGAAACGCTTTCATTCTGAACTCGACTCAAATAGTCAAGAGAAAATGGCCTTCAAGAAGGAGGTGGAAGATCTTAGAATGGCCAACATTGAGTTGAAGACGGCACAGGGCCATTTTGAAGCTGAGAGAGCTGCTTGGGAGGAAGAAAAAGCAAGTTTGAGAGAAAGTCTAGCTTTGACTGAAGCGGAGAAGGTGATTTTAAATGATCAAGTCGTGGATGCGGAGAGGCGCGCGGCTCTCACCGAAAAGAATGTTGAAAGTGCCATTGAAATGGCTACTGCTTCTAACAACAAGCTCCTCGAGAGAGAAAAGGATATCGAAGGGTTCGAAGAGATGATTTTTGACTTCCTCGGCCACGTCCTCAAAACTCGTAACATCTCGTGGATCCTGGAATACCACGTCACTTTAGCCAACATATGGGACGCCATCGTCGAGGGTGAGAAGCAGAGATTAGGAGTTGAAGAGATTGACGAAGAGGAGCTAATGAGGACCATTCTAAGGGATAACGAGCCCGAGGATCTAGCAGAAGGCCGGCGCCTAATTCAAGAAGAAATGGAGAAAGAGAGGACCCTGGCTAAGGGCAAAAACAAGATTGACGAAGGTTCGAGCTCAGCTGTAGAGCCTAAGGCCTCCGGAGTTGAGGAATACAGTCCTGATGATCCATTAATTCCTTTAGGCCTGACTCCTGTGGTTGTCGGAGCTTCTGCAGCTAGCCTGGATGGAGGATCAGCGGAAGGTATCTCCCTTTTTTCCCCACAATTTGTCAAAGCAATTGTGAGTTGTTGTCGTCTGGTGGAGCAACCAATCGAATTAATAACATGTGTTCCTCATAATACAGGTGGCGGGCCCGTCGATAGGGCTGTCGAGAAGAGGACAGAGGCGAAGAAGATTGACGTCTCGTCTAGCGCCGGTGTTGATATACTGAAGCAGGCTGAAGGTACAACAGCGGAGAAAGGTGTCCGGACACCTAGTGGTGATGCTCCCAAGGATGATGAAACCATCGATGCCTTGAAAGATATGGACGGGCGCCATGTAGATGATGAGGAGGATATCATTAGCACCAAAGAAGTCGAAGGCGATGACGACGAAACTTTGGCTAAAATAAAGGCTAGGCAGGAAAAGCAGCTGGCTTTAAAGAAGGTGGAACAAGAGCCTTTGAATATAGCTCCTATCTCGGAGTTTAATCCCAAAACTGGGATGGTTCTGAAACTCCAGCCCAAAACCATCAGCAAACAACTTCATTTTGCGAACCCTGACGATTTCACAGCTTCCTTGACTGATAAAAGAAAGAGAAAGGAGGTGGAGGAGGAGTCTTCTGATGAGTCGGACGTTCCTCTTATAGACAAAAGGAAAAGAAAGAAGGGTGATCAATCCGAAACTGACAAGGCGAAGCTGGAGAAGCAGAAACAGGAGAAGAAGTCCAAGCGTAAATAGGATATTGTCGCTTGTCTATATTTTGTCTTTAGGCTTCCCACTGGCCATGAAATGTAATTATGAGACTGGCCCTCATTTTGTTTTAGGTTGTTTTTCACTTTGTAGGCTTGCAGTTTATAAATGAAAGATTATCTCTTTTGCATCATCGTGTACCTGCATTTAATAAACTTTTCATACTTAGTCATAAATCATTTGATTATAACTACAAATCAGTCAAGCAACAGAAAGAAAAATTTAAAAATTTCCATGCTGCATCAAGGTTCATGTGTATATGTACATGGCCCCCAATCAATCGTTAACGTAGCGCTTAACTAGGGCTTATTAAGTGTTGATTAGCGTTGTTTGCATGTTGCCCCCTATTTCTGAATATGAGGGACTTAGAAAATTTAATAAGATAACTGTCCTTGTGGTGCTTAGTTTCCAGCACCTTTCTCAGCGCTTAATCATAAACTCTTTTATACTCTCCTGGCGGCCGCCGAGGTTAGAGTTCGAATTCAGCAGTTCAGTCGCTCCCCGATCCTTCAGCGGGGAAGGAGCTCTTTCTCAGCGCTCAATCGGAGACGCTTTTATACTCTCTCTCTGCTCTGGAGAGTTAGAGTTCGAGCTCAGCAGTTCAGTCGCTCCCCGATCCTTCAGCGGGGAAGGAGCTCTTTCTCAGCGTTCAATCGGAGACGCTTTTATACTCTCTCTGCTCTGGAGAGTTAGCGTTCGAGCTCAGCAGTTCAATCGCTCCCCGATCCTTCAGCGGGGAAGGAGCTCTTTCTCAGCGCTCAATCGGAGACGCTTTTATACTCTCTCTGCTCTGGAGAGTTAGAGTTTGAGCTCAGCATTTCAATCGCTCCCCGATCCTTCAGCGGGGCATGATCTCTTTCTCAGCGCTCAATCGGAGACGCTTTTATACTCTCCTGGCAGTCGCCAAGGTTAGAGTTACGTCAAGGCGGTTCCGATCATGGTACACCATCATGACTTACGGACACCGCCCTCATGTCCGTTATGCTCTCTCTCGACTCTGAAGAGTTAGAGCGCTATCAATGATATGATTTACTTTATCGCACCCTCAGAATTTTGACGGGTGACTGCATTCCATTCTAATGGAAGGCACCTATAATTATACGCTTCTGTGATCGTTGCACGGTTCACAGCAATTTCCATAAAAATAGAAAGGAAGATAAATAATAGTGCAATAAAGGTAAACGACACACAATATTTTTATAATGGTTCGGTCGAATCATGACCTACGTCCACTTTAAAATTTTTGCTTAAGAAATCGGACTATCCTAGGCAAGTCGTGCCTTGTACATGGTCCTTAATAAAGCAAAAAAACAGATCTGACATCTTTACGTTAGATACGGCCGTAAATGTTGGGCATTCCACACTCTGGGGATTTCCTTTCCATCTACGATCGCTAGTTTGAAAGTTCCGTTATCAAGCTTGCACAGAATAGAGTACGGTCCTTCCCACTTCGCGCCCATATGAGTTGGGGCTGAAAAGACACGCTTCAGAACCAAGTCTCCGGGTTCAAAGGTTCGGACTCGAACCTTTTTGTTGTAGTATCGGGCGACCTGTTGCTTGCATCTCAAGGCACGCAGGTCTGCTTCGTCCCTCTTTTCTTCGATCATATCCAGGGATTCAAGGAGCAATTCATTATTAGTCATCGGGTCGTAATAAGTCACTCGGTGAGAAGGTACTTTTATCTCAACCGGGATGACTGCTTCTGCTCCAAAAGCAAGGGAGAAGGGGTATGGCCTGTTGCCGATTTATACGTTGTCCTGTAGGCCCATAGTGCTAAGGGTAATTCATCAACCCACATGGCTCTGGCCCGTTTCAGTCTTCTTTTCAGAATGGACTTAATCACTTTATTCGCCGCTTCGACCTGTCCGTTCGATTGCGGGTGCGCCACAGAGGTGTACCGTTTCTCAATGTGGTATTTTTGGCAGAAGTCTCTGAATTCATTTCTATCGAACTGAGTTCCGTTGTCGGTTATAACAATATTTGGAATCCCAAATCGACAGATGATGTTTCTAACGACAAAATTGATCACTCGTTTGGTTGTGATTGTAGTCAGTGGCTCAGCCTCGACCCACTTAGTGAAATAATCTACGGGTACAATAGCGAACTTCGCTCCGCCCTTAGCTATGGGGAGACTTCCGATGATATCAATTCCGCACATAGCGAAAGGCCATGGGCTCGTCATCGTTTTTAACTGACTGGGAGGTGCCCTAGGTATCTTTGAAAATCTCTGGCATGCATCACATCGTCGTGCGTATTTCGCCGCATCTTTGTTTATGGTAGGCTATAAATAACCATGCCGCAACACCTTTTTCGCCAATGTTTGCCCTCTAGTATGATCGCCGCATTCACCTTCATGTACCTCCTGCAGCACACGCTTGATGTCGTCATGAGCTATACACCGGAGAAGGGGCATCGAAAATCCCTGTCTGTAAAGAACTCCGCCTTGCAGAACGTATCGGGCAGCTTTACGAATTACTTTACGCCTCTCGCTTTTCTTGGTCGGAGGCGCTCCATTCATCAAGAAATTCTTTAGAGGGGTCATCCATGACTCCCTTTCTGGTTCCATCTCTAGTACTGGATCAATTTCCATCTGATCTATACTAGAAGACCGAAGTACTTCAACTGGGGCTAGCCCGGTCTCTTCAGGATCGTCGGAACTAGCCATCTTTACCAACTTATCCGCCTGTTGAATTTTTGACCGCGGAATATGAGATATGCTGTAGTGATCGAAGCCGTTCAGCAACTCCTTTACTTTCTCCAAGTATAAAATCAATCTTGGGCTTTTGGCTTGGAATTTTCCAGTAACCTGGTTCATAACTAACTTGGAGTCTCAAAATATGTCTAGCTTTGTGATTACCAACTCCTTTGCGATCCTTAACCCGGCTATCAGGGCTTCATATTCGGAGTCGTTGTTAGTGGCGTGAAACTCCATCCGGATAGCATAGGATATCAGCCGTTTCTCGGGAGTTTCAAGCACTACTCCAGCGCCGGATCTCTTGTCATTCCTAGCGCCATCAGTATACAATCTCCAGGCACTGGGGTCGAGAAGTAATTTTGAGGGGTCAACTTCTTCGTTCGCTATATCTTCCTCTGGGACAGTAAACTCTGCTATGAAGTCGGCTATCACTTGCCCCCGTATTGACCGCCGGGGCTGAAAATTTAGATCAAATTGACTTAACTCAATGTTCCATTTGAGTAGTCTTCCAGACGCTTCTGGTCTCTGTAGAACTTGCTTGAGTGGATGATCAGTGTATACGGTAATGGGATGAGCCTGAAAATAATGTCGAAGCTTTCTAGAGGCAATCAGCAAACTGTACGCCAACTTTTCTATCCTTTGATAATTACGCTCTGCTTCCATCAATTTTTTGCTCACGTAATACACTGGTCTTTGAACTTTATCTTCTTCTCTCACCAATGCTGAGCTGATCGCGTGGGACGACACTGCCAAGTACACGAATAAGTCCTCATGATCCACCGGCTTAGATAATATCGGAGGTTTCTCTAAGTGTCTCAGCAAGTTCTGAAACGCTTCTATGTAGTCGGGCGTCCATTTGAAGTGGCGTTTTCCTCGCTTTATCAATTCGAAGAATAGGATGCATTTGTCCGTAGCCCTGGAGATAAATCTGCTTAGTGCGGCTACTTTCCCTGCAAGGCTTTGCACATCTTTGATCTGCCTAGTTTCCTGAATGTATCTAATTGCTGCGATCTGGTCTGGATTAATCTCAATCCCACGAGAACTGACGATGAATCCTAAGAATTTTCAGAAGGCGACCCCGAATGAACATTTTGTTGGGTTGAGTTTCATTCCATACTTTCGAAGAATGCCAAACATCTCTGCCAAGTCCGTAGTGTGATTAGAGGATTGCCTGGACTTAACCAACATGTCGTCGACGTATACTTCCATTGTTTTCCCAATCTGGTTATAGAACATTCTGTTCACCAACCGTTGATATGTAGCGCCTGCGTTTTTCAAGCCAAAGGGCATTACCACATAGCAGTATAACCCCAGATCCGTAATGAAACTAGTGTTTTCTTGATCTGGAACATGCATTGGAATCTGGTTATATCCTGAATAAGCATCCATAAAGGAGAGAAGTTCATGACCCACCGTTGAGTCCACCAACTGATCGATCCTGGGTAACGGAAAACTGTCTTTCGGGCAGGCTTTATTCAAATCCGAGAAATCGATACATGTTCGCCACTTCCCGTCCGCCTTCTTTACCAGAACTGGTTTTGAAATCCAGTCTGGGTAGATTGAGTCTCTGATAAATCCATTACTCTTTAGCTTTCCAACTTCTTCTTTCAAGGCAGCGGACCTCTCTGAGCCCAGCATTCGCCTTTTTTGTTTTACCGGATGATGTTTAGGGTTAATGCTTAATGAATGGCTCATGATTGATGGAGATATCCCGCACATGTCTGCGTGGGTCCAAGCAAATACATCCAAATTATTTTTCAAGAAATCCGTCAGTTCTTTAGCTAAATTCGGATTTAACTGGGATCCAATCTTAAGGACCTTCTATGGGTCACTATCATCGATCGGTACATCCACAGTTGTCTCGTTGGGAGTCGCCATTCTGCCCCCAGGTTCTTTGTCCTCTCTGGGATCTATATCCTCGGGCAACTCTCTGGGCGACTCTCCTACGGTTATCCTCTTTAATTGCTATAAGGTCTCCGCCCTTGTGGGGGGAGAAGCGCCCTTGGTTTCTATGTCCCCTCCGTTGTGGAGTAGCTTTAGCTCTGCAATATAACATGCTCGTGCGGCAACCTGATCTCCTCTAACAATACCAACACCAGCTTCTGTAGGAAACTTCAATAACAAGCACCAGGGGGCTATACAGGCTCTAAACTTTGCGAGGGCCGGTCGGCCCAAGAAGGCATTATAGGGTGACTCAATATCCAAAACCATGAAGGGAAGAATTCTCACTCTCTGGCGTTCTCCTTCCCCAAGTGTAACTGGTAGCTCTACATAACCCATTGGAGCGGTGGATGCTCCGTTAAACCCACGGATCCATCCCTCACAGGTCTTCAAGTCTTTTATCTCGAGATTCATCTGGTCGAATGTCTTTTTGAAAAGAATGTTGACAGAACTCCCGTTATCCACCAAGACTTTATGAACAGTGGCCGGGCCAATAGGTACTGTGATTACAAATGGATCTTCGGTCGGAGCATGGACTCCAATGCTTTCTCGTTCACGGAAAACGACGTCGTCGGACATCATCTTTTGTTGCTTTACTGGGACATTGTCCTCAGGGTTGCTACACTCCCCTACCTCGAGGTGCTGCTTGGCTGCATTGACATACTGATCCAATGCCTTGGAACCGTGCCCGGCGAGATGAAGCCCTCTGATTATGGTATTGATAACAAGGTCCTTTCCCTTTTGTCGGGCCGTTGGCCTGACAGCAGGTTGATTCTGGTTCTGATTTGGGGCCTGTACGGCTTGCCCCCTGTCTCTGAGTGTCACTCTGTATTCATCCAATTTTCCTTCTCGGAGAAGCCTCTCGACCACATATCTTAGATGACGGCATTCATTTGTCGAATGGCCATGAATCTGATGGAATAGACAAAACTTCCCCGTTTCACGTTCTTTTTCCGTCGACTCTCTGGGAGGAGGCCTTTTATTTTGGAGGACGTTGTACGAATCCATGAAGATATTCTCCAAAGTATCGTTTATTGGCGTGTAACTCTCAAAAGACCTGGGACGAGTCCTTCTTTGGGAGTCGTTCCCTCGATTCCTCTTCCGGTTGTTGCCATTACTGTTATTACCATTGTTTCCTGACTGACGACCACCCTGGTCCCGGTTTCCGACATTAACCTCGACCTTCCCTGAGCTGTCTCCTATCTGCTTAATGGCGACATTGCTCTGGATTTCCTCTTTATCGGTTGTTTTTGTCTTTCGGTTAGCATACACTTCCTCCAGCGTAAGTGCACGTTAGCTTTTTCGTAGAATAATTCTCTAGTACGAGGTGGCTTGCCGGCCAGGTATCTCCCAAATTCGGTGTCTTTATCTACCCCATCAATTAGGGCTGCCACAACAGTTGGCTCATGAGGATCTTTGACTTCAGTAGCGGCCAAGTTGAAACGGTCTAGATACACCCTCAAACTCTCGCTTGGTCGTTGCTTGACAAGGAACAAGTCAATCACACTCTTCGTCTTTTGTGCATAGATGCGGAACTCTTCCACAAACCTTTCACTCAACTCCATGAAGCTGGAAATTGATCTCGCTAGTAAGCGAGTAAACCATAATAATGCTACATCCTCCAGGAATATGGGAAATGCTTTGCACTTGACAGCGTCAGAAGCTGCGGCAGCGGTCATTGACCAAGAATATCTCATCAGATGTTGGACGGGATCAGATCTACCCGCGTAACGGTTCATCTGCGGCATGTTGAAGCGCCTCGGGAACGTCGCATCTAAAATGTCATCAGTGAAAGGGGTTTGACTGCGGTCAATTCCCCAATCTTCATTCCGTTGTCCACGGCTATCTGCCAGAATTTGATGGATCACAGCTGCAACATTTGCACTGGTCAGCGGAGGCTCGTGGTCAGCGCTTCTTGCTTGGTGGGGTTCTCTAATCTCTCTTCCAGGAGCGGCCATGAATTCCGGGGCTCGGATTGGGCTTCGCTGCCCCCTATTACCATGAGCATTTGTACGGCGACGGGGCTGAGGTAGTCTATTCTGAACAGGGTTGTCCACACCTCGAGCTCAGGGAGTTGCGGCGCGATCATTCACATTGCGGTTTGAGGGCCCTGCACCCAGTGCCTCTTCTTCCCGTGATGGCAGGGTTCCAAACCGAAGCTGCTCTATGTTTTCAGGCCTCTCATATGGTCGCCGTGGAGGTCTCGGCGATTCCTCTGACGAAGAAGAGTATTCTGGGGTGAGAGGACGAACCGGGGGCGTCCTTTGCCTTGCGAGATCATTAAGCCTTCTATCCATAGCGGTCAAGTTCTGTCGCAGAACGGAGCTCTCCTACCTTTGAGCAGCCAATTCATCAAACAGCCTCTCCCACATTTCGGAAAAGCGAGAGAGATCCCCCTCAGTAACGGGAGCAGAAGGGTCATATTGATCATCATCATTTTCTCTTATGCGCAAAGAGCTTGAGCCAGGTCGAGCGGAGGGGCCAGGACGGCAGGAGCGAGCCATAGGTTCCTTTCCAGGTCGAGTTGTAGTCTGGTCATCAATTCGGATCGCTGTGGATCGAGATCGGCGATTCGGTACGCCCGCCTGGGGTAGGTTCATGGTCACGGTATGAGGAGGACTCGGGGCGTTATCACGGGATCGAGTAACAACTCCTTCAGCAGTCCGGATCACCTCGTCCTCGTCGACTCGGAGCATGGCACCTTCATCGGATCGGTTCGTGCCACGATCGGATCGGTTTGCCCCCCGCGCTCCGTGATCCAAAGGTCCCTCATTGACCAGCTCATGCACACTTTCTTCAACTGCTTCATTCGCGACTTCATTCGCCTGTGAAGCTCGTACTTCCTTAGACTTCTTTCCAGCCATGATATCAGATGTCGCTGGAGTCTTCAAACAAACTGAATAGTGAAGTTTTGGGACTGTTTTCTTTGGACTTTCAAATCCAAATAGTAGAATAGCAATCCGGTAGGCTGAGAATTGAGTTCTCAGTGAAAGCACCAAAAATGTTAGATCAAAATTTGGACCTAACACCCAAATTGTTCTGATTTGTAAAGAATTATAACTGGAGAATGAAGAAAAAGCAGAAAACACACAGAATTTATAGTGGTTCGGCGTTAACGAGCCTACGTCCACTTTATATGTTGTTGATTATACTTTGAATGCTAGTACAATCAATGATTTCTCTCAAACTCACTCATACAATTGTGATTTCTCTCAGTAATCCCGTAATAAAACTGACAAGAAATAGTGGTATGATAGTAATGGTGGAATCAGTGCTCAATACTACCAAAAGATCCTCAAAAATGCCAAGCTCTGGGCTATTTATAGCTGATTTTGTCAGGCGGATCGCGGTCACACGTGGCACAGATCCTGAGAATATCGGATTGGATCACAGCTTGATGAAGAATTAGTCAAATTAGCCGTTGTGGACAGCTGTCGCGATCCCCTTGAATATCGGATCGAGCAAGGAGGAGGAATTGGTCAAAGTGACAGTTGGGGACATGTGTCGCTGGATCCGTGCATCTTGGATCGCCGAAGACTAGCTCGTGCTTGAACAGGTCAGAGGCTTCGCTGTGTGTCGGGGGATCAGATCGGCCTGTGCAGGGTAGTAGTGTAAGTGCAGATCGAGTCGTGTAGAGGTAGGCGGATCGCTGATGCTCTGGGGGCGATCCGATAGGGGGCGATCCGAGAGAGGCGATCCTCTGGTGCGATCCGATCCTTCATGGACTTAAGAAACGTAATTTCATACTTTCTTCTTGTATGTGAACCTTGGTGGCTTGGTCAAAAAGCTAGCCAACAATTGCCTGTCCCTTTTACAAATAAAAGAGCAATATATGTCTGATATCTTCCAAATCTTCTGCAAATTGGAAATATTATATTCCCAAATCTTCTCTAATTGGAAATATTCTATCAACATAATCAATAATATCTTCCAATCTTCAGCAAATGGAAATATTGTATCACAAATTCTAACAATCTCCACCTTGATACTATATTTCCTTGAAAGCATACCAACTCCACCTACATCCTCTTACTCTAAGCATCTCTCGGACAAGACAACATGATTACTTCCCCCAATGAGCTTCGGCATGGCCATCACCCATTGCACTTTGTCAACAAACTCCGGCAACGCCACCGCCTGCCAACAAAGTGTACAAAGTAACCCCTTCAAGTAAGACCTATCAATCTTCACCATGAAAACACATGTCTCCATGAACCATCTCAACCCTCTCCCCACACCGTGCCACCATGTGGCACCTAGCATTTCGATAAGCGATTCCAGTTCGAGCAACGCCCAAACTTAGCAGTCTGTAAAGACTTATGCATATCCACTGCTTTCTCCTTTGATCTCTGAACAACTTCAGACGACCTCTTCTTCCACTTATTAAGCACATCCTCTTGGCAAAATCCCACCTTGTTGAAGCTTTACCCATTGATCATATTCTGCCTACGCAGAAACTCAAAGTCCCTTCTCGTATGCCTAGCTTTGACATCTTTCCACGAGAACTGTAGGCTCCAACCCTGGACTCTCCAAGTACAGTGCTTCCCATCTCTTGACTTTATTTTCTTCTTCTTCTCCCCTCTCTCCATACCAGCTAATAAGGCTTCCGTACTACTTCCTCCTCTACCTTCACTCAACCCCTTCATCTGATCCTTCAAGTCCTCAAATAGAAGACATGCCTTCACTGAAGTACCCTCTCTCATCCGCATGGTGAAAAACGTCTTCAGCAAAATCAGACGGTTGTTTAGTGACTTCTTTAGATAGAGTTTTTCCAGCTTGGTCCAAATGTCCTTAGCAGTAGTCTCACTGCTAATCTCTGAAATGACATTTTCTCCCATTGCCAATTGTAAAGTAGTAAATGCTCATCGTTCCATCTCCTTCCTTTCCACGACTGAAATATCATCCATCAACTTCTCAGGAGCAAACACCACAGGATGAACAATATTCCTCACCAGAACAGCTTTCATCCTCCATTGCCTCTTCTCGTAGTCTTTATCCCCATTCCATCTTTCTATGGCTGATTGAGATCCTGTTGCCATATATGTCCCTTTGACATATGACCTTGATACATTTACTGAATTCTCCTTATCTCCTGCCATAATGCCTAACACCCTTTCTCAATCAACCTCGTTGTAACGACCCGCATTCTACGCATCGGAGGATCGTAGAATATTTATTTCTTTCCCATATGAAGTCGTATGGTCATGTAACTTTGGGAAACATCCATTAGAGTCATTTCCCATGTTCATGATTTTTGTCGACTTTTAAATGACCATTTTGCCCCTAGCTGATCTTGTTTTGGCCATAACTTTTGATTGAAAAGGAATTTTGACCTAAAACCACTTCCATTAGATTCGTTTGATGGTTTACCTTTCCGTAGAGTGGTCATAATAGCCAAAGGGACTTACCATTTGGGAGATATGGCTGAATTAAGGTTTGGAAGGTGAAAAACTGCTTAACCGGGCCAAATAGGGTGATTAGTGGATAGGCCCATAACCCATTTCGGGATTAGGGTTATGGGGAGGCTGAAATGAAGTAGAGAATCATTCCATTTCAGTTTTCTAACCTCCACTTATCACCAAGGAACCCTAAAAATGGCCTCCAACCTCTAAATCACCTTTTAATCAAGGATTAAGCTTAGCAACATTAAATCAAGGAAGACCTACACCAAATCAACGTTTGAGCTACTGTTTAGCAGTGGACTTGCATCAAATCAGAGATTTATTTCAGATCTTAGTTTATTTGTGGCTAAGGTGAATGATTTGCATAGTTTTGCACTAATTATGGCTAATTAAGGCTAATTAGTGTTAATTAGCGAATTTAAGCATGATAAAATTCGGGAAAAATGTTTATAAATTCTTAAATGATGTTTTAAACCTCTGATATGAATTTGGGTTAATTTGGTTAAGTTTTGCTAATCCTATCATTAGTTTCACCTAAACCTGCTTAAGGGGAAATATGGGATTTTGGGTATGTTTGATCCATTTTAACCTATCATGTTGATGTTTTGATGTTTGTGATTGATTATGCATGTTGCTATGACTGCATGATATGCTTTGTGATTGATTTCAATAGTTAGAATGGTTGAAAACGTCGTCGAACGGCGTAAACACTTGTTGGAAGAGTTTCAGGAGACAGTGCAGGTTTCGGATCGGATCGGATATGGGGGCTCGGATCGGATAAGTTGAACTGGGTAAGGGATTCGATCGGATCGGAACCTGACACTTGAGAAAACTGGAAAAAAGGAAGGCCACGTTAATGGAACTGGGATCGGATCGGATAATGGAGGAGGGATCGGATCGGAGCATGTGAAGAACGAAGGAGCGGATCGGAGCAGGAGCATGAACTGGATGGGAGATGGCACCCGACCCGAAGTGAGACACCTGACCTGAACCGACGCGATGAAGTGGATCCGAACCAAACCGTATCAGAGGAATACCGAACCGACGCGGTGAAGTAGAACCGACCCGAACCGATAGCTTGAAGGGGAACCCGACCCGACCCAGTATTGACCAATAACCCGAGATGCAAAGGTAGTCCAATATGGGAAGTTAGAGCTCAGGATCCAGTTGGGAACCGATGAGTTCACTTCATGGTTGGGCTTTGCTGCGGGACGTGTGCTAAGGAGTTTTCGACGTTCATAACTTTGATTCACCACTAAAAATGGATGATGGGCTACTTATCAGTGCAGTAGAGTCATTCTGACTCGAGGGGCAAGGTGATGGTAGCAAGACTACGTTATCAGTGTAGTAAAGTCATTACGACTCGAGGGGCAAGGTGATGCGTAGTAAGACTATGAGCCAGCGCAGATGGGGGAATAACTCCATGGGGCAAGTGGACATAGTAAAGGATTGGTAAGGCTATGAGCCAGCGCAGATGGGGTGAATAACTCCATGGGGCAAGTGGACATAGCAAATGACTAGTGGCTACATTATCAGTGCAGTGAAGCCATTTATGACTTCATGGGGCAAAGTGATCGTAGCAAGGATGGGTGATCGAAGTGGTGAATATCGTATGCTTTACGCACTGAGTGAGAGATGTGAGGATGGTTGCTATGTTGGATTGTTTGCCATCACTATGACATGCACACCCCCACCTCCGTATCTTTACACAGTTTGATATGGCACCTTAGAGTGTTGTACAGTATGTAGTGCTAACTCTTTGGTTGCAGGTCCAGGTTCAGGTATGTTTTAGTCTACCTGTTATTATTCACTTTAGATGCTTATCGCTCATACCAGACTTTATGTCTGACCCAGAGTTTTATGTCTCCTCTTATTACTCTGGGTGCTCACACGAGCAGACTAGAGACAGGTTAGCTGGTGATGCGCGAGTAGCTGATTCGGGGGCGGGCAGGAGGCTTCCACGTATGATATATATATACACATTCTCCCTGTGTCGTTGGTGGTCGCTACTTGGGCATTAGTAGTTTACCTCCTTTATCTTGCTTTTGCTTTGAGACAGTTTGAAAAGTTGTAATAATGTTTAACTTTGGATCATAAGTTGTACTTACATTTTCCGCTGCTATGTTAGTTGTTTCAGCTTATGCACTGTCTCACCTGTTTTATGTCTAGTATGTTATTATTATATTTTATCCTATGCGCTGTGAGACATTCTACAGGTTCCATGTTAGTTTATTTCCTCCTTCCCTTTTTCCTTCTGACGGCCCGTTCCGTGCTAACTGGACTTGTGTACAGCGCACCTTTGGAGTAAATGTCGGTTGGTGCGGGTCGAGCCGTCACACTTGGTATCAGAGCTCTAGGTTGCGTAGTTAACCTAGGGAAAGGCACTAGGGAGAGATAGTACGTATATGAGAGCGCGTATTTGTGATTACTTTGGTTTTCAAAAGCTATATATGTATATACTATCAGTAGTATAAGAATGAAGTCGTACTGCACTAGCACCACTATGGGGTCGTTAATCGTTTCCCTTTTACAGATTGACGATGAGCCGATATGCTAGAGGTGCTGGTAGAGGAGCCAATAATGGGAATGCTGCTGACATGAGGGCGATGTTTACTGACCTCATGAGAGACATGCTTAGATAAGTGCAAGGGGCAGTTCCCAATCCAGGAGTTGGTGTTGGCCCAGTAGTGCAGGCGCCTAGGGTCGATTTTGCCAAGTTGTGCAAGGATTACACTAACTTTGGTGGGAAGCCGTTCCATGGGACGGAGTCGGCCACAGATGTTCAAGATTGGATGGATAGCTGTGATCGTATCTTCGATGACTTGGGTCTTGAGGATGCAATGAAAAGAAGGCTAGCGTCTCATCAGCTGCAAAGGCGAGCGATGAATTGGTGGAATGCTATTAGAACAGCTACTCCAGAAGATCAGGTTACCTGGGATCAGTTCAAGGCTCGCTTTTAGCGAGAAGTTCATTCCAGCTGCCCAGAAGTCAGTGTTGTTCAAGAGATTCTTGGAACTCAAGCAGAGTGGTAGGGCAGTTTTTGACTATATTGCCGAGTTCGACACTTTGTAAAAGTATGGACTATCTCTTATCGATACTCCTGAGAAGAAGAATGAGAAGTTCATTACTGGTTTAGATGGATACTTGGGGGAAAGGCTTATCAATCACATCGATGAGACTTTTGAATCGATCGTGGGGAAAGCTTTGAGATCAGAGAGTCTTTACCCTAAGTCAAAGACTGAGGCTGCATCTGCAGAAGGGCCAAAGCCGCAAGCAGGCGGTGGAGGCAAGAATAACTCTCAGAATAAGAGGAAGCAGGACCAATCTAAGGGTGGCCAGAAAAAGAACAAGAAGGATGTTGAGTGCTTCAGCTGTGGTAAGAAGGGCCATTATGCTAAAGATTGTCGGGCCAAGACAACGGATAAGAAGTGCTTCAACTGTGGTCAAGTGGGACATTTCAAGGATAAGTGTCCGCAACCTCTTAAGGAGAAGCATATTGTGAAAGCATATGCTATTGATGTTGTTCCTTCTTCGTCAAATGCCCCAACTGCGACGGAGAAAGGAAAGAATGTTGTTATTCAAGGTATGCTTTCTATTTATGATGTACCAGCTCGAGTTTTGTTTGAAACTGGGGCACCCCGTTCCTTCATATCTAGTGACCGGGTAGATAGGTTGGGACTGGAACCCGAGATAGTCGATAGACCATTGGTTGTGACAAACCCGATTGGTGGTTCGACTAGCCTTAGTATGATTTGCAGGAATTTGGTCTTATCGAGTCATGGATGTATGTTTGTATGTGATTGCTTTGTTTTGGGCTTTACTGGGTATGGCATTATATTGGTAGTCGATTGGCTCCAAAGATACGGGGTGGTGCTAGACTGTGAGGGCTTTTTGGTGACAGTGAGGGCGGATGATGGGCGGAGGGTAGTGTTTGGTAGTCTACCTAGTGATGGGATTATGGCTAGTTTTGTAAATTCCCTCGACATCCCGCAGGATGAGTTGTCAGATGTGCCCATGGTTGGCCAGTATCCGGACGTCTTCGAGGAGGTGACCGGGCTTCCACCACACCGAGAGATTGAGTTCCGTATTGATTTAGTGAAAGATGCCAGACCTATAGTGATGCCACTTCGTCGTATGGCACCAAGGGAGCAGCGAGAGCTCGGGGTGCAAGTCAGCAATCTTTTGAAGAAGGGATTTATTAGAAGAAGTGTCTCCAAGTGGGGAGCACCAGTTGTGTTTGCCACTAAGGCAGATGGTTCCCTTCGTTTGTGTGTGGACTATCGCGAGTTGAATAAGGTGACGAGGAAGAATAAGTATCCTCTACCGCGGATAGATGATTTGTTTGATCAACTGGAAGGAGCAAGAGTGTTCTCCCAGTTGGACCTCGTGACAGGATTTCATCAGCTTCGAGTAGCAGTTGAGAGTGTTCCAAAAACGGCGTTTAGGACGCCATCTGGATTTTATGAGTGGTTGGTCATGCCATTTGGGTTGACCAATGCACTAGCCTACTTTGTGGATCTTATGAATCGAGTATTCAGAGATCAGTTGAATAAGTTTGTTCTTGTGTTCGTAGATGATATCCTTGTTTATTCAAGGACAGAGGAGGAACACAAGGGACACTTGAGGATAGTGATGGAGGTGTTGAGGAAACACCAGTTGAAAGCGAAATTCTCTAAGTGTCACTTTTGGAGAAGGGAAGTGAGATTCTTGGGTCATGTTGTTTCAGAGAGTGGTATTGCCGTGGACCCTGCGAAGGTGGCTACGGTACAGGATTGGCCTAGGCCCAAGAATGCAACAGATGTAAGAAGTTTCTTGGGATTAGCTGGATATTATCGTAAGTTTATCCAGGACTTCTCCAAGATAGCAGCACCGTTGACTCGGTTGACTAAGAAGAATCAGTCCTTCGTCTGGGACGGAGTGTGTGAGAATGCATCCAAGAGTCTAAAGGAAAGGTTGACGCGTGCGCCAGTGTTAGTCATTCCTAAAGGGAATGAGGAGATGACGGTATACACGGATGCTTGTGGTACCGGACTAGGTGCTGTGTTGATGCAAGGAGGTAGGGTTGTAGCTTATGCTAGTCGACAGCTAAAGCCGCATGAGAAGAAGTATCCTACCCATGATTTGGAATTGCCGGCGATTGTGTTCGCATTAATAATGTGGAGGCACTATCTCTTGGGAGAAAGATTTGAATTGTTTACCGATCATAAATCGTTAAAGTATCTCTGCTCTCAGAAAGATCTGAATCTCCGTCAGCAGAGATGGTTAGAGTTCTTGGCTTCGTATGATTTTGATATCGCATATACACCTAGGAAAGGTAATGCGGTAGCCGATGCCTTGAGTAGGAGACATGCCAGTTTAGGGGCAATGTTTCTTGAATGGAAGAAACTGGAGTATATCGCGGGGTTTGATTTCAGACCAAAGTGCGAGTTGGATCCAGTTATGCTAGCTAGTTTGACGATCAGACCCACTTTGATAGAGCGGATTGGTTCCAGCCAGAGGGACGATCCTAATCTATTGGAAATCATCTTCAAGTTAGAGATGGACATCGACGGAGAGGAGATGAATGTGTATGGGCTTGATCGAGATGGATGGCTTCGAAAGAATGGAAGATTAGTTGTACCCGACGTGAATGGTTTGAGAGATGAAGTGCTTAGAGAATGTCATCACTCAAAACTGACTATACATCCTGGTGGTAATAAGATGTATCGAAACATGAAGCAGACTTACTACTGGGAAGGGATGAAAAGAGACGTTGGGAAGTTTATATCCAAATGCATGAATTGCCAGCTAGTTAAAGCCGAGCAAAAGAAGCCCAGTGGGTTGTTGCAACCATTAGAGATTCCCGAATGGAAATGGGAGCAAGTCTCGATGGATTTCATCGATGGTTTACCAAGGACTAGATCGGGATATGATAGCATTTGGGTAACTGTGGATCGATTGACTAAGAGCGCAAGATTTATACTAGTCAAATCGACCAGAACGGCAGCCAAGTTGGCAGAATTGTAAATGAAGTGGGTAGTGAGATTTCATGGAGTACCTAAAAGCATTGTGAGTGACCGAGACCCGTTGTTTACTAGTGGGTTTTGGAAGAGCTTACAAGAGGCTCTAGGGTCAGGATTACATCTCAGTACCGCATATCATCCTCAGACCGACGGTCAAACGGAGAGGGTGAATCGTATATTGGAAGATCTTTTGAGAGCTTGTATATTGGATTTTGGTGGATCATGGGCTGACCATTTGCATCTAGTAGAGTTTGCATATAATAATAGCTACCAATCCAGTATCGGTATGGCTCCATATGAAGCTTTGTACGGAAGACTGTGTACCTCACCATCATGTTGGATAGAAACTGGCGAGAAGTTTATGCTTGGACCAGATGTGGTGAGAGAAACTTCAGATAAGATTAAGATCATTCAGCAACGAATGAAAGCTGCCCAAGATTAGCAGAAGAGCTATGCTGATAAGAGAAGAAAAGACTTAAAATTCTCCGTTGGTGACTTGGTGCTTGTCAAGATTTCTCCGTTGAAGAGCATGATACGATTTGGCAAGAGAGGCAAGTTAGCACCAAGATTTGTTGGGCCATTCCCTGTTCTTGAACTAGTCGGGAATTTGGCATATAGAGTTGGCTTACCAGAGAAGATGGCAGGAGTTCACAATGTATTTCATGTTTCCCAACTAAGGAAGTTCGTTCACGACTCAGATATGACTATTTCACCTGATCAGTTAGAGGACTTCGAAGTAGAACCCGAGGCAGTTGGGAACCGCAAGCCGATTCGTATTGTGGGACACGATACGAAGCAAAGGAAGGCGGTGAAGCTAGTTAGGGTTCAGTGGGGCGAGAACGAGAATGATTGTACTTGGGAGACAGAGGAGAGCATTAGGAAGTCGTATCCAGAACTCTTTGCCTGGTAAGATTTACTTCGTAATTTAGTTATTCCGCATGCTAGGATAGACTTGTCTTGCTTGTTTGATTGTTGTTTTATGGTTGATAGGCATGCGGGACCCTTTGTGTGTTTGTTTGGGGAATTTCGGGGGCGAAATTTCTTAAGGGGGGGAGAATGTAACGACCCGCATTCTACGCATCGGAGGATCGTAGAATATTTATTTCTTTCCCATATGAAGTCGTATGGTCATGTAACTTTGGGAAACATCCATTAGAGTCATTTCCCATGTTCATGATTTTTGTCGACTTTTAAATGACCATTTTCCCCTAGCTGATCTGGTTTTGGCCATAACTTTTGATTGGAAAGGAATTTTGACCTGAAACCACTTCCATTAGATTCGTTTGATGGTTTACCTTTCCGTAGAGTGGTCATAATAGCCAAACGGACTTACCGTTTGGGAGATATGGCTGAATTAAGGTTTGGAAGGTGAAAAACTGCTTAACCGGGCCAAATAGGGTGATTAGTGGATAGGCCCATAACCCATTTCGGGATTAGGGTTATGGGGAGGCTGAAATGAAGTAGAAAATCATTCCATTTCAGTTTTCTAACCTCCACTTATCACCAAGGAACCCTAAAAATGGCCTCCAACCTCTAAATCACCTCCAAATCACCTTTTAATCAAGGATTAAGCTTAGCATCATTAAATCAAGGAAGATCTACACCAAATCAACATTTGAGCTGCTGTTTAGCATTGGGATTTGCATCAAATCAGAGATTTATTTCAGATCTTAGTTTATTTATGGCTAAGGTGAGTGATTTGCATAGTTTTGCACTAATTATGGCTAATTAAGGGTAATTAGTGTTAATTAGCGAATTTAAGCATGATAAAATTCGGGAAAAATGTTCATAAATTCTTAAATGATGTTTTAAACCTCTGATATGAATTTGGGTTAATTTGGTTAAGTTTTGCTAATCCTGTCATTAGTTTCATATAAACCTGCTTAAGGGGAAATATGGGATTTTGGGTATGTTTGATCCATTTTAACCTATCATGTTGATGTTTTGATGTTTGTGATTGATTATGCATGTTGCTATGACTGCATGATATGCTTTGTGATTGATTTCAATAGTTAGAATGGTCGAAAATGTCGTCGAACGGCGTAAACACTTGCTGGAAGAGTTTCAGGAGACAGTGCAGGTTTCGGATCGGATCAGATATGGGGGCTCGGATCGGATAAGTTAAACTGGGCAAGGGATTCGATCGGATCGGAACCTGACACTTGAGAAAACTGGCAAAAAGGAAGGCCATGCTAATTGAACTGGGATCGGATCGGATAAAGGAGGAGGGATCGGATCGGAGCATGTGAAGAACGAAGGAGCGGATCGGAGCAGGAGCATGAACTGGATGGAAGATGGCACCCGACCCGACCCGAAGTGAGACACCCGACCCGAACCGACGCGATGGAGTGGATCCGAACCGAACCGTACCAGAGGAATACCGAACCGACGCGATGAAGTAGAACCGACCCGAACCGATAGCTTGAAGGGGAACCCGACCCGACCCAGTATTGACCAATAACCCGAGATACAAAGGTAGTCCAATATGGGAAGTTAGAGCTCAGGATCTAGTTGGGAACCGATGAGTTCACTTCATGGTTGGGCTTTGCTGCGGGACATGTGCTAAGGAGTTGTCGACGTTCATAACTTCGATTCACCACTAAAAATGGATGATGGGCTACTTATCAGTGCAGTAGTGTCATTCTGACTCGAGGGGCAAGGTGATGGTAGCAAGACTACATTATCAGTGCAGTAGAGTCATTACGACTCGAGGGGCAAGGTGATGCGTAGTAAGACTATGAGCCAGCACAGATGGGGTGAATAACTCCATGGGGCAAGTGGACATAGTAAAGGATTGGTAAGGCTATGAGCCAGCGCAGATGGGGTGAATAACTCCATGGGGCAAGTGGACATAGCAAATGACTAGTGGCTACATTATCAGTGCAGTGAAGCCATTTATGACTTCATGGGGCAAAGTGATCGTAGCAAGGATGGGTGATCGAAGTGGTGAATATCGTATGCTTTACGCACTGAGTGAGAGATGTGAGGATGGTTGCTATGTTGGATTGTTTGCCATCACTATGACATGCACACCCCCACCTCCGTATCTTTACACCGTTTGATATGGCACCTTAGAGTGTTGTACAGTATGTAGTGCTAACTCTTTGGTTGCAGGTCCAGGTTCAGGTATATTTTAGTCTACCTGTTATTATTCACTTTAGATGCTTATCGCTCATACCAGGCTTTATGTCTGACCCAGAGTTTTATGTCTCCTCTTATTACTCTGGGTGCTCACACGAGCAGACTAGAGACAGGGTTGCTGGTGATGCGCGAGTAGCTGATTCGGAGGCGGGCAGGAGGCTTCCACGTATGATATATAGATATTCTCCCTGTATCGTCGGTGGTCGCTACTTGGGCATTAGTAGTGTACCTCCTTTATCTTGATTTTGCTTTTGCTTTGAGACAGTTTGAAAAGTTGTAATAATGTTTAACTTTGGATCATAAGCTGTACTTACATTTTCCGCTGCTATGTTAGTTGTTTCAGCTTATGCACTGTCTCACCTGTTTTATGTCAAGTATGTTATTAGTATTTTTTATCCTATGCGCTGTGAGACATTCTACAGGTTCCATGTTAGTTTATTTCCTTCTTTCCTTTTTCCTTCTGACGACCCGTTCCGTGCTAATTGGACATGTGTACAACGCACCTTTGGAGTAAATGTCGGTTGGTGCGGGGCGGGCCGTCACACTCGTAGCTCTGATACCAATTGTTGCAGAAAAAATAGGAACGGATTGATGTGAGGCAAAACAAACAACATATAACACCAGCAAAGCAATCACCGAACTAGCAATAATAGAAATAACACAAGAGGTTTATAGTGGTTCCACTAACGTCTTGTTACTGTACGTCCACTTGGGGAGAGGAGATTTTATTACTTTTCTCAATAAGAAAAATTACAAGACTGATAGTAGGGAAGAAGAAGAACTTTTAGAGATGACTCACCTCACATTTTTGGGATGATGATACATTCACCTAATCTCTATCCTTATATAAGGATTAATGCTTGGGGTTGAAGTAATTGATTTATGATATAAATCAATGCCTAATTAATTCTCCAATTCTCCTGATAGGCTTCCCTATTTAACCCACCAATTAGGGAATTAATTCCTTACTTCACTATCCCCAAAAGAAACCTTCTTCAAATCCTTCCTCTTATGTAGGTAATTTATTGCCTATCCCTTTTACAAATAAAAGAGCAATAAATGTCTGATATCTTCCAAATCTTCTGCAAATTGGAAATATTATATTCCCAAATCTTCTCTAATTGGAAATATTCTATCACCATAATCAATAATATCTTCCAATCTTGAGCAAATGGAAATATTGTATCACAAATTCTAATAAACATAACCTAACTCATTACTTTAAGTATAGTATTTCACCAAGTCATGCTTTGTTTACAGATATGAAAATTTAACATGCAAATTACCTTGTAAAATTGATGCTTGGTTTAGAAAAGAAATACAATTTCTTGTTTACAAACACTTTTCTGATAGCTTACGAACTTAAAAGAATATATTATTTGGAAACGTAAATGCAACAGTTCAAAATATAATTTGTAGATAAAAACAAGATGCAGCTGGTAAGTATATAACATTACCTTCATTGAATATTGATGGAGGAAATTACAAAGGAACATAACTTTACAAAATTACATTGCAAGAGCTTAATGAAGACTCTTGCAAGTATCTACAATTTGATAAAACGTTAACCAAACATGAGGATGGGTAAAGAAATAAGCAGTTATACATCGAAATATAAGAATTAGTATAAAATATGGATGGATGGTGATAACGGTGATCTATCTTTTTCCTGGGAAAGTGACTTGCATCGTGAAATAACTTATTTCTTCAAACCAACTGGTTAAAATGCCATAGTTACAAAGCTTAGCATGTCGAAAAGAATTACAATTTTTCTGTTCCAACCGATAACCTTCCTAAACATAATGTGAATGCCTTCTACAAATTTCAAAAGTCATCCCAACATTGAGAATTAATAAGATGAAATACCTTAGTACAATACAATGTTGGCAAATTTTATTTATACACCTATAATTTCTTAACATACACCAATGTTTTAATAAGAAAAACCATGACTATGTTACCCTTATACTTAATTTCATTTTCAACCCTTCCTCATAATGCATCTGATTAAAACTTTAAAAACTATATGATATGATTAATCTATAGAATTTATGATGTTAATAAAACCTAAAATATCAATTTAAGAAACTTTTACAACTAAACACTCTAATTCAAATGTGTATAATCATCTAAAAGTGGAGCTAAATTTTCAAATTAAAATAATCAAATCATTTAAAATACTAGTGTTAAAACTTCAAAGTTTTTTTTTTCAATTTAGATAAATTTATTGCACTGAATTCACAATTTTATGTAATTTAGTTTTTAATTCAAAGAGGGAAGACAATGAAAATGTAAAAGGGTAAATTTGTGAATGGCATGGTGTATGAAAAGAAATTTTTGGTGTGTACTACTTCATTTCATTTTATGGTGTGTATAAAGAAATTATCGGTGTATGAATAGAATTAGCCTACAATGTAATTCACGTAAAATGCAGAAAAAATTGGAATGCTTTCATAGCCTGCTTTTATTAATCATACCTTTCCTATTTGCTTTACTTGGTGGATAGTTGTATAATAGTGCAAACTATATAGCATTTGTTATAATTAGTATGCCTTGTTCATTATTGTTATCTATGTGTTAATAACTTTAAATGGTGACCCATTATTAGTTACACAAAATTATTCCAAATTTAGCTGAGAATTAGACGCAAAGAAATCAACATATTTTTAAGGAAAAAATGTAATTATTTTGAGGTTTTATCATTGCAAATGGATCTATAAGGAAATAACACATAGGTACATGGAATCATTTTGATGTGCATGACGAACACTGATTTAAAAGAAAAGATAGAAACTAAAAATGGAAAGCAATTAAAAAATATTAATAATATAACATTTTTGAAATTTATTTATGTTCAAGGTGTAGCAATATTTTCACAGGCTATGTAGTAATTATTGTAGAAAATATTAAGCAACTGATAAGACTGGAATTTAGTACTTGTTTACAAATCCAATGCTAAGTCTTTTCACATCCCACTTTAGACTTCTGGTCACCTCTCTTAAAGGCCACCTCTTCGTTATGCATCTATACTCCTTTACACCACTAGTATTTTTCAAACTTTAAAGAGCCACCACCTCTGCTTCTCTTTCATCTTCGTTCCAAAAAAAAAATCGTTCAACTTCCAGACATTTGTTCCATTCGTCATTAAGCTCCAAGATCCCAATTTACCAACGCAATTTCACTCCTTCATCAGTTTCAATCGTGTGTGCGATGATGACAAAAGGGAAGAAGGTGTCTCAATCGATTAAGATTCGAACCCTAATTTTTTTTTGAAATCGATTCTGTCTGTAAGCTTAGCACTAGATTTTGATATCATTGCTTGAAGTGTAATAATTGGGGTGGACGACTTTTGGTAATCGATGAACATATTAGATTTTTGGTCGTTGGTGACTATGTTTGTGTTTAGATTAGTTAAATTATTCCACTCGTTCATCGATCACCATTCAGATCTCGTATTATTCGATGGTGTGAAACTGAGAAGATAAAAAGAATGGAGTAAATAGATTTCAAATGGCTACAAAGTACCGAAAATGGAGATGTGAGTTGGTGGTTTGCAACCGAACAGATTAAGAGAATGGAGTCATCAAATTTCACATGGCTGCAAACTGCTGAGAGTGTATAATTTGGATTGGTGGTTAGTGATTGAGTGAAAAGAAAGAAAGTGGTGGTAAGAAGTAGGTTAAAAATAATCTAATCTATTAAAATTTTAAAGGTGGCCACTAGTCTAAAGTGAGGTGTGAATAGCAGCACGCTAAATTTATAATAACATTCATGTGTAAGAGTGAAAATTTTAAACTTGCATAAATACAATATTAAAATATATATAATATTGGTATATAATAGAAAAGGTTAAACTTGCATAAAAATAACATTAAATGTCTATTGATTATATATAACACCCATATATAAGTGCGAAGGCTAAATTGGAATAAATATAGCATTAAATATAGGGACAGTTTGACTAAAGTCTCACTACAAGAATAAGAACCATTTCTGACAGCTCAAAATGATCACCGGTCATTGGCGACCGTTGGATGCCGTCGGAAATGACTGTCGAAAATGAGGGCGTTGGGGAACAAAGTTTCCGACGGCTCCAGACACATTCCGTCGTTCATATTTTTGACGGTTTCCGACGGCTAGCAAAGTTTAACTTGAAATTCCATTGGGAAATCTTAACCCTTCCGCCCATTTTAACACAACTATAACTTGATTATTACCTAATTCATAAAATACTTTGGTTTTTTTTTGTCATTTGGTTTCATATGAAGCTCAGGACATTTGCATAATTCTTATATATCATGTTTTGATTTGAAATCATATTTAGTCTTTCCTTAAACATTCAAAATTGTGTTAAAGACATTATCAAATATATTTTTCTCATTAAGCATCACGTCAATATTATGATGAAGCATAAGATATTTCCAATAAAGAAAATCCCAAAAAATAGACTATTTGCAGCAATTATTAACAGTCTATTTGCCTACAATTTTTGTTTGCACTCCAGTTTCATATATACTCCCTAATCTATTCGTATATGTCTTCGCTTGACCATATCATTGGTGGTTGTCTAGTTTCTATCTGTTAGATAAAAAAATTTTATTGTCTCCTATGAAATGATGATCTACATGGAGAAAACATCGATGACAGTCAAACCATGAAATTTTCTTACCATGCGGTAAAGAAAACACTCGTGTTTCTTCCATGCAATATGAACATGTTAGACGACCAGTAGTGCTCCACCCTGAAAGCATTAGGCAGGAAAATCAATTATAATCCACAACAAAGAATCGAACATACGAAAAAAAATTCTTCTTTAAAATATCGTATGTTTCTTCTCTTTCTTTCAACATCTTTTTAATTCTTCAATCAACGGTTGTAAATAAACATCAATTCCTTGTGTTAGATCGTCATGGCCAGAAACGATAACAGTAAGAAGCATACATTGTTTTTTCATACACATCCGTGGAAGCAAATTATACGGTGCGATGATAATGGGCCATGATGGATATTTAGCACCAAATTGAGAAAATGGTGAAAAACCATCCGTACATAATCTTAGTCTGATATTACGACTCTCGACTGCAAAATTGGGATAAATTTTATCGAAATTCTTCCATGCTTCTCCGTCAGTTGCATGAGTCAACGTACCCTCTTCCTCCGATCTCACACTATGCCATCTCATATGAGATGCAGTTACAAAAGATGCATATAGTCATTGAAGCCTTGCAGTGGTGGGGAAGTAATGCATATGCTTGTACGTAACTTCCTTTTTTTTTTGTTGATTTGTACCTTTCCTGATTACATATTTTACAATTTCTAAGGATTACGTCTTCTTTCCAAAACAACATGAAGGGATTTAAACATGTATCTATTTTTTGATAAGATAAACCAAAATTCGACATTAGTTTTTTCACTTCCTAGTGATTTTCCCACATTAAATTATTGGGCGACATTTGACTTTTTGCAGCTTGTACAATAGCCGTAAACCCAACTTCAGTGATGTATTTTGGCTTCATCGCAATATATTCCGTGATTACAAACAGCTGAGTACTGTTTACAACCTTCCTAAATAGGTTTCTTAGCAGCATCCAGTAAATCATAAAATTTTTGGCTTCAATATTCGGTTCTTCAACATTTCCATCATTGTCGTCAATTTCAACCATAGGAAACATTGATCGTTCTGCATCTTCGACCACATTTTCAATACAGGTCGTATTAATATTTCCATTAACAACACTTTCTACCTCATACTCCACATAAGTATTTGATACAACTTCTCCGTGATGATCCCAAACATAATACCATTATAAATATTTTCTTTTATTGAGTCTCTCAGTCCTCTTCTTTGATACATCCAACTCTTCTGATTAACAAAATAATCACACACTTTTCCTATTTGAGAAGTAGAATCGCAAGTTCAAAAATTAATATTTCTTTTCCAAAATACAAATTGCAAAAGGCTTATTTTCATGGTCGTACAACATAGTATAATATTTGAATTTAAATAACAATTTTAAAATTCAAAAAAAAAATCACATCTGGCTCATTTTATTTTTTAATATATCTTTTTTACATGGTCGGGCATCCTACTTCCAATTACAAACACAATAAGTATTTATATTTCGTATATTACTTCGTTTCAAATGATTCAACAAAATTTCGGCAGTATTTCCCTGTTGTTCCTTGCATGGTACACAAATGTGTGTACGCAGTAAACAAAAAGGAAAAGTCAAGCCGAAATGTTATGAACCATTTGAGATGAAGTAGTATACAAAATGTAAATGCTTACTATGTTTAATTCCAATTTGATATCAAATATAAGGTTTCAAATAGAAATCAATTTAATACCAAATTCTGCAATCAACAGATACCATATAAGGAATAACGATATCTATACCTTCCAAATTCCTCAAAACAGTATCCGTATAATTATGGAATCCAATCATGAAATATCCAAAGATTATTTCATTCAAAACCAATCCAGTTCATACATTGAATAACTTTGGCTATTTTAAAACCCTTTTCATTCCAAAATTTATTTTAAAACATTGGATCATCTATTTATAGAAAACTTCATCTGTTCTTAGTCAAATATCTGATGTCCTTACAATTCTTCCCACCCCTCGCCTAACGGAAAAGTTTCCTGTTAAATCTCAAAGGTGGTACTAGACTGTACCCTTAGGCATCATCGCATATTCTTTTTTGGTTCTTTACTTTAATTGTTAAACAACTCATTCAGATAAAATATCTTTTATCTTTCCAAAAATAGGAATATTCAATCCAAAACCCTTTTAAACCATTAATTATGATTTATCATAATTTATCCACAATTTCAATAATTTTCATAAGGCCTTTACAGTCGGTTTCCAATTTTGCTCACCAAACTGCATTTATAGTGACCTTTTCCAAAATAGATTTAAACTTATTTCAAAATCTAATTGATGGATCTTAAAACTTCTTATTTCATTTGAAAACTCTTTTTGTTTCATATCCAACGTTTTTTCGTTTCGGAAGTATCCGACAGTCGGATCTCCCGGTACGTCCGTTTAAAGTTCATGTTCGAACTTCGCGAACTTTCGCTATGCGACAAGTCCTATTTAGACCAAACTTCGATTTATATTAAAAATCAAATCAAATTCCATTAAAAATAGTTTATTAACTAGTTAGTATCTTCCGGAGATTATATTTTCCATATTCAACTTCAAAACTCAATATCCCTATTAAATGGATATTATAATATTATTTATTATTAAAATAATATTGTTTTTCAAGACTTGTTATTTTATATTCAAATTTTCCTAACCTTTGTTATGAAAATAAATAAGATACTTTTGAAAAGAAATTTCTTTCAAAACGCTTTCTCGATAACCTAACCGAACTTAACTTTCATCCGTTATATTCACATCCAAAAAAAAAACTTGAATAGGTCATATTTATATGAAAATTAATTCAAATCAATTCATTCCAGTTACAAATATTCATCGTAATTTCACAAACTTTGTGTCCATCTAAAATCATACATCAAATTCAAACTTTTATTCTCTACTGAATATTTTATTGTTAAAATATTCAAATTTATTCTAACTGGAACGAGATTAAACAAATTACCATATAATTTAATTTATATGGGCTTCACACATCATATACATCCAATAATAGTTATAAACAACTATCAATATCCAATCCACGTACGAAGTGGGATTTCACTGTATAAGACTTAAGTCAATAATGCTTATACAAGTCTGTCAATCAACAGATTAACACGCAAATCAAACAACTGGGAGATGTGTCAATTAATTATCATCCCATTACCTGTGTAGGGTTTACATTACATTCAATAACCAATAATTGGTGAATTACTTCATCAAGACCATTCAAGGTTCAACTACTTTCAAATCGGCATTTTTTATGTTTTAAGTGTCATATACCCAAACGATTCCACATATATCCAGTAAAAATGATATTTTTATCAAACTGCTCAACATTTAACATCATATTAAATTTATGTGATCTATCACTAATGATTTTATTAACCCAAATTTTAATCAACTAATAACAATCAAACATTGTACAGTGTAAACTGCAACATAACTAAACTAGTTAAGCAATTAAAGTGAGAAATTCTTACCAAAGCCATCCAAATTCAACGATACATCAAATGTAGGTCTCTGTAACACCCCGTAAAATTCATAAGTATTAATAATAATTAAATAATTTAAAATAAGCAATTGAATAATATGACTGGAAAATGAGATTTTTTTAGCTTTAAGAATTTAGCTACAAAATTCTTTTATTTGGATTCAAGGCAAAATTCTACATCGTTTTCATATATAATATGATGAAAATGGTTAATGTATGAAGAAGTTATGAACAAATGAATTTGGACAGTGAACACGCGCGCGCACACACACACACACACACACACATATATATATATATATATATATTACAAACAGGGAATTTCAAATCTTGAAACTTGAGATAAGATCACGGGGACAACATATCTCCTTTTTTTTGAAAATGGGTATTCTCTTTTATTCTTTTTATTAGGCTTATGCGGCCCATGAAGATATTTTATAACGCACCAGACAAGCGCATTAAAAACCGACAACTCATAGTAGCAAATACAAGTTACATCAGATACTTTCCTCCTAAATCAACAAATAGCTTCAGAACTCATTCATGGAAGGCGGCAGAATCTTCGAGCTTAACAAAGCATTCATGGCGGCCTTAGGCTTTTAACTTCAGTACATGGTGCCCTCTTATCCCTTATATCCCTTTCTCCTCCAACAACAATTCGTACTTCTGGAGGCGATGTGAGTTTCTTGCCCCTTAATTTGACTATCAAATCCGTTTCAATTTCAATTAGCTTGATTATTTCATCAACTGAACATTGTTTGTTGTGAAAAACCCATCGATTTCTTTCTTTCCATAACCACCAAATTGCAGATACGAAGCTAATGCCATAGTATTTTATTTTTATGTCTACGCTCGTCCAATGACTGGCCAGGTAATTAATTCAATTCCTCAATTCATCCTGCTGTAGTATTGCATGGTTGAGTATTTGTTTCTTCTTAAATATGGAATAATGTAAAAAGATTTGGAAACGTATTAATAAAAATAAACTGCTCTGCAGCGAATGTTCATTGGGCGTTCCATCCCCAAAGGGGTCGATCATCCCCCCTTAAGGGGTGTCGACCGTCGGTCGACCGCTAGGGGTCGACCGCTGGACAACCCAATAAAGCTATGTGGTTAGGGTTTTCTTTGAGGGATTTATAAAAATGAAAGGTTTGGATTAATTTTAATTGATCCAATGGATCATGCCCACACAAGCAAATATAAATAACCCCTCATACCACACACTAGAAACCCTAATTATTCTCATCTTTGCCTCATGCTTCTAAATTCCATAGAAAAACAAAGAGAATAGGGTAAAAGTTTCTTCTACTTCTCTAACTTCATTTTAAATCTCTCTCTATTCCAATTTATATAAGTTTAGGATTTTGGAATTTAACATAAACATATATGTATAAGATTCTAATGTATGTTTTTATATGTATATTGTTAGGAGGATTATTGGAGCTCGCTTAAACATAAAGATTGTTACAGATTTAGATCTACCAAAGAATTTTCTCTATTCTGCCTATAGCTTGTGAGTGGAATGTGATGTACTTAAGGCATATTCATGTTTTAATAGTTTTTCCTGTGAATAGATATGCCTAGAAAGATTTGGATATTCGATAATGTAAACATGAAAACCCCCAAATCTTCTATCTTGTTATTTCGTATGAATTGTCATGAATTATTGGGTTTTGTATTGGATTAAATTGAATAAGTGTGTTGCCATCATTCTTCCTATTTCATGTAATTCACTTTTATTTACCATTGAATGTAACCTAAAAAGATTTAGATTTGATTATTTCATGATTTGGTTTGGGTTTGGATCCTATTTTAAATCCAAACACATTCAAAAATGAAATAGGTCAAATGTAAGTATTTTTGTGTGCATAACGCCAAAAGTGGTGAATTAGGTGAAATAGGGATTATAAACATACAAGTGGAAGCGTATGTAATACTCTATTTTAGTCTAATATTGAAATCATTCCAACAAGCCTAGGATGCAAATTGAAATTGTCATGTTTGTATATTCCATTCACTATTATTTGTTGTATTGTCATTATGCCATCGTGCCTATGTTGTAGCCGTAAAAATATAGAAAAATCTTACTTGTATGGCTTGAATTGGGAAAATTGACAATTGCCATCTCTTTATAACGTTTCCCCATTCATACGATAATTACTTTAATTAGGCCTTACTATTATTTTACTTATACAAGTGTAATTAATGTTGTATTAACATAATAAATGTGATTAGGTTAGAATTCGAATTTGAAAGTGGAATGTCTCCTTAACAAATATATATTCGTTTTCTTGTGTGTGCGTATATAGAATGACTTTAAATATATATAAATAAGTGACATATGGACACGAGGTTAGTTGCCAATTGTGGTGGAAGACTGCCCGGAACCGGCCGGCAAATCCTGCAACCACAAAGAGGCCCAACTAACGTGAGATGCCTAAGTGGCGTGGGCCATTCAAAATCTTAGTACACTAGACACGAGGTTAAGCCAACTTGTAGTAGAAGTCTGCCCCGGAAACGACCAGTATAT
This sequence comes from Allium sativum, assembly GCA_030737875.1. Lineage (NCBI taxonomy): Eukaryota > Viridiplantae > Streptophyta > Magnoliopsida > Asparagales > Amaryllidaceae > Allium > Allium sativum. The sequence goes on along the minus strand of CM060915.1, from coordinate 546,982,855 downwards.
CCAGCGTCTACAAGTGTACGTTTTAATGTGAGAGGTCTAGTGTGTGTGTATATATATATAACTATATATATATATATATATATAAGTATATAGTGTGCGAAAATGAGTAGGTTTACTACACCTTGAGAAGGTCTTAAGTGGCTGACTCTCTTTTTATCTAGTTTTGGTCTTAAGTGGTTAGGACTAGGATTCCTTCGAAGGTTTATTCTTTGGAGAGGAACCAAAGTCATGGGACCCACCCTTACTAGATTTGATGTAGGTATATGGGTCCTCCTTTTGTAAAAGTGGTTAGGCATAAAACAGTAATGGTGTAGGGTAGTTCACTGGGATGTCCACTTCCTATAGAAGCTTGTAAATGCTTAACCAGGGATAGACTGGTAATTGAGAAGATATGTGTCCATTGCATGCTCATCAACCGTCTAATGGAAGTCTTAAGTGACATAGGTGTCCTACCGGATACTATTAGTTAAGTAGTAATGTTCGCAATACTACTTCTCATATTACAAATGAGGGAATATACTTAAGAACGTTAACATACTAAGAGGGGGTCTAAAAGGGCTAGGTGTCCTCCTTAGAGTTATAAAAGATGATAAGAATCCACCTTTAATAAGGCCATAAGTGACCAAGAATGCCACCTCATTGGGTCTTTACCGTAGAAACACTAATGGGCGATTGACTTGGCCCATTGGTTAGATATTTATGTTTGTATGAATGTTGTGTGCTGCGTAGACATACCTTGATACATGGAACCTGTTAAAAATATAGGGTATAAACATTAAGTAACACCATATTTCAGTCACACAAAACTTTATGTTATGACCCCTCTCCTTAACATCCAACAGGCCAGTAGATGGGGTAAAAGCATGAATGAATTCATGATTGAATCCGCTGGAGAAGACGAAGTTATTATGATATTATTAAAAGTTATTGCTTTACTTTTTTGGAATCTTATGGGATTGAACTATTTGATGTACCTATTGAATAAATGTAATTGCGACTATTGTATTTTTGAGATTTTGAAAAATGGTACATCTTATTTGAATATAATATTTTTCTCTTTCCGCTATGTGAGATTCTCATTCGAAGTATATGTTACTATTATCTGTGCAAATGTAATCCTTACAGGAACCTACGACCCGTTTAGAGTGACTCTAAGTTTCGATGGGCCTTTTCTGGGTCAAAATTTAGGCCCATTCTAGGTGGGTTGTTACATTTGGTATCAGAGACTAGGTTACCCGATTATAAGGAAAGTATACGTATGAGAGGCGGATTTGTATATTGAAAAGGTTTTTCAGACTATATATATGCGTATATATTTACCCCAATAAGCATACGCATTTATATTAGGCACCTTTATCGTTTTATTTCTCTTTCAGCTTAAATACTATCTCAGGAGTATCAACTAAAGGATTCTCCCTTTTCTTTTCAGATAGTAGAATGGATGAAAATCCAGTTGAACATGGTAACCAAGCAAGACCTCGCTACTTGCCTAAATGGTTTTAACAGTATCTTCGTACTTTTGAACAAGTCCCTGTTACCAATCTGTCACCAATGTCTCCTATAGCTCCTGTCGCTGAAGTGGCCTTTGAATTTTCCTGCTTTTGTAAGACCTTTACGAATCTTGGAGGGAAATTGTTTTCTGGAAAGGAAGGCTTTGTTAGTGCCCAATCTTGGGTTATGGATTGTGAAAGAATCTTTGAGGCTACTGCCTGACCCGACGAAGTAAAAAGAAGGATAGCGGCCTGGCATTTGAAGGATGATGATCTTGAATGGTGGAACTTAATATCGATGGAGAACGAAGACCGGATCTTCACATGGACAGAGTTCAAGACCTGTTTTGAAGCGAAGTTTCTACCACGGACCGAGATGACTATTTAGCTAGAGAAATTCATCCACTTCAAGTAAGGAAACTTGAGCCTGCAAGATTATATATACAAATTTACCAAGTTATGTTAGTTTGGGAAAGGGTTGGTAGACACCCCATGAATAAAGCCCTTAGGTTTGTTAAAGGATTGACTTCCCCGTTGAAGGAGACCCTATTAGCCCAAGCAAGGTTTGGGGAAACTTTTGAGACTCTGGTTGAAACAACCCCCCTCTGTGTGTATGAAAGCTCCAAGGAGGATAAAAAGGGTGAGAAAGGAGAAAGCTCCAATAAAAATAAGAAGAAGGAATGTTGGAAGAATAAGAAGAAGAACAAATTCAAAAAGACGCAAAGACTTGTATAAGGTGCAATCAGAAAGGCCATGAGGCCAAGGATTGTAGGACCTCGTTAGAGAAAAAGGAGTTCAAGGGAAAATGTTACACTTCCATGAAGAAGAATAAATGTACAAAGACTACCCAAAGCCCAAAGATGCCAAAACTATGCAATAGAAGCAGCACCAATTCATAGCCGACCCCCAAGAGACCAAGGGCAGCCCGCACTTGAAGGTATAACCTCTGTTTTAGGAAATTTAGTATATACCTTGTTTGATTCTAGAGCGACCCATTCATTTATCCCTAAGCAATTAATAAATATGCTGAACCTTTCTATATCTATCTTGGATAGTCCGATAGAGGTGGCCAACCCTATCATAGGATCTAAGTATCTTGAGTTTGTGTAAAGACCTAGTATTTGTGGTCGACAATGTCAAGTTCCATTGCGAAGTGTATGCATTGGACTTAATGGGGTATGGCGTGGCTATTGTTTTATGGGGTCGTCCTATATTGTGGCAAGAGAATCGTTCATCTTAGAAGCCAAGGAGGACGTAACTTAAATATTCCTTGTAATGTAAGAAACACGGATAAAGCTTTCTTATATTCCTTGTCTTTTAGTTCTAAAGGACCATCTTCGGTCCCTATAGTTTGTGGGTTCTTGGATGCCTTTGAGGAAGTCACGAGACTTCCACCCCATAGAGAAATCTCCTTTCGTATTGACCTAAAGAGGGACACTAGACCTATAGCACTGCCCTTGAGGAAAATGGCTCCCAAATAAAGAAGGGAGTTAGATAAACATATTTTGAAGTTGTTGCAAAAAGGTTTTATTTGTCGAAGTACCTCATAATGGGGTGCACCTGTTGTATTTGCCACTAAAGCACACGGATCTTTGAGACTTTGTGTGGACTATAGGGAACTTAATAAATTGATACCCTTTACCAAGAATCGATGACCTTTTTGACTACTTAGGAGGAGCCCAAGTATTTTCTCAGTTAGACCTTGCTACTGGATTTCACCAGTTAAAAACTATGGATGACAGCAAGGAAAAAGATACGTTTAGGATGCCAGACGGATTGTTCCAATGGGAAGTTATGCCCTTAAAATTAATGAATGCACCCACCTTCTTTGTTGACCTCATGAGTATAATGTTAAGGGGAATTCTAAATAAAATTATGGTAGTCTACGTAGATGATATACTTATATTTTCAAAATATCGTAAAGAGCATGAGAAACACTTCACACAAGTGTTAGGGATATTAAGAATGAACTAATTGAAAGCAAAATTCTCGAAATGCCATTTCCGGAGGGAAAAAGTAAGATTTTTAAGACATATTGTATCTAGCAAAGGAATGGTCGTAGACCCCGCGAAGGCAATCAAGGAATGGAGGATACCTCGAAATGCTACAGAGGTACGGATTTTCCTTAGATTGGCCGTGTATTATTGAAAATTAATTAAAGACTTCACAAAGATTGCTACTCCATTAGCCCAATTAATGAGAAAGAATTTGGTACTCGTTTGGAGTAATAAATGTGAAATAGCCTTTAAGAAATTGAAGGAAGAATTAACTAGCGCACCAGTTCTAATTATACCCAACGGTTCAAAGTATTTCACCTTTTACACCGATGCATGTGGGATTGGTTTAGGAGAAGTCCTTATCCAAGAAGGAAGAGTAGTTACCTACGCTAGTAGACAACTCAAGGATCCAGAGAAAAGATATCTAATGCATGACACTGAGTTAGCCGCAGTGGTGTTCGTTTTTAAGATGTGAAGGATTTCCTTTTAGGGGAGAAATTTGAACTCATTACTGACCATAAATCCCTTAAATATTTATTTTCTCAGCATAACTTGAACTTGAGACAACAAAGCTGAATGGAGTATATTGCCTTTTTTGACTTTGCGATTCAGTATACCCCAGGCAAGGGGAATGTTGTGGCATATGCTTTAAGTAGGAAATATGCGACATTGAATGCGATAATAGAATGGAAACGATTAGATTTCCTCACTAATTTTAATTTGCAACCCTCACCAACCACTTCTAATGGTTTTCTTGGGGCTATGGTAATTAGACCTACCCTGAGAGGAATCTCCATTCGGAAGGAATGAAGAGAGATGTAGTCGAATTCGTGGACAAATGCTTGACTGCCAAAAAGTCAAGGCAGAGCAAGGAAAGCCCAGAGGACTGTTACTACCTTTAGAGATCCCCACGTGGAAGTAGGAACATATTTCCATGGGCTTCGTAGATGGACTTCCCAGAAGCCAAAAGGGGAATGAGGCAATTTAGGTTGTGGCAGATCGTTTAGCCAAAATCGCCCATTTTATACCAGTCAAGAAGACACGGACTGTAGCCTCGTTATCCCAACAATATGTCAAAGAGATAGTCAGACTCCATGGTATTCCATCAAGTATTGTAAGTGATAGAGGCCCCTTGTTCACAAGCGAGAAGCCTAAAAACAACATTGGGGACGACCCTTAACTTAAGCACAGCTTATCGTCTGCAAGCGGGCATATAGAGAGAGTTAAAAGAATCTTGGAAGACTTGCTCATATCTTGCATCATCGAATTTGGAGGAGTTTGGGAGCAGCACCTACCACTTGTGGAGTTCACATATAATACTAGTTTTCAAGCGACGATTGGTATGACCCCTTTTGAAGCGCTATACGGGAGGCCATGCAAATCGCCAACTTGTTGGTGGGAAACTACCGAAAAGGTTATACTCGGACTAGACTTCGTCTGTGAATCCACGGAGAAGATATCTTTGATTAGACAAAGAATGAAGGCAATCCAAGACCGTTAGAAATCATATGCCTAAAAGTGAAGGAGGGAACTTGAGTTTAATGTTGGAGACTTAGTATTCATAAAAATATCCCCTCTTAAGAAAACTGTTCGGTTTGGGAAGACTGGGAAGTTGGCTCCTAGATTTATTAGGCCTTTTTGTGTCATCAAGAAGATAGGATCTTTGGCTTATTGGGTGGATCTCCCAGAGCATATATCAAGAATCTATAATGTTTTTCATATATCTCATCTAAGAAAATGCATTCATGACTCTGCTGCCATACTCGAGCTTGATGAAATAGGGGACATGGAAAAACTCGAGTTGGAGTCGAGGGTACCCCGTGCAACTGAGAGGATTGTAGAGCACGAAATCAAGAGACTCTACAACAAAACCATTCGCCTCGTCCGAGTACATTGGGGAAATGATCCTGCGGAAAGCACATAGGAGACCGAGAATAAGATGAGACAGACCCATCTTGAGCTTTTCACGGGTAATTTTTCCTCAAAATATCGTTTATGGATGCATTGTGGTTGCTAGATTGGATGCTAGGAAATGGATGCAACACCACTGCACGAAGCACTCATATAGAAATATATGCATATTTAGGTTGTTTACATACATATTGCATCACTTATTACTCCTACATACTAGGGTAGAGCTCACTTTAGTGAGTCTGCAGTTCAATCACTGCGAGTCACGGCTGCTTGTGGATGAATAACATGGGTATACAAATTGGATGTTTCGAGCGAGTTGTATTTTTTACCCCTTAAGCAGATTTTGAGATGAAATCTATTTTAAAGGGGGGATGAGAATGTAATCCCCGTAAAATTCATAAGTATTAATAATTATTAAATTATAAAAAATAAGCAGTTAAATAATATGGCTGAAAAATGAGATTTTGCAGCTTTAGGAATTTGGCTATTAAATTCTTTTATTTGGATTCATGGCAAAATTTTACATCGTTTTCATGTATAATATCCTGAAAACAATAATGTATGAAGAAGTTATGAACAATTTGGACAGTGAACGCAGAAATATATATATATATATATATTATTGTCCAAATTGTAAATTAAAGATAAATAGGGAATTTCAAACTTTGATATTTGAGATAGGATCAGGGGGACAACATGTCTTGTAAGTATGGAATAATATAAAAAGAATTGGAAATGTATTAATAAAAATAAACAGTTGAACATCCCACATTTATTGGGCGTTCAAGCCCCAAAGGTTTGACCTCCCCTCTTAAGGGGTATCGACCGCCGGTCGACCGCTCGACGGCTAGACAACCTATTAAAGCTATATGGTTAGGGTTTTCTTTGAAGGATTTATAAAAATGAAAGGCTTGGATTAATTTTAATTGATCCAGCAGTTCATGCTCACACGAGCAAGTATAAATAACCCCTCATACCATACACTAGAAACCTAATTATTCTCCATCTCTACCTCTATGCTGCTAAATTCCATAGAGATACAAAGAGAATAGGGTAAAAGTTTCTTCTACTTCTCTAACTCTATTCCAAATCTTTCTCTATTCCAATTTATATAAGTTTAGGATTTCAGAATTTAGCATAAATATACATGTATAAGATTTTAATGTATGTTTTTATATGTATATTGTTTGAAGGATTATTGGAGCTCGCTTAAACGTAAAGATTACTGCAAATCTAGATCTACGAAAGAATTTTTTCTATTCCGCCTATAGTTTGTGAGTGGAATGTGATGTACTTAATGCATATTCATGTTTTTAATAATTTGTCATGTGAATAAATATGTCTAGGAAGATTTGGATATTCGATAATGTAAGCATGAAAACCCCAAATCTTCTATCTTGTAATTTCGTATGAATTGTCATGAATTATTGGGTTTAGTGGATTTTTGGTTTTTGTATTGGATTAAAATGAATATGAGTGTTGCCATCATTCTTCCTGTTTCATGTAACTCACTTTTATTTACCATTGAATGTAACCTAAAAAGATTTAGATTTGATTATTTCATGATTTGTTTTGGGTTTGGATCCTATTTTAAATCCAAACGCATTCAAAAATGAAATAGGTCAAATGTTAATATTTTTATGTGTATAACGCCAAAAGTGGTGAATTAGGTGAAATAGGGATAATAAACATATAAGTGGAAGCATATGTAATACTCTATTTTAATCTAATATTGAAATCGTTCCTACAAGCCTAGGATGCAAGTTGAAATTGTCATGTATGTATATTTCCATTCACTACCATTTGTTGTATTTTGAATATGCCATCATGCCTATGTTATAGCGTTAAAAATATGGAAAAATCTAACTTGTATGCCTTGAATTGGAAAATTTGACAGTTGCCACCTCTTTAGAACGTTTCCCCCTTTATACGATTATTACGTTAGTTAGGCGTTAATATTATTTTGCTTATATAAACATTATCAACGTAATTAACGTTGTATTAGCATAATAAATGCGATTAGGTTAGAATTCGAATTTGAAAGTGAAATGTTCCCTTAGCAAATATATATTTATTTGCTTGTGTGTGCGTATATAGAATGACTTTAAATATATATAAATAAATGACATATGCACATGAGGTTAGTTTCCATTTGTGGTAGAAGCCTGCCCGGAACCGACTAACAAATCCAGCAACAATAAGTAGACCCAACTAATGTGAGATGCCTAGTTGGCATGGGCTATTCAAAAACTTAGTACACTAGACATGAGGTTAAACCAACTTGCCGTAGACGTCTTCCCGGAACCGACCGACATATCCAAGATCTACAAGTTTACGGTTTAATGTGAGAGGTATAGTGTGTGTATATATACAACTATAACTATATATATATCGTGTGTGAAAATGAATAGGTTTTCTACGCCTTGAGAAAGTCTTAAGTGACTGACTCTCTTTTTATCTAGTTTGGGTCTTAAGTGGTTAGGACTAGGATCCCTCCGAAGGTTTATTCCTTGGAGAGAATCCGAAGTCATGGGACCCACACTTACTAAATTTGAAGTAGGTATTTGGGTCGTCCTTGTCTAAAAGTGGTTAGGCATAAAATGGTAATGGAGTTGGGCAGTTCACAGGGATGTCCACTTCCTCTAGAAGCTTGTAAAGGCTTAACTAGGGATGAATTGGTAATTGAAAAATATGTGGCCATTGCATGCTCACCAACAGTCTAAGGGAAGTCTTAAGCGAATGGGTGTCCTACTGGGTAATATCAGTTAAGTAGTAACGTTCGCAATACTACTTCTCATATAACAAATGAGAGAATAGACTTAAAAACGTTAACGTACTAAGATGTGGTCTAAAAGAGCTAGGGTCCGCCTTAGGGTTATAAGAGATCATAAGAATCCACCTTTAATAAGGCAATAAGTGACCGAGAATGCCACCTCATTGGGTCTTTACCCTAAAAACACTAATGGGCGATTGACATGGATATCCACCCCATTGGTTAGATATTTACGTTTATGTGAATTTTGTGTGCTGCGTAGACATACATTGACATATGTAACCTGTTAAAAATATAGGGTATGGACATTAAGTAACACCATATTTCAGTTACACAGAACTTTATGTTCTGAACCCTCTCCTTATCATCCAACAGTTTAGTAGGTGGGGTAAAAGCATGGATGAAGTCATGATTGAAGTCGATGGAGAAGACGAAGTTATTATGATATTATTAGCGGTTATTGCTTTGCTTCTTTTGGAATCTTATGAGATTGAACTATTTGATGTACCTATTGAATAAATGTAACTGTGACTGTTGTATTTCTGAGATTTTGAAATAATGGTACATATTATTTGAATATTATATTTTTCTCTTTCAGCTATGTGAGATTCTCATTCGAAGTATATGTTATTATTATCTATGCAAACGTAATCCTTACAGGAAACTATGACCTGTTTAGAATGGCTCTATGTTTCGATGGGCCTTTTCTGGTTCGAAATTTAGACCCATTTCAGATAGATTGCTACATTCTCTTAGCTTGCTACTTCACCTAAAATCACATCATTTCACTTCAATTCACCAATTACTAACCGTATGTACATATATACATCTCTACTTGCAAGGGAAATATGCAATTTTTATGGGGTTTAAAGGCTTCAGAAGCTTGGGGGCCCACAGATTGGGATGAAAGGGGTCCCATGCTGCTGGTCAAAGGGTGGGTGTCTAGGGCATGACATGGTGGGGCCCGTGAAGAAGCTTTAGTGGTGCATGCTTGAATTTGTGGTGAAAGGAGGATTTTTTTTAGTACTTTTAAAGAGGAGAGAAGGGTTTTGGAGCCAAGGAGGAGCCCACCACGTTGGTGCAGCAAGCAGGGGTGCGAGGAGAGTAGCGTGGGGTTGTGGGTGCAAAAAGGGGATTTTGGAGACAAAGAGGACACCTCTTGGCTAAGTGGGGAGGAGAGGATTTAGTAGGTGGTAGGGAAGGGTAGGAGGCTACTGATGGTGGTGGACGTGGTGGCTATAGGAAAGAGGTGGAAGAGGGAAGACATGGAAATGAAGCATAAGGAAGAAGATATAAGAAAAGAAAACGGCGCATACCATTAGTACTCAGGAAAGGGCAATTAGGAAGAACATGACATGTGTACAAGAGGGTACATGATGTGTCTAACGCATATAGATAATAGAAATAAGTTTATAAGTGATTTGATTACTTCCTAATTAATTATACTATAATAACTCGTTTCTAGTCGTACGACCACATACTAACTCCAAAAATTACGAAATTTGAAATCTAGCTATGTTTTAAAATTATGATTGCAAAGAGCCTAGTCTCACCAAATTCGGTGACTGTTTGAAAAATGGTCTTATTTCTAACTTTTACTGAAATTTATCTAGTTTTTCATATGAACTACGAAAATTATGAAATTTTAAATCCTACCGTATTATGATGTTACGGATCCAATAAAATTGTTTTGTTGGATTCAGAGGTTGTTTCAAAAATGAACCTTTTTAGGTCATTCAAATAACATTAAAATGCTATTTTTTAAAATTTTCACCTTTAAATTAATTTTTAAATTTTGTTAACCTTTTCTTTACTATTAAATAAGTCGTAGTCAAATACTTAACTCAAAAATCTCAAAATTTATAATTTCAGTGAATAGTATTTCTGTCCAAAATTGTTTAAATTTATAAGTTGCTAAAACTGATTTAAATAACTTATCTGACTGTTAACTTTTTGCTATATCGCGCATGTATATTATTTAAAAATGGTTAAATGTCTACGTAAAAATCAATATAGAGATTTTGAGGTGGAGCTTTCCAACTGCATTATGCTTGTCTCTAGGAATGCATTCATGAATAGGATGTCCAGGTGTTGGCCTCATCTGGATGACATAGCAATGCATGCTAGGAATGCTACATGGACTAAAATAATGGTAAGTATAAATTTATAGTTCATTTGAAAAACAATATACCATATATGATTCAATTTAATTTCATTATGTAGGCCACTGCCCGTGTCGAATTGATGGATATTGATATTTCAATGAATCACTAGGACTAAAGGTTGAGAAAAAGATTACATGGACACTCTCTCCTTAGCCCAAAAAGGAATTAAAACACCGACTAGGAGGTAGTTGATAGTTAAGCTGAATATCTGCAGCTCTAGAACTCTACTACCATGAAAGTAAGTTATCTACTTTCATATTGTTATTATAATTTTCTTAAATTTCATATAATAATCACATTAATTTAATCATCCATATATTCAATTTTATAGGAAATTTGCGTGTAGAACTCGACAAACATGAATAAAAATTATGTTATATAGCACAGTGGCTCAAAACTTTTCCAACGATATTGAAAGGAATTGGAAAATTAATAAATAATGGTTACAAGTAACGATATTTAATCATATATATATATATATATACACAATCCAAGGCTAAGGAGAAGCACCCTAAACCTTAATAAGTAGATGTCTTCACACATACTCATGTCATTGAGCAAACAAATGAGGATTGCCCAGTATCGTATGCTTGGATGAACCTTAAATCCCATGCTATAACGGTACAATGTAAAGTTTTCCTTTCCTTTACAATATATAAGTTGTTAATTGAATATTAATTATGGTAAAATTTTATTCCTAACCACAAAAGGATTTGAACTGAAGCGGGCTTAAGCGATGCAGTCCATCGGTTAAGAAGAATTGACTAATTAGGAAGACCTCATTTTTGATGTTATGACTGACTCGCCTAATCGAAACAAGCAATATAGTTATGGAAACTAGAAGGTAATGTCTACTGACTTCAACCATCTCATTAACTCAATATATAAATTTTGTTTAATATTAATAATAAATTATTACTAGTTATAAGCTAATTTATAAACGAGGATGAAGTCTAATATGTTCATTACCCAACTCAAAAAAAATCTTAACGACTATTTTAATGGCGTGTCGTTTCTAATCTTACAAGCGATTTCTCCTCTTTTCTTTTGGTTTCTTTCTAGTTTCGCTCCTCTATTCGCTCATGGGCTAATATGCTCTCTATTGTGTGATGTTGCTTCTTTTGTTGCTCCCGTATTTCTTACTAGGGTTTTCTTATGAGTCAATTCGATGGCTACTTCATTTTATCGGGCTCGTTTCTTCGGAAATGTCCCCCTTTGGGCTTAATTTTAGTGGCGCTCTTAGCAACGTCATTGGGGCCACCGATTATGGAAGTTGCTAGTGATAAAGATATCTTGATTTGGGTTCGTGACTTGAAATCTTTCAAGTACCTCTCGAGGCGAAGATTCTTTATTGTTGATGGCGGCTTTCTAGAGGTCACTACTTCGTACTTGCCAGGGCTTTCACCTCTTCCAGTGGTTAGTGGCAAGGCATGTCGCGATTCTTCTTTGCTGATTGGATCAGTATCTGATGCTATTTCGGTTTCTTATACAGGCTATGGGGATTTCACCACCCCATTTAAGCTGAAATTAGTGGTTCATGAGGCTTCTTCCTCTGTTGGCCGAAAGCCTTTAATGGCGTTCTTGTTGGTTCATTGGTCTGTAGGGTTTCGACTTGCAATGGTTTGGGTATCAGTCAGTCCGTGGAGGAGCTTGGAGAAGGGGATGTGATGCCCCCTATCCACTTCCTTTCGCGTAGGCCACCTCCCAATTTCCCTCATAAGTTGTATGTTGGACCAGTAGGGGTTGTTGGTCCTTCTTTGAATTGGCTTCAACGTCGTCGACATACGAAGATGGTTCCGAAGAAGACGGGGCCAATATCCTTATTATCCGTAGTGACTGTTGATCCTGATTATGGGCGTGCTCTTTGTCATGAACCTGTTTGCTTTCCCAATAGCTTTGATGCTTTGGAGGAGGTTGTTTTATTAGATGGTGAGGTGGTTTCTAGGGTTTCTTCTTCCACTGGTTTTGGCGATAACTTGTGTAAGGATGTTGTTGGGTCTCCAGACTCTATTGTTACTGCTTCTTGTGATTTGGCATTGGGGTTGTTGTCTTAGTCTTCTTCTTTACTGTCCATTGATCATTTGCAGCCTAAGGCTTCCTCTTATGGTGTGGCAAATGGTTTTGAGGATAGGAGTTTTTCTGTTTCGTTGGTTGTGGATTATAGGCTGGTTGTGCCTGATCTTTCGATTTCCGTGAGCTTAAACTTTGTTGGCTTGTCGAAGAAAGGTTTGGTGGTTCTTGGGGCTTCGGTTGTGTTTGGTATAAAAAGGTTTTGATTTGATGTTGCTCTTTCAAGCCATGTTCTTTTCTGATATGTTTTGTAGTTTTTTTTGTTGTTCGAGTATAGTTTTCCCTAGTTATTCTTTTTTTCGAATTTATTGCCTTCTTTTCCTATATGTGGTGTTGCTTGTGCGGCTTCACCTACCTCTTACCTAATTGGTCATGTGAGCCCCTGTGGTGTATGGAAGTTGCCGCTTTTGGCTGGGTTCTTGCCATGCCTTGTTGCTCATGAGTTTGTTGATTGTTCGGCCTTTTTGTTTTTGTTTGGGTTTTTTGGGCGAGCGTTTGCTGGCTTGTCTTGCATTCGTTTATGGTTTTTTCACTTTGGGCACCGGCGTCAAGCCTCAGTTAGCGTGGGTTGTTCGTTTGCTATGTTCTTTTGTTAGGGGCATCGGGAGTTGGACATATCGGTGTTGGTTTTGTTGGTTTTCGAGTTGGCAGTTTGGTCGAGTCATAGCGAGGCCTATTTCGTGTCGTTAGTGTTTCGCGTTTATTGGGTTTGGTTTGCGGGTTATCGTGAGATTTATCAGTGGTTACATAAGGTTTGGGATAGGCGGGTTGTGTGGTCTCCTAGTTGTAGTCATATAGTGGATCCTGTGTTGGTCCACTATACGGTTTACCAAGGAGATTGCCTCCTAATTCAGACTAGACCTTATGTAGCTAGTCGATGCTTAGGGCTGGGATCTTTACCTCTTATACAGGACTATCAATCTCATGATAGTTCGACTTTGGTAAAACTCACACAACTATATGTGTTGCACCCTATGAGCAACCTTACATTCTTCCCATCGGTTTTTCCTGCTAACCCGTCATGCCCTACTCGACCGACTGATATGCTTCTTACCCTCTTATTAGTAAGGATAAGATAGCGATCATTAATGATCGTCTATCTCGACTTACTAAGAATTTGTGTCCGTCTCGGACTGATGTTTCGTGATCTTTCACTTCTTCGTCTTTCTCTTCTCACTCCATGTGTCGTAGACCGAGAGTGGTTCCTCTTACTCCCCTCACTATCCGCACACTCTCTATAGAGGCGTATGAGATCTACTTGACATGCGCTCTATCTTATCCGAGCTGTGTTCAGGTGTTCCCTCCCTTGGGAGTGTTTCCGTTTCCGTCTTCTTGTTTTTGGCTCTCGCTGCTTGTTTTCTTCTTTCTCTAAATGGCGAATTTCTTGTTTTAGAATGTTTAGGATATTGGCAATGATGCGTCGATGGATAGGCTGAAACTCATCATTAGGAAGCATTTTGTTTGTTTGGTGGCGCTTATGGATCCTTTTATGGGTCCATAAGAGGTGACCAGGTCGGTTTTATCTATTTCCTTTGGGGGTGCCTTGGCTAATGTGTCCAGAAATATTTGGATCCTTTGGTCTAAAGAGGTGGTGGTTTGTTCTGTATTCGATTCCAGTCAGCTACTTTCTATGGCATGTTCGGTTCCGGCTTTCTCCTCCTCCTTTCTCTTATTGGTCGTTTACGCCAAATGTGTTTAGTCAGAGAGGTTGACTCTTTGGTCATACATCCTCTCTCTTTTCGACTTGGATTTTAAGGTTTCTGTCTTGGGAGGTGACTTCAATGTTGTCGCCTTCCAAGCCAAGAAGCGAGGAGGCATCGCGCCGTTAATCGTTCTTTAGTTGCGGATTTTAACGCCTTCATCGTCATCTCACATCTTTCTGAGGTGGCTTTCGTCGGTTCAGCTTTCACTTGGTGCGATAACCAGAAGGACCTAATTAGATTCTTTCTAGACTTGACAAAGTCTTCGGATTGGAAGGTTGGTTCTATCTTCCCTTCTCCTTATCAGTTTCCCATTTGCATTTACCTTTTCGAATCATGCTCCAATGGTTCTTCGCTACTCCCCTTAATCTCTCTCTGACCCTTCGTCTTTTCAGTTCCAGAGTATGTGGAGATCTCACCACTCCTCCATTAGGTTGTGGGAGATTCTTGGAACTATCCTGTTTTTGGCTCTCTTTTTGTAGTGTTTTCTGATAAGTTGAAGCGTCTCAAGGCTTGCCTCAAGGTTTGGACCATGCAAGTTTTCAAGAATTTCTTCGATCGTATTAAGGTGGCTGAAGAGTCTCTTATCTTAGTGAAAGCATCTTTTGATGAAGATCCTTCGGCTTCTAACAAGGAGGCGTGGGCGTTTGCCTAGCTGGCCTTTTCGTCGGAGCTTCATATTGAGAACTACTATTTTCGCCAGTTGGCGAGGAACAAGTGGGTGGTCGTAGGTGATACAAACTCCAAGTTCTTCCATTCTTCCATTTGTAAGAAGAATAATCTTCCCACAATTCATTAGATTCAGCGCCATGATTTCTTTATGGCTTACACCCCAAAGGGAGTCAAAGAGGCCATTCAGACTTATTTCCAATCATTCCTTGGCTCCCCATCTGTGTCGGTCTCTGATTCGACCTTACTAGCTTTCATTCCTAGGTTGTTACTCCCTTCAGAGAGTGGAGATCTTGTCATACCTCCTTCCTCGAAAGAAATACAAGCCTGCGTCTTTGCTGTTAGTAAGGATAGTGCCTATGGGCCTGACAGCTTCAACGTGGTTTTTTTTTCAGAAGTGCCCGGCCAATCATCCAGTCAGATTTCTGTCTCGCTATTAGGTTTTTCTTCTTTGGTGGAGATTTACCTCTCCACCAATTTCATTCTTATCCCTAAGTGCGAAAGTCCTCGTTCGTGCGCGGATTTTCATCCGATCAGCTAGTGTAATTACTCTGACAAGGTTGTATCTAAGGCTCTAGCCTCCCAGCTAGCTCCATTTCTTGAACGTATTATTTCCTCTTCTCAGGTTGGGTTTGTTAAAGGACGTTTGATCATGGATAACGTCCTTTTAGCCCAGGAGCTGGTTTCTCAGAACGATCGGAAGGTCAGAAGTCCTAATATGGTTGTTAATCTAGATACGGCTAAGGCTTACGGTCGCATGTCCTGGGTTTTCATCATTAAGGTTTCGAAGGCTTTCAGTTTTCCGGAATCCCTTATCTATATTATTTGGAGGCTCATTTCCAACTGTTGGTTTTCCGTTCTTATCAATGGATTGACCAACAGGTATTTCAAAGCCGGAAGCGGTCTTCATCAGGGAGACCCATTTCCCTACTCTTTTCGTTATTGCAGCCGATGCTTTCGTGCTTTTGGCTATACTCACCCACAATCGAGTCAAATTTACTGTTTTGTCATCCCTTCGGGATGTCCTCTTATTTCTTCTCTTTCTTTTGCTGAGGACATTATCATTTTCATGAATGGTAGCCATCGTTTAGTCTTTCGACTTCTTAGCCTCATTCAGCAGTATGAGTGGTTCTTGGGCCAACTCGTTAATTATTCTAAAAGTTTAATCGTTCCAGCAAAATATTTTCCTCCAGTTAGATCTTTATGGATTGAAACCCTCACCAGATTCGAGGCAGCCTCCGTTCCTTCACTTACCTCGGTATTGTTCTATACAGAAGGCGGAAGCTCAACGCTATTTTCGATCCCTACACTGACAATTCTAGGGGAAAGATCATTCATTGGAATGCGTCTCTTCTTTCTCAATCAGGTAGATTGGTCCTCATAAAGTTTGTGGTAGACTTTAAAGGATCACATTTCTTTGCTATATGACTCCTGCTTCTTCTTTCTTCCATTTTTATCACTCGTTGGCGTTGTCCTTTTTTTAGAGTAAAAAGGACAACGCTAATTATCACCACTGGATTTCTTGGGACATCATTTTTTGTCCCAAAAGTGAGGGGGATTAGGCCTTCGAAATCCAAAGTATATTTGTACTGCCTTTGCTTGCAAATTGTGGGCTCGGTTTGCGGCAAACAATTCCCTATGATTGACGTTCCTCCACACCAAGTACCACAGACTTCAGGGCACGAATTTCTCTGATGTCCCGTCCTATGCTAGCGAGACGTGGAAAAAATGCAAACCGTGAAGGACTTTTCGGACTTTTATAAGGGTAGGTCCGGATGGGATGATAGTCCTTTCTCGATTAAGGTGGCGTGGATGTTACTCCCCATGTCCGTTAATGTCACTTGCAAAGGGAATGCATTAAGTTTCGTGGAGCGTTATAAGTAAACAGAACAGAATATTACATGACAGATACACAAAATAGTAATTGAAAAATTTATAACTTTGTTGCAGCGGAAACAAAAATAAGTTTGGTTATATCTTTAAACCCATTGCACCAAAACCAAGTACATAATTTCTGTCTTGTACAAAAGTAATCAGAGTACATAATTTTTAAAACCACAATCCCCACTCCAAAATGCCATATGAAAGAGAAACAAACCTAAGCATTGCTTTCAGCACTTCAAGCAGGAATGTCCGAATCAAGCTTCAACGTGCCCACCCTGAGAACCGGGGGGGAGGAGGAAAGAAAAAAGGCAAAACAAAAGGGTCGGACTTAAAGTCTAGCGAGTCCAGTGACTTTAACAATATAATTAGTAAAGCAACATGATAAGAACATAAACTGGATATAAGAGATGACTGTAACATAAGCAGATATGATAAGGTAACAAGACGGACATAATGTAATATTGACGGCGCTTCTAACCACTATAAGATATTCTCTGCACCGCACCGATACTAATTTCATACTAAAAGATGATCCCTCTTAGTTAAATAGAATGATGATAGTTTTTTGTACTTCTAGCTTCCATCATAGTTAACCTTTGTGCACCTATCACCACTAGATGTACCCACTATCCTCCTTGTTCGATTATGTACTCCTAGCTGCTCTCGTAGGTGCCCCACTTGCTCCCACCACCACTAGTTGTACCCTCCCCACTAATCATAATAATGGTAGCTTCGTGTACTCCTAGCTGCTCTCGTGGGTGCCTCACTTGCTCCTATCACCACTAGTTGTACCCACTACCCTCCCCATTCGATCGGCTCCTTAACCTCGTAGATACCTGTGCTGGTCCCATAATAGGGTGTATCACTCCCTAAGGTGGCAACCCCGATACTACTGAAATGTACAGCTTATACCTACACGATGCAACAACATCTTACCTACCAGCCCGGACCCACGCAAACACATGACTCCATTGGAATTGCACTGTCATCGCTAACTCTTTATTGACCTCTTACAATCAACCCCAGTAAGCGTGTCCCTATCCCCGATGTTGTTCGAGATCATATAGATAATAAAATGGGTTACTGGTTGAAAAGGGTCCATACACTTGACACAAGCTTTCCTCCTAAGCTTGGTCCCCACTGGGAATTCCCACTTAACCCCTTTTTATCCCCATGTCTTATCACATGTCTCATCTTGGTTAAGTTCTTTTATTATGTTTCACATGCTACCCATGTCACCCACTAAACCCCTTTACTATTCCCATGTCTTCCCGCATGTCTTATCTTGGTTAAGTGTTTTTAATTGTGTTTCACATGCTATCCATGTCACCCACTTAAACCCTTTACTATTCCCATGTCTCACTACATGTCTCAGCTTTGTTATGTGCTTTAATTATGTTTCACATTCTACCCATATTACCCACTTAACCCTTTATTACTCCTATGTCTAATCACATGTCTTATATTGGTAAAGTGTTCATTAATTCATTATAATCGTAATCTTGCAAGACCACTCACATTAGATTATCATTTTGTGGTTGCTGTATATGTCGGGCGGTTCCGGGCAGGCTTATACCGCAAATCGAAACTAACTTCGTGTCTTTGCATTATTACGCATCTAATTTCTGCCTTTGACCTCTGACATTAGACTGCCGTTTGCGGTTGCTGGATATGTCGTGCAGTTCTGAGAAGACTTCTACTGCAAACCAAGTATACTCTCGTGTCTTAGGCATTTCATTATCCCTTACCCAAATTAAAGTTCTGACTTATTACATATATTCCAATTGCCCATAATTTCCAATTCAAGTTACGTTTATAATTCCAATCCAAGTCATGCCCATAATTCCATGTATATAAATTGTACCAATTTATGCCCCAAATCAATTACATGATTACAAATCAATTTATGCCCAATTACATGTTATTCAATATTTTCCCAAACTTTTCCCACAACTTTCCCACGTCATTCTTACGTATGATTCAACATAATATAATTAGGCTCGAAGTGAGCATAATCTCAAAAATAAAAAGGAAAGAAGAGAAGAAGGGAAGAGAACCATGACATCAAAACTGACATAAAAATAGGCATATGAAATATGAACTGGCATAGAACAATAAAATACATCCAATAGGCATATGGAATATGAACTGGCATAGAACAATAAAATAGATCCAATAGGCATATGGAATATGAACTGGCATAGAACAATAAAATAGATCCAATAGGCATATGATAACATAAATTTGGGTATGAATCTGAAAGATAAGAATTTACAAAACTTGATATGATTCATCTTACAGGCATGGTCGTAAAATCCAATTTACAATCTTATCATAATCGCTTTTAATTTAATTACATGTGAAAGTAACATAGACTCTTAGTGACAGGATTCTTAGAAGAGAGAATTAATCATTATTGTAGCAATTCTGATCTTGAATAATCTTCTAATTTGATTGTTGAAGAAGAACTATCTCTAAATCTCTACTTTGATTTTGGTTGGAGAAGAAAGGCTAGGTTAATTTAGATTAGAACAGCATGGAGGCGCCATGAATTAGTTTAATGAAATTAGGGTTAGGTTTAGGTGCTTATTTATAGGTGTATAGGGTGAACTGGGACCTTTAGATTAGGTCAGGAGCCGTCAGAACCAAACAAAATAGAAAAACACGTCATCTGGAAGGTGTTCAGAAATTTCCGTCCGGATCTGAAAAGGGGTCGACACCCCCCCATGTGTGTCGACACCCTGGCGGGATTTTTCCCGCTCTCTCTTTTTCTGGGTTTTGAATTTCGAATTATTTAATTTAATTAATTATTTTAATTTTTCTTGTATTTTAAATCTTCCGAGCCTCATAACTTTTTTATACGGTGTAACGATCCAGGGATTTTCGGCCCGAAAATCGACATAGATACCTTTCCCGTACCTCATGCCGACCTTCCAAACACCGAAAACACTGGAACATTATTAGAAAGAATTTAGAGAGTGAGATAAGAAAGAAAGAAATATTAGAAAAGAAGAATAAGAAGAAAAACCACAATACAGAATCAGAGTCTCACATCGCAGCGGGACAAAATATAATATAGAAATAAATCTTTACTGAGAGCTTTTAAAATACTTACAATCATCAGAGTCTATCACACATCTGGACAGTTATAATAACCTGTCCTCAGATACAACACACAGAGGAATAGTAGCTAGATAATATCACACGTCCGGACTTTTCCAGCTCGTCTCTTCACATCCTTCGATAACCTGAACCTGTACACCCGGGCTAACCCGAGCATTTACAAAACACCGGGTCAGTCTGGTGAACCAAAGTGAGTAAAACTTGCACAGTATTAAGGCTAAATCATCCAACATGATTTTAAAGTTCAAAATCTTTTAAAAGAAAAGGATAATCATAAGACCAAATCCACACATAAACACAGATGATTTTTACCTTACGATAACCCAAAACATTTTTGAAATTAATATCTTTTCTAATATTATAATAATGTCTAAATACAAGTAGATAGAATCTAGTGGAACGCTTGCATCTCACGCCCCACCTACATAGTATGCAAACAAAACCGTGGGCGCTTATTGGAGATTGGATTCCAACTATGACAAGGTATGGGACCACCTGCCGATAGTGTATCTCTAGAGGTGAATACACTGGGTTCAACAAGAACGTCTTGCAACCCGGCCCTCACATGACCGACCACTCATTTCGCTTGAGTGTATCGAATGTATATCACCAAGGGTTGGGCTCAAACCACCATTTCCCGAAAAGGGACAGCATCAAAATAGATTAAAGAAGCAATAGGATTTTCTCTAGATAGGTGATTATACACCCTAATGGGAGAGACCCACATAGCCATGCTGCCTGCCCGATTTTTGTCATTTCCCGGCTGTGAGGCTTGAGGTTTGAATTTCCTTTTGGAACATCAGGTCACCATTCATTTTGAATGCCACATCGTCAAATCCTCCAGATATCACTAATTGATGTCCACAAAAATACTCTAGTTGGGAGCTAACCAACTATGGCAAGTTTGAAGAAATCAACGTACGCGATCCCTTTGGAAATACTCTGTCAAACATCCGTCTATACAAGTCATCCAGGAACAGGATGAACCGAAGGTACTCTCCTACTGCATCCATATAGGAATCACCCCATGGATCAGTGGCGAGAAGTCCTTGCAACCCATAGATTCCAACCACTACAGAACCACAATTTATCTCTGACCGCTAAACCAGAGATTATTTGTAGTTCTTCCGTGTAATGAAGATCTACGGTCTTCAATGCTCCATCTCAATCATCCTCTGATATCTTCACTTATTTGTTGGTCGGAATGGTTTTCGGATATAAATTCGATCTCGGTCTTTCCGTACCAACAATCATATTGGACAGATTTGATAGTTGGTGATTTAACTATCAAAATAAACAGTGTTTCAAACATGACAACCCAACGAGTTCACTGGTTCAGCATTCATCACCTCTTGGCCTTTTTAATTAAACAAATGTAGATTTGAAACTCTTAAATAATTCAATATTATCAATATAGTTTTCTCACTTCTTTATTTATCATAAGACTTTTCTTTAAACAAGTTCTTACTTAGGAAAATCCTATCTCGTATTCAGTTTTCTATTTTCATTTTCAAACCATTGGCCGCATTTTTATCCAATATTGGAAAATCCATTCCACTTATTTATATACAAAACAACGTTATGCCTTATCTTTTATTCATCACTTGAAAATGATAACTATGCTTATTCTTAAAGGACAAAACTCATCTTTTACTTTTCCTTTTTAAACTTCGACAGTATTGTTATAATTCACGCAACTCCTTTTCATTTCCACTTTGGAATCCTCATTATATATATATATCTATTCCTAATCTCTAATAAAATTGTTGCGTTATTATTTCTCTAATGAAGTAATAAATCATTACTATCCTCTTTTACCATTTCAACTAATATCATCTTTAGACACTCCCGTTGTCGATCAAGTTGGGGTATTTAATTACCTCTCAGACCTTGATCAACAACGTTCATACCTAAATATAAATATAAGTTGTACTCCCAAAACCCATATTTTAATCTAATATCAATTCGAGTTCCCTTTTATCTATTTTATTCAAAATATAGTTTCATAAACCTTCTTATCATTTTGAAAATCGCTTCCTCGGATATAATAATTAAGTAATTCTTCATAAACATCACCTTTAACCTTTTTTCCCTTTTTAAACAGTTTCATTCACCATTTGGATTTGATCACCAAGTCCCACGACACACTCTTTTACCAATTCCCATTTCATTCTCCCATTAAATTAATATAATATATTAATTTAAATAACTCCATTAAATTGCTCCTTAACAACACAATTTTCCAACTCCTTTTCAAACCCTTTCGACCATTTCCCCCTTTAAATTCACATTTCCATACCTCACTTTTATTTAATCCCATTATTACATAACGTTAATGTAAAATTAACGCTTTAACACTTTTAAACTTTATTTATCTAAATCTGGTTTAATATAAACCATTTTATCTCAATCTCCTTTGACTCAATTTGTATAGTTAAGTAACGTTTATTTAAAGCTATTATATCCGCTTGAAATTCCTTTTATAACTTCGTTAAAAGAATTTGGGTTTTAAATATAAATCCCATACATAGTCTCCTTTCACCATTCAACTAGATTTTATTACCATTTCTATTCCCTTTAAATGAATTTCAGTTAAAAGGTAATTTTCTAAATTATTAATTAGAATAATAGTTTACATCGATCATTAATTTAATGATAAGTAATAAATATTTATTTCCTTTTAATAAAGCTTTATTCAAAATATAAATTCAAAATCTATCTTTAGTTATAAATAAATTTTATAACTTCAGTTCGATCGGTAAATCGATACAAATAAAATAATTTACTTTTAGGCCATTTACTGCCGATTACTCAACCAATATAGCTCATTGGTTAAACACCACATAGGTTGACTTTTCATCCAATGGTCACTATCAAACTCAATTATCTAATCATGACAGTCCATATATGATAATATGAAAAATAAATAATATATTTGAGGAATCCAGTTGGATTCCTCCAACCTGTTCATCCCTGTATACCAATGTTTATCACCAAACAGATCTTTCAATTTAATTTAACTGATAAAATAAATAACGATCATTCAACCCCAACCCCAAGCAATTCAAATAATTCAAGCAATTAAACACGTTTATTTTATAAATGTAATCAACAAGGTAAGTTACCTTTACCAGAACCAATCGTTAGAATAATGATTTGGTATTTCAATGAAATTAAACGACGGTTTAATTTCATCAGATAAATCAGCAAATAAATATATAATTAGCAAACAGTCAACCATTGGCAAACAGAGCACACAAAATAAAAACCCAATTTATATAAAATATAAATGGGTAAAACTGAGTGAGTTTAACTCACCTTGATTCGTTTGTTGTTGAAACAGTTTGCTTTTAATTAAATTAAACCGTCGTTTAATTTAATTAACAACCCCAACAACTATCAACTATGTCCAAACCAGTTCCATGATATTACGTCTGCCGATATGGTTTTAAAGCCTTGTGTGTTCCCCAGCTCCGTTACTGTGTGAAAATTATAAATTTTAAGGCAACATTCGGCATTTTAGAATAATCCCATTATAATATTGTATTATAATCTATATATATTTTAAATCACCGTATGTTAACAAATTGGTAACAGCAAACTTGTTTAGGCGTGTTAAACTACTCCGGCATGTTGCCCTTGTTAAAGCGATGATAGTCCCTAAATTAAATACGCATGATACTATACTGAGAAGGAATAGGCATTTGGTTATGACCCCGTTATAGCTTTAATACTTAAATACAATGGCCGAATTGGCCTTTAAGTAGCGTTCAAATGTCAGTTTATGTAGGTCACCTGATGCGTATAACAATATTAAAATAGGGTACATTAAAATAGGATTTGTCTGATATATAAGGGATTGGGCTCATTTGAATTTATATTCATGTTACGGGATACCACAGCGAAATGACTAGGTATAGGAAAACTTTAAATATGCTTATGCAGTTATTAAATAAGATTAGGCAAAACTAATTTAGGATTTGGCACTTACTAATTATAATAGACACGATACTGTTCTTCTCCTCACCTGTTCTTCATTTTGCCGCAACCTTTCCTTCAACATCACTGTCCTTCAAAACACCACTTTCCCAGCACCAGCTCACGGTCCACCTTCTCCGCCGTACTCAGACCATCGTCCCTCTCTGACAGTCGCCAGAGACAGATCATCACCAACTCACTTCGACAGTCCCACACTTCTTCCTCGTTACTTCATTCCCATGGTTCTCTCCCTACTTATCACGTACCATGACAGTACGCATGACCCCTTCTCCAGCATCGGAGCTTTACTGGAGTGCATCTCCTTTCCCACAACCATACTGATTCCTAACCCGTGTCCGTCCTCTAACCCATCAAAGATCGTCTCTCGTCCAATGCCCCAGCCTGAAGCCGCAGCTCCACAGGCTCGCCAGAACCTCATTTCGAAACCACCTTACCACAAACTTACGTAAGGACTGCGTCAACCGCCCTGCTTCCGATCTGCCAACCACTTCGCATCCGAATCCCCGCATGCGAGCAGCTGTAACTAAACGGTGAAGGAAGTTTGATTTAATCAGGGATGGAAGAGGGTTTAACTTTGCAGCGCCCTTTTTTTTTATTAAGGTGAGAGGATGGGTTAGTTCTCATTTGTTCTGCTGAAATGAGAATGAGTAGCAGCGGCTTTTATAAGGGATGTTTCGTGGGTGTCAAGGTGTTATAGGATATAGATTAGTGGAGTAGCTGGGTACATTCAAAACGTGGTCGGCACGATTAATAACCGTTGAAAAGAAAATACAATAAAATGGGATCTGTGTATATGTAGACAGTAGGCTCGTACGTGCTTAGGGTGACTTGATGAGGTAGGTGTATGAAGTGATACTACTTGCGTAAGTATCTGGGGAAGGAGGGATACAAGGGAGTTGTGCATGTGCGTGTTTCGTAGAGCATGCATTAGTCATATATTCTATATATTCCTTTAAGTAGCTTTAGATTATATAGGCATTTTTAATTATAAAAATATGTTCTGCAAAACTTCAGCATGAAGTAGTTGATAAAAACTACCACAAACGATTTTTGTTTTCTAACAAAAAAGCTAATCTTAATGTAAAAAAGTATTCCGGACCCAATGGGACAAGTTTCGTCGAATTCCGGCGTCGTTTGAAAAAATTTCCTTTATAAAACCAGAAATAAACACACGTTTAATTTTTTCACGATCACCAGATAAATCAAATCAACTTGAAACTTCGCAATCCTGTTATAATTCTTCAGTACGAACCTAACGGCACTAGTTTCGTCGCGTTCTGAGACTGTTTCCCGGTAGGCTATTTTTTTATCGCGCACCGCAATACCATTTTAGACGCCAAATTACCCGATCTCTAAAAATAACAAACTATATACCTATCCTGACTATAATCGACGATATAAACTCAACGGAATTGGTTTCGTGGCCTAATTCGATTGTCTGTTCGAGTTACACTCGAATATCCCTTTTATAAAATTAATTACGCGCTATAGAAATTGAACGGACGTTTGTGGCTACTATGGTCACATACGACATCGATTTTCACGCCATTTAACACCGTACAATAATTTAACGATACGGTTCTAATGAAACTAGTTTCGTCGAAAACGAAGACTGTTTGCAAAATGGCCATTTTAAAGGCCTATAATTTAATAACGATTATTTTAAAATTTGATTTGGCCAAAACTAACAAACTATAATACGAAATCTGGATTTTTCTCTTCTATATGAAAATTATAATCAACACGGTTCCAACGTTTCTCGTTTCACAGAAATCCGACTTATATTGGATCCTGTACATTCAATTGAAGTTCAAAACACCAATTTACGAACTGCCGCGCCATTTCGAGTTCGTTTTATATTATAAATAAAATTAACGTTAAAACTTCGTTTTAAATAACAATTTCAATATTTAAAATCCACTAATATTTCAAATAAAATATTTATAATAAAGAAACAAATAAATATTTGACTGCCAAAAATACGGGTCGTTACATTCTTCCCCCCTTAAAATAATTTCGTCCTCGAAATTACTAAGGTAAGAAAGAATATTGCAAATCCATTAATTTTCAAATCCAATTTATTTTAAATCGAAAACCGATTTATTTTGGTAAAAATAAAATTTCAAAAATATCGAAAATTTTCTAACACTTAAAATTCCCGGGAAAATTCGGCAGAGTCTCCCCTGCACAGAGTGACATCTGCTATATCACAGGAACAAATAATATGTATACCTCGACCCACACGGTCTGAAAACAAAAATCAAAACCCAAAAATCCAAAATTTTATATTTTCGCGTAGGCGTACCTTTTTGCGAGCGCTATTGTGCGTGTTTGCTCATCGTATATGTGATTTACTCAATCAATATCAATTTGCTCAGCCATCTGGTACCTGTACTTAACTCAATCCTCATATGAGTAATAAATATATGAAATTCTGAAATAACATTTCACTAATCAACTGGTGTAACTATACCATTTGCAAAATTAAACACACAGCATCAATTCATTCCTAAACACAGGTTTAAATTGTAAATTCCAATTCATATGCAGTTTCATTCCAGTTTAATTATATTGGATTTTTTTTATAATTCATTTGGTTCCATTAAATTGTCAATTATTCGATTCAAACCAACTATCATCCATCAACAACCCATTTCACAATTCACAACAAACACACAACCAAATCAGCCAAATCAACTGAATTCATATTCAATATTAATGTTTTATTTTGGTTTCTCATATTTGAACATTAATCAATAAATTTCTATTCGATTGATTTCTATTTAATTATTATTTATTCATCAAATTTCAAATTTATTTAATTTAATTTCAATATCATTCTTTACTTTACTTACACTTAACAAGGTTAAGTTTCAATTCAAATTTTTAATCCGATTTGAATTCCATTCAAATCGATTAAACACATCAAACATACTATCATCTCCATAATTTGCTAAAATTATTTCTTTTCTGTATATAAATTATAGTTTGGGTAAAATTATTTTATTTATCCTTTTTACAAAACAATACTCTATCGATTGCAAGTTCAACGCTTCTCAACAATTGAACCGATCAACAAACAAAATACAAAACATTTGTATATAAAATTTACAAATATGCTCTCATATATATACACTCAATCTCGGTTTAGGGTATTACTAACCCAATCTCTATCGAGTCACACCACAGAGCCAAGGTTATTACTAAACCAATAGCTCTGATACCACTGTAACGATCCAGGGATTTTCAACCCGAAAATCGACATAGATACCTTTCCCGTACCTCATGCCGACCTTCCAAACACCGAAAACACTGGAACGTTATTAGAAAGAATTTAGAGGGTGAGATAAGAAAGAAAGAAATATTAGAATAGAAGAAGAAGAAGAAACACCACAATACAGAATCAGTGTCTCACATCGCAGCGGGACAAAATATAATATAGAAATAAATCTTTACTGAGAGCTTTTAAAATACTTACAATCATCAGAGTCTATCACACATCTGGACAGTTATAATAACCTGTCCTCAGATACAACACACAGCGGAATAGTAGCTAGATAATATCACACGTCTGGACTTTTCCAGCTCGTCTCTTCACATCCTTCGATAACCTGAACCTGTACACCCGGCTAACCCGAGCATTTACAAAACACCGGGTCAGTCTGGTAAACCAGAGTGAGTAAAACTTGCACACTATTAAGGCTAAATCATCCAACATGATTTTAAAGTTCAAAATCTTTTAAAAGAAAAGGATAATCATAAGACCAAATCCACACATAAACACGGATGGTTTTTACCTTACGATAACCCAAAACATTTTTGAAATCAATATCTTTTCTGATATTATAATAATGTCTAAATACAAGTAGATAGAATCTAGTGGAACGCTTGCATCTCACGCCCCACCTACATAGTATGCAAACAAAACCGCGGGCGCTTATTGGAGATTGGATTCCAACTATGACAAGGTATGGGACCACCTGCCGATATTGTATCTCTAGAGGCGAATACACTGGATTCAACAAGAATGTCTTGCAACCCGGCCCTCACATGACCGACCACTCATTTCGCTTGAGTGTATCGAATGTATATCACCAACGGTTGGGCTCAAACCACCATTTCCCGAAAAGGGACAGCATCGAAATAGATTAAAGAAACAATAGGATTTTCTCTAGATAGGTGATTATACACCCTAATGGGAGAGACCCACATAGCTATGCTGTCTGCCCGATTTTTGTCATTTCCCGGCTGTGAGGCTTGAGGTTTGAATTTCCTTTTGGAACATCAGGTCACCATTCATTTTGAATGCCACATCGTCAAATCCTCCAGATATCACTAATTGATGTCCACAAAAATACTCTAATTGGGAGCTAACAAACTATGGCCCGTTTGAAGAAATCAACGTACGCGATCCCTTTGGAAATACTCTGTCAGACATCCGTCTATACAAGTCATCCAGGAACAGGATGAACCGAAGGTACTCTCCCATTGCATCCATATAGGAATCACCCCATGGATCAGTGGCGAGAAGTCCTTGCAACCCATAGATTCCAACCATGACAGAACCACAATTTATCTCTGACCGCTAAACAAGAGATTATTAGTAGTTCTTCCGTGTAATAAAGATCTACGGTCTTCAATGCTCCATCTTAATCATCCTCTGATATCTTCACGTATTTGTTGGTCGGAATGGTTAAATTCGATCCCGGTCTTTCCGTACCAACAATCGTATTTGATAGATTTGATAGTTGGTGATTTAACTATCAAAATAAACAGTGTTTCAAACATGACAAGCCAACGAGTTCACTGGTTCAGCGTTCAGCACCTCTTGGCCTTTTTAATTAAACAAATGTAGATTTGAAACTCTTGAATAATTCAATATTATCAATATAGTTTTCTCACTTCTTTATTTATCATAAGACTTTTCTTTAAACAAGTTCATACTTAGTAAAATCCTATATCGTATTCAGTTTTCTATTTTCATTTTCAAACCATTGGCTACATTTTTATACAATATTGGAAAATCCATTCCACTTATTTATATACAAAACAACGTTACGCCTTATCTTTTATTCATCACTTGAAAATGATAACTATGCTTATTCTTAAAGGACAAAACTCATCTTTTACTTTTCCTTTTTAAACT
Organism: Allium sativum; assembly: GCA_030737875.1. NCBI lineage: Eukaryota > Viridiplantae > Streptophyta > Magnoliopsida > Asparagales > Amaryllidaceae > Allium > Allium sativum. Next base: position 546,953,925 of record CM060915.1, on the reverse strand, counting down.
TCGACAGTATTGTTATAATTCACGCAACTCCTTTTCATTTCCACTTTGGAATCCTCATTATATATATATCTATTCCAAATCTCTAATAAAATTGTTGCGTTATTATTTCTCTAATGAAGTAATAAATCATTACTATCCTCTTTTACCATTTCAACTAATATCATCTTCAGACACTCCCGTTGTCGATCAAGTTGGGGTATTTAATTACCTCTCAGACCCTGATCAACAACGTTCATACCTAAAGATAAATATAAGTTGTACTCCCAAAACCCATATTTTAATCTAATATCAATTCGAATTCCCTTTTATCTATTTTATTCAAAATACAGTTTCATAAACCTTCTTATCATTTTGAAAATCGCTTCCTCGGATATAATAATTAAGTGACTTCTACATAAACATCACCATTAACCTTTTTTCCCTTTTTAAACAGTTTCATTCACCATTTGGATTTGATCACCAAGTCCCACGACACACTCTTTTACCAATTCCCATTTCATTCTCCCTTTAAATTAATATAATATATTAATTTAAATAACTCCATTAAATTTCTCCTTAACAACACAATTTTCCAACTCCTTTTCAAATCCTTTCGACCATTTCCCCCTTTAAGTTCACATTTCTATACCTCACTTTTATTTAATCCCATTATTACATAACGTTAATGTAAAATTAATGCTTTAACACTTTTAAACTTTATTTATCTAACTCTGGTTTAATATAAACCATTTTATCTCAATCTCCTTTGACTCAATTTGTATAATTAAGTAACGTTTATTTAAAGGTAGTATATCTGCTTGAAATTCGTTTTATAACTTCGTTAAAAGAATTTGGGTTTTAAATATAAATCCCGTACATAGTCTCCTTTCACCATTCAACTAGATTTTATTACCATTTCTATTCCCTTTAAATGAATTTCAGTTAAAAGGTAATTTTCTAAATTATTAATTAGAATAATAGTTTACACCGATCATTAACTTAGTGATAAGTAATAAATATTTATTTCCTTTAAATAAAGCTTTATTCAAAATATAAATTCAAAATCTATCTTTAGTTATAAATAAATTTTATAACTTCAGTTTGATCGATTTACCTGACAGTAAATCGATATAAATAAAATGATTTACTTTTAGGCCATTTACTGCCGATTACTCAACCAATATAGCCCATTGGTTAAAACACCACATAGGTTGGATTCCTCCAACTTGTATACCAATGGTTATCACTAAACAGATCTTTCAATTTCATTTAACTGATAAAATAAATAACGATCATTTAACCCCAACCCCAAGCAATTCAAATAATTCAAGCAATTAAACACATTTATTTTATAAATGTAATCAACAAGGTAAGTTACCTTTACCGGAACCAATCGTTAGAATAATGATTTGGTATTTCAATGAAATTAAACGACGGTTTAATTTCATCAGATAAATCAGCAAATAAATATATAATTAGCAAACAGTCAACCATTGGCAAGCAGAGCACACAAAATAAAAACCCAATTTATATAAAATATAAATGGGTAAAACTGAGTGAGTTTAACTCACCTTGATTCGTCTGTTGTTGAAACAGTTTGCTTTTAATTAAATTAAACCGTCGTTTAATTTAATTAACAACCCCAACAGCTATCAACTATGTCCAAACCAGTTCCATGATATTACTTCTGCCGATATGGTTTTAAAGCCATGTGTGTTCCCCAGCTCCGTTACTGTGTGAAAATTATAAATTTTAAGGCAGCATTTTAGAATAATCCCATTATGATATTGTATTATAATCTATATATATTTTAAATCACCATATGTTAACAAATTGGTAATAGCAAACTTGTTTAGGCGTGTTAAACTACTCTGGCATGTTGCCCTTGTTAAAGCGATGATAGTCCCTAAATTAAATACGCATGATACTATACTGAGAAGGAATAGGCATTTGGTTATGACACCATTATAGCTTTAATACTTAAATACAATGGCCGAGTTGGCCTTTAAGTAGCGTTCAAATGTCAGTTTACGTAGGTCACCTGATGCGTATAGCAATATTAAAATAGGGTACATTAAAATAGGATTTGTCTGATATAAAAGGGATTGGGCTCATTTGAATTTATATTCATGTTACGGGATACCACAGCGAAATGAATAGGTATAGGAAAACTTTAAATATGCTTATGCAATTATTAAATAGGATTAGACAAAACTAATTTAGGATTTGGCACTTACTAATTATAATAGACGCGATGTTGTTCTTCTCCTCACTAGTTCTTCCTTTTGCCGCAACCTTTCCTTCAACATCACCGTCCTTCAAACCACCACTTTCCCAGCACCAGCTCACGCTCCACCTTCTCCGCCGTACTCAGACCATCGTCCCTCTCTGACAGTTGCCAGAGACAGATCATCACCAACTCACTTCGACAGTCCCACACTGCTTCCTCGTTACTTCATTCCCATGGTTCTCTCCCTACTTATCACGTACCATGACAGTACGCATGACCCCATCTCCAACATCGGAGCTTTACTGGAGTGCATCTCCTTTCCCACAACCATACGATTCCTAATCCGTGTCCGTCCTCTAACCCACCAAAGATCGTCTCTCGTCCAATGCCCCAGCCTGAAGCCGCAGCTCCACAGGTCCGCCAGAACCTCACTTCGAAACCACCTTACTCCAAACTTACGTCAGGACTGCGTCAACCGCCCTGCTTCCGATCTGCCAACCACTTCGCATCCGAATCCCCGTACGCGAGCAGCTGTAACTAAACAGTGAAGGAAGTTTGATTTAATAATGATTTGGAAGAGGGTTTAACTTTGCAGCGCCCTTATTTTTATTAAGGTGAGAGGATGGGTTAGTTCTCATTTGTTATGCTGAAATGAGAATGAGTAGCAGCGGCTTTTATAAGGGATGTTTCGTGGGTGTCAAGGTGTTATAGGATATAGATTAGTGGAGTAGCTGGGTACATTCAAAGCGTGGTCGGCACGATTAATAACTGTTGAAAAGAAAATACAATAAAATGGGATCAGTGAATATGTAGACAGTAGGCTCGTACGTGCTTAGGGTGACTTGATGAGGTAGGTGTATGAAGTGATACTACTTGCGTAAGTATCTGGGGAAGGAGGGATACAGGGGAGTTGTGCATGTGCGTGTCTCGTACAGCATGCATTAGTCATATATTCTATATATTCCTTTATGTAGCTTTAAATTATATAGGCATTTTTAATTATAAAAATATGTTCTGCAAAACTTCAGCGTGAAGTAGTTGATAAAAACTACCACAAACGATTTTTGTTTTCTGACAAAAAAGCTAATCTTAATGTAAAAAAGTATTCCGGACCCAATGGGACAAGTTTCGTCGAATTCCGGCGTCGTTTGAAAAAATTTCCTTTATAAAACCAGAAATAAACACACGTTTAATTTTTTCACGATCACCAGATAAATCAAATCAACTTAAAACCTCGCGATCCTATAATAATTCTTCAATACGAACCTAATGACACCAATTTCGTCGCATTCTGAGACTGTTTCTCGGTAGGCTATTTTTTATTGCGCACCGCAATACCATTTTAGACGCCAAATTACCCGATCTCTAAAAATAACAAACTATATATCTATCCTGACTATAATCGACGATATAAACTCAACGGAATTGGTTTCGTGGCCTAATTCGATTGTCTGTTCGAGTTACACTCGAATATCCCTTTTATAAAATTAATTACGCGCTATAGAAATTGAACGGACGTTTGTGGCTACTATGGTCACATACGACATCGATTTTCATGCCATTTAACACCGTATAATAATTTAACGATACGGTTCTAATGAAACTAGTTTCATCGAAAACGAAGACTGTTTGCAAAATGGCCATTTTAAAGGCCTATAATTTAATAACGATTTCGTAGCGTTTATTTTAAATTTTGATTTGGCCATAACTAACAAATTATAATACGAAATCTAGATTTTTCTCTTCTATATGGAAATTATGATCAACACGGTTCCAACGTTTCTCATTTCACAGAAATCCGACTTATATTGGATCCTGTACATTCAATTGAAGTTCAAAACACCAATTTACAAACTGCCGTGCCATTTCGAGTTCGTTTTATATTATAAATAAAATTAACGTTAAAACTTCGTTTTAAATAATGATTTCAATATTTAAAATCCACTAATATTTCAAATAAAATATTTATAATATATAAACAAATAAAATATTTGACTGCCAAAAATACGGGTCGTTACATACGGTATCCGATTTACGCAAACTCGGACTCTACCCCAAGCAGAATTCCAAGACGACGTAATGGCGTAACCCATTTTACATAATTCTTCTTCTAAAAATTAAGTGTTCTTAAATTTGTTAATTTTAATGTTTAAAATTACGGGGTGTTCTATTCTCCCCTACTTAAAGGATTTCGTCCTCGAAATTTCCAAGTTAAGAATAATGTATATCCTACCATACAACATCCATCTACTTAACCATCAATCACAGGCATCCATTGTCCTTAAAATATTTCTATTGCTTTTCATGAAAATATGCATAGTGTGTGTATATGACCTTACCCTAATGCAATATTAGGATGTCTACTAATTCAGTCAACCTGCATAATTCAATCATGATAGTGCCATGTGTCCATTGTGTATGCAAAAGAATCCTATTGATACATATTATTTCTACATGCGTGCACAATCATTCATCCGAATGCGACGCCCATATGATAACACATCCAATTTCCATCCACAAAATGAAAGTATGCACACGCGTCCATATGCAATATGAGAGTGACTGAGCCGATCTTAGTGTCTAAAGTGTGTGTGTATGCGTCCACGAGCAACCACTTGCAAAAACTTGCATCCACTTGCAACCACCAATCATAACGTGTCTCAAACACATGTTTACATCCATTGGCTTCTACCTAAGGATTGAAGATATAATCGAGAGGATGTACTAAATGAAAGAAATAAATATGACCAAAGCTAGTAGGAAAGAAGAAGTTAAGAACATATCCTCGAAAAGGAAAGAGTGCTACGCACATATCTTGTCTCCTGTCTCCCAAATCGCATCTCCTTGATCATCTCTCCGTTGAGCTTTGACCAATTTGACATCTCGGTTGCGTAGCTTTTTGGCCTCCGATCCAAGAATGCATATAGGAACATGTCTAACCGCTGCCTCTCGCTCTACTTCAACCTTCCCAAGCGTGTCCGGTTCTACAACTTCTGTGGTATCATGCAAACACTTCCGCAAATGCAACACATAAAAAAAAAGAACATCATGAACTCCACTAAGTCTCTCCGGCAACTTTACTCTATGGGCCATCTGTCCAATCCTTTCTGTTATGGGAAAGGGCCCTACAAATCTTGGTGCCAATTTCCCTATAAATCCAAAGCGAACTACGTTCCTCAATGGTAACACTTTAATGAAAACCCTGTCTCCAACTTAAATCAAGATTGGTCCTCCTCTTATCAGCGTACTATTTCTGTCGGTCATGTGCCATCTTCATGCATCTTCGAATCAAGTCTATCTTCTCCGAGGTATCTCTAATCAGCTCGGGTCCAAGCAAAATCTTATCCGTAGACTCCCACCAACAAGTTGGTGATCGGCACGGTCGTCCATAAAAATACTCAAAAGGTGCCATGCCAATACTAGCTTAATAACTGTTGTTATAAGCGAACTTCACAAATGGAAGGTGCTCTCTTATGTCCCTCCAAGGTTTAGGATACATAACCTCAAAAGATCTTCAAGGATTCAATTCACCCTTTCTGTCTGTCCATCCGTCTGAGGGCGATAAGCGATGCTCAAACATAACTGCGTACTATCGCTTTTTGCATATCACCCTTTCCTCTTGCATCAAAAGTTGCTCCAAGCCCTGGCCCGCAAGCATCGGTATATACAGTGAACGGTTTGCTCCCATCTAGCAAAGTCAAAACTGGGGCTTGATATCTTCGCAAAGTCCTTAATAGTCCTCCTAACCAAGAAAGCTTCCGTTTTATTCATAGGAATCTTCCAATCTTGGATTGCTACAACCTTCGCGGGATCCACTGCTATCCCTTCCTTAGAACCTCACTTCCTTCCTCCAAAAATGACATTTAGAGAACTTTGAGTTGATGTGCTCGAAGGGTCTCTAAGACTTCCCTAAGATGTAGGGCATGTTCTTCCTCACTTCTAGAGAAGATCAGGAAAAGACTACTTCAAACTTGTTTAGAAACTCCCTAAACACGCTATTCATCAAGTCTACTAAATAGGAGGGTGCATTCGTCAAACCAAAAGGCATGACTAGTCACTCAAAGAAACCGTCTGGAGTTCTAAATGCAGTCTTATCTATGCTATCCTCAGCTACCCTCAACTAATGAAATCTTGTAGCTAAGTCCAACTGCGAGAAAACCGAAGCACCAACCAACTGATCAAACAAATCACCTACTCTTGGAAATGAGTGCCTGTCCTTCTTCATGAGCTTATTCAGCTCCCTATAGTCCACGCACAATCTAAGTGAACCATCAACCTTCGTAGCAAAAATAATCGGAGCACCCCATTCCGAAATACTTCTTCTTATGAACCATTTCTCAAGCAGCTCCCCTACATATTTACTGAGTTCATTCCTCTCTCTCGGAGCCATGTGGTGTACTGGCAATGCAACTACCTTTGCATTATCTACTAAGTATATACGGAAGTCTATCTCGCACCTCGGGGTAAACCCTAAATCTCATCAAAGACGTCATCATACTCATGGACTACTCGAACAAATTGCAAATCATCGATGGATGCGTCAAGTGATTCTAGGTAGCTAAGCATCATCAAACCCCTAGGGTCACATGAAATATCAAGGGTCTTTCCACAACGAGTCAATAGTCTAACTACCCTCCTTTCACAATCTAGGAGGACACCATACCTGGCTAGCCAGTCCATCCCCAGAATCAGACCATAGCCCATGAAACCAAATATGTAGGCGTTGCATTCAAACCCAATGCCCAAGATAGACACTCTCAAATCCCGACAAATCATAGATAAATGAGCTGAGCCACCAATAGGATTTGAGACTACAACAGGATCCATAACTAGTATTTAGGTGCAAATTTTCAACTAAAGAAGCTGATATAAACAAATGTGAAGCGCCAGAATCAAACAAGGTTCTAACAGGATAATCAAAAAGGAAAATCAAACTTTCAATAGAAAATTTTCTACCTCTATCAGGTATGCCAGCCGTGAGAGCACGCATCTGCCCTCCGGAAGATCCTGTACTTTGTCCTTGCCCTTGCCTCTTTGGATATTCCCTGATAAGATGTCCTGTCTCTCCGCAATGATAACAACCAGTCTTCTTCTTCTTCCTACGGTCTTTGGCTATATATGACCCACCTTTCCTCAGTAATGACACTTCCTCTTTTCTCGGGGTCTATAGTTATTTCCACCTTTTTTAGGTTCCACTTCCTTATTCTGTGATCCTTCAACCCTGACCGCCTTCTTTTCTCCTTTATCTACTTTGTGCATCAAGGCTATATCCATGAGTTTCTCATCCTTGGGCTGTGCTCCTTAGCCCAAACCCCCTCATTCTCATTCTCATCCTTGTGAAATATGTTAACAAGTTTCTCTAAAACGCCTCCATCATGCGGAAAACCTTACAAGGCTGGAAAGAAAATTAGCTATAGGTGAAACTACTGTGGCTATAGATGGAAGTTAGGCACTTCTTTGTCCTTTGACAGGCGCCGTAGTTCATCATGCCTACGGAACCATGTCGCAATGAGGTTACCTCCTAGAAAGCCAGGAGCCTAGGAGACTCAGAAAAGAAGGAAACAAGGATTCAAATAGAAAAATCAAGAGATAGTGCATATGGCTTTGGGGAATATGTCTTTCAAAACAAACTTTTCTTTTGAAAATACTTCTTTTAAAACCATTTTGAAATCAGTTTCAAAAGCTTTTATCTTATCTGGTAACCTTCATCTCTGATAACACGTGTAACACCCCACGTCTGTTAATGTCACTAACAAAGGGAATGCATTTAGTTTCGTTAAGCGTTATAAGTAAACAGAACAGAATATTACAAGACAGATACATAAAATAGTACTTGAAAATTTTATAACTTTATTGCAGCGGAAACAAAAATAAGTTTGGTTACGTCTTCAAACCCATTGCACCAAAACCAAATACATAATATCAGTCTTGTACAAAAGTAATCAGAGTATATAATTTTTAAAACCATAATCCCCACTCCAAAATGCCATATGAAAGAGAAACAAACCTAAGCATTGCTTTCAGCGCTTCAAGCAGGAAAGTCCTAATCAAGCTTCAACGTGCCCACCCTGAGAACTTGGGGGGGGGGGGGGGGAGGGAGGAAAGAAAAGAGGCGAAACAAAAAGGGTCGGACTTAAAGTCTAGCGAGTCCAGTGACTTTAACAATATAATTAGTAAAGCAACATGATAAGAACATAAACTGGATATAAGAGATGACTGTAACATAAGCAGATATGATAAGGTAACAAGACGGACATGATGTAATATTGACGGCGCTTCTAACCACTATAAGATATTCTCTGCACCACACCGATACTAGTTTCATACTAAAAGATGATCCCTCTTAGCTAAATAGAATGATGATAGTTTTGTGTACTTCTAGCTGCCATTATAGGTAACCTTTGTGCACCTATCACCACTAGATGTACCCAATATCATCCTTGTTCGGTTATGTACTCCTAGCTGCTCTCGTAGATGCCCCACTTGCTCCCACCACCACTAGTTGTACCCTCCCCACTAATCATAATAATGGTAGCTTCGTGTACTCCTAGCTGCTCTCGTAAGGGCCTCACTTGCTCCTATCACCACTTGTTATACCCACTACCCTCCCCATTAGATCGGCTCCTTAACCTCGTAGATACCTGTGCTGGTCCCACAATAGGGGTGTATCACTCCCTAAGGTGGCAACCCCGATACTACTGAAATGCACAGCTTATACCTACACGATGCAACAGCTCATACCTACCAGCCTGGACCCACGCACACATGACTCCATTGGACTTGCACTGTCATCGTTAACTCTTTACTGACCTCTTACAGTCAACCCCAGTAAGCGTGTCCCTGTCCTCGACCTAGTTCGAGCTCATATAGATACTGAAATGGGTTATTGGTTGAAAAGGGTCCATACACTTGACATAAGCTTCCCTCCTAAGCTTGGTAACCACTAGGAATTCCCACTTAACCCTTTTTTATCCCCATGTCTTATCACATGCCTCATCCTGGTTAAGTGCTTTAATTATGTTTCACATGCTACCCATGTCACCCACTTAATCCCTTTACTATTCCCATGTCTTATCTTGGTTAAATGTTTTTAATTGTGTTTCACATGCTATCTATGTCACCCACTTAACCCCTTTACTATTCCCATGTCTCAGCTTCGTTAAGTGCTTTAATTATGTTTCACATGTTACCCACTTAACCCTTTATTATCCCCATGTCCAATCACATGTCTTATCTTGGTTAAGTGTTCATTAATTCATTATAACCATAATCTTGCAAGACCTCTCACGTTAAATTATCGTTTTGCGGTTGTTGGATATGCCGGGCGGTTTCAGGCTGGCTTATACAGCAAACCGAATCTAACCTCGTGTCTTTGCATTATTATGCATCTAATTTCTGCCTTTGACCTCTCACATTAGACTGCCGTTTGTGGTTGCTGTATATGCCGGGCGGTTCCGGGCAGACTTCTACCACAAATCATGTGTGACCACATGTCTTAGGCGTTTCATTATCCCTTCTTTTCTTCAAATCCAAAATCAAGTTTTGACTTATTACATATATTCCAATTGCTCATAATTTCCAATTCAAGTTATGTTTACAATCCCAATCCAAGTCATGCCTATAATTCCATGTATATAAATTGTACTAATCTATGCCCCAAATCAATCACATGATTACAAATCAATTTATGCCCAATTACATATTATTCAATATTTTTCCAAACTTTTCCCACAACGTTCCCACGTCATTCGTACGTATGATTCAACATAATATAATTAGGCTCGAAGTTATCCTAGTCTCAAAAATAAAAAGGAAAAGAAAAGAAGAAGGGAAGAGAACCATGACATCAAAACTGGCATAAAAATAGGCATATGAAATATGAACTGGCATAGAACAATAAAATAGATCTAGTGGGCATATGGAATATGAACTGGCATAGAACAATAAAATAGATCCAATAGGCATATGGAATATGAACTGGCATAGAACAATAAAATAGATCCAATAGGCATATGATAACAGAAATTTGGGTATGAATCTGAAAGATAAGAATTTACAAAACTTGATATGATTCATTTTACAAGCATGTTCATAAAATCCAATTTACAATCTTATCACAATCACTTTTAATTTTAATTACATATGAAAGTAACATAGATTCATAGTGACAGGATTCTTAGAAGAGAGAATTAATCGTTGTTGGAGCAATTCTGATCTTGAATAATCTTCTAATTTGATTGTTGAAGAAGAACTATCTCTAAATCTCTACTTTGATTTTGGTTGGAGAAGAAAGGCTAGGTTAATTTAGATTAGAGCAGCATGGAGGCGCCATGAATTAGTTATTAAAATTATGGTTAGGTTTAGGTGCTTATTTATAGGTGTATAGGGTGAACTAGGACCTTTAGATTAGATTAGGAGCCGTCAGAACCATACAAAACAGAAAAACACGTCATTTGGATGTTGTTCAGAAATTTTCGTCCGAATCTAAAAAGGGGTCGACACCCCCCCATGGGGGTCGACACCCCTGGCGGGATTTTACCCGCTCTCTATTTTTCTAGATTTTGAATTTCAATTATTTCATTTAATTATTTATTTCAATTCTACTTATATATTAAATCTTCCGAGCCTCATAACTTTTTCGTACGGTGTCCGATTTACGCAAACTCAGACTCTATCCTAAGCAGAATTTCGAGTTGAACGCAATGGCGTAATCCATTTTGCTTAATTCTTCTTCTAAAAATTAAATTTTCTTAAAATTGTTAATTTTAATGTTTTGAAATTACAGGGTGTTATTGTGGAGTTTGGCGAAAACCCCAACTCCTCGTCTCCATCATTTTTCTTTCATCTGGGATACCAGATTACTTCCTAAGGTATCTCTCTGTTCATGTGGCAAACCCTGCATGATGGGTTACCAATAGACGAGAACCTCCAAAGTATTGGCATTCCATTGGTTTCTCGTTGTAGATGTTATGGTACAGGCGATATGAAATACGTTGCTCAATTTGTTCTTCCATGGCTTTACTGTCAAAGCGTTTTGGAATTACTTCAGAAACTTGGTAGATTTCCGAAGTGATGCATCTTCTCTTTATGATTTACTAAGACTCTGGTGGGTTGGAATTTCAGGTAAATCTATTTGTTTGATCCCTTTTCGTCTGATTCCTCGTCTTATCTGCTAGCATATCTGGTGCTCACGGAGTAAGGCAATATTTAACGATTTGCCTATGGACCCTCCTACCATCATCCGAAGGGTAAGGAATGATGTTTTCCTTGCATTTCATGGTAGTCCTTTTAAGTGTACAATCAGATCCCGCTCATGGAGGTTAGCCGGTACCTTTGGTATTACATCTGTACCGCTTTCATCCAAAGTGGGGATTGGTTGAACCCGTTTCTTTGCTGAGGCGGATTTCATCCTGCTTTCTTTTTCTAACACTCTCACACCCCCTTTTTTGGTCTGATGTTGTTTTCTAGAACTGCAGGTCCTGGATTTACATGTTTTATTGGCTTGAGCCTCATCTGTTCTATTGTTTTCTACTGGAGAAGTCTTAGGGCTGGAGATTAGAGTTAGAGAGGGTTGCCATGGTCTACTGACTTTGTGGCTTGGTTTATCTCTTTCCAGGGTTTCCGCCCAAGATCTCTGGAGTTGTGGATGATTTGGATTATTCTTTGTCATCTTTTCGGTTGGCGAGTAGCTCACCGTATCGGATCAGATTGGCTATTGCTTTGGGCTTTTAGGATCCTCGATTGTTCTTTTCATTGTTTCTTTTGGTTTGTTTATTCGTTTTGTTTGTATGTGGATAGATTCTGTAGCCATTTCTACAGATCTATTTTATGAGCTGTTGGAGAATGGCATGATTCTCCTTTTTGTTATATAGAGTTTATTTCATTTATTTATTTATAGATAAGGATGTCCTGGGCCAGTCACTACAAGAAAAATGATTTTTCATAGCGCTCAAAAATCGCTACCAATCATTTTTGGTGGCGTTTCGATAATCGTTACAAGACAACTTGCTACTAAAAATCATTTTTTATTAGTTGCACTTTCCAGAACGCCACTGTAAATACTTTTTTTTGTAATGTTTTCAAAACGCCACCATAATTTTTTCTATAGCACTTTAAAAATGCCATAAAAAACTTTTTTTTTCTAATAATAAATTTCCAATTTTACCCTTGATTTACGATTGCGTTTACTCAACGCTGCTACATGTATTTTTGTGGCGTTTTTAAAGCGTTACTAAAAATTATTGATTAATTTGCTGTATTTTTTCTGCAGTTGTTTCTTGTTAATAGTCTACTTTGTTTCAACAATATAAAACAATAATCATCATGTTCAAACAATTGAAAAAACAATTAATTATATAACCAAATAGAATATGCATAACCATTTCAATACAATAGTTTTCTTAATAAATGACCAAACTCACATACAATAACCATTGATACACAAATTTACACATGTAGTACAAAGAAAATGTTATACCAAACTAGTACTTACAAAACGATTAATTACCCATAATTCTTTGTTGCATGCACAAGTAAATCCTAGCACCATAAAAATTCAACTTTTCTCTTTGAACGTCCAATGCTTACACAAGTGAAAGCACAACATATAATCAAATAGCTCCTCCCCGATCTCACAATAAGGTACACAAATCTGCACAAAATATGCACATAGTCCAAATCACGTAAATAGATTTCCATTACACATTGTGTGTCATAAATTTTCACACATCTAATAAAATAAAATAAAACAAGATACACATTTTTTTTAATATTTATTCAAATAAATCATAGAGAAACATGGTATAAGAACCTGAATTTCCTATCACCGCCACCCTTCGCAGCCTTGGCATCATTAGCTAAATGGGTACGGGCATAGTCCAAGGAGTAAACAAAGAAAAGGGACGACGCACCTGCAGCACAACCAGAACCAAGATTTCCAGCAAACCATTTCCGGTAACCATCTTTATCTTTCTTGAAGTTGGAGAGCCCTTTTAAGTAGTCCTTGAAAGCAAAGTTCAGGGCCTAAAGATGGAGAAAGTCAACAAGGAAGAATTGAGGAAAAGTATAAAAACAGTGTAATAATTTTCAAACTATAACACAACTCAATATGAACTGAAGCACCAGTCTTTTGAAGCAAGTAATTACACAACTTAGTATACTCACATGCATATGTGTAATGGCAATACAATTAACCATACATAAACTCAAAACATCCTATACATACGTGTGAACCATGACAGCAGTAGCACAATATACAATCAAAACAGATAATGTAAAAGAGCAATTTTGGGAAGGGAAAAAATTATAAATTCTAACAGCTTAAAGTGGGGTAAATTTTTACTTTTAAGTAGGTTCAAGTAAAATGTAAGAAATAAAGTTGCTTTTAAATAAATGGTATTTATAAGAGAGTCCATATTAAAAAGACGGGATTGTAATAAAACAAGGTTTAAAATTATTTACCATTTACCTGTTTTTCACTTGCAGCTTTTATTTAACTACGTCTTTTTGTTTGAAGTTTAGTTCTAAAATGTAAGCACTTTACAAGTTCTCATGACTGATATAATGTTTTTTCAATTAACATATGCTTAAACCACAAAAAAAGACACATTTAACAACGTTAAAGCTTCGTAATTCTACAAGGAAATACAATGCCATATATAATGGAAACATACATGGCCATCAAAAGTCTTCATGAATAAGAAAAGCTATATGGAAAGATTCAATATACCTGCGTTGGGAAATAACAGATGACATTGGAAGTGTTTCCTCTCCATAGATACCTAAAGCCTTCATCCTTGATTGTCCTCGCAAAGCAGTCACTGATTCCTTTGTGTGGCTTTGATAGACGTCCAGATTTGATCATCCCATCTTGATTTTGAATCAGGAGTTTCATACACTCAATAGGAGCAGCTGCATATCCTTCTATTCAAGTAATTAAGGCCCATTTGTTTTCACTTATTAAACGCACACCACATATTTGATCAATTAGACCCACAGGTATTTGGCTCATGTATAGATCTAGTTAATTTATAAAAGCAAACTCAATATTTGAATCTGTATCAGCGGGTAATGAACGTCTTTGGGTTGTTCAACTAATTTGTTGTCTAATAAAGTCAACCGCCATAGTTTTACATAATATGATTACAGACTAAGTAAACATTGAAATGAAAACAAAGCGAAGACCCAATTAGTTGTTCTACATATAAACATCAATCAATAGGCATACCTTATTAGATGTTTACAAAGGCCCTAGAAACGACAGAAATTGGACGAACCTTTATATTAGCCGATTACAAGCAAGGATCTACAATGTTTAAACCAATTATGTCACCGAAAACATGCCAAAACACAAATAAAAGTACCATCACTACAAAATCCATATGTAACTGATATTTACCATAAGCAGGAAAACCGATAAAAGTACCATATAAACCCGAAAATACAAATGATTCATACCCATCGTACTTGCTGTTAGGGAAACAAGAAGTCCTAAAAACAACAATAGAGGCAAAGGTACAAGAAGAGCACCATAGCCATTGTCGTATACCTACGTATATATACACATTAGAACAACTACATCATCTAATTATCTTTATACAAATATACAACTAAATCAAAGATTGTTCATAAACTCTGCAAAGAAAGCAGAATGCTTTAGGGTTTTGTTGTAAAAACAAATGTTTTAGACAGACGAAATACCCTTTTGCTTCGGGGGGTTAACCATGACAATTTGAGTGTGTATAATGGAATTGAATCTTACCATAAGTTGTTCAAGAAAGCAGAAGTACAATAGCATGCTGGTGATAATAAGAACATGAATGTCCAACAATAACCTGTTGCGACTTCGTATATTTCACTTAACAAGCTGATTAATCTCAGAATGAAATGATTTGAAGTTTGGCTTTCATACCTTAGTAGTTTCATATTTGGTCGATGCGATTCTTGTCCAGCGTTCGAAGCAGGAACGAACTCTACTCTTAATAGAGTAACAGACATGTTTCGAACCTTAGATCTGAAGAAAATAACGATAAGTAACAAAAAAACCACCGAATAAAATTATGCAAATAGCGGTTCCGATTCTTGTTGAACCCTAGATCTATGCAGAAGAACTGAATGAAACAAATAGAACGCTGAATTGATCTAAATAAATAAATTAAAGCGAAGAGTACCTGAATTGATAAAATCAACGGATGGAACGGAAGCAGAGATAAGAAATAAGGAGCAGCTTTGATTCATTTTCGTTACAAATATTTTGAGCCAGACAATGTTAAGAGGAGGAGGTAATTTTTTTGGTTGAACTGCAGTAGTTAACAATGGGAGAAAAGTGGGTAGATAACGTGGATGAGAGAGGGAAGTTTGCTTGTGGGGGGAAGAAGGAAAGTACTCCTAGATCTGAAGCAGAGAAGGGAGCAAGAAGAGGAGTACCCAAACTGGGAAAGAGTGGAAAATAGATGGTCACATTTATTTCGGACCACACGAAATTATTTTCAGAGAGCGGGAATGCAAATTTTTTTTGCAGCGTTGATACTCGAAATAAAAACAGCTTTGTTTGCATTTGCAAATAAACGCCACTAATTTTGCAACAAAAGAAATCAATTTTCTTGTAATGAGTTATAGGAAGTCACATATTGAATATGAGATAGCTCCGCACAAATAGCAGACAACAGAGTTAAATGAAGGGATTCCTACTCGAGGATTGACTGTGTTGCCAGGTGAGCGGATTGGAACATACTTTGCAAAGCACGGGCATTTTCCTGGCGGTGGTTCGAGAAGTAACAATGACGATCAGGTGCGATTTTGTATATGGTGGACTATGATTATTTTGTTTTGTACCTATTAGACACGTTCCGATACTTAGTTGATTATCGTGTTGTTTGTAGACAGTGGATGGATTTGTGTGTGATGGTTTTTTGTTTAATAAACTGTAGTGACCTAGATTTTTGGTGCCTAAATATTTAGTTAATTTTAATATTAAGTTATTAGTTTTAAGAATAAAATGGCTTAATTCTAAATGAATGAGTAACTCAGTGAACATAAATGGTGAAACAGTAATTCAAATACTGAGATCACTTTAAGTATTTAACATTGAGGATCAAATACTTGAGTAGTGATTTTTAATATTTGGATTTTTAATTGAGTATTAATTTAATAAATTTAGTGACTTTACATAACTTTTTTTATTAATAAATAATAACACTGAATTTATTTACAGTAATAAACAATTCAGATTAATAATCAGGAAATATATTGTTAATTTTTGTACTCGATTTCTTTGGTTGTATTTTTAATTTATTTTATTCGATTTTTCCACGATTTTAAATTTGGAAAGCATAAAAAACTAATTTTGATATTTAGCACTATTTTTGTGATTTTTAGTAATTCAATAATTAGTGTATATTATGATCGTTATGGAATCGTTTTGTCATTCTGAGCGTGAACGTATTTCTGTTTTATTGTTTGGAGTTTGTAAGCAAATAAAAATATTTGGGAAATGTTAGTGTTGTTACGGTTGAACCTTGAACCGCTCAACCACACCAACCATCTACGTGGTTACCATATATAATGGTTACGGTTATAACAGCGGTTGATAAATTAGATTATCACGGTTAACCATACCAACAGTAGATGATTGTTTCATACAATATTTAACATTCAAATATAAAAAACTGTAATTTAAGTAAACGGAATAGCTTGTATACTGAAATATGTACCTTCATGAACTAATAATATATACATGCATGATAATTATATATACAAATACATAAACTTACAAAAAAAAGAAATAGTTACAACTATATGAATTTATCATAAATAATACGTATAATTAGAAGTATATGTAAAAAATGTTTTAAATTTGAAATACAAGGGCTAACCATCATAGATGGTTATGGTGAAGATTATTAGAATTTACAACCGTCAACAACGGTTAAAGTTAAAGTTGGTGGTAATAGTAATGGTTACCATAAACGTAACACCGCTAAGAAATGCTGTGAAAATTGTTACAAACCAAGTACAACTTTCTATTTTAAGACAAATCATAGTTGAAGCTCTCTATTTCATCTTGCGTGCATCAGTACATGAGAGGAAAGGAAAAATGTAAAACTCCTTTTACTTTAAAATTCAAGCATAAATGAAATAAAATTATAGAAAATTGAAAATGATATCTCTAGTTTGAGCTAGGGTTATTCTTCGAGTTGGTGGCAGTCAAGGAATGCTCGGTGAAGAGTTGGTGGGTTTGACACAGAGCCGACCCAAGGGGGAGTCGAGAGCGATTCCCACCTAGGGCACCACCACGGACAGTGGCTTGGAAGGGTAACAAAATTTTGTAGTTGATGTTATATATAATTGAGCAAGGAGGAATTGTAAAATTCGCTTGAAATGTTAAGGTAGTGCATTGGTTTCTTGTTGATTTGTGCTCTGCCCACCTAGGTTTAATTCTTAGAATCTTAGTTTTTTGAATTTACTCTTTTCCAATATAATTTTATAAATTTTGGGGTAGGGAAACATATATAATTGAGCTGCCCTTATCTCAATAGGTAAGTCGTGGCCTCCTTGTTTGCTAAGGTTTGGGTTTAGGGAGTTTTTGGTCATCGTATAGTGAATCAAAGACTAAGGCATTGCTTTGTGAAGCGAGGCACACACTGGATTGAGTTTTGGTGGATTTCAAAAAATAACGTGTCATATAAGGGAGGGGTTTATTATGCTGGATTCACGTTTTTCTAGGTTGTGCTGGTTTAGAGCTAAAACGACCGGTTCTGGATTTAATGGCTTATAGCGTGATAAGGAAGGAGTTGAATTTGCCGCCATGGAGGAGAGAAACCGGAAGGAGCGAAAAGAAGATTTGAGGAGAAAGATTAAGTAAATTAGTAGGTAATTAAACATATTATAATGATCTAATTAGTGTATAATTAGTTTTATTCTAAAATTGAAATCTTATAAATTATATAATTCATTTATATGAGGTCCAAATGTCGCATTGTATTCATAATAATAGGGATTGCTATAGGGACTCAACTTTTGGTTAAGAGGGGACCAGTTTTAAGGGGATTCCTCCTTAACTTTTATTCGTTAAGGGAGGTTTGGGTTATAAAAAAAGACTAAACTACCCCTTGATATTTGGCATGCTCATCAACAATCTCATCATCTTCCACATCCAATTCCCAATAACCTACTATTTTTTCTAGTACATTTATCGTGTAAACACATCATTTAAATTTGGTCATCAATCTATAATGAAATAGCGGTAATAATAATAATAATTTAGTCTAAGTAAATAATATGATTTCGTAGGCGATACAAATCATATAATAAAAAACGGTCATACAAAACCATATTTCAAACTAAAAAATGACAACCCATGGCCATTTAATATTGATTGTACACACTTCATTATCGGCTATAAATTGTCATTTTTTCCTTATCTAACTCAACCTCGTATTTCCGTTTAACAGTGGCAGCACACTTCATTAATTAGCTACAAAACACGGTGTTCATTTATCGATTCAAATTATGATTAATGTTGTTTTTCTACCAAACGAATACAATTTCCTGATCATTACTAGCACGTGAATATCGTCTCAATTATAGATTTCGAATATCCATATTCGACCAAGACTTTCATTTACTCATTTATTTTTAATTGGACCGTCCAATTCCAAAACGATAATATGTTTACTTACCTGATCCGATGCTTCTGACCACCCACACAACTTTCCTGTGCCACCATTACATTAGTTGTTTCCATTTTTTGCTTTATATCCAACATTAAATTGTACTCATTAATTAGGGTTTAGGTTTTTAAATTTACATAAAAGAGGACTATAGGGTTAATATTGGAATTTTTATTTATATGTTTAAGAGGAGACTAATTTATTTTGTCCCTCCATAACAATTGTACAATAAATAAAAATTGTAACAACCCTAAATTTTGGAATCAATTTAGATTTTTTATTTTGGTTATTTTAATGGATTTTAATATTTAAAATAATTTATTTTAAATAATAATGATTAAAAATTTATTTATATCGAAGCTAGAACGAATATATATATTTTAATTATAAAAGGAGCTAGAAATAGCGTGGTAGTTTGAAATTTTGATTTTGAACTTTGACTGAATGTATAGGACTCAAAATAAATTGGATTTCAGTGAAACCAAAAATATTTAAATCTGTTTAAAAATATCTTTCCAACGAATCTGAAAAATTGAAATTTCATAGCGGGAATCAAAAGTTATGGCCAGTTAAATATTCAGAATATTCGCTATGGAATTTAATATAATATATAGCCCGTATAAATAGCCATTTTGCAAATGACCTCCGTTTTCGACGAAACCACTTTGGTTGGATCCGGAACATCAAATAATTGCAAGATTCCAATTTTCATAATTTTTGGAATTAATATGTGAGCGCAGTAAATATAAATGTGTTTTGTTAATTTCAGTCAATTTGGATCGACTAGAAAATGGCCATTTTTCAAATGGCCTCCAAATTCGACGAATTCAATTTTGTTAGGACCGTATCACCAAAACATAATTAGAAATTATTTTTTTGGAATTTTTGGAGTCAGTATGTGGCCGCGGTAAATTAAAACTTACGATGAAATTAAATAATTAAATGTTTTATGTTTTAATTTAAGGAAAAACATATCGTAACACCCAAATTGGGTTACAAAACCTAGTCCATTGTGTCCGGAATGGGGATATTTTTCTTGGGGCGACAGTCGTTGAGTTAGATTTGGAGCAAGTGGCATTAAACAAGGATTATCGGAATTAAAAGAAAATTAAATAAATAAATATACTAGTATATATACGCCCTCCCCCCCCCCCCAAATACGTAACCCTAATACGTGTCTTTCAGCGTCGCCGCTCCCTTTGAATCATTGGCCAACACACACGCTTCTTCTCCCTCCAATATCGCAACATCCACACCATTATTTCACGAATTTCCAAAACGAATATCTTCCTCTCGAAAAGAACTTGAATATGAATGGTTAAGATTGGGTTTAGTGTTGTGGTTCGTGAGGAAGTACAGCTCGAAGTTGCCATGTTTGGAGGCGGTTTCTGATCAATACGGACGCGCGAGTTCAACGACGAGCAAGGAGGAGGTGGAGTCGAGGGCGGCGTATCGTATGGTGGTGTCTGATCAATGCCTTGAGCTGTCATAGGTTGGCGCGTCGTTCAAATCCGGTGGGAGCTTTTGAGCGTGAATCGTCTTGAAGACGATGAAGAGATTAAAAGGTAGTTAAGGGCATTTTTAATTAAATTAATTATTTAATAATGCCATTAACATTCAGATTATCATAACTCGTCCAAATAAAAACAGAATCAGACGAAACGAAGTCCATTGAAACCGTGATGACGATATCTTCGCAATGGAGCAAGTTCGGACTGAATTGGGGCTATTTGCAATTTAAGGAGAAGTAAAATCAATGTGAGAAATTCTATTTTTTTAATTAGTATAATTAAAATTACTTAATCATGATTGTGATATTACCCCTATGTTATTAAATTCTATTTGTATGATACGTGATTTGATCTAGAACTGTTGTTATGTAGATCCATTGTTTTGATGGTGTTTGTGTTGAATGAAATTATCAGAAACAAAATACCAATTTTTGTTGAAAAAGAAAACGAGTTGGATTAAAATTGTCATTGTGACAAATTAGAATTATTAGATTTCGTTTATCAATTTTGTCAATTCAGAATTGTTGAAAAGAAATTGTCATTTTTGACACAACATATGGTTAAACAAAAGTTAACATTTTTGTTAATTAGATTATGGTTAAACAAAAATTAACATTTTTGTTAATTAGATTATGATTAAACAAAAATTAGCATTTTCGTTAATTAATATTATGGTTAAGTATTAAGTAAAAATTAACAATTTCGTTAATTAGATATGGTTAAACAAAAATTAACATTTTCGTTAGTTAGATTATGGTTAAACAAAAATTAACATTTTCGTTATTAGAATATGGTTAAACAAAAATTAACATTTTCTTTAATTAGATTGTGGTTAAACAAATGTTAACATTTTTATTAATTAGATTACGGTTAAACAAAAATTAACATTTTTGTTAATTAGATACATTTTCATTAATTAGATTATAGTTAAACAAAAATTAACATTTTCGTTAATTAGATTATGGTTAAATAAAAATTAACATTTTCGTTAATTAGATTATGGTTAATCAAAAATTAACATTTTCGTTAACTAGATTACGGTTAAACAAAAATTAACATTTTTGTTAATTAGATTATGGTTAAACAAAAATTAACATTTTTGTTAATTAGATTATGGTTAAACAAAAAAAATAACATTTTTGTTAATTAGAGTTAAGTTAAACAAAAATATTCATTTTTGTCAAAACATGTTAGTTGAAACAAAATATTCATTTTTGTCAAAACTTGTTATTTGAAACAAAATATTCATTTTTGTCTGAACATGTTAGTTGAAACAAAATACTCATTTTTGTCAAAACATGTTAGTTGAAACAAACTATCCATTTTTGTCAGAACATGTTAGTGGAAACAAAATATTCATTTATGTCAAAACATGGTTAAAGAGATTCAAAAATATTAATTTTGTCAAATTAAAATTATCAACAAAAATGCAACCATCTTTTACATTCATTTTGTCAAACTAGATTTGTTAACAAAATGAAATTATCACTTTTTATTATTTTTTTGAAACTATAATTGTCAACAAAATGAATGTAACACTTTTTAGGCATTTTGTTGAAATAGGATTTGTCTACAACATATGAATCATTTTTATTGTCAATGCATACACTAGAATTGTATGCAAATTTAAAATAAACATTTTATATGTTACGTTATACATTGAAATTATATATATACAAATAAAATATTTTTTTCTATTTGTTAAAGTCAAAAATAGAAATTACATACACATAATGAAAATAAAAATTATCTTTTATTTTTCATTAGCAAAAAAGTCATGTAAATAAATTACATATTTATTTGACATACATATTTATTTGACATTATGGACATGTAGATATGATATGCCAATAAAACATTCTTTTATTTGGCGTGTTAAATACGTTAATGGAATCGTCGAATGGTTTATATTTATAAATAATTTTAAATATAAATATAAATATAAATTAAACGAATCACGCGCGGTAGTTCCCATTTCGGAATCGTAACTTTAAACGATTATACCAATAGATCCGACCGTCGGATTTTCCCAAAACTAGAACCGTAGGTCCGCTTTGGGAGGATCTTTCCAACGATATTAAATTCGTTAAAATCCAACGGTTAGATTTCGAGAAATGTGTAAATCAAATTTGGGTAAAAACAACGCCAGGATCACATAGTGACCTGAAGCGTCGTTAAATTAAATTGGACTGCTTTTATATAAATAAAAATAGCGATATATCGCTATAAAATATTATTAACGATATGAAATGTAAATAAACCATTTTCCCTTGGTTTATTAAGTAATTAATAGTTTGTTAAAAATACGAATTTTAACATATGTCTGCAACATATAAAATTGACATGTTATGGCTGATTGATTGAATGGATTGTGCTCGATCAGTTTATGAGCAAAATATGTTTTTACATTTAGCACTGGGTGCATAGAAATATATGTATGCTAACATCTTGTGAAACACTTCATGATTTGACTATAAGGTGGTTAGCGATGTTGTTTATTTCAAAATTTAATAAATGATTTTGATATGAGATTTCTTAAGTAAAAAGAAATGTTATTCCCGATTTTGGAAAGGGAATGTTTTATAAAAACGTTTTATAAAACAGAAAGGATTTCGAGGTCTACACCCGACGATTTCGAAATGATTTGTCAGTAGAAATCTATATAGATTTGATTATACTTGTAATTATGTTGTGAAATGATTTTCCCTACTTCGGGATATAAAATGATTTAGCAAGTATGTGGCTGAAGATGCTGGTGACCCGAAATTGACAAACAGTGTGAGGGCATGTATGTCTTCCCCAATTAGTGGGATGGTGCATTGTCAGTGTACCTGTTAGTGCATATATATATATATATATATATTGGTTCGGTTAGGGTGCATACTGCCCGGTCCTGAGGGAACATGACCGATATTTGGTTCGCATACTTGTTTTTTTTAATACATTGTTACGTTTTGGAATTCATATTTTCAAATGTTTTGTTTTCAAATCCCGAAGTGAAATCTACTTTGATATAAAAGCTAGATATGTATTTCAAATGATTTGAAATAAAAGAAATCGGGAAATTGTAATAACCCGGAAATCTGAGCCAATTTAAACTTTTTATTTGGCAATTTTGATGAATTTTGAATATTTAAAATGAACTATTTTAAATAATAATGAAAAAAAATTATTTTGAATAGAATAAGAACGTATATATTTATTTGAATAGACGTTAGAATATTAATATTTTATTTTAATTATAAAAGGAATTGAAAATGGCGCGGTAGTTCGATAATTCGATTTTAAAGTTCAAATGAATGTACCGGGTGCAAAATAAACCGGATTTTAGCGAAACCAAAAATATTAGAATCTAATTGAGAAGATCTTTCCAACGAATCCGAAAGATTGAAATTTCATAGCAGCAATCAAAAGATACGTCCAGTTGAAAATTCAGAATAGTCGCTATGGAATTCTGGCCCTTAAAAATGGAAATTTTGCAAACGACCTCGGTTTTCGACGAAACCACTTTTGTTGGATCCGTGATGTCAAGTTATTGCTAGATTCCCAAATTCATAATTTTTCTTTTCAATATGTGAGCGTGGCAAAGGAAAACGCTTTTGATCAGTTTTAGTTGATTTTAATCGACTGGAAAATGGTCATTTTTCAAACGGTCTCAGAATTCGACGAATTTAGTTTTTTTAAGACCGTATCGTCAATACGAAGCTAGAAATATTTCTTGGGAATTTTTAGGGTCCGTATGTGGCCCCGGTAAATTGAAATGCGCGTTCAAATTCAATATATAGAGTTATATTTTGATTTTGATGAGAACTGATCGAAACGATTAAACTAGCTTATGATACATATCTCATTGTGTTCAGAATGGGGGTAATTAGCTATGGACGACAGTCGGTGGGTTCGATTTCGAGGTCGAAAATAAAAGTTGCTTTTTAGAATTAATTTAATAATAAAATATATATATTTATATAAAGGCCCCCTCAATCCTTTCTCTCCCTCCTCCTTTTCGTTCAGAAGAATAAAAAAACAAAGGGGGAAATCGCTTCGCCCCCCCCCCCCCCCCATACCGCCGCCGCCGATCATGTCGCGCCCCCTAGCGGTGGCAGCGCCACCTCCACCTTCTTCTTCACCCCTTCCTCTCCCTCTCCAATCGACGCCCCCCCTCTGCTTCCCTCCTCCGACAGCCACATCGCGCCGCCCCCTTCTCCTCCTCCCCCCTCGCCAATGCCTCCACCTACCGTGACACCTCCGGCTTCCCTTCAGGCGATCGAACCTCCCCCCAATCCCTAAAACCACGGCGCCCAGAAACCCCAGGAAAACCCACGCTCCGGCCAATTGTCCCTCCGCCTGCTCCCACTCCGGCGCCGATCATCGCAGAAATCCACACCCCTCCTTCTCCGATTTGATGTATAAGCAATAGTGCGTTTTTTCCTCTCCTTTCTTTTTTATTTTCTTTAAGTTATAGTTTCTTTTATTCATATAAAGTTTTAGTTTTTATTTATAAAAATATTATATTTTTAAATAATGTAAAAAATATGATTTTTGTTATAGAGAGATTATATTTTTAAAATAGTAAAGATTTTATTTTTATAATAGGAAGATTATATTTCTAAAATAAAAAGATAAGAATTTCAAAATAGTAAAGATGAGATTTTTATTCTCATGAAAGCAATATAAAGATTTGACTTTTATATGGGATGCACGTGAAGAAGAATTGGATATTTTTACATCTATGTTTAGCGAATAAAAATATGATTTTTATATTATTGAAGTATTAAAATTCGATCTTTATTATGTAGAAGGAGCAAAGATTTGATTTTTATATGAGTGGCGATATAAAAATATAATCTTTATTATATGAACACCGTTGTAAAAATAGAATTTTTATCTATATAGTAGCAGTGCAAAAAAATAGAATTTTTATCTATATAGTAGCGGTATAAAAAAAATAGAATTTTTATCTATATAGTAGCGGTGTAAAAAATAGAACTTTTATCCATATAATAGCGGTGTAAAAAATAGAATTTTTATCTATATAGTAGTGGTGTAAAAAAAATAGAATTTTTATCTATATTGTAGCGGTGTAAAAAATAAAATTTTTATCTATATAGTAGCAGTGTAAAAAAATTAGAATTTTTATCTATATAGTAGCGGTGTAAAAATAGAATTTTTATCTATATAGTAGCGGTGTAAAAATAGAATTTTTATCTATATAGTAGCGATGTAAAAAAATAGAATTTTTATCTATATAGTAGCGGTGTAAAAATAGAATTTTTATCTATATAGTAGCGGTGTAAAAATAGAATTTTTATCTACATAGTAGCGGTGTAAAAAAAGAATTTATATATATATAGTAACAAAATAAAAATGTGATTTTTATATATGTAGTGGCTACGGATGATGAAATTGACAAAGGGGCGAGCACGACGAAGATTTCTACATAAGAAGAGTCGTGGCGTTTGGTTTAGCTAGTCGGTGAGAACTTCTCACATTAAATCTTGTTTTCTAGTTAAAATATATACTAGGATGCAAACGGTGCTTAGCAGCACCCAACACCCGTCGTCCACAGACCATGGACGACTTGTATGCTTGCTTGATGTGTTGTGAAGTTTGTTTGTGATGTTGATGTGAAATGGGTAATAAAACATTCATGTGTTGAAATAAATATTTATCATTAAAAATATAATTATTAACGTGAATGTGAATAAATAAATATTCATTTACAAACCGGACGGTTTGTTTATGTACACCTATTTGAGGATATTGATTGGGACGATAAATTTTACACGTCGCCCAACTGCACAAATAATATTTGGTGTTTGTGGATTGAAACCCCACACGGGTGTTGGGATGATATTTGGCGTACACTAATCCCAATTATTTAGTTATATGTCGATCGATTGGTCGACATACTATGTAAGCGTTAATTATCTATATTTAATGCTTATGCAGTTGTGTGGTGCACTTTGGATGATGGTTGATTATTTATCGTTGCTATTATATACATGTGTTGTATGGAATTCATATAATTAACATTATATGGTAATTGATTGGGCCTCATTCCAATTGGGAAAATAAAGAATATTATAAAATAAAGATTCATGTGTTGGATAGGATAAATAGTCATGTGTTAACGATGCTCATGTGTTGAGAATATTCATGTGTTGAAACTTGTCATGTGTTGAGTAAAATATTTTAAACAATAAAATTTACATCTTTATCACAATTTTATAAAATATATTAAATAATAAAAATAGTCACGTGTTGACGATGCTCATGTGTTGAGAATATTCATGTGTTGAAAGAAATATAGATTCATGTGTTGAATAGAATAAATATTCATTTGTTGAATAAAATAACGAAGTTATTGAAATATATAAAGCCGTGTTGATTAGAGATGTGCCATTTTGATGCGAACGATATTTATATTGATTATATTCGTTTTTATAATCAATATAGAAAAAGAAGTGATTTCAAAATATAACGTTTTGAAAATATTATCATTTACATAGTAATGATATGAAATATTCAATTTTGATTTGAAATTGAATAGGATGATGAAATTGTTTTGAAAACAAATTCAAAACGATTTATAAAATACGTTTTGAATTGAAATCGACGAAATATATATAATATATATATATATATATATATATATATATTATGTAATGGCCTGAATAGAACGCGTCGCGCTGCGGTAGTTCGTGAATTTCGACCATTGACTTCGAATTGACGTTGCGGGAGATCCGACCATCGGATTCTCCTGAAACCAGAACCGTTGGGTTCGTATCGAAAAGAGCTTTCAAATGAATATTAGAAATTTGAAATCTAGCGGTTGGATTTGGAATTATGTCCAAATCAAATTTGGAAAAGGTCGCTGTAAGTGCAGTTCGATGGCCGTTGATGGAAATCGACTGTACGGGCCTTGATAAAATTATCAAAAATATTAATAATTTATGTAAAATCATAATATATGAATTGGAAAGAGCTGGGATGAAAAATTCCACATTTGTAAAGATAAAAATAGTTTTTATCAAAATGAACTAGTTTTGAACTAGAATTATAATCCATTATTTTCGAATAAATTGGATTTGAAGTGGTTTTAAAAATAATCAGAAATTCCAATATGTGAATTAGAGTGGATTTGAATCGAAATTATCTTTGGAATATTTCGATATTGAATTTCGTGATTATACAGAGATGGTTGTGGAAATTTGAAAGATATATTTATATCGTTATTTCCAATACGATATTTGTTGGTTTCAGAATTTGATATTGAATATAAGCCGGTTTATTTCCTATTCAGAGCCTTGTATTTAATATCAAATGGGATTTCGGGTTCGTCATGAATGGTGTCTTAAATAACATTGTTCTTGAACCCAGTTTAGAAAAGAATAAATCTTTCAATTAAGATTTAGTGAAATTGCCCAGTTAATTAATATTTAATTTGAATTGGTTTTTGGGGTTTATCGTGAGCGGGTGTTTGAATAACACCTGTTTTTTAACCCGATTAACAATAGAAAGTGATTTTGGGTTTATCGTGAATCGTGTTTTTGGTGACATTGGTTCTTTAACCCAGTTAAAGGCAGGATATTGATTGCTGAGAAGATTAAAACTAAGTGGAGTTTTAATGAATCTATAATTAGATTGAAATGTGAATTGATAATTTAAATTATCAAATTTGGAAAGTGATTGAAAATGGGATATCACCAGTTTTGCTCCAAAGCGATAGTTAAATCTTTAATTAGATTTGGTCGTGAAATGGTAATTAATATTTACCGATAACACAGTGGTGTTAGATATGGAGTATTACCAGTTTTGCTCCATGGGATGAATAGGTTGGGATTGGGAAATAAAATAAATAATTACTTTGGTGTGGTTCGCTAATCCCGACTAGTTTGGAAAACCTTAACATGGTTTGAAATGGTATCCAAAGGAAGATTAAAGAATAAATTTAGAAGAATTTATCTTTGATAAAATTAATGGGAACCTTTCCCTACGAATGTGAATGTCTGAATAAATGAATATTCTAAATTGGAATGAGGCGTATGTTGGGTTTGTGTAACATTTGTTTATTATATACGCGGGTTATTCGGAAAGGCCGGGTTTATACCCATTCTGGATAACCGATTCGACGATAAATCGAAGATGAAGACAGTGGTTGAAGACTGGAAGTCTTCACATCGTTTGGGTGATTACTGATGATCTTGATTGGGCTGTACACCCAAGAGGAGGGAAACAGTTGGTGATCGTCCAGACATACTTGGAGATCGATGGATATGCGAGGAAAGTGCCTTCGGTTTCGTTCAGACCCAGAACGAACTTGTAAATGGACTGTGTCTGACATTGGATTTTATTCTGTGTTGATTGATCTCTATTAAATATACATCTGTTTGGCTACAGAGAATTTATTCTCTTGCTTAACGCCCTTCTCTGAGACGTACGAGCTCAGAGGTTGTATATCGATGGACATCAGTCGCATAGAGTGAATTGCTTATGTGGCACGCCTAAGTGGCAAATGATCAAGACTTCTGTTGAAAAGCAAAGTTGGTTGATGATCATAGCACGGCCTGTGTGGTATAACTTTGTGTATAACGTGAATTCGCGAGCCTCACACCCCGGTAGGAGTCAAAAACGAGATACGGACCGTTGGGAGAACACGACATTTCTTTCTAGCTATGGGTGATGTCAATGACCTACTAGCCCTTACATTTATATACTTTTTACCTGTGTGGTTGTTGGAATGTGAGGCGCCTCGAATATATATGGTCGATAACTAGCACTATGCGAGCCGACGTACAGACCATTATTATATATGTCCTATAGGACCGGGAAACGTGTGTTCAGGAATAACTAATCCTCCAAAGTTAGGTGAGGACCGGCTCAACCGATTCCAAGGATCGCTGTGTGTGGTCCTGAGACATTTGCTAGAGTGTCTCGAACGGAGAGGAGCTTGCCCCTTGCCTCGACTCATGATGGAATCCAATTTCCAATACGTGATATTTCGGTTTTATTTGTAGAGCCTAGTACGACGACATAGTGGTATGGGTCACTTATGCCGTCTATGATTTATACATTATGATTGAAGTTGTTTTCTTCACTTATAGTAATAATAAAATATGAAATTTCACGTACCAAGCATTTTTGGCTATTATAAGTTAAAAACCCTATCCTCCGGCTTGCGTTGCATTGTGTGATGGGACCTGGGTCTTATAATAGTTTCATTCTTCTTTATTTAGCATTGCGCTGTTGTTTTGTGCACTGGTATTCTTGGGGTAAAAACCCGTTCCGTGTTATACGGCGTGGTCCCTCGATGTACCTAACTTTAAAAATAAAGATTAATAACTGTTTTAGTTCTCACACCAGTCACATGACTGACCTGGAGTTTATTGTTTTAACCTAAACTCTGGGTGCCCTTATTTTCCACACGGGCAGCAAGTAGTTTTGGTTTTGCAGATTTATATTCACAGGATCCTGGTTTACAGTTGGAAAGATACTCGTAAAGCTCTGTATCCGTGTATTACTTCTAGTTGTGTTTTGTATTATTTTTCGCTATAATGTATTTGAATGTAATTTAAATCTCTGATATTTTCTGTGTAATAGTTATTTATACCCTATATATTCTTGTACTCTGATGGAATTGTTGTAATATACAATGAAATGTTCTTATGTTTGCGTTCCGATGTGTGTTGTCCTCAAAGCAATCTGGGCTTTCCTTCATGGGGAAGTTCGGGTCGCTACAGAAATAAAGTCCAAAGAAATAATTTCTGTAAAGTTAGTTGGGTTTTGAAATCTAAGTTTAGGGAGTAATCATAATTGGTAGATTAAGGAATTGCATGTTGATTGATGCATTGTAGATCCATATGTTTTTTTATGATTGATGTTTATGCACTGGCAATCCAATGGAGTAAACCCATTCCGCGTTAGCGGCGTGGTCCTGTGACTGACCTTATTATTAAATAGGTTAAGTAAGATTTCTCATACCAGTCCCATGACTGACCTGTAAATTGTTTCACTTGCAAACTCAGGTTCCCATATTTTCCACACGGGCAATCGAGTAGCTTATTTTGCAGATATATGGAGCAGGATTATGGATCGAAGCTTAAAACTGTGTCCAGAGCATTGATAGCCTTCCGCTGTGTTAATTATTTGTGGCCGCTACATTGTATTAAAATTATTGTAAATTAATCTTCCGCTATATTATTTTTCGATGTACTCCGACATTCTGTACTCTGATGTAACATTATTATAATGTTTTTAAAAGTCTTCTGTTATTTCTTCTGGTCTGTTGTATGATCAAAGTTAGTGTATCCGGCGATTTCCCGCGAGGGGGATTTTTGGGACATTACAGTTGGTACAAGAGCTTTGGTTAACTCAAATCTTTAGGGTACATGTGACGATCCCAAAATCCGAGGGGCGGTATTAAGGATAATCATTGGAATATAACACATTAATCATCATAGCAGAGTACAGATAATAGCAAAAACAATAAATAGAATAATTTTTACATGGATATGACAGCGGAATCACAACATGTAACAACATCTGAATAGCACAGCGTAGGATATAACTTAGTAAATAAAAAGGGAAGTGATCAGTCATCATCGCCAGAGGCGGAATACATACATGCAGTGAGACATAATAAGGGTATCAGTCTACATCGCCAAAGGCGGTACATATACATACAGTAAGAGGTACTGAAAGTAAAGCAGTCTGCATCGCCAGTGGCGGAATCATAATATAAGTACAATAATGGCGGAAAATGTCAAAGTCGTCTCTGTGAAGTCAGCCTCGCCATGAGCCAAAATGCACTCTATGCAACAGTGCAGAGCCAAAAACAACCTGTCACCTGTGAACTAGGCTGCCCGTGTGAAAATAAGGGCACCCGCGTCTGCAAAGTGAAACAAACAACGAGTCAGTCATGGGGACTGGTATGAGGAATCTATTTAACAGTTAAACAACAGTAATAAGCAAATCATAGGACCACGCCACTTTCGCGGAACGGGTTTACTCCAGTGATTGCTAGTGCATTTAAAACAAAGTAAATTCTTTTAAAACAACGCAATGCTTTTAAAAAGAATGAAGCCATTATAAGACTCAGGTCCCATCATACAATGCAACGCAAACCGGAGGATAGAGTTTTACCTTATAATGGCCAAATATGCTTGATACGTGTAAAGCAAAATCATTTGATATTATTACTAGTGCATATATGTTTCAAAAATGAATAGCATCATAAATATCAATCATAGACGGCATAGCTACCATATACTATGTCGCCATACTAGTTCTACAATCGAGTCCGTTATTTCGTATTGGAAATTGGATTTCCGTCATGAGTCGAGGCAAGGGGCAAGCTCCTCTCCGCTTCGAGACATTCTAGCAAATGCCTCAGGACTACACACTCTGGGTAACCCCTGGATCTTCAGGGCCAGTCCTCTCTTACGTTTGAGGATTATTTATTCCTGAACACACGTTTCCCGGTCCTTACAGACCTATAATCGAGGCGCCTCGCATTCCAACAACCACACAGGTGAAAAATAGATATATATGTCAGGGCTGGTAAGTCACTGACACCACCATAGCTAGAAAGAAACGGCGTGCTCTCCCTGCAGTCTGTATCCCGTTTTTAACTCATACCGAGGTGTGAGGCCCGTGAATCCACGCTATACACAAAGCCAGGCCACGTAGACCGTGCTTTGATCATCATCCACAAGACTTTGCTTTGCAACAGAAGCCTTTATCACAGCATCTTGGCATGCCACATAGGCAGTCCACTCCATACGATTGATTTCCATCGATATATAACCTCTGAGCTCGTATGTCTCAGAGAAGGGCGTTAAGCAAAAGAATAAATTCTCCGCCGCCAAACAGATATATATTTAACAGAGATCAATCAGTATAGAACAAAATCCAATGTCAGACACACAGTCCATTTACAAGTCCGTTCTGGGTCTGAACAAAACCGGAGGCGTCAAATTCCTCGCATATCCGTACAATCAACACATACGTTCAGACGGCTACTACTTCCGTTCCTTCACGGTAGCTACTCCGGTCAGGAACTTCAGTAGCGCCCATCCAACCGATACGAAGATCGTCGGTCTTGAATCGTCTTTGCATTTTCCAATTCGAACCGCTCGATAAATTATTTGAAATGAGGGTTAGCTCGGCCTTTTCAAATAATTCACGTAATTAGAATTTAAATCGATTCTTTCCATGGTTATATTATTCGACATCCATCTTTCAGTTCTTTAGTGTTATTTTCGTGTCAAGCACATACAACCATCAAATATCAAACAATTCAAGCCCAATTGGTCTATTTGCAATCTATGATGCTTATAATATTTTATAACGATTTTTCGCCATTTTTATTTATTTAAAAATGGCCATATTTAATTAAACGACGTTTCAGGTCGTGCCGTGGCACTGGCGCTGTTTTTCCCCTAATTTGTTTTACACATATCGGAAAATCTAACCGTTGGATTTCTACAAAGTCTATATCAGTGGGAAGATATTCCCAAAGTGAACCCAACGGTTCCAGTTTCGTGAAAATCCGACGGTCGGATATTCGACACTAGTCGTTTGAAGTTACGGTTTCAAAATTCGAACTGCAGCGTCGTTATTCGATTTAATTTAATTATATTTATATTTATATATAAATATAAACGATTCTGGCGCTGTTTTTCTTTAGATTTGAATTAAACATTCCGGACAATCCAACCATTGGATTTTTACAAGGTTGGTGCCGTTGGGAAGATACTTCCAAGGCAAACCCAGCGGTTGCGGTTTCGGGAAAATCCGATGGTTGGATTTCTCGTACTAATCGTTTCAAATTACGATTCCGAAACACGAACTGCACGGCTTCGATTCCTTTTAATTATATTTATACATATATATATATAGTTCATTCTATAATTCCCACTATAGTTCATTCTATATTTTCAACTTCGTTTTCACTTCAAATATTTCACTAACGCCTTAATATTTCGAAAAATTTCGCCATAACCTCCTTTGTACGGGGAGGGGTTTGGAAATTTATTGGGCCGTGTTAGGTACCCAATAAATCCTAAAAAGCATCCACATATTTATAGTGATATATTTTGGTGTTTACGGGGGAGCATGTATAGATAATCGCTCCAGAGAATAAATTCTCGTCACCCCGTTTCCGTGTGGAAATAAATAGTCCATGTGTTGTATCTAATAACTAGAGAGACGTGATTATTGTCAACTCCAGACCCGTGCGGGGTTTTTATTAATCTGGTAGTTTATCGTTATATTTTATATAGTCCATATCAGTCATCAGTTCAACCTGTAGTATAAAATCATCGCCATACAAGCCTCTTGCTCGTATGGTAAATCTTCCACCTCGTCACACAAGTTCCAATTGCTTATGTGGAATATGATGAAGTATGCCTATCGTCAAGAAGTATGCCATGTAGTGTAGTTCAAAATTAATTGTTACTATCCTATGGCGATGTTTATTATTTCACACAGAATAACCAGCACTCCGCATCCAATGGCATTCACAGGAGTTGATATAAAAATAAAATTGCGCAGCCAACTCATCAAGTTTTACCTATTTGTCGGGCACGCAAATAATTTCTTTACTCTACAGCTAATCCATTTTTTTCCTGTTCAACACATGTATATATATGCAGAACAAAGCTAATAATAATATTTCTAACAAACTATTATTTATTTCAACACGTGTGTATTTTTTTATCAAAGCGTATACATGATAAAAGAAATATTTTTATCATCAAAAATATTTATTCAGCACGTGAATCTTTTTAACACTTCATATTCACAATAAAAATGTAGTTTTTATTGTCGATTCATTTTATTTTAAAATACGATAACATTCAACACATTAATTTCAACTCGACGAACGAATTTCAATTCAACACATGAATATTCTATATAGTTTGTATATATATGAAAATGTGATTTTTTCGCTAAAGCTATTTGTTTAAATTCAAATAATATTCAACACATGAATTTCAACTCAACGAATGAATTGCAACTCAACACATGAATATTCGCTATAGTTTGTATATATATAAAAATGTGATTTTTATCGCTAAAGCTATTTGTTTAAATTCAAATAATATTCAACACATGAATTTCGATTCAACGAATGAATTTCAACTCAACACATGAATATTCGCTATAGTTTGTATATATATAAAAATGTGATTTTTATCGCTAAAGCTATTTGTTTAAATTCAAATAATATTCAACACATGAATTTCAACTCAACGAATGAATTGCAACTCAACACATGAATATTCGCTATAGTTTGTATATATATAAAAATGTGATTTTTTCGCTAAAGCTATTTGTTTAAATTCCAATAATATTCAACACATGAATTTCAACTCAACGAATGAATTGCAACTCAACACATGAATATTCGCTATAGTTTGTATATATATAAAAATGTGATTTTTATCGCTAAAGCTATTTGTTTAAATTCCAATAATATTCAACACATGAATTTCAACTCAACGAATGAATTGCAACTCAACACATGAATATTCGCTATAGTTTGTATATATATAAAAATGTGATTTTTATCGCTAAAGCTATTTGTTTAAATTCAAATAATATTCAACACATGAATTTCAACTCAACGAATGAATTGCAACTCAACACATGAATATTCGCTTCAATATATGTAATTTATTTCAACGAATGAAAATTATTCTAACACATGTATATTTCAGAAAATTTCGGCAGCATAACGGCAGGGTAGTTAAAACCAGGACCGTCCCTAGTACGGCTCCTCGCTCTACCTTAAAACCTCGCGGTTTTTGACAATGGGGATCATGCATCTAGTTCGCACGCAGGCGGCATGTTTTATTTTCAATTCCACAATCCTATTCTAATTTGTTTCAACCACAAGAGGGTATTTTTCAACCACAAAGGTATTTTTCAACCACAATATCAACCACAAACAATTATTTCCAACCATTCGTCATACCATACAATATCACGTCAATCACAAGCAATAAATATCGTCCATGGTCTGTGGACGAGGGGAGTATATATATATATATATATATATTATAATTCACTTGCATTTCATCACAATTCAAAGCATATATGTTTCATTCAACGCTTGTATAATTTATACATCGCTAATATAACTTATACAACACATGTACATGAGGTATACAATGCGTATATAATTTACACTTCGCTTATATATAATTTATACAAGCGATTCCATTCACACAATTCAGTTTAGATTCCTCACATTGGTTTTTGCAGTGCTAAAAATCGTGGGAAGATCGAAAAAATCCGCGGCTTCTTCTAGAATGTAGAGAGCCTCCTTGCGGTCACGGTGTCTCCTGTTTCATCGAATTTCGTTAACGAACAAAAAAGGTATTATTTTTCAAAGTTTTGCAACGCTTTATAGTGTTATTTTCATTTCAGAATAATAAAGGTCGTACCTTTATTTTTGATTCAGAACTAGGGTTGAAAAATTCGTGAAATATGTCGATCGTTGCTTCGATCAGGTGGTGCCACGTGGAAGAGCTACGAACCAGCTCTCTATCGGTGGTGGTGTGGTCTCCTTCGGTGGTCAGAGGAAGGCGGTGCGGCGTCGGAAAGGCGGCGACTTCGTGGAGGTGGTTCAGGAGATACAGGCGATGGTGGTGGGTGAGGTTTGGTCGGATGTGGAGAGGGGAGGAAGGGCTGTCGAACGGTGGTGGTGGCGCGGCCTGTAGGTGGCGGCGGTGGTGGGAAAGTCGAGGGGAAGTTTTGAGCTTCCTGGATCGTCGATTTCGCCTGGGGCGGCTAGGGTTTCGTAGGTTTTTTTTAAAGAAAAAATCCTATTGGTCGAGACTTTATAGGAAATTTTAAATAGTGTTTTTGCAAATGAACTTGAAATCAAACCCAACGACTATCGCCTCTAGCTAAATACCCCCATTCCGGACACAATGGGATATGTTTCGTTGGCCAATTCGGCTGTTACAGTCAGTTTTTTTCAAATTAAAATATAAAACATTCAATATTTAATTTGAACGTACATTTCAATTTGCCAGGGCCACAAACTGAATCGAAAAATTCCAGAAAAATAAATCTAGCTTTGTTTTGACGATACGGTCTTAACAAAACCAGTTTCGTCGAATTATGAGCTCGTTTGAAAAACGACCATTTTTAGGTCGACCCATTTTAACAGAAATTGACCAATTGCATTTTCCTTTGCCCCGCTCACATACTAGCTTCAAAAATTATGAAATTTGAAACCTAGCAATAGTTTGACATCCCGGACCCAACAAAAGTGGTTTCGTCGAATTCCGAGGTCGTATGCAAAATATAAATTTTCAGGGGCTATATATGCTATATAGCGACCTTTTTGAAAATTCATTTGGCCATAACTTTTGATTCCCGCTATGAAACTTCGATTTTTCAGATTCGTTAGAAAGGTATTCATAAACAGATTTAAGTATTTTCAGTTTCGCTAAAATCCGTTATATTTTCCACCCGGTACAGTCAGACAAAGTTTGTATTCAAAATTTCAAACTGCAATACTATACCTAATTCTTTATTTTATTGAAATATGCTATTTCAATTATTCAAATTCTTTGGTAATAACCAATTTTAAAAAATTTAAATTGGTTCACATTTTCCGGGTTATTACAATCTCCCCCACTTAAAACTTTTCGTCCTCGAAAAGGAAATAACAGCAAAGTAGGAAACAGAATGTAAATGCAAAGTATTGTAAAGGTACCTTGCACTGGAGTTAGTCAGAGATGTCCACTCTGCATTTGGGGTAGGCTTGTTTAATGCTTTCCTCAGTCTCCCAAGTACAGTCTGTAGGATCACTACTCCACTGCACTTTGACTAAATGAATCTTTTTGCTCCTTAGCTCTCTAGTTTCTTTGCCAACTATCTTTAGTGGCTCTCTTCTGAGTGCTAATTCTGGAGTTACGTCTATATCCTGTTGCGCTGCTTCTTCCACAACAAGATCTGGATCATGAACATGTTTTCTGAGTTGAGACACGTGGAACACATCATGTACACCAGGCAACCAATCAGGTAATTGAACCCTATAAGCCAGAGTTCCAATCCGTTCAAGTATAGGAAAGGGACCAATAAATCTCGGTGCCAACTTCCCAGTCTTGCCAAATTTGATTACTCCCTGCATTGGAGAAACTCTTAAATAAACATAATCGCCAACGACAAATGATAAATCTCTTCTTCTCGCATCAGCATAACTTTTCTGTCGGCTCTGTGCGGTTTTCAATCGCTTCTTAATAAAGTTGACTTTATCTGATGCTTCTCGAATCATATCGGGCCCTAACACAAGTCTGTTGCCAGGTTCTACCCAACATGCGGGAGATCTGCACGGTCTACCGTATAATGCTTCAAATGGAGACATTCCCAAACTTGCTTGATAGCTATTGTTATAAGAGAATTCGGCTAAATGTAAGTGATCTTCCCATGAGCCTCCAAAATCGATAACGCAAGCCCGCAGTAAATCTTCTAGAATTCTATTCACCCGCTCAGTTTGGTCGTCTGTCTGAGGGTGATAAGCGGTGCTTAAATTCAATTTGGTTCCCAATTCTGTTTGGAATGCTTCCCAGAATTTGCTAGTAAATAGGGGGTCTCTATCACTGACCATATTGAGCGGCACTCCATGTAGTTTAACTATTTCTTTGAAGTAAATCTGTGCTAAACTTTGAGCCGTTCTGTTGGATCGGACAGGTATGAAATGGGCAGTCTTCGTGAAGCGATCTACGATTACCCATATACTGTCGTTTCCTTTCTTAGTTCGAGGCAAGCCATCAATGAAATCCATCGAAATTTGCTCCCACTTCCATCCTGGAATCTCTAATGGTTGTAATAGTCCAGCCAATTTCTGCTGATCGCTCTTAACTAGTTGACAAGTGGGGCATCTGCTAACATATAATGAAATATCTCTTTTCATTGACCTCCACCAGAATGTGCGTTTGATATCGTTATACATCTTGCTCACACCGGGATGGATATATACTTAGTTTGGACTTGTGGCACTCATCAAGTATTTCTCTTCTAAGCTCAGGAAGATTTAGGATGCAAATTCTGCCCTTTAATCTAAGAACTCCTTTGTCATCGAGTCCGAAACTTGTGGATTCACCTCCCTTGACTCTCTGACTCACTCTTTGAATAAATTCATCGTCTTTCTGAAGGGTCGAGATCCTGTCTATTAATGAAGACGTGATGACAAAACTAGCGATGATTTCATTTTTTCTGCTTAGCGCATCTACTACAACATTGGCTTTCCCTGGAGTGTATAGAATTTCAAAATCGTATGCTGCAAGGAATTCTAACAAACGCTGTTGTCTCAAGTTTAGATCTTTTTGAGTGAATAGATATTTCAAGGATTGATGATCGGTAAATAGTTCGAACTTCTCGCCCAATAAATAATGCCTCCAAATTCTCAAAGCAAACACGATAGCTAATAACTCAAGATCATGAGTTGCATAGTTTCTTTCATGCGGCTTCAGCTGACGGTTGGCATAAGCGATCACTTGGCCTTTTTGCATTAATACTGCGCCTAGCCCTCTAATGGAAGCGTCTGTCCATATAGTCAAGTCTTGGTTGCCTTCTATAATTGTCAATACTGGAGCAGTTGTCAACTTCTGTTTCAGCTCCTGGAAAGCTTCTTCACATTCGGGGGTCCATTTGAATTTCTCATGCTTCTTTGTAAGCTTTGTCAATACACCAGATATCTTTGAAAAATCCTGAACGAATTTTCGATAGTAACTGGCCAATCCAAGGAAACTTCGAACTTCTGTGGGGGTAGTAGGTTGTTTCCAGTTCTGAATCACTGTAATTTTGCTTGGATCTACAGCAATCCCTTCTTTTGATACGACATGGCCTAGGAACTTAACTTCATCCTCCCAGAAGACACACTTAGAAAATTTAGCTTTCAAGACATTTCTCCTCAGAATTTTCAACACTTGTTCTAAATGTTTTGCATATTCGTCTTCCGACTTGGAGTAGATTAAAATGTCATCGATGAAGACTAGAACAAATTTATTCAATACACCACGTAACACTCTGTTCATAAGATCGACGAAGTAGGCCGGAGCGTTACACAAGCCGAACGGCATTACTAACCATTCGTAGAATAAATCGGGAACCCTGAAGGCTGTCAAAGGAATATAGTCTTCAGCTATACGTAATTGGTGGAAACCTGTAGCTAGGTCCATTCTGGAGAATACTGTTGCTCCATTTAATTGATCTAACAGATCGTCTATTCGAGGCAAGGGATATTTGTTCTTCAGCGTCTGCTTATTGAGATCTCGGTAATCAACACATAGTCTTAGAGTACCGTCTGATTTCGGGACAAATACTACTACTGCTCCCCAAGCAGAAAAGCTCGGTCTGATCAGACCTTTCCAAAGCAATTCTCGGGTTTGACTACCTAACTCTTCTTTTTCTTTCGGGGCCATTCTCCTAATTGGATGTACTACTGGTCGGGCGTTAGGAATTAGATCTATTCTAAATTCAATCTCTCTTTGCGGCGGTAAGTTTTCTACTTCTTCAAACATATCCGCGTAGTTTCTAATGACCGGTATCTTTTCTAATGAAGGGGGAGTAACTTCTAAAGAAGACCAAAATTCTGTTCTATTAATTTCGGAGCCATGGCATGGTATAGTGATATGCCCAAATTTTGTTTTAACTTTCACGATTCTTTCGGCACATCTAACTTCGGCCTCATATTTTGTCAACCAGTCCAGCCCCAGTATAATATCAAATTCGGAAAGGTCCATGACAATCACTTTAAAAGAGAACTTGTAGCAAGAATAAGAGACAGGCACTCTACAGTATGAACTGAGACTAACAGAACCTCCTATCGGGTTTTGAACTTTAATTGGTTCTTTAAGTTTTCCTTTTTTCAATTTTAACTTGTGAACAATGTTACCAGAAATGAAGCTACGTGATGCACCAGTATCAAAAAGTACAGAAACAGGAATATTTTTAATGGTAAGGGTACCTCCCAAGACGTCGGGTTTACCTGATCCATCGGTGGTAGCTGGCGGGGTCTCCCCATCATACACATGAGCCACTTGTGCATTCTACTTCAGAGGACAGTTCCTGCTATAGTGCCCTTTCTTATGGCAGTTGTAGCATTCGGCGGAGTCTGGATTTGCCTTTGGCTTCCTCGGGGCTTTGCACGCATTAGAAAAATGTCCTGGCTTCCCGTAGTTGTAGCAATTTCCTTTCAGTATCTTTCCAGGTTTCTGAGTAGCGGCCGCTGTAATGCTAGACTCGGGCTGATCTGCTGAAGCCTTGCGCTTATTTCCAGCTTGGCTTTTGGCGCGGTCTTGGCTGGCGTGCCTTTCATCCATATCTTCATAATTGCAAGCCATTTCTACCAATTCTGAGAAGGAGAGTTTGATGTTACTCATGGCTCTGTCATGGTACTTGCGCTTTAGCCCAAATATAAATCTCTTGTTCTTTGCTTTGTTGGTCATAATAAGCTCTGGAGCATAGCGTGACAACTGGGTGAATTTATTGAGGTAATCCTGGATAGAGAGATCTCCTTGCTGGAGATTAGCAAACTGCTCTCGCATCCTCTCTAAAGCCTGTTCAGGTACAAACTTCTCATTGAACATGGTTTTGAATTGCTCCCACGTCCTCACAGTACCTGCTGCATCTTCTGAGGTGATGGCATCCCACCACAGCTCTGCTTCCTCCTGTAGGAGCCAAATACCTAGTCGTGCTTTGTTGTTGGTTCCCAAACCCATGCCTTCAAATATCTTCTCACAGGTCTTCAACCAAGCTATCGCCTCTGTCACTGTACCCGTGCCAGAAAAGGGTTTTCCCCCTAGGTTCCTATACCTCTTCGCTACTCTGTCTAGCTCGAAGTCCTCGGGTGCTGGTGGCTGAACAATAGGGCCTCCCTCAGCTACGGGGATATTCCCCCATCCTCCTGCTACTCATGCTCGGCCTCCACGGCCTCCTCTAGCTGTTGCTGCTCGTGTAGCCATCAGAGAGAGTACTGTATAAGCAAGAAAAGAGTCAAGCTCACAGATTTGATAATTTTGATATATGATAAAGCAGGGGAACATAAGGAAAGGTAATGATGTACTGATCAAATTGTTTTGCTAATCTGCTTAGCTCATTCTAGGACATTGCTAATCATATCTCTAATGAGCTACTCGCCTTAGAATACTACGGAATCTATTCTGACGAGGTGTTTAATGTGTTAGATCCCGGAACTAAGGTTAACCAAAGCTCTGATACCAACTGTGACGATCCCAAAATCCGAGGGGCGGTATTAAGGATAATCATTGGAATATAACACATTAATCATCATAGCAGAGTACAGATAATAACAAAAACAATAAATAGAATAATTTTTACGTGGATATGACAGCGGAATCACAACATGTAACAACATCTGAATAGCACAGCGTAGGATATAACTTAGTAAATAAAAAGGGAAGTGATCAGTCATCATCGCCAGAGGCGGAATACATACATGCAGTGAGACATAATAAGGGTATCAGTCTACATCGCCGAAGGCGGTACATATACATACAGTAAGAGGTATTGAAAGTAAAGCAGTCTGCATCGCCAGTGGCGGAATCATAATATAAGTACAATAATGGCGGAAAATGTCAAAGTCGTCTCTGTGAAGTCAGCCTCGTCATGAGCCAAAATGCACTCTATGCAACAGTGCAGAGCCAAAAACAACCTGTCACCTGTGAACTAGGCTGCCCGTGTGAAAATAAGGGCACCCGCGTTTGCAAAGTGAAACAAACAACGAGTCAGTCATGGGGACTGGTATGAGGAATCTATTTAACAGTTAAACAACAGTAATAAGCAAATCATAGGACCACGCCACTTTCGCGGAACGGGTTTACTCCAGTGATTGCTAGTGCATTTAAAACAAAGTAAATTCTTTTAAAACAACGCAATGCTTTTAAAACGAATGAAGCCATTATAAGACTCAGGTCCCATCATACAATGCAACGCAAGCCGGAGGATAGAGTTTTACCTTATAATGACCAAATATGCTTGATACGTGTAAAGCAAAATCATTTGATATTATTACTAGTGCATATATGTTTCAAAAACGAATAGCATCATAAATATCAATCATAGACGGCATAGCTACCATATACTATGTCGCCATACTAGTTCTACAATCGAGTCCGTTATTTCGTATTGGAAATTGGATTTACGTCATGAGTCGAGGCAAGGGGCAAGCTCCTCTCCGCTTCGAGACATTCTAGCAAATGCCTCAGGACTACACACTCTGGGTAACCCCAGGATCTTCAGGGTCGGTCCTCTCTTACGTTTGAGGATTATTTATTCCTGAACACACGTTTCCCGTTCCTTACAGACCTATAATCGAGGCGCCTCGCATTCCAACAACCACACAGGTGAAAAATAGATATATATGTCAGGGCTAGTAAGTCACTGACACCACCATAGCTAGAAAGAAACAACGTGCTCTCCCTGCAGTCTGTATCCCGTTTTTAACTCATACCGAGGTGTGAGGCTCGCGAATCCACGCTATTCACAAAGCCAGGCCACGTAGACCGTGCTTTGATCATCATCCACAAGACTTTGCTTTGCAACAGAAGCCTTTATCACAGCATCTTGGCATGCCACATAGGCAGTCCACTCCATACGATTGATTTCCATCGATGTATAACCTCTGAGCTCGTATATCTTAGAGAAAGGCGTTAAGCAAAAGAATAAATTCTCCGCCGCCAACAGATATATATTTAACAGAGATCAATAAGTATAGAACAAAATCCAATGTCAGACACACAGTCCATTTACAAGTCAGTTCTGGGTCTGAACGAAACCGGAGGCGTCAAATTCCTCGCATATCCGTACAATCAACACATATGTTCAGACGGCTGCTACTTCCGTTCCTTCACGGTAGCTACTCCGGTCAGGAACTTCAGCAGCGCCCATCCAACCGATACGAAGATCATCGGTCTTGAATCGTCTTTGCATTTTCCAATTCGAACCGCTCGATAAATTATTTGAAATGAGGGTTAGCTCGGCCTTTTCAAATAATTCACGTAATTAGAATTTAAATCGATTCTTTCCATAGTTATATTATTCGACATCCATCTTTCAGTTCTTTAGTGTTATTTTCGTGTCAAGCACATACAACCATCAAATATCAAACAATTCAAGCCCAATTGGTCTATTTGCAATCTATGTTGCTTATAATACTTTATAACGGTTTTTCGCCATTTTTATTTATTTAAAAATGGCCATATTGTATTACACGACGTTTCAGGTTGTGCCGTGGCACTGGCGCTGTTTTTCCCCTAATTTGTTTTACACATATCGGAAAATCTAACCGTTGGATTTCTACAAAGTCTATATCAGTGGGAAGATATTCCCAAAGCGAACCCAACGGTTCCAGTTTCGTGAAAATCCGACGGTCGGATCTTCCACACTAGTCGTTTGAAGTTACGGTTTAAAAATTCGAACTGCAGCGTCGTTATTCGATTTAATTTAATTATATTTATATTTATATAAAAATATAAACGATTCTGGCACTGTTTTTCTTCAGATTTGAATTAAACATTCCGGACAATCCAACCGTTGGATTTTTACAAGGTTGGTGCCGTTGGGAAGATATTTCCAAGGCGAACCCAGCGGTTGCGGTTTCGGGAAAATCCGATGGTCGAATTTCTCGTACTAATCGTTTCAAATTACGATTCCGAAACACGAACTGCACGGCTTCGATTCCTTTTAATTATATTTATATTTATATATATAAATATAGTTCATTCTATAATTCCCACTATAGTTCATTCTATATTTTCAACTTCGTTTTCACTCCAAATATTTCACTAACGCCTTAATATTTCGAAAAATTTCGCCATAACCTCCTTTGTACGGGGAGGGGTCTTGAAATTTATTGGGCCGTGTTAGGTACCCAATAAATCCTAAAAAGCATCCACATATTTATAGTGATATATTTTGGTGTTTACGGGGGAGCATGTATAGATAATCACTCCAGAGAATAAATTCTCGTCACCCCGGTTTCCATGTGGAAATAAATAGTCCATGTGCTGTATCTAATAACTAGAGAGACGTGATTATTGTCAACTCTAGACCCGTGTGGGGTTATTATTTATCTGGCAGTTTATCGTTATATTTTATATAGTCCATATCAGTCATCAGTTCGACCTGTAGTATAAAATCATCGCCATACAAGCCTCTCGCTCGTATGGTAAATCTTCCACCTCTTCACACAAGCTCCAATTGCTTATGTGGAATATGATGAAGTATGCATATCGTCAAGAAGTATGCCATGTAGTGTAGTTCAAAATTAATTGTTACTATCCTATGGCGATGTTTATTATTTCACACAGAATAACCAGCACTTCGCATCCAATGGCATTCACAGGAGTTGATATAAAAATAAAATTGCGCAGCCAACTCATCAAGGTTTACCTATTTGTCGGGCACGCAAATAAT
This sequence comes from Allium sativum, assembly GCA_030737875.1. Lineage (NCBI taxonomy): Eukaryota > Viridiplantae > Streptophyta > Magnoliopsida > Asparagales > Amaryllidaceae > Allium > Allium sativum. The sequence continues at coordinate 546,909,076 of CM060915.1, read as the reverse complement.
TTCTTTACTCTACAGCTAATCCATTTTTTTTCCTACTCAACACATGTATATATATGCAGAACAAAGCTAATAATAATATTTCTAACAAACTATTATTTATTTCAACACGTGTGTATTTTTTTATCAAAGCGTATACATGATAAAAGAAATATTTTTATCATCAAAAATATTTATTCAGCACGTGAATGTTTTTAACACTTCATATTCACAATAAAAATGTAGTTTTTATTGTCGATTCATTTTATTGTAGAATACGATAACATTCAACACATGAATTTCAACTCAACGAACGAATTTCAATTCAACACATGAATATTCTATATAGTTTGTATATATATGAAAATGTGATTTTTTCGCTAAAGCTATTTGTTTAAATTCAAATAATATTCAACACATGAATTTCAACTCAACGAATGAATTGCAACTCAACACATGAATATTCACTATAGTTTGTATATATATAAAAATGTGATTTTTATCGCTAAAGCTATTTGTTTAAATTCAAATAATATTCAACACATGAATTTCGATTCAACGAATGAATTTCAACTCAACACATGAATATTCGCTATAGTTTGTATATATATAAAAATGTGATTTTTATCGCTAAAGCTATTTGTTTAAATTCAAATAATATTTAACACATGAATTTCAACTCAACGAATGAATTGCAACTCAACACATGAATATTCGCTATAGTTTGTATATATATAAAAATGTGATTTTTTCGCTAAAGCTATTTGTTTAAATTCCAATAATATTCAACACATGAATTTCAACTCAACGAATGAATTGCAACTCAACACATGAATATTCGCTATAGTTTGTATATATATAAAAATGTGATTTTTATCGCTAAAGCTATTTGTTTAAATTCAAATAATATTCAACACATGAATTTCAACTCAACGAATGAATTGCAACTCAACACATGAATATTCGCTTCAATATATGTAATTTATTTCAACGAATGAAAATTATTCTAACACATGTATATTTCAGAAAATTTCGGCAGCATAACGGCAGAGTAGTTAAAACCGGGACCGTCCCTAGTACGGCTCCTCGCGGTTTTTGACAATGGGGATCATGCATCTAGTTCGCACGCAGGCGGCATGTTTTATTTTCAATTCCATAATCCTATTATAATTTGTTTCAACCACAAGAGGGTATTTTTCAACCACAAAGGTATTTTTCAACCACAATATCAACCACAAACAATTATTTCCAACCATTCGTCATACCATACAATATCACGTCAATCACGAGCAATAAATATCGTCCATGGTCTGTGGACGAGGGGAGTGTATATATATATATATTATAATTCACTTGCATTTCATCACAATTCAAAGCATATATGTTTCATTCAACACTTGTATAATTTATACATCGCTAATATAACTTATACAACACATGTACATGAGATATACAATGCGTATTTAATTTACACTTCGCTTATATATAATTTATACAAGCGATTCCATTCACACAATTCAGTTTAGATTCCTCACATTGGTTTTTGCAGTGCTAAAAATCGTGGGAAGATCAGAAAAATCCGCGGCTTCTTCTAGAATGTAGAGAGCCTCCTTGCGGTCACGGTGTCTCCTGTTTCATCGAATTTCGTTAACGAACGAAAAAGATATTATTTTTCAAACTTTTGCAACGCTTTATAGTATTATTTTCATTTCAGAATAATAAAGGTCGTACCTTTATTTTTGATTCAGAACTAGGATTGAAAAATTCGTGAAATCTGTCGATCGTTGCTTCGATCAGGTGGTGCCACGTGGAAGAGCTACGAACCAGCTCTCTATCGGTGGTGGTGCGGTCTCCTTCGGTGGTCGGAGGAAGGCGGCGACTTCGTGGAGGTTGTTCAGGTGATACAGGCGATGGTGGCGGGTGAGGTTTGGTCGGATGTGGAGAGGGGAGGAAGGGCTGTCGAACGGTGGTGGTGGCGCGGCCTGTTGGTGGCGGTGGCGGCGGGAAAGTCAAGGGGAAGTTTCGAGCTTCCTGGATCGTCGATTTCGCCTGGGGCGGCTAGGGTTTCGTAGGTTTTTTTTTAAAGAAAAAATCCTATTGGTCGAGACTTTATAGGAAATTTTAAATAGTGTTTTTGCAAACGAACTCGAAATCAAACCCAACGATTGTCGCCCCTAGCTAAATACCCCCATTCCGGACACAATGGGCTATGTTTCGTTGGCCAATTCAACTGTTACAGTCAGTTATTTTTCAAATTAAAATATAAAACATTCAATATTTAATTTGAACGTACATTTCAATTTGTCAGGGCCACAAACTGAATCGAAAAATTCCAGAAAAATAAATCTAGCTTTGTTTTGACGATACGGTCTTATCAAAACCAGTTTCGTCGAATTCTGAGCTCGTTTGAAAAAAGGCCATTTTTAGGTCGACCCATTTTAACAGAAATTGACCAATCGCATTTTCCTTTGCCCCGCTCACATACTAGCTTCAAAAATTATGAAATTTGAAACCTAGCAATAATTTGACATCCCGGACCCAACAAAAGTGGTTTCGTCGAATTCCGAGGTCGTATGCAAAATATAAATTTTCAGGGGCTATATGTGAAATACCCGTAACTTCCCCGGTGAGGAAAGCACGGATAGTTCGAGAACAAACCACAACAGAACGCAGACGAGAGAACATTTCATTGTATATTACAACAATGCATCAGATTACAAGAATATACAGAGTATAAATGAATAAATATTACATAGAAATATCAGAGATTTAAATTACATTTAAATACATCGCAGCGGAAAACAATACAATACACAACTAGAAGAGATATACGGATACAAAGCTTTCCGGATATCATTCCAGCTGTAAACCAGGATCCTGTGAATATAAATCTGCAAAACCAAAACTACTAGCTGCCTGTGTGGAAAATAGGGGCACCCAGAGTTTAGGTTAAAACAATAAACTCCAGGTCAGTCATGTGACTGGTGTGAGAACTAAAACAGTTATTAGTCTTTATTTTTAAAGTTAGGTAAATCAAGGGACCACGCCGTATAACACGGAACGGGTTTCCTCCCAAGAACACCAGTGCATAAAACAACAGCGCAATGCTAAATAAAGAAAAATGAAGCTATTATAAGACCCAGGTCCCATCACACAATGCAACGCAAGCCGGAGGATAGGGTTTTTACCTTATAATAGCCAAGAATGCTTGATACGTTTAGAACAAATCATTTGATACTTTTATAAGTGCATATTGTATAAAATATCTTCAAATCATAAGTATCAATCATAGACGGCATAAGTGCCCCATCCCACTATGTCGCCATTCTAGGCTCTACAAATAAAACCGAAATACACGTATTGGAAATTGGATTTCCATCATGGTGGCTCCTGATTCGAAAGATCGATCGCGTAATGTAATTCACCACGGCTTACGTCCCAACAAGAGAAAACACCGTCTGCACATCCGCACATTTGGGACCAGAGTACCACCGCGGCTTACGTCCCAGCGAGAGAAAACACCGCCTACTCTATATATCCCTGAGCACTAAGCTCATCTCGGTCGACCGAATCCACGACACCACTAAGGTGCCCATCCACGAAAAAGCATACTGATCAAACCATCAGTTTACCACCATACCGGGGTGTGAGGCTCGCGGATCAACGCTATACACAAAGCCATGCTATATCAGCTGCGCTTTGATCATCAACCACCAAACTTTGTTTTTCAACAAAAGTCTGGATCACTGCATCTCAGCATGCCACACTATCAATCCATATCGTACCACTGATTTCTGCCAATATATAACCTCTGAGCTCATATGTCTCAGAGAAGGGCGTTAAGCAAGAGAATAAATTCTCCGTCGCCAAACAGATATATATTTAGCAGAGATCAACAAATACAATATAAAGGAATACAATGTCAGACACACCATCCATTTACAAGTTCGTTCTGGGTCTGAACGAAACCGGAGGCACTTTCCTCGCATATCCATCCATCTCCAAGTTCGTATGGACGACCACCAACTATTCCCATCCTCTTGGGTGTACAGCCCAATCAGGATCGTCAGTAATTATCCCAACGATGTGAAGACTTCCGGTCTTCAACCACCGTCTTCATCTTCGACATATCGTCGAATCGGTTATTCAGAATGGGTATAAACCCGGGCTTTCCGAACAATCCGCCTATATTAAAAACAGTGCTAGAAAACACAATATACGCCTCATTCCAATTCTGAATATTCTGTTATTTAAATATTCACATCTTTTGGGAAAGGTTCCCATTAATTTTATCCAAGATAAATTCTTTAAAATCTATCCTTTAATCTTCCTTTAGATGTCGTTTCAAACCAAATTATGGTTTTCCAAACTAGTCGAGATTAGCGAACCACACCGAAGTAATTATTTATTTTATTTCCCAATCCCAACCTATTCATCCCCTGAAGCAAACTGGTAATACTCCATATCTAACACCATGGTGTTATCGGTAAAATTAATTACCATTTCACGTTCAAATCTAATTAAAGATTTAACTATCGCTTTGGAGCAAAACTGGTAATACACCATTCTCGCTCATTTCTAAATTTGAAAATTTAAATTATCAATTCACATTTCCATCTAATTGAAGATTCATTAAAACTCCTTTTACTGGGTTAAAGAACTAATGTCTTTTAAAACACAGTTCACGACAAACCCAAATCACATTCTATTTATTATCGGGTTAAAGAACAAGTGTTATTTAAAACACTATTCACGGTAAACCCATGAATCAATTCTATTTAACCCCATTTCAAATCCAATTTATTTATTTATTTAAAAATAAATGGGTTTTAATTTTATATCAAAACTAGTTCATTTCGATAAAAATCTATTTTTATCTTTTCAAATATGGAGTTTTTCATCCCAATTTTTCCCAAATCATTTCTTATGATTTTACACAAATTATTACTATTTTTAATAATTTTATCAAGGCCCGTACAGTTGATTTCCATCAACGGCCATCGAACTGCACTTACAGCGACCTTTTCCAAATTTGATTTGGACGTATCTCCAAATCCAACCGTTAGATTTCAAATTTCCAATATTCGTTAGAAAGCTCTTTTCGATACGAACCCAACGGTTCCGGTTTAGGAGAATCCGACGGTCGGATCTGCCGTAATGTCCGTTTGAAATAAATGGTCGAAATTCACGAACTGCCGCGGCGCGGCGCGGCGCGTTCTATTCAGGCCATTATATTATATATATAATATATATTTCGTCGATTACTATTTAAAACGAATTTTATAAATAGTTTTGAATTCGTTTCAAAAACAATTTCAACCTTTATTTCAAATTCAAATCGAAATTGAATTTTTCTATTATAAATCCTTTTTACTTTCATTTCTATTTGATTTTAATTCAAATCGATTTTAATTCGATTCGAATTCATTTTCTTTTCAATTCAATTCAATTCGAATTCGTTTTCTTTTCAATTCAATTCGAAATCGTTTTCCTATTCAATTCAAATTCAATTCATTCTCTATTCAATTCAAATTCAATTCATTTTCTATTCAAATCAAATTCAATTCATTTTCTATTCAAATCAAATTCAATTCATTTTCTAATCAAATCAAATTCAATTCATTTTCTAATCAAATCAAATTCAATTCATTCTCTATTCAATTCAAATTCAATTCATTTTCTATTCAAATCAAATTCGTTATATATTCAAATGAAATCAAATTCGTTATATATTCAATTGAAATCAAATTCGTTATATATTCAATTGAAATCAAATTCGTTATATATTCAATTGAAATCAAATTCGTTATATATTCAATTGAAATCAAATTCGTTATATATTCAATTGAAATCAAATTCGTTATATATTCAATTGAAATCAAATTCGTTATATATTCAATTGAAATCAAATTCGTTTCAAAATATTCGATTTTGAAATCACTTTTCAATATTCATTTTAAAATGAATAGAATCGATATAAATATCGTTCACGTCAAAATGGCGTCAATCTAATCAACACGGCTTCATATATTTCTTTTTTCAAATATTCTATTTCAAATATTTCTTTTTCAAATATTTCCTTTTCAAATATTTCTATTTCAAATATTTCTATTATTAAAATATTTCGTTCAACACATGACTAATCTCAACGGATGAGTATTGTCAACACATGAACCTTTATTTTATATTGATAAAGATGTAAATTTTATTATTAAAATATTTCGTTCAACACATGACTAATCTCAACGGATGAGTACTGTCAACACATGAACCTTTATTTTATAGTATTCTTTATTTTCTAAATTGGAAGGAGGCCCAATCAATCACCATATAATGTTAATTATATGGATTTTCATACATCACACGTATATAATAGCATTGAAAAATAATCAACCATCAACCAAAGTGCACTACACTGTATAAGCATCAAATATAGATATCTAACGCTTATAACAGCCTGTCAATCAATCGATCGACATATTTAATCAATCAGGATGAGTGAACTTCAAATTTCATCCCAACACCCGTGTGGGGTTTCAAACAATCAAACACAGATTTTAGTTGTGCAGTTGGGCGATGTGTAAAATTTATCGACCCAATCAATATCAGTCAAATCAGTGTATATAAACAAATCGGCCGATTTGTTTATAAATATTTATTTATTCACATTCACGTTAAATATTATATTTTTAACGATAAAGCATTTTATTCAACCTATGAAAATATTCTATTTAGTTCATTTATTCAATAAAATGATATTTTTATTTTTCTAACTTATTTTAGAAAATTTCGGCGGCATAACGGCACGATACTAGAAACGGGACGAGGCCTAGCCTTATCCCCGGTCTAGTGAAGGCCCACGCCGTTCACACATCAATCAAATCCATTTAATTCACCAATTAATTCAATTCAAATCAAATAATCTAACCAATTACACAACCAAACAAACAAGTCCATGGTCTGTGGACGATTGTGTCGGGTGCTACTAAGCACCGTCTGCATCCTAGTATATATATATATAACTAGAAAAGAAATTGAAGAGTGAGAAATTCTCACCGATAGCTATCCAACCATCTCGACTCTTCTTTTGCAGAAGTCTTCGTCGTTCTCGCCTTTTTGTCACCTTCGTTGACCGTAGCCACTACATACATAAAAATCGAATTTTTACTTCGCTATTCAATATATAAAAATCGAATTTTTACTTCGCTGTTCAATATATAAAAATTGAATTTTTACTTCGCTATTCAATATATAAAAATCGAATTTTTACTTTGCTATTCAATATATAAAAATCGAATTTTTACTTCGCTATTCAATATATAAAAATCAAATTTTTACTTCGCTATTCAATATATAAAAATCGAATTTTACTTCGCTATTCAATATATAAAAATCTAAACTTTGCTAATATATACTTAAAGATGATATTTTTATATCCAAATCATACATGTAAAAATCGTGTTTTCAATCCACTTCTCTTATAATAAAAATTATATTTTTATTATGTTATTCATATAAAAATAATATTCTTAATACTCTACGTAAATAAAAATCATATATTTAATACCCTACTCATATAAAAATCCGGTCTTTCTACCTTTATTTACATATAAAAAAAAACCGGTCTTTATACACTAACCACTTATGTAGAAACTGATTTTTTATTAAACTAATTTACATCGTATGAATAAAATAATAAATAAAAATAAAACTTACAGTCGAAAAAGAATTTAGGGTTTTGGTCTTTGGGAACGCCGGAAGCAAGGGTGCTGCTGGCGCCGGGCTCGAGGTGGTGGAGTTTCCTTGGAGGTGCGGTGGTTTACTTCAGGCTGGGGGATGTGTTTCATTGGAGCAAAAAAAAAAAAAAGGGAGGAAGGTGGATCGGAGGAGGGGAGAGGGCCTATTGTTGTGATTTGGCATCAAAAATTTGATTTTTGACTATATATCAAAATTATGAATTTCAAAAACTAATCAACTAATTGATTGATGTATGTGTTGTTTGTTTATTTGATTGATAATTTTGAACCTTTATGCCTAATTGAATCAAATATTGAATTGTATTGAAAATTGGTCGCATTTGCTTGCATATATATGTACTTACATTGAACAGGTCATAGCAAAGAGGCTAGAGCCGAAGAGTAAAATTTGTTTGCCCGACAAATAGGTACATGTTTATCATAATTTACTGTTTTGTTTGGGTGATGATGATTTTATGAGCCTATTGGCTAGCCGCTTGGCTTTTTCTTTTTCTTTTTGAGATCAGAAGGCCTATATGGCAATTTCGGGATTTTCCCGTGGCTCCCGATGCAGGGGAGGTTATGGCGAAATTTTTCGAAAATTCCGGGTGTTAGCCAAATTTTTGAAATTTTTGAAAATTCTCAGAAACTGAAAATTTGGAGAATGGAAGCCGGATCGAACGTAGAGTTGATTGATCAAACCACTTTCGACTTTGTTCCTTTTCGGGGACGAAAAGTTTAAAGTGGGGGAGATTGTAACAACCCGAAAATATGGGCCAGTTTAAAATTTTTATTTTGGCAATTTTAGCGAATTTTGATTATTTAAAATGAATTATTTTAAATAATATCGACGAGAAATTTATTTTGAATGGAATTAGAATGTATATATTTATATTCGTCGTCGTTAGAATATAAATATTTATTTATATTTATAAAAGGAATTGAAAATGGCGCGGTAGTTCGATAATTCGATTTCAAACTTCAAATGAATGTACCGGGTGCAAAATAAACCAGATTTTAGTGAAACCAAAAATAATGGAATCTAATTGTGAATATCTTTCCAACGAATCCGAAAAATTGAAATTTCATAGCGGGGATCAAAAGATACGTCCAGTTGAAAATTCTGAATAGTCGCTATGAAATTCAGGCCGTTAAAAATGGAAATTTTGCAAACGACCTCGGATTTCGACGAAACCACTTTTGTTGGGTCTGTGATGTCAAATTATTGCTAGGTTTCAAATTTCATAATTTTTCAAATCAATATGTGAGCATGGCAAAGGAAAACGCGTTTGACCAGTTTCAGTTGATTTTAATCGACTGGAAATTGGCCATTTTTCCAACGGTCTCAGAATTCGACGAAACTAGTTTTGTTAGGACCATATCATCAATACGAAGCTAGAAAATATTTTTTGGGAATTTTTAGGGTTAGTATGTGACCCCAGTGAATTGAAATGCGCGTTCAAATTCAATATATAGAGTTATATGTTGATTTTCACGAGAACTGATCATAACGATCGAATTGGCTTACAAAACATATCCTATCGTGTTCGGAATGGGGGTAATTAGCTAGGGATGACAGTCGGTGGGTTTGATTTCGAGTTCGAAATAAAAAGTTACTTTTTGAAATTTAAGGAAATAAAATAATAATTAAATTATATAGGGCCCCCTTATTTCTCTCCTCCCTTCATTAGTCAACGCTCAGAAATTAAATTAAAAACCCGATCCCCTTTTGCTCCGTCGCCCTCCCCTACCAACCACCATCCATTGCCGTTCACCCCTCCCCCTAGCGCCGCACCACCTCCCTCCGGCCACCCAAGCCAACCCGCCTCTTCTCCTTAATCCCAAACCTCCAGAACCCCAATCGATCCAGAAGGAGCCGCCGCGTTCAGGCTCCAATTCCGCGACGAAGGCGAGCTCGAGTTCGCTGGCCATTGGGGCGTGGAGGAGGCAAGGCTCTGGCACTCCGTTCGCCGACATTGGATGGTGGTCCGGCCATGCACAGTGGCAGCGCGGTTAAACCCTAGGCGAGGAAGCAGGGTCGAGATTTTAACGGAGGACGATGGCTTGTTTTCCAGAAAGAAGGATTAAAGAGAATATTAAAGTAAGTTTTTTTTGAATTTTTATTTAGTTAAAAACTGAATTTTTATTATGTGAACGATGTGAGAAGTTGTTTTCATGAATAGAATTTGTTTTTAAATGAAATACTTTGTTCTAAAAATATGAAGTTCACTCATCCTGATTGATTAAATATGTCGATTGATTGATTGACAGGCTGTTATAAGCGTTAGATATCTATATTTGATGCTTATACGGTGTAGTGCACTTTGGTTGATGGCTGATTATTTTCAATGCTATTATATGTGTTTAATGTATGAAAATCCATATAATTAACATTATATGGTGATTGATTGGGCCTCATTCCAATTTAGAAAATGACTTTGAAATTGAATTGAATTGAAAACGAATTCAAATTGAATGGAAAATGAATTCAAATTGAATTGAAAGCGAATTGAATTGAATTCAAATTGAATTGAAATTTAAATTGAATCGAAATGAATTTTAAAACGAATTTATAAAGAAGAATTCAATTTTGCTTTAGATTGAAATGGAAGTTGAAATTGTTTTTGAAACGAAATTAAAACTATCTATATAATTCGTTTTAAATAGAAATCGACGAAATATATATTATATATATAATATAATGGCCTGAATAGAACGCGCCGCGCCGCGGCAGTTCGTGAATTTCGACCATTTCTTTCAAACGGACATTACGGGAGATCCGACCGTCGGATTCTCCTAAAACCGGAACCGTTGGGTTCGTATCGAAAAGAGCTTTCTAACGAATATTAGAAATTTAAAATCTAACGGTTGGATTTGGAGATACGTCCAAATCAAATTTGGAAAAGGTCGCTGTAAGTGCAGTTCGATGGCCGTTGATGGAAATCGACTGTACGGGCCTTGATAAAATTATTAAAAATAGTAATAATTTGTGTAAAATCATAAGAAATGATTTAGGAAAACTTGGGATGAAAAACTCCATATTTGAAAAGATAAAAATAGACTTTTATCGAACTGAACTAGTTTTGAACTGAAATCAAAACCCATTTATTTTTAATTAAATAAATTGGATTGGAAATGGGTTTTAAATAGAATTGATCTGTGGGTTTATCGTGAACTGTGTTTTAAATAACACTAGTTCTTTAACCCGCTAATAAATAGAATGTGATTTGGGGTTTATCGTGAACTGTGTTTTAAATGACATTGGTTCTTTAACCCAGAAAAAGGAGTTTTAATGAATCTGCAATTAGATTGCAATGTAAATTGATAATTTAAATTATCAAATTTAGAAATTGAGCGATAATGGAGTATCACCAGTTTTGCTCCAAAGCGATAGTTAAATCTTTAATTAGATTTAAACTTGGAAAGGTAATTAATTTTACCGACAACACTATGGTGTTAAATATGGAGTATTACCAGTTTTGCTTCATGGGATGAATAGGTTGGGATTGGGAAATAAAATAAATAATTACTTCGGTGTGGTTCGCTAATCTCGACTAGTTTAGAAAACCATAATCTGGTTTGAAATGACATCCAAAGGAAGATTAAAGGATAAATTTTAAAGAATTTATCTTGGATAAAATTAATGGGAACCTTTCCCTAAAAATGTGATTTTGTGAATAAAAGAATATTCTGAATTGGAATGAGGCGTATGTTGTGTTTATGTAACATTTGTTTTTAATATACGCGGGTTGTTCAGAAAGGCCGGATTTATACCCATTCTGAATAACCGATTCGACGATATGTCGAAGATGAAGATGGTGGCTGAAGACCGGAAGTCTTCACATCGTTTGGGTAATTACTAACGATCCTGATTGGGCTGTACACCCAAGAGGATGGAAATAGTTGGTGGTCGTCCAGACGTACTTGGAGATGGATGGATATGCAAGGAAAGTGCCTCCGGTTTCGTTCAGACCCAGAACGGACTTGTAAATGGATAGTTGTAACAACCCGAAAATCTGGGCCAGTTTAAAATTTTTAATTTGGCAATTTTAGCGAATTTTGAATATTTAAAATGAATTATTTTAAATAATATCGACGATAAATTTATTTTGAATATAATTCGAACGTATATATTTATACGCGTCGTCGTTAGAATATAAATATTTATATATAATTATAAATAGAATTGAAAATGGCGCGGTAGTTCGATAATTCGATTTCAAACTTCAATTGGATGTACCGGGTGCAAAGCAATCCGGATTTTAGTGAAACCAAAAATAATGGAATCTAATAGTGAATATCTTTCCAACGAATCAGAATAATCAAGATTTCATAGCGGGAATCAAAAGATATGTCCAGTTGAAAATTCTGAATAGTCGCTATGGAATTCAGGCCCTTAAAAATGGACATTTTGCAAATGACCTCGGATTTCGACGAAACCAGTTTTGTTGGGTCCGGGATGTGAAGTTATTGCTAGGTTTCAAATTTCGTAATTTTTAGAATCAATATGTGAGCGTGGCAAAGGAAAACGCGTTTGACCAGTTTCAGTTGATTTTAATCGACTGGAAAATGGCCATTTTTCCAACGGCCTCAGAATTCGACGAAACTAGTTTTGGTAGGACCGTATCGTCAATACGAAGCTAGAAAATATTTTTCTGGAATTTTTCTAGTTAGTATGTGACCCCGGTAATTTGAAATGTGCGTTTAAAATTCAATATAGTGATTTAAATGAAAATTCAAAAGGAAACTGATTGTAACGATCAAATCTGCTTGCGATACATATCCCATTGTGTTCGGAATAGGGGTAAAACGCTATGGACGGCAAGCGGTGGGCCTCGTTTAGTGGTCGTATGTAAAAGTCAACTTTTTGAATAATTAAATAAAAAAAAATATTTTAATTCCCTTCCCTCCTTTATCTCCTTTCTGGCCCCCCCCCCCTTTCATAAATTAAATCCGATCAGTATTAAAAAAAAAAAAAAAAAAGGGGCGACCTGACGCCACACCGCCTCCAGCCACCGTGCCTCGTCGCCACCGCCCCCTTCCCTCCGCCTGCCATCGAGACCCCCTCCTCCCTCTCTCTCCTCCGCAGCAGCCAAGACCGAAACCCGCACCCCCCCCCAAAACCCGAACCCAAACCCTAAAACCCCCATCGCGCCGCCATAAGGCACCGAGCCACCTCCGCCTCCCTCCCAGCTACAGCCCCCTCCCCTCCGACGTCAGCTGTGACCCCGCAAGGAAACCCCCCCTCTTCGCACAGAAAAAAACCCTGTAAGTTTACTGTTTTTTTTCTGAATTTTAATTTACTGTTTTTTTTTCTGATTTTTATTTTAGATGATAAAAAAAATGATTTTTATTTTAAGTATAAAAACTGATTTTTAAACAAAATGAAAACTGATTTAGGTTTTAAAAATTTAAAACTGATTTTTATCTTAGATAAGTAAAACTGATTTGGTTTTTAAAAATTAAAAACTGATTTTTTTTAAAAGTTAAAACTGAATTTTTAAAAGTAGTTAAAACTGAAAACTTGTTTATTTTAATTTGAAAAGCTATGATTTTTATATGTAGAGAATAAAAAGATTAGATTTTTATTTTATATATGAAGCGACAGAGGAGATTGAACTTTTCATATGAAGTGATATAGAGATAAAAATTCGATTTTTAAATATAGTTTTTATATTTTTAAAGAATTAAAAATATAGTCTTCACTATATAGCGATTATAAAAATATGCTTTATATATTTTTAAAGTAGTAAAAATATAATCTTTTACATTGTAGAAAGATAAAAATATGATCTTTGCATAGTAGGAACTATAAAAATATCATCTTTGTATATGTAGCAAAATAAAAATCTGATTTTTATTTTATAGACGTTGAAACCAAGTGATGATTTTTATAAAGGCGAAATTTTTATATATTGAACTTCGATAGAAAAATAGAATTTTTATATATTGAACTTCGATAGAAAAATAGAATTTTTATATGTTGAACTTCGAAATAAAAATATGATTTTTATCTATTGAACTTCGAAATAAAAATATGATTCTTATGTATCGAATAACGAAGTAAAAATTCGATTTTTACATATGTAGTGGCTACGGGCAACGAAGACGACGAGGATGCGATAGCGATGAAGATTTCTATCAATGAAGAGCCGTGGAGCTAGGATAGCTATAAGTGAGAATTTCTCACCTTTCAATTTTATTTCTAGTTATATATATATACTAGGATGCAGACGGTGCTTAGTAGCACCCGACACAACCGTCCACAGACCATGGACTTGTTTGTTTGGTTGCATAGATTAGAGATTGTTTGATTGAAATTGAATTGTGTGGTGAATTGATTTGATGATGTGTGAATGGCGTGGGCCTTCACTAGACCGGGGACAAGGCTAGGCCTTGTCCCGTTTCTAGTATCGTGCCGTTATGCCGCCGAAATTTTCTAAAATAAGTTAGAAAAATAAAAATGCCATTTTATTTAATAAATGAATTGAATAGAAATTCATGTGTTGAAATAAAATGTTTTATCGTTAAAAATATAATTTTTAACGTGAGAATGAATATAGTGAAAGTGAATAAAATAAAATATTCATTTACAAACCAGACGGTTTGTTTATGTACACCTATTTGAAGGACATTGATTGGGTCGATAAATTTTACACATCGCCCAACAGCACAAATAAAATATGTGTTTGATTGTTTGAAACCCCACACGGGTGTTAGGATGAAATTTGAAGTTCACTCATCCTGATTGATTAAATATGTTGATCGATTGATTGACAGGCTGTTATAAGCGTTGAATATCTATATTTGATGCTTATACAGTGTAGTGCACTTTGGTTGATGGTTGATTATTTTTCAATGCTATTATATACATGTGTTGTATGAAAATCCATATAATTAATTTTATATGGTAATTGATTGGGCCTCGTTCCAGTTTAGAAATAGAAATATTTGAAATAGAATATTTGAAAATAGAAATTTATGAAGCCGTGTTGATTAGATTGACGCCATTTTGACGTGAACGATATTTATATCAATTTTAATCGATTTCAAAGTGAATTGAATTGAAAACGAATTCAAAGTGAATTGAATTGAAAGTGATTTCGAAGTGAATTGAATTGAAAACGATTTCGAAATGAATTGAATTGAAAACGAATTCAAATTGAATTGAAAGAAAATTGAAATGAATTCAAATTGAATTGAAATTTGAATTGAATAGAAATGAATTTTAAAACGAATTTATAGAGAAGAATTCAATTTTGCTTTGAATTGAGATGGAAGTTGAAATAGATTTTGAAACGAATTTTAAAACTATTTATATAATTCGTTTTAAATAGAAATCGACGAAGTATATATTATATATATTATATATATAATATAACGGCCTGAATAGAACGCGCCGCGCCGCGGCAGTTCGTGAATTTCGACCATTTATTTCAAACGGACGTTACGGGAGATCCGACCGTCGGATTCTCCTAAAACCGGAACCGTTGGGTTCGTATCGAAAAGAGCTTTCTAGCGAATGTTAGAAATTTGAAATCTAACGGTTGGATTTGGAGATACGTCCAAATCAAATTTGAAAAAGGTCGCTGTAAGTGCAGTTCGATGGCCGTTGTTGGAAATCGACTGTACGGGCCTTGATAAAATTATTAAAAATAGTAATAATTTGTGTAAAATCATAAGAAATGATTTGTGAAGATTTGGGATGAAAAACTCCATATTTGAAAAGATAAAAATAGATTTTTATCGAAGTGAACTAGTTTTGAACTAGAAATATAATTCTATTTATTTTTGAATAAATAAATTGAATTTGAAAAGGGTTTTAAAAATAACCAGAATTTCCAATGATTGCATTGGAGTGGATTTGAATCGAAATTGTCTTCGGAATATTTCGATGTTGGAATTCGTGATTATACAGGCGTTGTTATGGAAATTTGAAAGATATATATTTATATCGTTATTTCCAATACGACATTTGTTAGTCGTAGAATTTGATATTGAATATAAGCCGATATATTTTCTATTCAGAGCCTTGTATTGAATATCGAATGTGATTTGGGTTTGTCGTGAATGGTGTCTTCACTAACACTGTTCTTGAACCCAGTTGAGAAAAGATTAAATCTTTTTATTTAGATTAAATGAAGTGTACCAATTAAATGATATTTAATTGGAATTGAATTGGTATTGATTTTTGGGTTTATCGTGAACAGTGTTTTAAATAACACTCGTTCTTTAACCCGATGATTAATGAATGTGATTTTGGGTTTATCGTGAACTGTGTTTTAAATGACACTGATTCTTTAACCCAGCCGAAGATTAAAACTAAGTGGAGTTTTAATGAATCTTTAATTAGATTGAAATGATCGAAAATGGAGTATCACCAGTTTTGCTCCAGGCGATAGTTAAATCTTTAATTAGATTTGAACGTGTAATGGTAATTGAATTTACCGATAACACTGTGGTGTTAGATATGAAGTACTACCAGTTTTACTTCATGAGATGAATAGGTTGGGATTGGGAAATAAAATAAATGATTACTTCGGTGTGGTTCGCTAATCCCGACTAGTTTGAATTGATATTCAAAGGAGATTAAAGAATAAATTTAAAGAATTTATCTTGGATAAAATTAATGGGAACTTTTCCCAAAGTATAAGGATATTTGGATAAAAGAATATTCTGAATTGGAATGAGGCGTATGCTGTGTTTGTGTAACACTTTTATAATATATACGCGAGTTATTCAGAAAGACCGGGTTTATCCCATTCTGAATAACTGATTCGACGTGGTGTCGAAGATGAAGACGATGGTCGAAGACCGGAAGTCTTCACGTCGTTTGGGTGATAACTGATGATCTTGATTGGGCTGTACACCCAAGAAGATGGAAACTGTTAGTGATCGTCCAGACGTACTTGGAGATCGATGGATATGCGGGGTACTAGGTGCCTCCGGTTTCGTTCAGACCCAGAACGGACTTGTAAATGGACCGTGTGTCTGACATTGGATTTTAGTCCGTGTGATTGATCTCTATTAAATATGTATCTGCTTGGCGGCGGAGAATTTATTCTCTTGCTTAACGCCCTTCTCTGAGACGTACGAGCTCAGGGGTTATATATTGATGGATATCAAACGCATGGAGTGAATTGCCTGTGTGGCATGCCTAAGTGGCAATTGATCGAGGCTTCTGTTGAAAAGCAAAGTCTTGTGGTGATGATCAAAGCACAGCCTGTGTGGCACAGCTTTGTGTAACGTGAATTCGCGAGCCTCGCACCCCGGTTGTGAACCAAAAACGGGAGAGGACGTCAGGGAGGGCATGCGTTTCTTTCTAGCTAGAAGTGGCGTCAGTGGTTTTACACGCCCTGACGAGTTTGACTTATGTGGTTGTTGCTGTTGCGAGGCGCCTCGGTTATATCGGTTTCGGCCGATGCATTCTGGTCGGCAGACGGACCAGACTTACACCCCATAGGGTGGGGAGACGCATGTTCAGGGTTTAAGTTTAATCCACATCGGTGGACTGGCCCTGAGGATCCAAGGGTCGATGCGCTCTGACCCTGTGGCTCGGGCTAGAGAGTCACGAAAACGGTGAGGACTATCTTTTGCCTCGGTTCATAGACGGAAATCCAATTTCCAAATACGTGACATTTGCGGTTCTAATTGTAGAACTAGTATGGCGACATGATATATGGTACCCATGCCGCCTATGATTGATACTTATGATTTGAAGTTGTTTTATACACTATGCACTTATTATAGTATCAAACAATTTGTTTTAACCGTATCAAGCATTCTTGGCTGTTATAAGGGAAAACCCTATCCTCGACTGCGTTGCATTGTGTGATGGGACCTGGGTCTTATAACAGCTTCATTCTTCTTTATTTAGCATTGCGCTGTTGTTTTATGCACTGGTATTCTTGGGAGGAAACCCGTTCCGTGTTACGGCGTGGTCCCTTGATTTACCTAATGATTTAAAATAAAGATTAATAACTGTTTTAGTTCTCACACCAGTCACATGACTGACCTGGAGTTTATTGTTTTAACCTAAACTCTGGGTGCCCTTATTTTGACACGGGCAGCTAGTAGTTTTGGTTTTGCAGATTTATATTCACAGGATCCTGGTTTACAGCTGGAACGATATCCGGAAAGCTTTGTATCCGTATATCCCTTCTAGTTGTGTATTGTATTATTTTCCGCTGCTATGTATTTAAATGTAATTTAAATCTCTGGTATTTCTGTGTAATATTCTTTTATACTCTGTATATTCTTGTAATCTGATGCATTGTTGTAATATACAATGAAATGTTCTTCTGTATGCGTTCTGTTGTGGTTTGTTCTCGAACTATCCGACGCTTTCCTTTACGGGGGAGTTGCGGGTCTTTACAATAGTGTGTCTGACGTTGTATTCCTTTATACTGTATTTGGTGATCTCTGCTAAATATATATATGTTTGGTGGCAGAGAATTTATTCTCTTGTTATACACCCTTCTCTGAGACGTACGAGCCTAGAAGTTATATATTGGCAGAAATCAGTGGTACAGTATGGATTGACAATGTGGCATGCTGAGTTGCATGGATCAAGGCTTTTGTTGAAAAGCAAAGTCTTGTGGTTGATGATCAAAGAACGGCCTTTGTGGCGTAGCTTTGTGTAACGTTGATTCGCGAGTATCACACCCGGTATGAACCAAAAACGGGATACGGACCTCAGGGAGGACATGCGTTTCTTTCTAGTTAGGAGTGGCGTCAGTGCTTGAACTGGCTGACGAGTTTGACTCATGTGGATGTTGCTTATTATTACTTGCTGAAAAGCGAGGCGCCTCGTGATATCGGTTTCGGCCGATGCTTCTGGTCGGCTGATGGGCCAGGCTTACGCCCCAAAGGGCGGGGAAACGCAGTGTTCAGGCATAATAATCCACATCGGTGGACCGACCCTGACGATCCAAGGCTTGCCTGCGCGCTTGCCTGAGACTCGGACTAGACAGTCTCGAATCGGTGAGGATCTTGCCCCTAGCCTCGGTTCATACCATAAATGATAACCCAACTTCCAATACGACATTGCGGTTTTGATTGTAAACTTATATATGGAGACATAGAGGTATGGGTCATTCATGCCGTCTATGATTGATACTTATGATTTGAAATTGTTTTGGCACTATGCACTTATAGTATATCAAAATGATTTGTTTTAAACGTATCAAGCATTCTTTGGCTATTATAAGGTAAAACCCTATCCTCTGGCTTGTGTTGCATTGTGTGATGAGACCTGGGTCTTATAATAGCTTCATTTTTTCTTTATTTAGCATTGCGCTGTTTGTTTTATGCACTGGTATTCTTGGGAGGAAACCCGTTCCGTGTTATACGGCGTGGTCCCTTGATTTACCTAACTTTAAAATAAAGATTAATAATCGTTTTAGTTCTCACACCAGTCACATGACTGACCTGGAGTTTATTGTTTTGACCTAAACTCTGGGTGCCCCTATTTGACACAGGCAGCTAGTAGTTTTGGTTTTGCAGATTTATATTCACAGGATCCTGGTTTACAGCTGGAACGATATCCAGAAAGCTTTGTATCCGTATATCTCCTTCAGTTGTGTATTGTATCATTTTCCGCTGCTATGTATTTAAATGTAATTTAAATCTCTGATATTTCTGTGTAATATTCATTTATACTCTGTATATTCTTGTATTCTGATGCATTATTGTAATATACAATGAAATGTTCTTCTGTCAGCGTTCTGATTTGTCCTGTTCTCAAACGATCAGGGGTTTCGAACGGTCTAGCGGTTTAACGATTGATTCGGATCGAGCGAAATTCCTTGTCGTCTAGTGAAGGCCCACGCCATTCACACATCAATCAAATTCATTCATTTCACCAAACAATTCAAATTTCAATCAAATATATGCTATATAGCGACCTTTCTGAAAATTCATTTGGCCATAACTTTTGATTCCCGCTATGAAACTTCGATTTTTCAGATTCGTTAGAAAGGTATTCATAAACAGATTTAAATATTTTCAATTTCGCTAAAATCCGTTATTTTTTCCACCCGGTACAGTCAGACAAAGTTTGTATTCAAAATTTCAAACTGCAATACTATACCTAATTCTTTATTTTATTGAAATATGCTATTTCAATTATTCAAATTCTTTGGTAATAACCAATTTTAAAATTTTTAAATTGGTTCACATTTTCCGGGTTATTACAGTACAACTCGTTAGAACTAAACAAAAGACTCATCGGAGGTAGGATTAGAAATATCATATAAAAGAATACTAATTAGAGATCGGATCAGTAGTATCCTAGAATGGGAAAACTAGTTAGAAATGGAGTTAGAAATGCCCTAGAATGAGTTGAGAGTGACAAGTTCACAATTAACGTATTTGTAATTATATATATAATCTGATCTTAGAAAATATGATTTTTGAATATATATAAAAGTTATATATATTTGAAAAATTAATTAACTAATTGATTGATGATTGTGTAATGTGATTATTAGATCAACTAATAAAATAATTGAAACCAATAAAACAATGAAAGTTGAGTTGGTTAATTAAACAACTTTCAGCTCCGTTCCTTTTCGAGGACGAAAAGATTTTAAGTGGAGGAAATTGTAACAATCCTGAATTTTGGAACCAATTTAAATTTTTTATTTTGGCTATTTTAATGGATTTTAATATTTAAAATGGTTTATTTTAAATAATAATGATTAAAAATTTATTTAAATCGAAGTTAGAACGAATATATTTATTTTAATTATAAAAGGAGTTAGAAATAGCGCGGTAGTTTGAAAATTTGATTTTGAACTTTGATTGAATGTATAGGATTCAAAATAAATCGGATTTTAGTAAAACCAAAAATATTTAAATTTGTTTAAAAATATCTTTCCAACAAATCTGAAAAATTGAAATTTCATAGTGGGAATCAAAGGTTATGGTCAGTTAAATATTCAGAATAGTTGCTAAGGAATTTAATATAATATATAACCCGTATAAATAGCCATTTCGCAAACGACCTCCGTTTTCGATGAAACCACTTTGATTGGATCCGGAATGTCAAATAATTACAAGACCCCAATTTTCATAATTTTTGGAATTAATATGTGAGCGCAGTAAATATAAATGTGTTTTGTCAATTTCAGTCAACTTGGATCGACCAAAAAATGGCCATTTTTCAATCAGTCTCCAAATTCAACGAAATTAATTTTGTTACGACTATCGTCAAAACATAACTAGAAATATTTTTTCTGGAATTTTTGGAGTTTGTATGTGGCCCCTGTAAATTAAAATGTACGATCAAATTAAATAATTAAATGTTTTATATTTTAATTTAAGGAAAAACATATCGTAATAGTCGAATTGGGTTATGAAACTTAGTCCATTGTGTCCGGAATGAGGATATTTAGCTAGGGTCGATAGACGTTGTGTTCGATTTGGAGTAAGTGGCATTAAACAAGGATTATCGGAATTAAAAGAAAATTAAATAAATAAACATACTAGTATATATACCCTCCCCCTCCCCCCCCCCCCCAAAATACGTAACCCTAATACGTATCTTTCAGCATCGCCGCTCCCTTTGAATCAATGCCCGACACACACCCTTCTTCTCCCTCCAATATCGCAACATCCACACCTCTATTTCACGAATTCCCAAAACGAATGTCTTCCTCTCGAAAAAACTTGAATATGAACGGTTAAGATTAGGTTTAATGTTGTGGTTCATGAGGAAGTACAGCTGGAAGTGGCCATGTTTGGAGGCGGTTTCTGATCAGTACGGACGCGCGAGTTCAACGACGAGCAGGGAGGAGGTGGAGTCGAGGGCGGCGAATCGTTTGGTGGTTTCTGGTCGGTGCCTGGAGCTGTCAGAGGCTGGCACGTCATTCAAATCCGGTGGGAGCTTTTGAGCGTGAATCGTCCTGTAGACGATGAAGAGATTAAAAGGTGGTTAAGGTCATTTTTAATTAAATTAATTATTTAATAATGCCATTAACATTCAAATTATCATAACTCATCCAAATAAAAACAAAATCAGATGAAACGAAGTCCGTTGAAACCGTGATGACGATATCTTCACAATAGAGCAAGTTCGGACTGAATTGGGGCTATCTACAATTTAAGGAGAAGTAAAATCGATGTGAGAAATTCTATTTTTTATTTATATAATTAAAATTACTTAATCATGATTGTGATATTAACACTACGCTGTTGAATTCTATTTGTATGGTACGTGATTTGATTTGTACCTGTTGTTGTTATGTAGATCCATTGTTTTGATGGTGTCTGTGTTGAATGAAATTGTCGGAAACAAAATACCAATTTTTGTTGAAAAATAAAAAGAGTTGGATTCAAATTGTCAATGTGACAAATTAGAATTATTGGATTTCATTTGTCAATCTTGTCAATTCATAATTGTTGAAAAAAATTGTCAGTTTTGGCAAAATATATGGGTAAACAAAAATTAACATTTTTGTTAATTAGATTATGGCTAAACAAAAATTAACATTTTCGTTAATTAGATTATGGTTAAACAAAAATTAACATTTCCGTTAACTAGATTATGGTTAAACAAAAATTAACATTTTTGTTAATTAGATTATGGTTAAACAAAAATTAACATTTTTGTTATTTAGATTATAGTTAAACAAAACAAAAAGTAACATTTTTGTTAATTAGAATTGAGTTAAACAAAAATATTCATTTTGGTCAAAACATGTTAGTTGAAACAAAATATTCATTTTTGTCAAAACATGTTAGTTGAAAAAAATATTCATTTTTGTCAGAACATGTTAGTTGAAACAAAATATTCATTTTTGTCAAAACATGTTAGTTGAAACAAAATATCCATTTTTGTCAGAACATGTTAGTGGAAACAAAATATTCATTTTTGTCAAAACATGGTTAAAGAGATTAGTATCTGAGCAAAAATATTAATTTTATCAAATTAAAATTGTCAAAAAAAATGCCACCATTTTTTATATTCATTTTGTTAAACTAGATTTATTAACAAAATGAAATTATCACTTTTTATTATTTTGTTGAAACTATAATTGTCAACAAAATGAATGTATCAATTTTTAGGCATTTTTTTGAAATAGGATTTGTATGCAACATAAGAATCATTTTTATTGTCAATGCATACACTAGAATTGTATGCAAATTTAAAATAAACATTTTATATGTTACGTTATACATTGAAATTATATATATACAAATAAAATATATTTTTTATTTGTTAAAGTCAAAAATAGAAATTGCATACAAATAATGAAAATTAAAATTATCTTTTATTTGTTGTTAGCAAAAATGTCATGTAAATAAATTACATATTTATTTGACATTATGGACATGTAGATATGATATGCCAATAAAACATTCTTTTATTTGGCGTGCTAAATACGTTAGTGAAATCATCGAATGGTTTATATATATATATATATATATAAAATTTTATATATAAATATAAATTAAAATTAAACGAATCGGGCGTAGTAGTTCGCGTTTCGGAATCGTGACTTTAAACGATTATACCAAAAGATCCGACCGTAGATTTCCCCAAAACTAGAACCGTTAGGTCCACTTTGGGAGGATCTTTCCAATGATATTAAATTCGTTAAAATCCAACGATTAGATTTTGAGAAATGTGGAAATCAAATTTGGGTAAAAACAGCACCAGGGCCGCATATTGACCTGAAGCGTCGTTAAATTAAATTGGACTATTTTTATATAAATAAAAATAGCAATAAATCATTATAAAATATTATTAATGATATGAAATGTAAATAAACCAAATTCCCTTAGTTATTAAGTAATTATTAGTTTGTTAAGAATACGATTTTTAATATATGTATGAAACATATAAATTTGACATGTTATGTTTGATTGATTGAATGGATTGTGCTCGACCAGTTTATGAGCAAAATATGTTTTTACATTTAGCATTGGGTGGGTAGAAATATATGTATGCTAACACCTTGTGAAACATTTCACGATTTGACTATAAGGTGGTTAGCGATGTTGTTTATATCAAAATTTAATAAATGATTTTGAAATGAGATTTCTTAAGTAAAAAGAAATGTTATTCCCGATTTTGGACAAGGAATGTTTTATAAAAACGTTTTATAAAACAAAAAGGATTTCGAGGGCTATACCCGATGATTTCGAAATGATTTGTAAGTAGAAATCTATATAGATTTGATTATACTTGTGATTATGTTCTGAAATGATTTTCCCTACTTGGGGATATAAAATGATTTAGCAAGTATGTGGCTGAAGATGCGGGTGACCCGAAATTGACTAACAATGCGAGGGCGTGTATGTCTTCCCCAATTGGTGGGATGGTGCATTGTCAGTGTAGCTGTTAGGTGCACATATATATATTGGTTCGGTTAGGGTGCATACTGCCCGGTCCTGAGGGAACATGACCGATATTTGGTTCACATGCTTGTTTTTTTTATACATTATTATGTTTTGGAATTCATATTTACAAATTTTTTGTTTTCAAATTCCGAAGTGAAGTCTACTTCGATATAAAAGCTAGATATGTATTTCAAATGATTTGAAATAAAAGAAATCGGGAAATAAAGTCCAAAGAAATAATTTCTGTAAATTGAATTGGATTTTGAAATCTTAGTTTAGGGATTAAGCCTAAATGGATAAATTGAGGAATTGCATGTTGATAGATGCATTGTAGATCCATATGTTTATTTATGGTTAATGTTTATGCACTAGTAATCCAATGGAGTAAACCCATTCTGCGTTAGCGGCGTAGTCCTGTGATTGACCTTATTATTAAATAGGTTAAGTAAGATTTCTCATACCAGTCCCATGACTAACCTGTAGTTTGTTTCACTTGCAAACTCGGGTGCCCATGTTTTCCATACGGGCAGTCGAGTAGCTCATTTTGTAGATATATTGAGCAGGATTCTGGATCGAAGCTTAAAGCTGTGTCCATAGCATTGATAGCCTTCTGCTGTGTTAGTTATTCGTGGCCGCTACATTGTATTACAATTATTGTAAATTAATCTTCCATTGTATTATTTTTCGATGTACTCAGATGTAACATTATTATAATGTTCATAAAAATGTTATGTTATTTTTTCTGATGCGTTGTATGCCCAAAGTTAGTGTTAAGGCGATTTCCCACAAGAGGGATTTTCGGGACATAACAAAAATGGTAGCCCCTCTTAACCAAAAGTGGAGTCCCTTTAATGATCCCATAATAACAATATCTATGCTTTGAAACTGGAATTGTTTGCATATGAAGTAAGTGAGAACTTTAGTAAAGATCAAAATTCTAGGCTGAACCAAAATGTGGAAGCAATGACTAAAATTAAAGTGAGTTAAACTCACCTTCCTGATTAACTAGTGTAGTATAAGTAGTTTAAATTTATTATTTGCTTGATCGTGAAATTTGCTAGTTGTTTGATTTTCGTTAACTTTTTATATGATTGGTCATCTGTGGAATTGATTTAATTAGTTAGTTATTTGAATTAAATCAAGAACCATGATATAACATCTTGTAATGTTGCTAGATTGTTTGAACCTGATTTAGGATCGTGGTATAACATTTAGAATTTCTATTAGATATTATCAAAGTTTATTTTGTACTAAACTTATTAGGTATTTAATAATATGTGAATTGTTGAGTACTGTCGATTTAATTATAACGCGGCTAATTTGGATATATGTGTGGTCTAATATTTTTGCCCAAATGAGCACCATCTAGAAATTTATTAAACTTATTCTAAATGACATCATGTTAGTAGAATAATCTTTATTTTGCTATTATATTAACTTTGACTTTTACATTTATGTCACCTAATTAATACTAAATAAATGTTATATTAGCTTTCGATTGTTAATTGTTTATTTGTTTATAATGTTGCTTACTTATGAAAATATAGATGTTATGTTGTAATTTCAATATACTTTATGATCAACAAATCATGAAATCTTATATCTAAATAGATGACCCAAATTGATTTAATTGAGAAGAAATCAAAGAAAGTAACTGAATTAGCAGAGGTCCAACCCGAAGCAATAAATGTTTACGGAGAGAAGATTAATTTGGTTAAGATTTCTTTCTAAAACATGACATGAGCTTTAGATCTGAATTGATGGTTGGTGCTTTCAGCAACTGATTAAGAGAAAAGACAAATCAAAAAGATATAAAATGGATATGATCTTCCAAATTAACATAAACCTAGATCTGAATTATTTCCCATAGAAGAGATTAGGTGAATAACTAGAGCTTATGTAATTCAGAACCATAACTCAGTATCTATAATAGTGTGATATTTTCAATTTGACCCTTCAACAAATTGAAAATCACTCCGGTCTCTATTCATTCTGTAACGACCCGCATTCTACGTATCAAAAGATCGTAGAATATTTATCTTATTTTCATACAAAGTCGTATGGTCGTGTAACTTTGGGAAATGGCTATTGGGGTCATTTCCCATGTTTACGATTTTTGCCGAATTTTAATTGACCGTTTCGCCAGTAATTTTTGACTGGTAAGGACTTTTGACATGAAGCCACTTCCATTGGATTCAAATGATGGTTTATCTTCCCGTAGAGTGGCCGCATTAATCAAACGGACTTACCGTTTAGGAGATATGGCTGAAATAAGGTATGGGAGATGAAAAATAACATAATTGGGCTTACCGGGGTGATTAGCAGCTAAACCCATAACTCATTTCGGGATTAGGGTTACGGGAGGGCGGAAAGGATTTGGAGAAACATTTCCTTTCATTTTTCCAGCCGTCACTAACCTTCCTTGAACCCTAACAATGGCCTCCATCTTCCAAATCTCATTATAATCTCTTCCTAATCGCTTTTTAACGCAAATTGACTAAAACTACACCAAATTAAGTCAAATTAGCACCAAATCGGGGTTAGAGTTCTATAATACATAGAGATTCGTGCCATAATAGTAAAGTTTCAGATCTGAGATTTCATTTATGGCTAAGATGAGTGATTTGCGCTTTTATTCCCTAATTACGGCTAATTAAAGGCAATTAATGATAATTAGCGAAATTATGCATCATAAAAATCTAGTAAAATATGTAGAAATTCTAAAATAATATTTTATGTCACTAGTGAAAATTTGGGTTAATTTGGATTAAGTTTGCTAATCCTATAGTTAAAACATGGTTAAGGGGATTAATGGGAAAATCATGCTTTTTTGGTATGTTTGATCTAAAATATTTCACGTGATTGATGTTTTAATGTTTTTAATTGATTCAACATGTTACTGCTGTTGTTTGGTATGTTTTATGACTTCATAGTAAGTTTAGAATGGTTGAAAACGCCATCGTTTGGCGAAATTAGCTTACTGGAAAAACTGCAGAAAACCGGTTCCTAAAGGGGGTCTGCCTTGGTGAAATTAGCTTACTGGAAAAACTGCAAAAAACTGGTTCCTAAAGGGGGTATGCCTCACGAACCGCCCCAAGATGATGGTCACGAACCGCCCCAAGATGATGGTCACGAACCGCCCCAAAATGATGGTCACGAACCGCCCCAAGATGATGGTCACGAACCGCCCCAAGATGATGGTCACGAACCGCTTCAAGACGATGGTCACGAACCGCTCCAAGATGGTGATCACAAACCAAGCCACGAGCCGCTAGAGGGGGCGAACCAGGGTGGAGGGTGAGCTAGGGGCGAACCAGGGGGGCGACCCGACCTAGACGATGACCCCGACCATAACCCGAACCAAGATGATGACTCCAAGCTGAACCAGATTCGAACTTCTACCACGCGACGACAATTGTGAACTCTTCTGAAGATCAACTACAATCTAACCAAAACCCGAGATGCAAAATAAGTCCAAATACGAATTTATTACTCAGGATCCAGACGGGAACTAGCGAGTTAATTTCTAGAGTTGGACTTTGCCGCGGGACGTGTGCAAAAGGGTTATCGATGCCTACAACTTTGGTTCAGCGTTGAGAGAGGGCGCATGTAGACAAACCATAGACAGAGGATGTATGGACTGGGAAGGGTTATTGGCTATAGACCAGAAGAGCATGGTCATGGCAATACGGAGTCCAGAAGGGCATGGACCCGTCATGTCCCCAAATGGATTTGGTGATCAAAGCGGCGGATATCGTATGCATTACGCACTGACTGAGAGATGTGAGGATGATTGCTATGTTTGATGTTTGCTATCACCATGACATGCACACTGTGAAGGCAAGGAATTTCGCTCGGTCCGAACCAGTCGCTAAACCAACCCAGACCGTTCGAAACGCCCTATCGTTTGAGAACATGACAAAATAGAACGCATACAAAAGAACATTTCGCTGTATATTACAACAATGCATCAGATTACAAGAATATACAGAGTATAAACAAATAAATATTACACAGAAATATCAGAGATTACAATAAATTACATAGCAGCGGAAAATAATACAATACACAACTAGAAGGAGATATACGGATACAAAGCTTTCCGGATATCGTTCCAGCTGTAAACCAGGATCCTGTGCATATAAATCTGCAAAACCAAAACTACTAGCTGCCCGTGTCAAAATAAGGGCACCCAGAGTTTAGGTTAAAACAATAAACTCCAGGTCAGTCATGTGAGTGGTGTGAGAACTAAAACGGTTATTTATCTTTATTTTAAAGTTAGGTAAATCAAGGGACCACGCCGTATAACACGGAACGGGTTTCCTCCCAAGAATACCAGTGCATAAAACAACAGCGCAATGCTAAATAAAGAAAAATGAAGCTGTTATAAGACCCAGGTCCTATCACACAATGCAACGCAAGCCGGGGGATAGGGTTTTCCCTTATAACAGCCAAAGAATGCTTGATACGTTTAAAACAAATCGTTTGATACTATTATAAGTGCATAGTGTATAAAACAACTTCAAATCATAAGTATCAATCATAGGCGGCATGGGTACCATATATCATGTCGCCATACTAGTTCTACAATTAAAAACGCAAATGTCGTATTGGAAGTTGGGTTATCATTTATGGTATGAACCGAGGCTAGGGGCAAGATCCTCACCGATTCGAGACTCTCTAGCCCGAGCCTCAGGAACAGCCGCAACTGCCCCTTGGATCGTCAGGGCCGGTCCACCGATGTGGATTATTATGCTTAAACACTGCGTTTCCCCGCTCTTTGGGGCGTAAGCCTGGCCCGTCAGCCGACCAGAAGCATCGGCCGAAACCGATATCACGAGGCGCCTCGCTTTTCAGCAAGTAATAATAAGCAACATCCACATGAGTCAAACTCGTCAGCCAGTTCAAGCACTGACGCCACTCCTAACTAGAAAGAAACGCATGTCCTCCCTGAGGTCCGTCTCCGTTTTTGGTTCACAACCGGGGTGCGAAACTCGCGAAGTAAACGTTACACAAAGCTACACCACAAAGGCCGTGCTTTGATCATCACCACAAGACTTTGCTTTTCAACAGAAGCCTTGATCATTTGCATCTTAGCATGCCACACAGGCAAACCACTCTATGCAACCGATATCAGTCACACAGAATGAAATCCAATGTCAGACACACAGTCCATTTACCAGTCCGTTCTGGGTCTGAACGAAACCGGAGGCACCTAGTACCCCGCATATCCATCGATCTCCAAGTACGTCTGGACGATCACCAACTGTTTCCATCTTCTTGGGTGTACAGCCCAATCAAGATCATCAGTAATCACCCAAACGACGTGAAGACCTCCGATCTTCGACCATCGTCTTCATCTTCGACTTATCGTCGTATCAGTTATTCAGAATGGGATAAACCCGGTCTTTCCGAATAACTCGCGTATATTTTAAATAAGTGTTACACAAACACAACATACGCCTCATTCCAATTCATCAGTCACTAACCGTAAATTAATCAAGAGAATAATTCCCCAAATATTAACCCCGAAGGCCGAAACCAACATCAGATCAATATCCAGAAAACCATTCTGCTTGGCTAACCGACAGTTAGTTTCTAAATTCCACATTCATAGGGAAAGGTTCCCATTAATTTTATCCAAGATAAATTCCTTGAATTTATTCTCTAATCTTCTTTTGAATTTCGATTCAACTAGTCGGAATTAGCGAACCTTAACCGAAGTAATCATTGGTTTTAATTTCCCAATCCCAACCTATTCATCCCATGAAGTAAAACTGGTAATACTTCATATCTAACACCACGGTGTTATCGGTAAATTCAATTACCATTTCACGTTCAAATCTAATTAAAGATTTAACTATCGCCTGGAGCAAAACTGGTGATACTCCATTCTCGATCTTTTCAATCTAATTAAAGATTCATTAAAACTCCACTTAGTTTTAATCTGTGGCTGGGTTAAAGAATCAGTGTCATTTGAAACACGGTTCACGATAAACCCAAAATCCCATTCCATTAATTATCGGGTTAAAGAACAAGTGTTATTTAAAAACACTATTCACGATAAACCCAAAAATCAATATCAATTCAATTCCAATTAGATATTATTTAATTGGTACACTTCATTAAATCTAAATAAAAAGATTTAATCTTTTCTCCACTGGGTTCAAGAACAGTGTTAATGAAGACACCATTCACGACAAACCCCAAATCACATTTGATATTCAATACAAGGCTCTGAATAGAAAATATATCGGCTTATATTCAATATCAAATTCTACGATTAACAAATGTCGTATTGGAAATAACGATATAAATATATATCTTTCAAATTTCCATAACAACATCTGTATAATCACGAATTCCAACATCGAAATATTCCGAAGACAATTTTGATTCAAATCCACTCCAATGCAATCATTGGAAATTCTGGTTATTTTTAAAACCCTTTTCAAATTCAATTTATTTATTTAAAAATAAATAGAATTATAATTCTAGTTCAAAACTAGTTGATTTCGATAAAAATTTATTTTTATCTTTTCAAATATGGAGTTTTTCATCCCACTTCTTTCTAAATCATTTCTTATGATTTTACACAAATTATTACTATTTTTAATAATTTTATCAAGGCCCGTATAGTCGATTTCCATCAACGACCATCGAACTGCACTTACAGCGACCCTTTTCAAATTTAATTTGGACATAATTCCAAATCCAACCGTTAGATTTCAAATTTCTAATATTCATTAGAAAGCTCTTTTCGATACGAACCCAACGGTTCCGGTTTAGGAGAATCCGACGGTCGGATCTCCCGCAATAGCCATTCGAAGTCAATGGTCGAAATTCGCGAACTGCCGCGGCGCGGCGCGTTCTATTCAGGCCATTATATTATATATATAATATATACTTCGTCGATTTCCTTTCGAAATGAATTTTATAAATCGTTTTAAATTCGTTTTCAAAACGGTTTAAAACTTCATATTCAATTTCAAATCAAAATTGAATATTCCAACATAAATTCGTTTTAAATTCATTTCAAATCGATTCCAATTCAAATTGATTTCTAATTCAATTTCGGTTCGTTTTCAATTCAATTCAATTTCAATTTGAATTTCAATTATATTAAATTTCAATTCGAATTCATTTATATTAAATTTCAATTCGAATTCGTTTTATTCAATTTCAATTTGAATTCACTTCTATTCAATTTCAATTCGTTTTCAATTTGAATTTCAATTCTTTTCAAAATATCAGATTTTGAAATCAGTTTCGATATTCATTGTAAAATGAATAAAATCGATATAAATATCGTTCACGTCAAAAATGGCGTCAATCTAATCAACACGGCTTCATATATTTCTATTTTCAAATATTTTATTTCAAATACTCCTTTTCAAATATTTCTATTCAAAACTGGAATGAAGCCCAATCAATTACCATATAATGTTAATTATATGGATTTTCTACAACACATGTATACAATAACAACGATGAAAAATCAACCATCATTTAAAGTGCATTCTACACTGTATAAGCATCAAATATAAATATTTAACGCTCATAACAGTCTGTCAATCAATAGATCGACATACAACTAATTATTGGGATTAGTGTACGTCAAATATCATCCCAATACCCATGTGGGGTTTCAAACAATCAAACACAGATTTTATTTGTGCAGTTGGGCGATGTGTAAAATTTATCATCCCAATCAATGTCCTTCAAATAGGTGTACATAAACAAACTGTCCGGTTTGTAAATGAATATTTATTTATTCACATTCACGTTAAAAATTATATTTTTAACGATTAAACTATTTTATTCAACCTATGAATTTTCTATTCGGTTCATTTATTAAATAAAATGTTATCTTTATTTTTCTAACTTATTTTTAGAAAATTTCGGCGGCATAACGGCACGATACTAGAAACGGGACGAGGCCTAGCCTTACCCCCGGTCTAGGGAAGGCCCACGCCATTCACACATCAATCAAATCCATTCATTTCACCAAACAATTTAATTCAAACCAAATAATCTAACCAACTACACAACCAAACAAACAAGTCCATGGTCTGTGGACGATTGTGTCGGGTGCTACTAAGCACCGTCTGCATCCTAGTATATATATACAACTAGAAAAAGGAAATTTGAGTGAGAAGTTCTCACCGATAGCTATCCAACCATCTCGACTCTTCTTTTGCAGAAGTCTTCATCGTTTCTCGCCTTTTTGTCATCTTCGTTGCCCGTATTCTCTATATATGTAAAAATCGAATTTTTACTATGCTATTCAATATATAAAAATCGAATTTTTACTATGCTATTCAATATATAAAAATCGAATTTTTACTTTGCTATTCAATATAAAAAAATCGAATTTTTACTTTGCTATTCAATATATAAAAATCGAATTTTTACTTTGCTATTCAATATATAAAAATCGAATTTTATTCTAACGCTATATATATATAATCCCATTCTTATACTATGTTTATATTTTAAAAATGTGATATTTCTATTTTTAAAAACAATTCTACTTCTATATTTTTAAAACCAATTCTGCCTTTATTTTCAAAAATAGTTCTAATTTTGTTTTCAAAACTCATGTATATTTTTATGAAAACAATGCAATATAGATTTCAAAAACAATGCCATATAGATTTCAAAAATAACGCCAGATAGATTTCAAAACAAATGTTCTTTTTACATTTTAAAACAAATGCTATTTCCAAAAAAAATCACACTACTATTTATTTTATTTTGAAAAACAAAGCTAATATTATTTTTCACATAATTAAAATTTAATGAAATAATTAATTTAATTACCTCCTTAATTACTTTTCAAAGAGAAATCACAGCCGTCTCCTTTCCCTTCCTCATCATCGTGTTCTTCTCCGTTATTCAGGCCACTACGAAGACCCCATTGCTCCCATCGAACTTCCCACCGTCGCTCCCAATCCCGTCCACTGTGTGACGATCAGAACCCACCACGACCACCTGCTTCACGCCGCCTTCCCCCCCGCCAGGCTCGCTGGCCACTCGCAGGTCTCGCCTCCTCGAAAACTGCGATCGAACACGGCGGGTTTGAGATAAAAATCCGGTCATCTCGGTGACGAAAACCCCATCAAAACCGTACCATTTTAAAGCTTGTTGAAATCTCTGAAATTTTCTTTTTGGATTTGGGTTTTATTTTGATTCGGATTAGAAGAAATCGTAGGAGGAAAATCGGATGTTCCTGGCTGTTGAAAAGTGGATAGTGGCGGCTAGGACTAGGGTTTACAGAAAGAGAGTTATATATATATTTTATATAATATTATTTAATTTTGAAAATACCCCTGTTTTGATACGAACTCGAAATCAAACCCAAGGATTGTCGCCCCTAGCTAAATACCCCCATTCCGAACACAATAGGATATGTTTCGAAGGCCCATTTGACTGTTTCAGTCAGTTTTCCTTCAAATTAAAATATAAAACATTCAATATTTAATTTGAACATACATTTCAATTTGCGAGGCCCACAAACTGATTCGAAAAATTCCAGAAAAATATTTT
Organism: Allium sativum; assembly: GCA_030737875.1. Taxonomy (NCBI): domain Eukaryota; kingdom Viridiplantae; phylum Streptophyta; class Magnoliopsida; order Asparagales; family Amaryllidaceae; genus Allium; species Allium sativum. The sequence continues at coordinate 546,875,468 of CM060915.1, read as the reverse complement.
ATAGCTTCGTATTGACGATACGGTCCTAACAAAACTAATTTCATCGAATTCTGAGACCGTTGGAAAAATGGCCATTTTCCAGTCGATTAAAATTAACTGAAATTGGTCAACGCGTTTTCCTTTGCCACGCTCACATATTGATTCGAAAAATTATGAAATTTGGAATCTAGCAATAATTTGACACTGCGGACCCAACAAAAGTGGTTTCATCGAAATCCGAGGTCATTTGCAAAATGTCTATTTTTAAGGGCCTGAATTCCATAGCGACTATTCAGAATTTTCAACTGGACATATCTTTTGATTCCCACTATGAAAATTTGATTTTTCGGATTCGTTGGAAAGATATCATCAATTAGATCCTATTATTTTTTGTTTCACTAAAATCCGGATTGTTTTGCACCCGGTACATTCAATTGAAGTTTGAAATCGAATTATCGAACTACCGCACCATTTTCAATTCCTTTTATAAATATAAATAAATATTTATATTCTAACGACGACGTATATAATATATACGTCGAATTATATTCAAAAATAAATTTCTCGTCGATATTATTTAAAATAATTCATTTTAAATAATCAAAATTCGCTAAAATTGCCAAAATAAAAATTTTAAACTGGCCCAGATTTTCGGGTTGTTACAATCTCCCCCACTTAAAACTTTTCGTCCCCGAAAAGGAACAAAGTCGAAAGTGGTTTGATTAATCAACTCTACGTTCGATCTGGCTTCATTCTCCAACTTTTCAGTTTCTGAGAATTTTCAAATTCTTCAAAAATTTGGCTAACACCCGGTATTTTCGAAAAATTTCGCCATAACCTCCCCTGCACCGGGAGCCACGGGAAAATCCCGAAATTGCCATACAGGCCTTCTGATCTCAAAAAGAAAAAGAAAAAGCCAAGCGGCTAGCCAATAGGCTCATAAAATCATCATCACCCAAACAAAACAGTAAATTATGTAGTAAACATGTACTTATTTGTCGGGCAAACAAATTTTATTCTCTGCTCTAGCCTCCTTGCTATGACCTGTTCAATGTAAGTACAAGTATATGCAAGCAAATGCGACAAATTTTCAATATAATTCAATATTTGATTCAATTAGGCTAAATGGCTAAAAATTAGCAAACAAATAAACAAACAACCCAAACATCAATCAATTAGTGAATTAGAGTTTCAAATTCATAATTTTGATACATATACAAAATTCATGTTTTTGATGCCAAATCACAACAATAGGTCCTATCTAATTTTGGTTCTCACACCAGTCAATAGGAAATATATAGAAAGTCCACCTTCGTCACACGAACATAAATTCTAATGATGGAGCTCCATCATCAAAATCATCTCCGGGCGATTAGAGTGTAATTCTATATCTATCCAGTATATTAAAACATCAAATACACGTTTGCAAGGCGTATATGCAAAATCTTTATATACTGGACTGTCCAAATCAATACAAATAAATAATCAAATACGAATAATTGATTTAAATTTCAAAACAAAATTGTTTTCATTTGAAAAATATACTCTTCACACTCGTTCTAGGATACTACTGATCCTATCTCTAACGAGTCATTCTAATTGGATATTACTAATCCAATATCTGATGAATTCTTTCGTACGGTTATAACGTGTCTTGTTCTCTGAGCTCTGTAAACCAAAGCTCTGATACCAAATGTGACGGCAAGGAATTTCGCTCGGTCCGAACCAGTCGCTAAACCGACCCAGACCGTTCGAAACGCCCTATCGTTTGAGAACATGACAAAATAGAACGCATACAAAAGAACATTTCGCTGTATATTACAACAATGCATCAGATTACAAGAATATACAGAGTATAAACAAATAAATATTACACAGAAATATCAGAGATTACAATAAATTACATAGCAGCGGAAAATAATACAATACACAACTAGAAGGAGATATACGGATACAAAGCTTTCCGGATATCGTTCCAGCTGTAAACCAGGATCCTGTGCATATAAATCTGCAAAACCAAAACTACTAGCTGCCCGTGTCAAAATAAGGACACCCAGAGTTTAGGTTAAAACAATAAACTCCAGGTCAGTCATGTGACTGGTGTGAGAACTAAAACAGTTATTTATCTTTATTTTAAAGTTAGGTAAATCAAGGGACCACGCCGTATAACACGGAACGGGTTTCCTCCCAAGAATACCAGTGCATAAAACAACAGCGCAATGCTAAATAAAGAAAAATGAAGCTGTTATAAGACCCAGGTCCTATCACACAATGCAACGCAAGCCGGGGGATAGGGTTTTCCCTTATAACAGCCAAAGAATGCTTGATACGTTTAAAACAAATCGTTTGATACTATTATAAGTGCATAGTGTATAAAACAACTTCAAATCATAAGTATCAATCATAGGCGGCATGGGTACCATATATCATGTCGCCATACTAGTTCTACAATTAAAAACGCAAATGTCGTATTGGAAGTTGGGTTATCATTTATGGTATGAACCGAGGCTAGGGGCAAGATCCTCACCGATTCGAGACTCTCTAGCCCGAGCCTCAGGAACAGCCGCAACTACCCCTTGGATCGTCAGGGCCGGTCCACCAATGTGGATTATTATGCATGAACACTGCGTTTCCCCGCTCTTTGGGGCGTAAGCCTGGCCCGTCAGCCGACCAGAAGCATCGGCCGAAACCGATATCACGAGGCGCCTCGCTTTTCAGCAAGTAATAATAAGCAACATCCACATGAGTCAAACTCGTCAGCCAGTTCAAGCACTGACGCCACTCCTAACTAGAAAGAAACGCATGTCCTCCCTGAGGTCCGTCACCCGTTTTTGGTTCACAACCGGGGTGCGAAAATCGCGAAGTAAACGTTACACAAAGCTACGCCACAAAGGCCGTGCTTTGATCATCACCACAAGACTTTGCTTTTCAACAGAAGCCTTGATCATTTGCATCTTAGCATGCCACACAGGAAAACCACTCTATGCAACCGATATCAGTCACACAGAATGAAATCCAATGTCAGACACACAGTCCATTTACAAGTCCGTTCTGGGTCTGAACGAAACCGGAGGCACCTAGTACCCCGCATATCCATCGATCTCCAAGTACGTCTGGACGATCACCAACTGTTTCCATCTTCTTGGGTGTACAGCCCAATCAAGATCATCAGTAATCACCCAAACGACGTGAAGACCTCCGGTCTTCGACCATCGTCTTCATCTTCGACTTATCGTCGTATCAGTTATTCAGAATGGGATAAACCCGGTCTTTCCGAATAACTCGCGTATATTTTTAATAAGTGTTACACAAACACAACATACGCCTCATTCCAATTCATCAGTCACTAACCGTAAATTAATCAAGAGAATAATTCCCCAAATATTAACCCCGAAGGCCGAAACCAACATCAGATCAATATCCAGAAAACCATTCTGCTTGGCTAACCGACAGTTAGTTTCTAAATTCCACATTCATAGGGAAAGGTTCCCATTAATTTTATCCAAGATAAATTCCTTGAATTTATTCTCTAATCTTCTTTTGAATTTCGATTCAACTAGTCGGAATTAGCGAACCTTACCGAAGTAATCATTGGTTTTAATTTCCCAATCTCAACCTATTCATCCCACGAAGTAAAACTGGTAATACTTCATATCTAACACCACGGTGTTATCGGTAAATTCAATTACCATTTCACGTTCAAATCTAATTAAAGATTTAACTATCGCCTGGAGCAAAGCTGGTGATACTCCATTCTCGATCTTTTCAATCTAATTAAAGATTCATTAAAACTCCACTTAGTTTTAATCTGTGGCTGGGTTAAAGAATCAGTGTCATTTGAAACACGGTTCACGATAAACCCAAAATCCCATTCCATTAATTATCGGGTTAAAGAACAAGTGTTATTTAAAAACACTGTTCACGATAAACCCAAAAATCAATATCAATTCAATTCCAATTAGATATTATTTAATTGGTACACTTCATTAAATCTAAATAAAAAGATTTAATCTTTTCTCCACTGGGTTCAAGAACAGTGTTAATGAAGACACCATTCACGACAAACCCCAAATCACATTTGATATTCAATACAAGGCCCTGAATAGAAAATATATTGGCTTATATTCAATATCAAATTCTACGATTAACAAATGTCGTATTGGAAATAACGATATAAATATATATCTTTCAAATTTCCATAACAACATCTGTATAATCACGAATTCCAACATCGAAATATTCCGAAGACAATTTCGATTCAAATCCACTCCAATGCAATCATTGGAGATTCTGGTTATTTTTAAAACCCTTTTCAAATTCAATTTATTTATTTAAAAATAAATAGAATTATAATTCTAGTTCAAAACTAGTTCATTTCGATAAAAATCTATTTTTATCTTTTCAAATATGGAGTTTTTCATCCCAATTCTTTCTAAATCATTTCTTATGATTTTACACAAATTATTACTATTTTTAATAATTTTATCAAGGCCCGTATAGTCGATTTCCATCAACGGCCATCGAACTGCACTTACAGCGACCCTTTTCAAATTTGATTTGGACATAATTCCAAATCCAACCGTTAGATTTCAAATTTCTAATATTCGTTGGAAAGCTCTTTTCGATACGAACCCAACGGTTCCGGTTTTAGGAGAATCCGACGGTCGGATCTCCCGCAATAGCCATTCGAAGTCAATGGTCGAAATTCGCGAACTGCCGCGGCGCGGCGCGTTCTATTCAGGCTATTATATTATATATATAATATATACTTCGTCGATTTCCTTTTGAAATGAATTTTATAAATCGTTTTAAATTCGTTTTCAAAACGGTTTAAAACTTCATATTCAATTTCAAATCAAAATTGAATATTCCAACATAAATTCGTTTTAAATTCATTTCAAATCGATTCCAATTCAAATTGATTTCTAATTCAATTTCGGTTTGTTTTCAATTCAATTCAATTTCAATTTGAATTTCAATTATATTAAATTTCAATTCGAATTCATTTATATTAAATTTCAATTCGAATTCGTTTTATTCAATTTCAATTTGAATTCACTTCTATTCAATTTCAATTCGTTTTCAATTTGAATTTCAATTCTTTTCAAAATATCAGATTTTGAAATCAGTTTCGATATTCATTGTAAAATGAATAAAATCGATATAAATATCGTTCACGTCAAAAATGGCGTCAATCTAATCAACACGGCTTCATATATTTCTATTTTCAAATATTTTATTTCAAATACTCCTTTTCAAATATTTCTATTCAAAACTGGAATGAAGCCCAATCAATTACCATATAATGTTAATTATATGGATTTTCTACAACACATGTATACAATAACAATGATGAAAAATCAACCATCATCCAAAGTGCATTCTACACTGTATAAGCATCAAATATAAATATTTAACGCTCATAACAGTCTGTCAATCAATCGATCGACATACAACTAATTATTGGGATTAGTGTACGTCAAATATCATCCTAATACCCGTGTGGGGTTTCAAACAATCAAACACAGATTTTATTTGTGCAGTTGGGCGATGTGTAAAATTTATCATCCCAATCAATGTCCTTCAAATAGGTGTACATAAACAAACCGTCCGGTTTGTAAATGAATATTTATTTATTCACATTCACGTTAAAAATTATATTTTTAACGATTAAACTATTTTATTCAACCTATGAATTTTCTATTCGGTTCATTTATTAAATAAAATGTTATCTTTATTTTTCTAACTTATGTTTAGAAAATTTCGGTGGCATAACGGCACGGTACTAGAAACGGGACGAGGCCTAGCCTTATCCCCGGTCTAGTGAAGGCCCACGCCATTCACACATCAATCAAATCCATTCATTTCACCAAACAATTTAATTCAAACCAAATAATCTAACCAACTACACAACTAAACAAACAAGTCCATGGTCTGTGGACGATTGTGTCGGGTGCTATTAAGCACCGTCTGCATCCTAGTATATATATACAACTAGAAAAAGGAAATTTGAGTGAGAAGTTCTCACCGATAGCTATCCAACCATCTCGACTCTTCTTTTGCAGAAGTCTTCGACGTTTCTCGCCTTTTTGTCATCTTCGTTGCCCGTATTCTCTATATATGTAAAAATCAAATTTTTACTATGCTATTCAATGTATAAAAATCGAATTTTTACTATGCTATTCAATATATAAAAATCGAATTTTTACTTTGCTATTCAATATATAAAAATCGAATTTTTACTTTGCTATTCAATATATAAAAATCGAATTTTTACTTTGCTATTCAATATATAAAAATCGAATTTTATTCTAACGCTATATATATATAATCCCATTCTTATACTATGTTTATATTTTAAAAATGTGATATTTCTATTTTTAAAAACAATTCTACTTCTATATTTTTAAAACCATTTCTGCCTTTATTTTCAAAAATAGTTCTAATTTTGTTTTCAAAACTCATGTATATTTTTATGAAAACAATGCAATATAGATTTCGAAAACAATGCCATATAGATTTCAAAAATAACGCCAGATAGATTTCAAAACAAATGTTATTTTACATTTTAAAACAAATGCTATTTCCAAAAAAAATCACACTACTATTTATTTTATTTTGAAAAACAAAGCTAATATTATTTTTCACATAATTAAAATTTAATGAAATAATTAATTTAATTACCTCCTTGATTACTTTTCAAAGAGAAATCACAGCCGTCTCCTTTCCCTTCCTCATCATCGTGTTCTTCTCCGTTATTCAGGCCACTACGAAGACCCCATTGCTCCCATCGAACTTCCCACCGTCGCTCCCAATTCCGTCCACTGTGTGACGATCAGAACCCACCACGACCACCTGCTTCACGCCGCCTTCCCCCTCGCCAGGCTCGCTGGCCACTCGCAGGTCTTGCCTCCTCGAAAACTGCGATCGAACAAGGCGGGTTTGAGATAAAAATCCGGTCATCTTGGTGACGAAAACCCCATCAAAACCGTACCATTTTAAAGCTTGTTGAAATCTCTGAAATTTTCTTTTTGGATTTGGGTTTTATTTTGATTCGGAATAGAAGAAATCGTAGGAGGAAAATCGGATGTTCCTGGCTGTTGAAAAGTGGATAGTGGCGGCTAGGACTAGGGTTTACAGAAAGAGAGTTATATATATATATTTTATATAATATTATTTAATTTTGTAAATACCCCTGTTTTGATACGAACTCGAAATCAAACCCAACGACTGTCGCCCCTAGCTAAATACCCCCATTCCGAACACAATAGGATATGTTTCGAAGGCCCATTTGACTGTTTTAGTCAGTTTTCCTTCAAATTAAAATATAAAACATTCAATATTTAATTTGAACATACATTTCAATTTGCCAGGGCCACAAACTGATTCGAAAAATTCCAGAAAAATATTTTATAGCTTCGTATTGACGATACGGTCCTAACAAAACTAATTTCATCGAATTCTGAGACCGTTGGAAAAATGGCCATTTTCCAGTCGATTAAAATCAACTGAAATTGGTCAAACGCGTTTTCCTTTGCCACGCTCACATATTGATTCGAAAAATTATGAAATTTGGAATCTAGCAATAATTTGACACTGCGGACCCAACAAAAGTGGTTTCGTCGAAATCCGAGATCATTTGCAAAATGTCTATTTTTAAGGGCCTGAATTCCATAGCGACTATTCAGAATTTTCAACTGGACATATCTTTTGATTCCCACTATGAAAATTTTATTTTTCGGATTCGTTGGAAAGATATCATCAATTAGATCCTATTATTTTTGGTTTCACTAAAATCCGGATTGTTTTTCACCCGGTACATTCAATTGAAGTTTGAAATCGAATTATCGAACTACCACACCATTTTCAATTCCTTTTATAAATATAAATAAATATTTATATTCTAACGACGACGTATATAATATATACGTCGAATTATATTCAAAAATAAATTTCTCGTCGATATTATTTAAAATAATTCATTTTAAATAATCAAAATTCGCTAAAATTGCCAAAATAAAAAATTTAAACTGGACCAGATTTTCGGGTTGTTACACACACTCCCATTTTACACTCTATGTTAGTGTTTACCTTAGAGTATTGTACATCTTGTTGTTCTAATTCTTTGGTTGCAGGTCCAGCTTCAGGTATGATTATTTATACCTGTTATTGCATCATTTTGTTGCTATCGCTCATACCAGACTTTCGTCTGACCCAGAGTTTTATGTCTTCTTATTACTTTGGGTGCTCCTAAACGAGCAGACTAGAGGCAGGTTAGGTGGTGATGTGCAAGTAGCGGTCCGGAGACGAGCAGGAGGATTCCACGTACTGTATACATATATTCTCCATGTGTTGTTGATGGTCACTACTTTGGGCATTAGTAGTGCACATTCTTTATTTCCTTTTTAGAGACAGTATTTTGAAGTTGTAATAATGATTTGGATCATAAGCTGTATTTTGGATTTTATCTTATCTAGTGCCTCGCCTGTGTTATATCAAGTTACGTTACTATAATATTTTATTCCATGCGTTGTGAGATATACTACAGGTTCTTGGTGATTCATCGTTCCAACCCTTTTTTTGACGACCGTTCCGTTCTAGTCGGGCATTGGCAACGCATTTCGAGGGAAACGTCGGCTGGTGCGGGGAAGGCCATCACACTTGGTATCAGAGCCTAGGTTGCGTAGTTAACCTAGGGGAAGTCATCAGGGAGAGATAGTATACGTATATGAGAGTGCGTATTTGTTATATTTTGGTTTTCAAAAACTGTATATATATACTATTAGTATGTCTAAGGATGAAGTCGCACTGCACTAGCACCACTAAGAAGATGGTTAATCGCTTTCTCTTTACATACTGAATGATGAGCTGATATACGAGGAGTACGGGTTCAGGGGCCAATAATGGGAATGTCCCTGATATGAGGACGATGTTTACTTCCTTCACGCGAGAGATGCTTACGGATGTTCAGGGAGCAGTTCCTAATGCTGCTAATGGTGGTGCTGCGGTAGCGCAGACGCCTAGAGCCGATTTCGCCAAGCTCTACAAGGATTATACTAGTCTAGGTGGGAAGTCGTTCCACGGAACGGAGCCAACTACAGAGGTTCAGGATTAGATTGATAGTTGTGAGCGCATCTTCAAGGATTTAGGGATCGATGATGAGATGAAGAGAAAGCTACCATCGTGTCAACTTCAAGGACGAGCAATGAATTGGTGGAATGATATCAAAGTAGCTACTCCCAAGGATCAAGTTACTTGGAATCAGTTTAAGACCCGATTCAGTGATAAGTTTATTCCAGCTGCTCAGAAATCAGAATTGTTCAGGAAGTTTTTGGAGCTTAGGCAGAATGGTAGGGCAGTTTCTGAGTATATTGTTGAATTCGATACCTTATCGAAATATGGATTGTCCCTTATCTATACCATAGAGAAGAAGAACGAGAAGTTCATAACTGGCTTAGATGAGTACTTGGGGGAGAGACTCATAAACCATATCGATGAGACATTCGAATCTATTGTAGGGAAGGCATTGAGATCTGAGAGCCTTTACCTAAAGTCGAAGACCGAGGTTGCTGTTACATCTACAGAGGAGCCAAAGCCGCAGGCAAGCGGTGGAGGCAAGAATAATTCCCAGAATAAAAGGAAGTAGGACCAAACCAAGGATGGTTAGAAAAAGAAGAATAAGAAAGAAGTCCAGTGATTTGGTTGCGGCAAGAAGGGCTACTATATCAAAAATTGTCGAGAAAAGCCAGCGGGAAGAAAGTGCTTCAACTGTGACCAAGTGGGACACTACAAGGAAAATATCCACAATCCACTAAGGAGAAGCAGATCGTGAAGGCATATGCTATCAACGATTTTCCTTCTTCGTCGAATGCCCCAACTGCGGCGTAGAAGGGAAAGGGTGTTGTTATTCAAGGTATGCTTTCTATTTATGATGTTCTTATTCGAGTGTTGTTTGATACCGGGGCTTCACAATCCTTCGTATCTAGTGACCTGGTAGATAGGTTTGTATTGGAACCCGAGATTGTCGATAGACCTTTAGTTGTGATGAACCCGATCGGTGGCTCGACTAGCCTTAGTATGGTTTGCCATAATTTGGTCTTATCGAGTCATGGATGTATGTTTGCTTGTGATTGCTTTGTTTTGGGCTTTACTGGGTTTGGCATTATTTTGGGAGTCGATTGGCTCCAAAGGTATGGGGTGGTGGTAAACTGTGAGGGGTCTTCGATGACCACTAGAGCGGATGATGGGCGGAAAGTGATATTGGGTTGCCTATCTAGTGATGGGATGATGGCTAGTTTTCTAAATTCCCTCGACATCCCGCATGATGAGTTATCAGATGTGCTTATTGTTGGCGAGTATTCGGATATCTTCGGGGAAGTGTCTGGACTTCCACCACACCGATAGATCGAGTTTCAGATTGTTTTAGTGAAAGATGCCAGACCTATAGTGATGCCTCATCGTCTTATGGCACCAAGGGAGCAGCAAGAGCTCGAAGTGTAAGTAGGCAATCTTTTGAAGAAGGGATTTATCCGAAGAAGTGTTTTCAAGTGGGGAGCAACAGTTGTACTTGCTACTAAGGCTGATGGTTCCCTCCTCTTATGTGTAGACTGTTGTAAGCTGAACAAGGTGACTACGAAGAATAAGTATCCTCATCCATAGATAGATGGTTTGTTTTATCAGTTAAGAGCAAGAGTGTTTTCCCAGTTGGATCTCGCGACAGGTTTTCATCAGCTCCGAGTAGCCGTTGAGAGTATACCTTAAACGACATTTTGGACGCCATCTGGATTCTATGAATGGTTGGTCATGCCATTCGGGTTGACTAATGCACCTGCATATTTCGTTGATCTTATAAATAGGGTTTTCAGGGATCAATTAAATAAGTTTGTTCTTGTGTTTGTGGACGATACCTTGGTTTACTCGAGGACAGAGGAAGAACACAGGGAACATTTGAGGACAGTGGTGGAGGTGTTGAGGAAATACCAATTGAAAGCAAAATTTTCTAAGTGTCACTTCTGGAGGAAGGAAGTGAGGTTCTTGGGCCATGTTGTTTCAAAGAATGGTATTGTCGTGGATCCTGCGAAGGTGGCTATGGTGCAAGATTGGTCTACGCCCAAGAATGCAATGGTCGTGAAAATTTTCTTGGGATTAGCTGGATATTACAGTAAGTTTATTCAGGACTTCTCCAAGATAGTGGCACCATTAACTCAGTTGACCAAGAGAATCAAGCTTTCATCTGGGACGAAAGGTGCAAGAACGCGTTTAAGAGCCTAAAGGAAAAGTTAATGTGCACACCAGTGTTAGTTATTCCTAAAGGGAATGAAGAGATGACGGTATACACGGATGTCTGTGGTACCGGCCTGAGTGTTGTGCTGATGCAATGAGGTAGGGTGGTAGCTTATGCTAGTTGGCAACTGAAACCGCATGAGAAAAGATATCCCACCCATGATTTGGAATTGCAGCGATCGTGTCCGCGTTGAAAATGTGGAGACTCTATCTCTTGGGAGAAACATTCGAGTTGTTTACCGATCATAAGTCGTTAAAGTATCTTTTCTCTCAAAAGGATTTTAATCTTTGTCAGCAGAGATGTTTAGAGTTCTTGGCTTCAAATGATTTCGATATCGCGCACACACCTTGGAAGGGTAATGCGGTAGTTGATGCATTGAGTAGGAAACATGCCAGTTTGGGGGCTATGTTTCTTGAATGGAGACAACTGGAGTATATCGCGGGATATGATTTCAGACCTAAGTGCGAATTGGATCCAGAGATGTTAGCAAGTTTGACGATCATACCGACTTTGATTGAGCGGATTGGTTCCAGTCAAAGGGACGATCCTAATCTATTGGAAATCATCTCCAAGGTGGAGATGGGTATCGATGGCGAGAGAATGAACAAGTATGGTCTTGATCGAGAAGGATGGCTTCGAAAGAATGGGAGACTAGTTGTACCCAATGTTAATGGATTGAGAGATGAAGTGCTTAGAGAGTTTCATCACTCAAAACTGACTATACATCTCGGTGGTAACAAAATGTATCGAGACTTGAAGCAGACCTACTACTGGGAAGGGATGAGGAGAGACGTAGGGAAGTTTATATCTAAGTGCATGAGTTGCCAATTAGTTAAAGCCAAGCAAAAAAAGCCTAATGGTTTGTTGCAACCATTGGAAATTCCCAAATGGAAAATGGAAACAAGTCTCAATGGATTTTATAGATGGTTTACCAAGGACTAGATCAGGTCATGATAGCATTTGGGTGATTGTAGATCGATTGACCAAAAGCGCAAGGTTTATACCGGTCAAATCGAATAAAATGACAGCTAAGTTAGCGGAACTGTATATGAAGTGGGTAGTGAGATTTCATGGAGTACCTAAAGGTATTATGAGTAGCCGAGATCCATTATTTACTAGTGGGTTTTGGAAGAGTTTACAAGAGGCTTTAGGGTCAGAATTACATCTCAGTACCGCATACCATCCCCAAACCGACGGTCAAACAGAGAGGGTGAATCGTGTATTAGAGGATCTCTTGAGAGCTTGTATGTTGGATTTTGGGGGTTCATGGAATGACCATTTGCATCTGGTTGAGTTCGCATATAATAATAGTTATTAGTCTAGTATTCGTATGGCTCCATTTGAAGCTTTGTACGGGAGACCGTGCAACTCACCATCATGTTGGCTAAAAACCGGTGATAAATCTGTGCTTGGGCTAGATGTAATAAGAGAAACTTCAGGTAAGATCAAGGTTATTCAACAGAGAATGAAGGCTGCCCAAGATAGGCAGAAGAGTTATGCTGATAAAAGGAGAAGAAATTTGAAATTCTCCATTGGCGACTTGGTATTCGTCAAGATCTCTTCGTTGAAGAGTGTGATTCGTTTTGGTAGGAGAGGTAAGTTCGCACCAAGGTTTGTTGGTCCATTTCCAGTTCTTGAGCAAGTTGGGAACTTAGTGTATAAAGTTGGATCACCTGACAAAATGGAGGGAGTGCACAACATATTTGATGTTTCCCAGTTAAAGAAGTTCGTGCACGATTCTGATATGACTATTTCACCAGATCTGTTGGATGATATCGAGGTAGAACACGAGGCAGTAGGGAACCACAGACCGATTCGTATTGTCGGACATGATACGAAGCAACTTCAGAGGAAGACGGTGAGACTAGTTAAGATCCAGTGGGGGGGATAATGAGAACGACTGTACTTGGGAAACCGAGGAAAGCATAAGAAAGTCAAATCCAGAACTCTTTACCTGGTAAGATTTTTAGTCGTGTTATAGTTATTCCACATGTTAGGATAGGCTTGTTGTGTTTATTATGTATGTCTGATTGTTGCAAATGGTTGATAGGCATACCGGACCCATTGTTATTTTCTTAGTTAAGGAATTTCGGGGCGAAATTTCTTAAGGGGGAGAGAGTGTAACGACATGCATTCTACGGATCGGAGGATCGTAGAATATTTATCTTATTCTCATACCAAGTCGTACGGTTGTGTAACTTTGGGAAACAACTATTGGGGTCATTTCCCATGTTCACGATTTTTACCGAATTTTAAATGACCGTTTTGCCCCTGGTGAATTTTGTTTCGCCTGTAACTTTTGATTGGTAAGGAGTTTGGACCTAAAACCACTTCCATTGGATTTTGATGATGGTTTACCTTTCCATAGAGTGATCACATTAATCAAATGGACTTACCGTTTGGGAGATATGGCTGAAATAAGGTTTGGAAGATGAAAAACAACATAATTGGGCTTAACGGGGTGATTAGCAGTTAAGCCCATGACTCTTTTCGGGATAAGGGTTATGGGAGGGCTGAAAGGGTTTGGAGAAACATTCCCTTTCATTTTTCCAACCGCCATTAACCATCCTTGAACCCTAGCAATGGCCTCCATCTACCAAATCTCATTATAATCTCTTCCTGATCGCTTTTTAACCAATAATTGACAAAAACTACAAAAAATCAAGTCAAAATAGCACCAAATCAGGGTTGGTGTAACAACCCGTATTTCGATAACATGAGTAAGACGAGAATCAAGGCAGAATTTAATTTTAAATTCTGAATCAAGTTAAACGGGCTGTGCCATTGCGTTCGTCTCGGAAAAATACGCGAAATAGAGTCCGAGTTTTCGAAAATCGGAGTCCGTATGACCCAATTAAGGCCCAACGAAGTTTTCAGAAAATTTCTAAGTAAAAACAGATTTCAAATTCAAACTTGAATTTGGAAAATTGGGCCAGCTGGGCCAGGCGGGAAAAATTCCCGCCTCAGTACCCAAGTCGACAGCCCTGTCGACTTGGGAGTCGACTTGGTCTGACCAAGTCGACAGCCCTGTCGACTTGGCTGTCGACCTGGCTCAGACGAGCAGTCTTGCCTGGTGCACCTGTTTCTATCTTGGCTAGGTTTCTGGGCCTGGTTTGAGATCTGACGGTTCAGGTTGGTCCTAGGGTTAATCTAAGGGTCCTAACTAGCCTAATCTTCTATAAATAAGCCCCTAACCCCCCCCCCCCCTAAACCCTCATTATTCACTCATGTAACTAAACTATGGCAAAATTTCTACTCTCATGGCCTCCACTCAACTATCCTAGCCTCCACTTCATTTCTATGAAAGGTTTCATGATCATGAGAGTGTTAGAGAGTCCCTATGTTAGTATGAGAGCTTCTCAAGTTGATTTCAAGGCAAAAGCTATGATCTTTGTTCATAAAGATGGGGGTTTTAGTGATTTGGTGCATCCATCTTTGGGTTTTTGGGTGATGGCATGCATAGGCTTCCTCATAAGCTTTGGTTTGATCGATTTAGGCCTTCATAGCAATGTAAGCCCTTCCCTACTCTTAGATATTAACTATGAAGTTAAATGTTCATGTTGAAAGTTTGGGTTTGATTAATTAGAATGATGCATGCTAGCATGTTATGCAAGTTTATGAAGTCATTATCTTGATCTTATGAGCTAAAAGCCACAACCTTTATGTTGAAATGTTGCATTATGCAACATGAGAATCTTCATAATCATTATGTCAACTTGCATATGAAGTCATAACCCTTATATGATGATATATGTGAGTTACTAGTCATCATTCCATGTCTTTTGTCACCATGATTCGTTTATGTGCCAAGTTTGGGTTTATGCATGTTTTTGAGGTGTAAGAATGTAACATGCAAGTTAATGAACACATGTGTGCCTCATTTGCCACCATGATTAACTTGTGGCTTAATATCCATTTTTGTCATGCCTTTGCCAAGTCTCTTCTTTTAATCCATCACGTTGTCGCAAATGTATATGCGAGTTTAAAAAGCGTTGGGGGTCACATTATGGGGAAACATAATGACGTGAATATGATTTGGGTAAATGGGTATAAACATGACAACATGTAACGTTAAATATGACATGTGTTTATACTTGAAAACACGACTTGAAAGATAACATGGAAGTTGACATGTAAATATGCATAAAAACATAAGCTTGGGAATTTACCTATTAAGTTAGGTCTACCCATTGGGAACTTACCTATTAAGTTAGGTCTACCCAATTGCTTGAAAACTTGACCATGAACATGACACTAGACTAAACATGAAAGTGGCCAACTCGAGGTTGGGTTGAGTTTGCAACGTAAAACTACCCGGAACCGACCGGCCTAACTAGTAGTTGCAAACAATAGGACTCAATGTGAGAAGTTGGTCATGTTGTGCTTGAACCCGAGGTTAGACCAAGTTGTGGTGTAAAGCTACCCGGAACCGACCGGCTTAACTAGTAACCACAATAAAGTCTAATGTGAGAGGTTGAGGTGCATTAATTAAATTAATGCCACATAATAAGGTTAAGTAAATTTGACTAATGACACTTAGCCGATATGACACGAATGGGTAGGTTAAGTGGGACCGGGCTTGATTTCTTAATGACACTTAACCATGCAAGGTGATTAGGGGATGGGGTTAAGTAATTTACACTTAACTAATCCGACTTGGTAATTAGATGGGGTTAAGTAATTAAGGCTTAACTAATCTAAACACGGTAATTAGACGGGGTTAAGTAATTGACACTTAACTAATCTCGACACGGTAATTCGATGGGGTTAAGCTAAACACTTAACCAAATTAAACTTGGTAATTCAATGAGGTTAAGTAACCAATACTCAACCAACTTAGCGTGATAATCTAATGGGGTTAAGCAACTTATACTTAACCAATTATACATGATGACTTGATGGGGTTAAGTAACCTACACTTAACCAATCTAATACGCGGACCTGATAAGGTTAAGTCACAAGACCTTTTTAGAATAGACTTAACCATTGTAGTACGATTAGAGGATGGGGTTAAGCCAACCTATACTTAACCAATCCGACTCGATAATTTGATGGGATTAAGACAATCTATGCTTAATCGATCTAGCAGGATAATCCGATAGGATTAAGGTAAGCTAGTACTTGACCGATTTGACTTGATAGGGTTAAGTCATGAGCCTCTGGGTACACTTAACCAACTTGTGGGACTAAGTCTTGAACTTAAATACTTAGCCAATCTTTGACGTGATTCGTGGGCAGGTTAAGTCATGGACTTGAATGATAACACTTAACCCAATAGACAAACCCTAGTTAGAGGAACTAGGTAGAAAATCGTGGTTAATCAAGGATAACGGGAAAGGAAGCTAAGTGGTAAACCTTAGTTAAGGGTAACTAAGTAATAATTCTTAGCTAAGGACATAGGACTAATTCACAAAGCGATGAGTAACCTGATACGGTAGGTCATCGCTTAGTATACGAGGAGGAGCAAGTTATCTGACTTGGATAAGTGCTCCAGCGCACTGGGTGCCAAAGTGGAAGCTTCGGGGGACGTGAGGATATTCTTGGGATCCCTCTGTGGGCTGCCAGGTAATTATACTAGGCCCATGAGAGGTTAAGGTCTGCGTTAGAAGGACCAAGAGTATGCCTTGGTTGCTATGCGAGCGACCTAAAGACTGGGATGGATTAGCGTGGAGTCGACGATTCTTGGTTTTTGCCCTGGATAGCACATCGCCGACTACCTACCATCTTTAGCCAATCGTGTACGTGCGGAAAGGCAGGGAACCCCCAACAGACCATGTGCTTGCTATCGAGTCATGGGTGAGGTTGGCCCGTAGGAAAGTGGGCTATAGTGGGGCCGAGGAGTGGTTCTTATACATGATTTTTCTTGGATTGCCTTTCAGTAGTTGAGGGAGGGGTCACGTGGGACCATAGCTACGGGTACAAAAACAGACCTTGATATCTGCATCGGCAGACGATTTAAAGCTCCCGACCGAGTTCCGTATTTCTTGATTTGCCCTGGCACGGAACTCGGATGGCACATTGGGGAACATGTGCATCTAGACATGGAAAACGATTCACGATACATACGTGGGATCAAGGGCGCGGTTGACGGGTGGCGTAATCCCTAGTGGTCCTAGGTGGCCAAAACCCAAACCGAGACACGGAAACGTTCATTAGGTAGCATAATCCCTAGCGGTCCTAGGTGGCATAAATCCTAAGTGGACGCGCGATAGTTCATGGTAAGGAAACACAACTAGATCAAGGGTTGCAGTCCAAAACAACTTCAAGGATAAACCGTTTACATGGGAAAGCCCGTATGGCCTACGGCAAAGGACTGAACTTATACATGGAAAGAAACATACGAGTTGGGGAAACCTACATATGCTATATATTAGGTTGGCATGGACCATTCCATGACATTGGGCAAGGGACATTCATAGTTAACACATGACGCAGGTTGGGATACTAGTACGAGAGGTGCAGAGCAAATATACATGTTAGAACCAGGAGAGATATACATGATAGAAACCGGGGGATGTTATACAGGATAGATACCTTGGAATATTATACTGGATAGAAACCTGACGATGTGATGCCTTGTTCTATCTTGACATCGAATTTATCATGACACCTTAGTTTACCTGAGTTCAGTAGTTCATCCTGTTATTTTGATTTAGCTTATCTATCTTGTTATCATGCTTATGTTCATCTCAGTTTCTCATGTCAGTTAACTTTACTAGTTTCTATACTAATAGTAGATAGGGCTTACTCAGTCTTTTTGACTAACCCGTTTTGTTTCGCCTCTTTTCTTCCGTTTTCCCCCCAGGTTACAGGGAGGAAATACTGTTGTTTAGTTCGGACTTCTTCCGCTTGAAGGTCATCATGGATGGCTTGGACTTTTCTTGGCTATGGCTACTTTACTGTTTTTTTTACTTGGGGAATAATTTATGAAAATGTATTTATGCTTCTTTACTATTGCAAGACAGGTTTTGATGTACTCTGATGTAAAAGGCTTTAGACCTTATTGATTCATGATATGAAAGTTTGATTTTACTTCCACTATTTTATATGTTCTGTCTTGTGATATTTCTGTGCATGTTTACCAATAATGCCCCTCTAAAGCTAGTGCATTCCTTTGCGAGTGACCCTAGCGGAGGCGGGGTGTTACAGTTGGAGCTGCTGCAATACATAGAGATCCGTGCCGTAACAGTAAAGTTTCATATGATGGTCACGAGCCACTCCAAGATGATGGTCACTAACCGCTCCAAGATGGTGATCAGAAACCAAGCCATGAGCCACCAGAGGGGGCGAACCAGGGGAAGGAGAACTGGGTGGGGGGGACCCAACCCCGACGGGGACCCCGACCACGACCCGAACCAAGATGATGACTCCAAACTGAACCGGATTCGAACTTCTACCATGCAACGACAATTGTGAACTCTTCTGAAGATCAACTACAATCTTACCAAAACCCGAGATGCAAAGGAAGTCCAAATCCGAAGTTAATACTTAAGATCCAAACGGGAACCAACGAGTTAATTTCTAGAGTTGGACTTTGCTGCGGGACGTGTGCAAAAGGGTTATCGATATCCATAACTTTGGTTCACCGTTGAGAGAGGGGGCATGCAGACAAACCAGAGCCAGAGGATGTATGGACTGGGAAGGGTTATTGGCTATAGACCAGAAGAGCATGGTCATGGCAAGTAGTTGCATGGAGTCCAGAAGGGCATAAACCCGTCATGTCCCCAAATGGATTTAGTGATCAAAGCGGTGGATATCGTATGCTTTACGCACTGAGTGAGAGATGTGAGGATGATTGCTATGTTTGATGTTTGCTATCACCATGACACGCAAACTCCCATTTTACACTCTATGTTAGTGTTTACCTTAGAGTATTGTACATCTTGTTGTGCTAACTCTTTGGTTGCAAACTCTTGTTTGATGTTTGATGTTGTGCATCTTGTTTGATGTTTGATGTTGTGCTAACTCTTTGGTATAACGAATATCTAATTATGGATAATTGTGTTTTTAAGGTTGGAAAGAGGGAAGAAAAAGAAGATGAAAAAAATGACAATTTAGTAAAAGATAGGCGTATGTAAAGTAATATTTGATGTGTACTAATTTATAATAGTTTTTTATGTATGTTTAGCAATTTTAAGTATACAAATAAAATCTATATAATAAGATTGTTTGGAGATAATGGAAAAGACAAAGAAGGGCTAGGATTTAATATTAAAAAAATATCAGATGATTCTGTATGCTGCAACGTAGGACAAAGCTTCAATTTTCACATTAAAAAGTTAACGCCGTTAAAAACATCAGTTAACTCTAATTGGAAAGTCAGCAACAAAACCTTAATTGAAAAGGGATAGTGATATTGGTAAGTAACAATGCACATTTAATATCTATTCGTAATAGGAAAAAATATATTTTGATTACATAATTTGTTATTACTTCAAAGAAAATAGGTGGAACTCAGGAGTAACTATCCGGTTAATTTTATAAATCTCAACATTTTCCCTAATGGGGCATGGTAATTGTTTACCTTATTTATATCCATATATGTCATGCAAGAAGTTATCCAGGAACATGAAAATGTATTTTTTTTTTCATTACATGGAAAGTAAATCAAGATGTATTACAAAGTCGGTTTTCCCACCGTTATGCGGTTATACTAGTTAAGATTGTTTCTTATTGTTTAGAGTGGATGTCAAATCCTTGTTATAAGATGTTTAGGAATCCTATGTTTGATAGATTTCTTGTTAAGGTTAGAAATAATTTGTTTTTGTTTATTAAGATTATTAAGCATTTTATTTATAATAGAATTAGTATTCGTAATTGATAACGAATGTAGTGGATCTTCTAATTGTCTCTCTCTTTCCTCTGGTGATTCTTTTTCCACATATATATGTATATATTACACACACACACACACACACACACATATATGTATATTTATATGTTGTTAGCTTACTTTTTGTTTACTTTTATTTCAGGTTACGGGTCTGTTGATATTCGTTGATATGCTTATTGGAGATCTATTTTGGAGAGTCCTTTCTTTCGATTATGTTGTACTCTTCTTTTGTATTTCTTGGAGAGTTTATTGTATTATTTAAGAGTAAATGTACTTTATTTTCGGGTAGTGGCCTTGTCGGAACTCGATTTTGAAGTATGATAGAGGGTGGTTTTTCCGGGGCTCATCTATCTAGCTTCTATTCTTTTGGTCATTGACTGAGATGGCTATTTACTATTGGTTACCTGGAAGGCATGTTGGCAGTTATAGTCACTTGTTATATATATATATATATATATATATATATATATATATTTCTGTGTGTGTGTGTGCGCGTGCGCTCTCTCTCTTCTTTTTAGAGGATCACACATTTTTGTTTTAAAAAAAAACGCTAACAAGGTTCAGACTTAAATAATTATCTTACTAATAATGTGTTAAGTTTTATAATTATTTTTATAAATATTTGTTATAACTAATTATTTATATTTAAAAGGATGATCAATTACTATGTACTTGACAATGATTTAGTATCATTATTTTACATGGTGATTGTTTATTTAGTTAATTTGAATCTACTAATCATATATTTTATAATCGTTTGAAGATTTATTAATTATCCATCAAGAATTATTTAAAATAAAATAATTTATTTGTATTAATTTTAAATAATGTTTGATGTAAAGAAGATCCATGTTCAAAGTTTCATGTAAATCGGATCCATATTTTTAAATTATTGTAGCACATGTTTTCATGTTTTTTCCAGTGCTTAACAAAATTAATTAAATTGTAAAATTTAAAACCATAAAGAAGAATTTTTTTGCAAAATGTATATTTTATTGTGAAAAAATGCAGACATATCTGCAAATATTGCTTTAATATTTGCAGACATGTCCACAAATTTTCACTGAAATACATATATTTGCAATGAACAAACAACTTCAGTTATGTCTGCAATTTTTCAATATAATTGCTTTTTTATCTACATTTCTTCTAAAAGTGAGCTATTTTAATTTGTTACCGATTCACATCAAGTTTATGATGATTTTCTACAATAAATGTGATGTTGAATAAGTGCGGACATTAAATTTGAATTTTGAAGCGCTCATGAAAAAATGTGTAAAAGTATGCAATTGTTGGTAATAATTGCGTTAATATCTGTATTTTTCCGAAAAAACTGCATTTATTCCTACAAGTTTTGCTGAAGCATGATTTCTTTAGTTATTTTAATTCATTTCTTACATAAATACGAAGATGAATATAAATTAAATAAAAATTTGAAGTTTGGTAGTATTTTTAGGTTAGTTTCTGGTGTTTTTTATGATTTTTGAGGAAGATGGACCTAATTTACCTATTTTTTGACAAGGATGTTTTATGTATTTTGAAATATAACATAGACTTTAGCCAAACCGTCCCTTTAAAGTAAGTAATCATTTGTTTATGAGGCTTAAAAGTGCTTTATTATCCAACAATAATGGATTACTCCATTAACATGTTTTTTAAGTGAATTTCGTACTTGTTTATATGCTGAAAGCAATAAATCATCAAAATAATGCATTTATTAATACACATTGTTTTTATAAAGGATTTTACTTTATAAATGGTGTTATGCAAAGGAGTTCTATAATCTACCTTCTTTTAAAGAATATTTATATAATATTTTACTTGAGTATCACATTTAAGTATTTTATAAAGGACTTTGCTTTACAAATGATATTTGCTATAGAAGCTTATACATACACACATCTTGTAATGAGATTGAAAATAAATATTTACATTTAAGAAATTTTATAATTATTTATTTAAAAATGGATTTAAGAATATGGTTGGGTTTTTGATAATAAATTTTATAAAAAGACCCATTGAAGAGATCTATAAAAGGAATTGAGAGTTAGTTCTCCCAAAACTAATATCCTTAAATGTGATGTTATCGAAATTTGTTCCACATTTAAGTGTGAGCTTATTCTTATATTTGTTTCTTTTTACATAACTTGTTTGATCCTTTAATATGATTTCGAAATAAGGAAGCTTTTTCTAAATGCTTGTGATTATATTTATTCAAATAAAATACGTTATGAATATATTTTCTAAGTTGTGAAAATATATTGTGTTGTGAATATACCTAGGTCAATGAGATAATATATGAATATTTTAATAAATATTCTGAAAAGAGAATTTATAAATGAAATAATCATTTTAAAGATGCTTGGTTATTGTTATGGAATACTAAATCTTTAGGTAATTATTGCTTATATGTTTGACAGTTAAATAATCGATTATCAAATCTGGTTAGTTCTAATTTTAGCAAAATATACGATAAACAATAAGGAAACTCGTTTACATAACCGATTAAAGCATGAGCATGCAGTAGAGCTAAGTTGGTAGCCCTCATTAGGGTATAGTCATCCTATACATGGTGTCGAACTGTTTGTTTACTTCGAGCCCCATTATGTTTGTTTACCAATCAAGATGATTGTATTTAATGATATCCAGTAAGGCGTAGAGCCGATCCTGAGTAGTTAAGAAGCAAATCAAGGTAGTCGCCCGTACATTTTATCCAGAGGTGTGAGGATCCGGTGAGTAGACCGCCTTTCATGGTTGGAATCCATTCTTTAATACGAACTTTCAAATTTGGTTGTATACCTATTATGTTGGAGCATGAGATGTAATCACTCTCCAGTTATGTTATTATATTTATTTATGGACTCTAGACATTATTATAATATCACTGGATTTATAAGAAAAATGTTTTGGTTACAGTAACGTAAAAACCATTTCGTGTTTTTTTGTTGCATGGTCTTACATGGAACTTTTGATTTGGAAGTTTTATAAGTTAAAGAAATATTTCTCTGTGATTTGAGTTTTCTCATGTTGGTTTGCTAGACCGATCTGAATGTGATTATGTTATAATACACCAGTCAAATTGAGTATATTTTTTGGAGCTTTATGAGAGAAATTAGAGGTCAAAGACATACTCCCGTATTTCTTTGTTTTTTCGTTTTGTGTGTTTGTTGTATTTTCCCACTATTTGTAAGGATATGTCATTGTAACTGTCCAAGTTGATTACGTAATTAGCTCTTTGATGTATGTATATGTTGAAATTGATGATTCAAATATTTGTAGAGAAGGAAAGAAATTGATTGATTGTCAATCAATTAATTGGCTCGTATATGGAAAGATATAAGAGGAAGTTTTCTTTTTGAAATAAAAATAGTAGGCCAATCAATCAATTAATGAAGAATCAATTTACTCAGGGAAAGAGATTGAGACCATGATTGCGCCAACCATTTACGCTCCAACCAAATCAATGAAGATATTATATTTATTTTTCTTCATGTCCAAGTAATCTAGAAACTTATCTTCTTTATCTCCAAGAAATCCATCTATATAAATAGGGGTCATGTTATTGTATGAATGCAAGCAATCCACTATTAATCTTCTCTCTGTTGTAATCTTATGTACTCATTTCTTCATTGAGAAATAAAAAAGTTGTTGGATCCGTGGACGTAGGCAAAGCCGAACCACGTTAAATTGGTGTGTTCTTTCCTCTATTTTCTGTTGTTGTTCTCTCTATAATTTGTTCCACTTGATTTTATTTTAGTTGGCATTGTTGAAATAGTTGACATACTAGATCATTGGGTTTCTTCGTTTTCCGATGCCCAAATCTCTGATTTTGCACTATAGATTGGTATCAGAGCAAGGTGTCATGTTCAAAGACTTTTTCTTTCATGTCAAATTCTACAAAGAATAACAGTGGTAGAAGCGCTACAAATTATGTAGTCGCTAGATTTGATGGAAAGGGGGATTTTAGCACATGGAAGATGAAGATGGAAGCGGTGTTGAAGAAAGAGATGACATTTAAGGTTGTCTCAGATCCAGAGAAATTGAAGAAATTAGCACCTGAAGAGATAGAAGAATTAAAAGATGATGATCTTACTACCATCCAACTTAGCCTTTCTGATGAAGTACTTAAAGAGTTTTCTCATGTGGAAACTGCTAAGGAATTGTGGGATGCTCTTCAGAGAAAGTTCTATGACAAGTCTCTCACCAACCACATCATCTTACAACAACAACTTTATTCTTTCAAAATGAGGCCCGGAACAGATGTATTTTCTCATATAGATGCCCTCAACACACTTTTCATGAATCTTCGAGCAGCTGATATAAATATTAAGGATGAGGCGCAAGCTGTTATTCTATTATGTTCTTTACCTGCAGAGTATAACACTTTTGTTAACTCTATGATCTATGGACGTTCGTCTATTTGCTTGGAGGATGTGAAGACAAATCTGCATAACGAAATGTTGAGAGGAAAGTTAGCAAGCATGAGTATGAAGAATGATTCTGAAAGCCTTATTGCATCGAGAGGAAGAAGTAAAAGTAGACCCAAATACGGTAGAGATGGAGCTAAGTCCAGATCTCAGTCAAGAGGAGCTCGGAAGGGAGTTTGTCATTATTGCAGAAAACCTGGACATTATATTGCAAGTTGCCCCAAGTTGGAGAATAAAAACAAAGTTGTTCCCCAGAAGGCTTCAGCATCTACAGCGGAGATATCATATTCAGATAATGATCCTGGCATTTTTATAGCTTCTGCCTCTCCTATGAAGAGTACTATGTGGATTATTGACCCGGGAGCATCCTATCACATGACACCTGATAGACACTCCTTTTCAACTTATAGTCAACTTGATGGAGGAGAGGTTCTCATGGAAAATAATGCTTTTTGTCGCATGATTGGTACTGGAACAGTAAAAATCAGGATGTTTGAAGGTGTTGTTCGTACTTTATGTGATGTCAGGCATGTGCCTGATTTAAGGCGTAGTTTGATCTCCAATGGAGCATTGTGCAATTTTGGCTTAAAGTGTGTGATTGAAAAAGATTCATTAAAAATTACAAATGGCTCATTGATAGTAATGAAAAGGGTAAAAGCTGGAAATCTATATTTGCTGAAGGGTACAACTGTTGTTGCGGAGACTGCTTCGGTTATTGATTCAGTTGATTCTGGTTCCACCATATTGTGGCATTTTCGTATGGGTCACATTGGAGAGTGCAGTTTAGAAGTATCGAGAAAGCGACGCTTGATTGACGGTGTTCATCATTCAAGACTTGACTTTTGTGAAGAATGTGTACTTGGAAAGTAGACAAATGTTTCTTTTGGCATTGCAGAGCATAAGTCTACAGATGTTTTAGAGAGTATGTTCATACTGATATTTGGGGCCCTGCACCATGCCTATCTTATGGAGGAGCCAGGTATTTTGTTTCATTTGTTGATGATTTTTCTAGAAAAGTATGGGTTTACTTCGTGAAGTCCAAAGATGAAACTTTTGATAGGTTTCAAAATTGGAAATCTCTTATTGAGAAGCAGTCTGGAAAGAAAGTGAAGGTTCTTCGTTCAGAAAATGGTCGTGAATTCACTTCTGAAAAATTCATCAAATTTTGTGAGTACGAGGGAATCAAAAGACACTACACCACACCAGGAGACCCTCAGTCAAATGGGGTTGCAGAGAGAATGAATCAGACTTATGGTGATCTTATGCGATGTTGGAAAGAACTCGTTGCTATCAAAAGACACTACACCTTCTAACGCCATAGATATGAAGATTCCCGAAGAAGTGCAGAAGGGAGATCCTGTATCAAATTCTTTTCTCAGAGTGTTTGGTTGTCCAACTTATGTGCATGAGAGCAAATGGAAGCTGGATCCAAGATCGCGCAAGTGTATTTTTCTTGGCTATAAGAAAGGAAATAAGGGTTATATGATGTGGTGTCCTACTACCCAGAAGATTGTTACTAGCAGGCATGTCACGTTTGATGAGAAGGCTATGTTGAAGGTGCAGCCTTCTTCTTCAGTTAATGATGATGTTGAGAGGACAAACTCAGAATAGCAAGCACAAGGCAGATCATCAGACTTCCATACGAGTAAAAATGGTGATTTCGATAACACCGTGGTTGATAGGGAAGAGACAGAAGATCAACCTCAAGGTGGAGCTCAAATTCAAACTCGACCAATGAGAGAGAAGAAAAGACCTACGTGGCTTGATGATTTTATGGGATTAAGCATTGAAGATATTTACTTTGATGACATGACAACTTATGCATTAAGCATATTTCATAATGAACCAAGAGACTACATAGATGTCATTAGTTCAGTTGATAGCTCCAATTGGCTAGTAGTAATGGAGGAGGAGATTGAGTCTTGGCACAAAAATCACACTTGGGATTTAGTGTCACTTCCTTCTGGCAAGAGAGCAATTGGATGTAAATGGATCTATAAGGTGAAAGATGGCGGCAACGGTGACTTGAGGTACAAAGCAAGATTAGTGGCGAAGGGTTACGTTCAGAAGAAAGATGTGGAGTTTCATGATATTTTTTCTCCAGTTGTTAGACACACTTCCATTCGCATTCTTTTGGCATTGGTTGCTCACTTCAACATGGAGTTGGAACAACTAGATGTCAAAACAACATTCTTGCATGGTGATCTTGAGGAGGACATTTACCTACAGCAGGCCAAGGGGTTCTTTGATAGCAGCAGGCCAGGTCATGTTTGTAAACTTAACAAATCTCTTTATGGCTTAAAACAGTCTCCTAGACAGTGGTATAAGAAATTTGATAAGTTTATGATCTCACATGGTTACTCTAGAAGATTTAAGGACCAATGTGTCTATTTTAAAAAATGTAATGATGACATCATCTATTTGTTACTTTATGTTGATAATATGTTGATAGCTTCTAAGAGTATGTCTAAAATTTCGGAGTTGAAGATGGAGCTCAGTAAGGAATTTGAGATGAAAGATTTGGGAAACGCATAGAGAATTTTTGGGATGGTGATTCAGAGGGATAGAAAGCAAAGAGTTTTGAGGCTCGCTCAAACTCAATACATCGAGAAAGTCCTATCCCGATTCAGTATGGAGAATGCTAAACCGGTGGCTACTCCATTAGGCTCTCAATTCAAGCTATCCAGATATATGTGTCCCACATCGGATGAAGACAAAGGGGATATGTGTAATATACCTTAATCTAGTGTTGCTGGTAGTCTCATGTATGCAATGGTGTGCACGAGACCAGATTTGGCCCAAGCAATTGGTGTTGTCAGTCGATATATATCTAACCGAGGTAAAGAGAATTGACAAACAGTAAAATGGATACTCAAATATCTTCATGGCACTTCTTCAGTTGGTTTGTTATATGGTGGAGTAGATCGAGACATCTCTCTTAAAGGATACTGTGAATCAGAATATGCTGAGGATAGAGATGGACGAAAGTCAGTGTCGGACTATGTTTTTACACTTGGCATAGGCTCGATTACGTGGAGATCAAAGTTGCAGTCTATCGTAGCTTTGTCGACTACTGAAGCAGAGTTATCGATTGTGGAAACAACAAAGGAAGGATTGTACTTACTTCAGTTGGATGATCTTTCAATGGCGCAGCGGACAGTGGAGCTATTTTCAGACAGTCAGAGTGCGATTCATCTTGTTGAGAATCAAGTTTATAGTTCACGGACGAAGCACATTGATGTTAGAGGTTTCTTTCTTATACTTGAGGAAGAGCGAAGCAAGATCAAATTATTGAAGATGGGTACTTTGAATAATCCTTCAGATATGATGACCAAGTCACTTCCAAAGGACAAGTTTGAGCATTGTTCAAACTTGATCAGTTTGCTTCCTGTTACTTGAGCGCCATGAGGCGCTGGGCCCAACAACTTCTATGTTGATTGTTGAAGATGAGATGATGAAGAAATATTGTCATATTTGAATCAAGGTGGAGTGTTGAAATTGATGATTCAAATATTTGTAGAGAAGGAAAGAAATTGATTGATTGTCAATCAATTAATTGGCTCGTATATGGAAAGATATAAGAGGAAGTTTTCTTTTTGAAAGAGAAATAACAGGCCAATCAACCAATTAATGAAGAATCAATTTACTCAGAGAAAGTGACTGAGACCATGATTGCGCAAACCATTTATGCTTCAATCAAATCAAGGAAGATATTATATTTATTTTTCTTTATGTCCAAGTAATCTAGAAACTTCTCTTCTTTATCTCCAAGAAACCCCCTTATAAAATAGGGGTCATGTTATTGTATGAAAGAAAGCAATGCACCATTAATCTTCTCTCTATTGTAATCTCATGTACTCATTTCTTCATTGAGAAATAAAAAAGTTGTTGGATCTATGGATGTAGGCAAAGCCGAACCACGTTAAATTGGTGTGCTCCTTCCTCTATTTTCTGTTTTTGTTCTCTCTTTAATTTGTGTCACTTGATTTTATTTTATTTGGCATTGTTGAAATAGTTGATAAACTAGATCATTGGGTTTCTTCGTTTTCCGCTGCCCAGATCTCTGATTCTGCACTACAGTATATAAATCATAGTCTTATTTTTGTATAAAGATCATTGTTATATTATACAATATTTATTCTGATGTAAGATTATGTTATGGCACTTCTTTCTTTCCCCAACAGTCCGTCTGTCCGACACTTGAATGGTAGGCATGTGAATACCATGATTGTATTAGTATTAAATTTTAAGAATCGAGAAAGGAATTTGTCACACTAACGCGACGATTTTGATGTACGGTTGTGTAGTTTGATATAAATGTTGATTTTTGTGAGTATGAGATTATGTGATGGTTGTAATTGTCAAATTAGGTTTATATTTGCTATACATGAGATGGATAGAGATATGAGCACACATGTGTGGTTGGACAACTTAAATAACTGTTGTTTTGTAAAGCGGAATACTCAAGTTAGCATCGGTTACAAACAACTAACGTCGCTTTATTTGCACATGCTATGGCTAGCGATGGTCATTTGGGATAGGTTAGTGTCGGCCAATGGCAGTCCCCTGGTTTACTTGATTTCTATCATGTGCTCCCCATGACGTCATTCAACAACATTTCAAATTATAGCACCCCAATAACCATTGATTTCCACCATGCATTCACTTAACAGCACCCCAACCGTACTTCAATAGCAACAGTTTAATGCACCACTAAACGTTGTGTGTGCGTCTGTATATGAAAGAGAATGAATAGGGGAATGGATGGATGAGATTCAGATGGAGGGTTCACGTGCAATATAAAAGGTATAGCGGAACACTCCTATATATATATATATATATATATATATATATATATATATATATATATATATATATATATATCATGTGGGCGTATGCTTTCCATTGCACCTCAAACCTTCAAATATAGTTGGACAAAGCTTTTAGCTTGTGCCAAGTGGTATGGAAGTTCCAAGGAAGACTTCGTTCTGCAGATTTTGCATGTGTATGCTAGAAGTCAACTTGTATCCCCAGCTTTACTGATATGCAACCCCTTATTTTGTATTATCGTAAACTTATTTAAAAACATAAAAAATAAAAATCAATTTATGCAGATACTGATAATGATATCGTAAATTTTGTATACAATACTATATAAAGAAAAAACGCATGCCTTGTCAGTTTCGTAAACTTCAAAACATGTACGTGAACTCACTGAATCGCTCTTAATGAACATTACGAGTTATCAGACCTTCAAATATGGTATAAAGGTCTTTTTTGTCAGGACCAAATATCTCTTGAGCTTTGCGCAGTGTTTCCTGTAAAAGAAAGTAGTTTGTATATCGAGTTCAAACTCTCAAATTTTAACTTACAGGAAACAGCTTGGAATACAAAGTACCTCTCTTGTTTGTTTATGTGAATTTAACTCTTTGACATTGGCCAGAAATGAACTGAATTGCTCGATAGACAAGCGAGTCCTACATCACACATAATCATTCAAAAGCAGGTGATTAATATTGAACTTTAATAGTAATTTTCAATCTTGTATACGTTGAAGTTTATAATGTAAAATTACCTAACTTGACGGAAAAACTCTTTCCCATCTACTCTTGTCCGGCCTGAAAATGCATGTATTTGCTAATATAAGTAGATTTATAATCGAGTCTGCTCATTGCTACAGCAATGGTTACTGTCCATGAATTGTTCTCATCTGGATTCCCTTGTGTTTGAAATCTAAATGCGCATACATCAATTGTTTCCTTACCATAGTCACTATAATTTCTGAAATTGATAATCTGCACACTAAACCTGCTGCTTTGTTTTCAACCAGAGCAGGTCAAACAATTTGGTTACATTTAATCCGAGTTCACAATAACTAGGTCTGTGTGTTGAAAATTTTAGAAGAAAAGCGGAGTGAATTTAATGAAGAGGAATTTTTTTTGTTCTTGTTTTTATTTTATTTTTTTTATTTTATTTTTTGACTGATGCTCCAATTCTTGCTTGATACAAAATGTGGGGAAAACTCATCTATTTATAAGATATCATATAGAGTATTCTAGAATATGACTCCCTAAGCAATTCTAAAAACATGACTTCATACTTAATTTTTATTTAGATAATTCAATAGTTCTCAACAAACTACAATAAATACAAGAATACTCTAGAAACTATAATAACAGAAAACTTCTAAAAATCATAACAAATCAATTTTAATAATTCAACACCCCCTTTAAACTTGATTCGTGCAACAGATTCCTCAACTTAACAAAATTTTCTGCTTGAGAGGCTTGGCGAAGATATCATCTACTTGATCTACATACTCTGGTTGCACATCCTTTTTGGCGATACACGCTCGAATATTGTGATAATGTGTATCACTATGCTTGCTTCGATCATGAAAGACTGGATTCTTGGTCAAAGCTATTACTAACTTATTGTCCATGAAAATCACAGTGGCTCTCCTTGTGGCAATTTTAACCCCTTTAGCAGATTATATAACTAAATTGCATGACAAACACATGAATTAGCAGCTACATATTCTACTTCACATGTGAAAAGAGTGACAATTGACTGTTTTCCCGACATTCCTGTAAAGGTTGTGTCTCTCTAGAACAAGAAGTCACTTGTGCTTCTTCGGTCATCCATATTTCCACTCCAATCGCTATCGCTATATCCAACAAGCTCGTAATTATCAAAGATAGAGTAGTGCAAGCCAAAGTTTGTTGTGCCTTTAACATAGTGAAGAATCTTATTTGCCGTCTTCAAATGAGTTGTTGGATTCTCTATGTATCGACTCACGACTTCTACTGCTTATAGAATGTTCGGTCTTGTACACGTTAAATATTGCAAGCTTCCAACCAAGCTCTTGAAAAGTGTTGAGTATGTTTTTTCTTCTTTCTCATGCCTTAACAACTTGATTCCACATTCCGTTGACGTACAAACTAGGTTAAAGTCATCTATATTGAAATTCTTCATTACTTCCTTAGCATAGCCTTCTTAAGTGATTAGAATGTCTTTATCTTCTTTTGTTTTACTCCAATGCCAAAGGTAATAAGACATGAGCTCAATATCATTCATCTCAAACTACTTCGTCGTCTCTTTCTTAAACTCTTTAAACATGCTTGGATTGCTACCTGTAAAGATCAAGTCATCCATGTACAACTATACAATCAATGTATCACCATTTCGGAATTCGGTATAGAATGCATGCTTATATGTACATTTGATAAAGTTTCTCTCTGAGATGTACTTACTAATTCGAGCATTCCAAGCTATTGGAGCTTGTTCCAACATATAAAATGCATTCTTTATCTTCAATACCTTGTCTTTTTCTCCCTTGACTTCGTATCTTTGTGGTTGTCTTCTTCAAAAGCTCCTGTTAAAAAGCGAATTTTACATTTATTTAATGTACCTTCCAATTTTTTTAAGTTACTAAAGAAATTATTAGTCTAACGGTTACTAGCCGAGCAACTAGAGCGAATACCTCATCATCGTCAATGCCGACTCCTTCATTATAGCCTTTTGTCATCAATCATGTGTTGTATCTTTCAAGTTCTCCTTTAGCGTTTTTCTTTATTTTGTACACCCACTTCACACCAATTGGCTTGTGTTCTTTTGGAATTGAAACTAACTCCCATGTGTCATTCTTCTTGACGACCTTGATTTCTTCGTCCATAGCATTTTTCCAACTCTTCTTTTGCATAGCTTCTTGGAAGTTTATAGGCTTACAATTCAAAAACAGACTAAAGAAGTTGATTGTGATTGGTGAAACTAATGGAAAGTGGACTCTTATGTTGATTTTCGATCCTTGATTGTTGCATTTCATCTCCTTCAAGATATGAAAAGAAGTTGTAATTTTCATTATGTGATCTCCGATCTCATTCTCCTCCTTCATCAAACACAATATCTCGACTAATTATTATCTTCCTCGTATCACGATTGTAAAGCTTATAGCCTTTCGAACCAGCATCAAAACCAATGAAAATATACTTCTCACTTTTGTCATTCAGTTTGCTTCGCTTTTCGTCTGATGCATGTACATGAGCTATGCTTTCAAAGACTCTTAAATGAGAAATACTAAGCTTTCTTCCATTCGTACTTCTTGTGGTGTCTTTCTCCACACATTTCTTGTTGGAGATCAGTTTGACAGATGAACATCACACGCCATAGCTTTCATCCAAAATTCTTTTGGAACCTTTTTTACTTTCGAGCATGCTCCTTTGTAACAACCCGAAAATCTGGGCCAGTTTAAAATTTTTATTTTGGCAATTTTAGCGAATTTTGATTATTTAAAATTGATTATTTTAAATAATATCGACGATAAATTTATTTAGAATATAATTCGAACATATATATTATATACGTCGTCGTTAGAAAATAAATATTTATATATAATTATAAATAGAATTGAAAATGGCGCGGTAGTTCGATAATTCGATTTCAAACTTCAATTGAATGTACCGGGTGCAAAACAATCCGGATTTTAGTGAAACCAAAAACATTAGGATCTAATTGATAATATCTTTCCAACGAATCCGGGAAATCAAGATTTCATAGCGGGAATCAAAAGATATGTCCAGTTGAAAATTCTGAATGGTCGCTATGGAATTCAGGCCTTTAAAAATGGACATTTTGCAAACGACATCGGATTTCGATGAAACCAGTTTTGTTGGGTCCGGGATGTGAAGTTATTGCTAGATTCCAAATTTCATAATTTTTCGAATCAATATGTGAGTGTGGCAAAGGAAAACGCGTTTTGACCATTTCAGTTGATTTTAATCGACTGGAAATTGGCCATTTTTCTAACGGTCTCAGAATTCGACGAAACTAGTTTTGTTAGGACCATATCGTCAATACAAAGCTAGAAAATATTTTTCTGGAATTTTTAAAGTTCGTATGCGGGCCCGGTAATTTGAAATGTACGTTTAAAATTCAATATAGTGATTTAAATGTAAATTTAACGGAAACTAATTGAAACGATCGAATCAGCCTACGATACATATCCCATTGTGTTCGGAATGGGGGTGAAACGCTATGGACGACAGGCGGTGGGCCTCGTTTAGAGGTCGAAAATAAAAGTTGCTTTTTAATGATAAATAATAAAATAATAATAATAATAAAAAAAAACCTTTCCTCCTCAAAATCGTTCTGGCCCCCCCTTACTTTTGAAATCAGATAATTCGATTTAGAAAAAAAAAAGAAAAAAAAAGGGGGCGCCGCCGATCTGCTCAGCCGCCACACCCCCCCTCCTCCACCGCAGACGCGCCGCTCAGGGCATCCACCACCCCTCCGACGTCCACCCTCCCCCTTCTCTCACCTCCTCCGTTGCCACCAGGTGGTGCCGCCCACTACGAAGCCCCCTCCGACCTGCAAAGCCGACGAAGCCCACGAAGCAGCACCCCGCCCTCATCTCGAAGCCGCACCTCCCTGAGCAACCGAACACCCCCCTGAACCCTCGGCGCCGACGAAGACGAGCCCCCCTTCTTCGCAGGAAGGTAAATTGTTTTTTTTATCTTATTTTCATTTTAAAATTCCGATTTAAAAGGATTTTAAAACAGTTTTTTTTAAAGAAGTAAAAACTGAATTATTAAAGATTTTAAAAACTGATTTTTGTTTAGATTTAAAAAAAATAAAAAGATGTGATTTTTATAAATATAAAGATGTGAATTTTATAAATATAAAGATGAGATTTTTTGTTTGTTTAAAAATTGGTTTTTTTAATTGGTGAAAGAAATGATTTTTATAAAGAGAAAAGACACGATCTTTACATGGATGTCATTGGGTTTTTATGTATATGTAACAATATAAAATTCGATTTCTAGAAATATAAAGGAGCATTTCTATATGTAGAAAGTAAGGAGGAAAATTGGATTTTCATATATAATTTAGTGGAATAAAAATTCGATTTTTATATATCGAATAGTAGAATAAAAATATGATTTTTATATATTGAACTTCGAAAGAAAAAATATGATTTTTATATATTGAACTTCGAAAGAAAAATGTAATTTTTATATATTGAACTTTGGAATAAAAATTCGATTTTTATATATTGAACTTTGAAGTAAAAATTCGATTTTTATATATTGAACTTTGAACTAAAAATTCGATTTTTATATATTGAATAGCGAACTAAAAATTCGATTTTTATATATTGAATAGCGAACTAAAAATTCGATTTTAATATATTGAATAGTGAACTAAAAATTCGATTTTTATATATTGAATAGCGAACTAAAAATTCGATTTTTACATAGATAGTGAAAGCGGACAACGAAGATGACGAAGATGCGATAGCGATGAAGATTTCTATCAATGAAGTGCCGTGGAGCTAGGATAGCTATTTGTGAGAACTTCTCACCTTTCAATTTAAATTTTCTAGTTATATATATACTAGGATGCAGACGGTGCTTAGTAGCACCTGACACCCGTCATCCACAGACCATGGATGGCTTGTTTGTTAGATTGTTTGGTTGTGTAGTTGATTAAATTATTTGGTTTGAATTGTGTGGTGAAATGAATTGATATGATTGATGTGTGAATGGCGTGGGCCTTCACTAGACCGGGGATAAGGCTAGGCCTCGTCCCGTTTCTAGTATCGTGCCATTATGCCGCCGAAATTTTCTAAAATATGTTAGAAAATAAAAATATCATTTTATTGAATAAATGAATTGAATAGAAATTCATAGGTTGAAATAAAATGTTTTATCGTTAAAAATATAATTTTTAGCGTGAATGTGAATAAATAAATAGTCATTTACAAACCAGACGGTTTGTTTATGTACACCTATTTGAAGGACATTGATTGGGTCGATAAATTTCACACATCGCCCAACAGCACAAATAAAATATGTGTTTGATTGTTTGAAACCCCACACGGGTGTTGGGATGAAATTTGAAGTTCACTCATCCTGATTGATTAAAAATGTCGATCGATTGATTGACAGGCTGTTATAAGCGTTGAAAATCTATATTTGTTGCTTATACAGTGTAGTGCACTTTGGTTGATGGTTGATTATTTTCAATGCTATTACATACATGTGTTGTATGAAAATCCATATAATTAATTTTATATGGTAATTGATTGGGCCTCATTCCAATTTGAAAAATAAAGAATATTATAAAATAAAAGTTCATGTGTTGACAGTACTCATTCATTGAGATTGGTCATGTGTTGAACGAAATATTTTAGTAATAAAATTTACACCTTTATCGATATAAAATAAAAGTTCATGTGTTGACAGTACTCATTCATTGAGATTGGTCATGTGTTGAACGAAATATTTTAGTAATAAAAATTGCACCTTTATCGATATAAAATAAAAGTTCATGTGTTGACAGTACTCATTCATTGAGATTGGTCATGTGTTGAACGAAATATTTTGATAATAACAACTATTTTGAAAAGGAAATATTTGAAATAGAATATTTGAAAATAGAAATTTATGAAGCCGTGTTGATTAGATTGACGCCATTTTGACGTGAACGATATTTATATCGATTTTATCGATTTCGAAATGAATTGAATATAAAACGATTTCGAAATGAATTGAATATAAAACGATTTCGAAATGAATTGAATATAAAACGATTTCGAAATGAATTGAATATAAAACGATTTCGAAATGAATTGAATATAAAACGATTTCGAAATGAATTGAATATAAAACGATTTCGAAATGAATTGAATATAAAACGATTTCGAAATGAATTGAATATAAAACGATTTCGAAATGAATTGAAATGAATTCAAATTGAATTGAAATTTGAATTGAATAGAAATGAATTTTAAAACAAATTTATAAAGAAGAATTCAATTTTGATTTGAATTGAAATGGAAGTTGAAATTGCTTTTGAAACGAATTTAAAACTATTCATATAATTCGTTTTAAATAGAAATCGACGAAATATATATTATATATATATTATATATATAATATAATGGCCTGAATAGAACGCGCCGCATCGCGGCAGTTCATGAATTTCGACCATTTATTTCAAACGGACATTACGGGAGATCCGACCGTCGGATTCTCCTGAAACCGGAACCTTTGGGTTCGTATCGAAAAGATCTTTCTAACGAATATTAGAAATTTGAAATCTAACGGTTGGATTTGGAGATACGTCCAAATCAAATTCGAAAAATGTCGCTGTAAGTGCAGTTCGATGGCCATTAATGAAAATCGACTGTGCAGGCCTTGATAAAATTATTAAAAATAGTAATAATTTGTGTAAAATCATAAGAAATGATTTAGAAAGAATTGGGATGAAAAACTCCATATTTGAAAGGATAAAAATAGATTTTTATCGAAATGAACTAGTTTTGAACTAGAAATATAATCCTATTTATTTTTAAATAAATAAATTGGATTCGAAAAGGGTTTTGAAAATAACCAAAATTTCCAATGATTGCATTGGAGTGGATTTGAATCGAAATTGTCTGCGGAATATTTCGATGTTGGAATTCGTGATTATACAGATGTTGTTATGGAAATTTGAAAGATATATATTTATATCGTTATTTCCAATACGACATTTGTTAATCGTAGAATTTGATATTGAATATAAGCTGGGATATTTTCTATTCAGAGCCTTGTATTTAATATCAAATGTGATTTGGGTTTGTCGTGAATGGTGTCTTCACTAACACTGTTCTTGAACCCAGTTGAGAAAAGATTAAATCTTTTTATTTAGATTTAATGAAGTGTACCAATTAAATAATATTTAATTGGAATTGAATCGATATTGATTTTTGGGTTTATCGTGGACAGTGTTTTAAATAACACTCGTTCTTTAACCCGATCATTAATGTAATGTGATTTTGGGTTGTCGTGAACGGTATCTTCAATAATACAGTTCTTAGACCTAAAGGAGTTAAGAAAATTAGAAACTAACTGGAGATTAGTTAAGTTGAATAGTTTCCGAGGCATTGATCTGATGTTGGTTTCGGCCTTCGGGATTAATACTTAGGGAATTGCTCACTTGCTAATTTACAATTAGGGATTGATTGAAATGTGATGTGATTTTGGGTTTATCGTGAACCGTGTTTTAAATGACACTGATTCTTTAACCCAATCACAGATTAAAACTAAGTAGAGTTTTAATGAATCTTTAATTAGATTGAAATAATCGAAATGGAGTATCACCAGTTTTGCTCCAGGCGATAGTTAAATCTTT
Source organism: Allium sativum (assembly GCA_030737875.1). Classification (NCBI taxonomy): domain Eukaryota; kingdom Viridiplantae; phylum Streptophyta; class Magnoliopsida; order Asparagales; family Amaryllidaceae; genus Allium; species Allium sativum. Next base: position 546,837,769 of record CM060915.1, on the reverse strand, counting down.
AATTAGATTTGAACGTGAAATGGTAATTGAATTTACCGATAACACCGTGGTGTTAGATATGAAGTATAACCAGTTTTACTTCATGGGATGAATAGGTTGGGATTGGGAAATTAAAACAAATGATTACTTCGGTAAGGTTCGCTAATCCCGACTAGTTTGAATTGATATTCAAAAATAGAATAAAGAATAAATTCAAAGAATTTATCTTGGATAAAATTAATGGGAACATTTCCCTATGAATGTGAAATTTAGAAACTAACTGTCGGTTGGCCAAGCAGAATGGTTTTCTGGATATTGATCTGATGTTGGTTTCGGCCTTCGGGGTTAATATTTGGGAAATTATTCTTTTGATTAATTTACGGTTAGTGACTGATGAATTGGAATGAGGCGTATGTTGTGTTTGTGTAACACTTTTATAATATATACGCGAGTTATTCGGAAAGACCGGGTTTATCCCATTCTGAATAACTGATACGACGACAAGTCGAAGATGAAGACGATGGTCGAAGACCGGAGGTCTTCACGTCGTTTGGGTGATAACTGATGATCTTGATTGGGCTGTACACCCAAGAAGATGGAAACAGTTGGTGATCGTCCAGACGTACTTGGAGATCGATGGATATGCGGGGTACTAGGTGCCTCCGGTTTCGTTCAGCCCCAGAACGGACTTGTAAATGGACTGTGTGTCTGACATTGGATTTTAGTCCGTGTGATTGATCTCTATTAAATATATTGATGGATATCAAACGCATGGAGTGAATTGCCTGTGTGGCATGCCTAAGTGGCAATTGATCGAGGCTTCTGTTGAAAAGCAAAGTCTTGTGGTGATGATCAAAGCACGGCCTTTGTGGCGTAGCTTTGTGTAACGTTTACTTCGCGAGTTTCACACCCGGTATGAACCAAAAAGGGGAGACGGACCTCAGGGGGGACATGCGTTTTCTTTCTAGCTAGAAGTGGCGTCAGTGGTTTTACACGCCCTGACGAGTTTGACTTATGTGGTTGTTACTGTTGCGAGGCGCCTCGGTTAGATCGGACGATCCGGGTCCGATGGAGTCATTCGTTGGCTCATTTACGCCCCAAAGGGCGGAGGGACGCATTGTTCAGGCATTATAATCCACTTCGTGTGGACCGGCCCTGACGATCCAAGGGGCAGTTGCGGCTGTTCCTAGACATGGGCTAGATTGTCTAAAATCGGTTGAGGACTATCTTTTGCCTCGGTTCATAGACGGAAATCCAATTTCCAAATACGTGACATTTGCGGTTTTATTTGTAAACCTATATATGGCGACATGATATATGGTACCCATGCCGCCTATGATTGATACTTATGATTTGAAGTTGTTTTATACACTATGCACTTATAGTAGTATCAAATGATTTGTTTTAAACGTATCAAGCATTCTTTGGCTGTTATAAGGGAAAACCCTATCCCCCGGCTTGCGTTGCATTGTGTGATAGGACCTGGGTCTTATAACAGCTTCATTTTTCTTTATTTAGCATTGCGCTGTTTGTTTAATGCACTGGTATTCTTGGGAGGAAACCCGTTCCGTGTAATACGGCGTGGTCCCTTGATTTACCGAACTTTAAAATAAAGATTAACTGTTTTAGTTCTCACACCAGTCACATGACTGACCTGGAGTTTATTGTTTTAACCTAAACTCTGGGTGCCCCTATTTTGACACGGGCAGCTAGTAGTTTTGGTTTTGCAGATTTATATTCACAGGATCCTGGTTTACAGCTGGAACGATATCCGGAAAGCTTTGTATCCGTATATCTCATTCTAGTTGTGTACTGTATTATTTTTCCGCTGCTATGTATTTAAATGTAATTTAAATCTCTGATATTTCTGTGTAATCTTCATTTATACTCTGTATATTCTTGTAATCTGATGCATTGTTGTAATATACAATGAAACGTTCTTCTATATGTGTTATGTTGTGGTTTGTTCTCGAACTATCCGACGCTTTCCTTTTCGGGGAAGTTGCGGGTCGTTACACGTGGTATCAGAGCTTTGGTTTACAGAGCTCGAGAACAAGACACATTAGAACCATACGAAAGAATTCATCAGATATTGGGTTAGTAATATCCAATGGGAATGACTCGTTAGAGATGGGATCAGTAGTATCCTAGAACGAGTGTGAGGAGTATATTTTTCAAATGAAAACTAAATTTGTTTTGAAAATCTAAATCAACTATTCGTATTTGATTATTTATTTATATTGATTTGGACAGTCCAGTATATAAAGATTTTGCATATACGCCTTGCAAACGTGTATTTGAAATTTTAATATATTGGATAGATATAGAATTACACTCTAATCGCCCGAAGATGATTTTGATGATGGAGCTCCATCATTAGAATTTATGTTCGAGTGACGAAAGTGGGCTTTCTATATGTTTCCTATTGACTGGTGTGAGAACCAAAATTAGATAGGGCCTATTGTTGTGATTTGGCATCAAAAATCTGATTTTTGACTATGTATCAAAGTTATCAATTTGAAACTCTAATCCACTAATTGATTGATGTTTGTGTTGTTTGTTTATTTGTTTGATAATTTTGAACCATTATGCCTAATAGCATCAAATATTGAGTTATATTGAATTTGGTCGCATTTGCTTGCATATACGTATACTTTCATTGAACAAGTCATAGCAAGGAGGCTAGAGCCGAAGAATAAAATTTGTTTGCCCGACAAATAGGTACATGTTTACTACATAATTTCCTGTTTTGTTTGGGTGATGATGATTTTGTGAGCCTATTGGCTAGCCGCTTGGCTTTTTCTTTTTCTTTTTGAGATCTGAAGGACCGGGGAAGCTATTTGAAATTCCCCGATGCTCCCGGTGCAGGGGAGGTTATGGCGAAATTTTTCGAAAATTTAGTGTGTTAGCCAAATTTTTGAAATTTTGAAAATTCTCAGAAACTGAAAAGTTGGAGAATGGAAGTCAGATCGAGCGTAGAGTTGATTAATCAAACCACTTTCGACTTTGTTCCTTTTCGGGGACGAAAAGTTTTAAGTGGGGGAGATTGTAACAACCCGAAAATCTGGGCCAGTTTAAAATTTTTATTTTGGCAATTTTAGCGAATTTTGATTATTTAAAATTGATTATTTTAAATAATATCGACGATAAATTTATTTAGAATATAATTCGAACGTATATATTATATACGTCGTCGTTAGAAAATAAATATTTATATATAATTATAAATAGAATTGAAAATGGCGCGGTAGTTCGATAATTCGATTTCAAACTTCAATTGAATGTACCGGGTGCAAAACAATCCGGATTTTAGTGAAACCAAAAACATTAGGATCTAATTGATAATATCTTTCCAACGAATCCGGGAAATCAAGATTTCATAGCGGGAATCAAAAGATATGTCCAGTTGAAAATTTTGAATGGTCGCTATGGAATTCAGGCCTTTAAAAATGGACATTTTGCAAACGACATCGGATTTCGACGAAACCAGTTTTGTTGGGTCCGGGATGTGAAGTTATTGCTAGATTCCAAATTTCATAATTTTTCGAATCAATATGTGAGCGTGGCAAAGGAAAACGCGTTTTGACCATTTCAGTTGATTTTAATCGACTGGAAATTGGCCATTTGTCTAACGGTCTCAGAATTCGACGAAACTAGTTTTGTTAGGACCGTATCGTCAATACAAAGCTAGAAAATATTTTTCTGGAATTTTTAAAGTTCGTATGCGGGCCCGGTAATTTGAAATGTACGTTTAAAATTCAATATAGTGATTTAAATGTAAATTTAACGGAAACTAATTGAAACGATCGAATCAGCCTACGATACATATCCCATTGTGTTCGGAATGGGGGTGAAACGCTATGGACGACAGGCGGTGGGCCTCGTTTAGAGGTCGAAAATAAAAGTTTCTTTTTAATGATAAATAATAAAATAATAATAATAAAAAAAAAAAAAAACCTTTCCTCCTCAAAATCGTTCTGGCCCCCCCCCTTACTTTTGAAATCAGATAATTCGATTTAGAAAAAAAAAGAAAAAAAAAGGGGGGCGCCGCCGATCTGCTCAGCCGCCACACACCCCCCCCCCCCCCCCTCCTCCACCGCAGACGCGCCGCTCAGGGCATCCACCACCCCTCCGACGTCCACCCTCCCCCTTCTCTCACCTCCTCCGTTGCCACCAGGTGGCGCCGCCCACTACGAAGCCCCCTCCGACCTGCAAAGCCGACGAAGCCCACGAAGCAGCACCCCGCCCTGATCTCGAAGCCGCACCTCCCTGAGCAACCGAACACCCCCCTGAACCCTCGGCGCCGACGAAGACGAGCCCCCCCTTCTTCGCAGGAAGGTAAATTGTTTTTTTTTATCTTATTTTATCTTATTTTCATTTTAAAATTCCGATTTAAAAGGATTTTAAAACAGTTTTTTTTTAAAGAAGTAAAAACTGAATTATTAAAGATTTTAAAAACTGATTTTTGTTTAGATTTAAAAAAAATAAAAAGATGTGATTTTTATATATATAAAGATGTGAATTTTATAAATATAAAGATGAGATTTTTTGTTTGTTTAAAAATTGGTTTTTTTAATTGGTGAAAGAAATGATTTTTATAAAGAGAAAAGACACGATCTTTACATGGATGTCATTGGGTTTTTATGTATATGTAACAATATAAAATTCGATTTCTAGAAATATAAAGGAGCGTTTCTATATGTAGAAAGTAAGGAGGAAAATTGGATTTTCATATATAATTTAGTGGAATAAAAATTCGATTTTTATATATCGAATAGTAGAATAAAAATATGATTTTTATATATTGAACTTCGAAAGAAAAAATATGATTTTTATATATTGAACTTCGAAAGAAAAATGTAATTTTTATATATTGAACTTTGGAATAAAAATTCGATTTTTATATATTGAACTTTGAAGTAAAAATTCGATTTTTATATATTGAACTTTGAACTAAAAATTCGATTTTTATATATTGAATAGCGAACTAAAAATTCGATTTTTATATATTGAATAGCGAACTAAAAATTCGATTTTTATACATTGAATAGCGAACTAAAAATTCGATTTTTATATATTGAATAGCGAACTAAAAATTCGATTTTTACATAGATAGTGAAAGCGGACAACGAAGATGACGAAGATGCGATAGCGATGAAGATTTCTATCAATGAAGTGCCGTGGAGCTAGGATAGCTATTTGTGAGAACTTCTCACCTTTCAATTTAAATTTTCTAGTTATATATATACTAGGATGCAGACGGTGCTTAGTAGCACCTGACACCCGTCATCCACAGACCATGGATGGCTTGTTTGTTAGATTGTTTGGTTGTGTAGTTGATTAAATTATTTGGTTTGAATTGTGTGGTGAAATGAATTGATATGATTGATGTGTGAATGGCGTGGGCCTTTACTAGACCGGGGATAAGGCTAGGCCTCGTCCTGTTTCTAGTATCGTGCCGTTATGCCGCCGAAATTTTCTAAAATATGTTAGAAAATAAAAATATCATTTTATTGAATAAATGAATTGAATAGAAATTCATAGGTTGAAATAAAATGTTTTATCGTTAAAAATATAATTTTTAGCGTGAATGTGAATAAATAAATAGTCATTTACAAACCAGACGGTTTGTTTATGTACACCTATTTGAAGGACATTGATTGGGTCGATAAATTTCACACATCGCCCAACAGCACAAATAAAATATGTGTTTGATTGTTTGAAACCCCACACGGGTGTTGGGATGAAATTTGAAGTTCACTCATCCTGATTGATTAAAAATGTCGATCGATTGATTGACAGGCTGTTATAAGCGTTGAATATCTATATTTGTTGCTTATACAGTGTAGTGCACTTTGGTTGATGGTTGATTATTTTCAATGCTATTACATACATGTGTTGTATGAAAATCCATATAATTAATTTTATATGGTAATTGATTGGGCCTCATTCCAATTTGAAAAATAAAGAATATTATAAAATAAAAGTTCATGTGTTGACAGTACTCATTCATTGAGATTGGTCATGTGTTGAACGAAATATTTTAGTAATAAAATTTACACCTTTATCGATATAAAATAAAAGTTCATGTGTTGACAGTACTCATTCATTGAGATTGGTCATGTGTTGAACGAAATATTTTAGTAATAAAAATTGCACCTTTATCGATATAAAATAAAAGTTCATGTGTTGACAGTACTCATTCATTGAGATTGGTCATGTGTTGAACGAAATATTTTGATAATAACAACTATTTTGAAAAGGAAATATTTGAAATAGAATATTTGAAAATAGAAATTTATGAAGCCGTGTTGATTAGATTGACGCCATTTTGACGTGAACGATATTTATATCGATTTTATCGATTTCGAAATGAATTGAATATAAAACGATTTCGAAATGAATTGAATATAAAACGATTTCGAAATGAATTGAATATAAAACGATTTCGAAATGAATTGAATATAAAACGATTTCGAAATGAATTGAATATAAAACGATTTCGAAATGAATTGAATATAAAACGATTTCGAAATGAATTGAAATGAATTCAAATTGAATTGAAATTTGAATTGAATAGAAATGAATTTTAAAACAAATTTATAAAGAAGAATTCAATTTTGATTTGAATTGAAATGGAAGTTGAAATTGCTTTTGAAACGAATTTAAAACTATTCATATAATTCGTTTTAAATAGAAATCGACGAAATATATATTATATATATATATTATATATATAATATAATGGCCTGAATAGAACGCGCCGCGTCGCGGCAGTTCATGAATTTCAACCATTTATTTCAAACGGACATTACGGGAGATCCGACCGTCGGATTCTCCTGAAACCGGAATCGTTGGGTTCGTATCGAAAAGATCTTTCTAACGAATATTAGAAATTTGAAATCTAACGGTTGGATTTGGAGATACGTCCAAATCAAATTCGAAAAAGGTCGCTGTAAGTGCAGTTCGATGGCCATTAATGAAAATCGACTGTACAGGCCTTGATAAAATTATTAAAAATAGTAATAATTTGTGTAAAATCATAAGAAATGATTTAGAAAGAATTGGGATGAAAAACTCCATATTTGAAAGGATAAAAATAGATTTTTATCGAAATGAACTAGTTTTGAACTAGAAATATAATCCTATTTATTTTTAAATAAATAAATTGGATTCGAAAAGGGTTTTGAAAATAACCAAAATTTCCAATGATTGCATTGGAGTGGATTTGAATCGAAATTGTCTGCGGAATATTTCGATGTTGGAATTCGTGATTATACAGATGTTGTTATGGAAATTTGAAAGATATATATTTATATCGTTATTTCCAATACGACATTTGTTAATCGTAGAATTTGATATTGAATATAAGCCGGGATATTTTCTATTCAGAGCCTTGTATTTAATATCAAATGTGATTTGGGTTTGTCGTGAATGGTGTCTTCACTAACACTGTTCTTGAACCCAGTTGAGAAAAGATTAAATCTTTTTATTTAGATTTAATGAAGTGTACCAATTAAATAATATTTAATTGGAATTGAATCGATATTGATTTTTGGGTTTATCGTGGACAGTGTTTTAAATAACACTCGTTCTTTAACCCGATCATTAATGTAATGTGATTTTGGGTTGTCGTGAACGGTATCTTCAATAATACAGTTCTTAGACCTAAAGGAGTTAAGAAAATTAGAAACTAACTGGAGATTAGTTAAGTTGAATAGTTTCCGAGGCATTGATCTGATGTTGGTTTCGGCCTTCGGGATTAATACTTAGGGAATTGCTCACTTGCTAATTTACAATTAGGGATTGATTGAAATGTGATGTGATTTTGGGTTTATCGTGAACCGTGTTTTAAATGACACTGATTCTTTAACCCAATCACAGATTAAAACTAAGTAGAGTTTTAATGAATCTTTAATTAGATTGAAATAATCGAAATGGAGTATCACCAGTTTTGCTCCAGGCGATAGTTAAATCTTTAATTAGATTTGAACGTGAAATGGTAATTGAATTTACCGATAACACCGTGGTGTTAGATATGAAGTATAACCAGTTTTACTTCATGGGATGAATAGGTTGGGATTGGGAAATTAAAACAAATGATTACTTCGGTAAGGTTCGCTAATCCCGACTAGTTTGAATTGATATTCAAAAATAGAATAAAGAATAAATTCAAAGAATTTATCTTGGATAAAATTAATGGGAACATTTCCCTATGAATGTGAAATTTAGAAACTAACTGTCGGTTGGCCAAGCAGAATGGTTTTCTGGATATTGATCTGATGTTGATTTCGGCCTTCGGGGTTAATATTTGGGAAATTATTCTCTTGATTAATTTACGGTTAGTGACTGATGAATTGGAATGAGGCGTATGTTGTGTTTGTGTAACACTTTTATAATATATACGCGAGTTATTCGGAAAGACCGGGTTTATCCCATTCTGAATAACTGATACGACGACAAGTCGAAGATGAAGACGATGGTCGAAGACCGGAGGTCTTCACGTCGTTTGGGTGATAACTGATGATCTTGATTGGGCTGTACACCCAAGAAGATGGAAACAGTTGGTGATCGTCCAGACGTACTTGGAGATCGATGGATATGCGGGGTACTAGGTGCCTCCGGTTTCGTTCAGCCCCAGAACGGACTTGTAAATGGACTGTGTGTCTGACATTGGATTTTAGTCCGTGTGATTGATCTCTATTAAATATATTGATGGATATCAAACGCATGGAGTGAATTGCCTGTGTGGCATGCCTAAGTGGCAATTGATCGAGGCTTCTGTTGAAAAGCAAAGTCTTGTGGTGATGATCAAAGCACGGCCTTTGTGGCGTAGCTTTGTGTAACGTTTACTTCGCGAGTTTCACACCCGGTATGAACCAAAAACGGGAGACGGACCTCAGGGGGGACATGCGTTTTCTTTCTAGCTAGAAGTGGCGTCAGTGGTTTTACACGCCCTGACGAGTTTGACTTATGTGGTTGTTACTGTTGCGAGGCGCCTCGGTTAGATCGGACGATCCGGGTCCGATGGAGTCATTCGTTGGCTCATTTACGCCCCAAAGGGCGGAGGGACGCATTGTTCAGGCATTATAATCCACTTCGTGTGGACCGGCCCTGACGATCCAAGGGGCAGTTGCGGCTGTTCCTAGACATGGGCTAGATTGTCTAAAATCGGTTGAGGACTATCTTTTGCCTCGGTTCATAGACGGAAATCCAATTTCCAAATACGTGACATTTGCGGTTTTATTTGTAAACCTATATATGGCGACATGATATATGGTACCCATGCCGCCTATGATTGATACTTATGATTTGAAGTTGTTTTATACACTATGCACTTATAGTAGTATCAAATGATTTGTTTTAAACGTATCAAGCATTCTTTGGCTGTTATAAGGGAAAACCCTATCCCCCGGCTTGCGTTGCATTGTGTGATAGGACCTGGGTCTTATAACAGCTTCATTTTTCTTTATTTAGCATTGCGCTGTTTGTTTAATGCACTGGTATTCTTGGGAGGAAACCCGTTCCGTGTAATACGGCGTGGTCCCTTGATTTACCGAACTTTAAAATAATGATTAACTGTTTTAGTTCTCACACCAGTCACATGACTGACCTAGAGTTTATTGTTTTAACCTAAACTCTGGGTGCCCCTATTTTGACACGGGCAGCTAGTAGTTTTGGTTTTGCAAATTTATATTCACAGGATCCTGGTTTACAGCTGGAACGATATCCGGAAAGCTTTGTATCCGTATATCTCATTCTAGTTGTGTACTGTATTATTTTTCCGCTGCTATGTATTTAAATGTAATTTAAATCTCTGATATTTCTGTGTAATCTTCATTTATACTCTGTATATTCTTGTAATCTGATGCATTGTTGTAATATACAATGAAACGTTCTTCTATATGTGTTCTGTTGTGGTTTGTTCTCGAACTATCCGACGCTTTCCTTTTCGGGGAAGTTGCGGGTCGTTACATCCTTGTTATCTTAAGAATTGTTAATTATTATTATTTTTGCTACTCCATTTTACTGGGAGATCTAGGCACTGTCAGGTATTGTCTGATTCCATGATTTTCACAATACTTTTGGAATTCTTTTGATGTGAACTTTCTTCCACGGTCAGTCTCACCGCTTTAATCACAAGGTCGCTTTTCTTTTCAACATTGGACTTGAACCTCTTGAAGTTATCAAAAACCCATGATTTCTCCTTTAGAAAATATACTCATGTTTTTCTTGAAAAATCATCAATGAAAAGAAGGAAATAGTTACTCTTACAAAATGAACTTAACTTGATCGTGTCATACATCCATACGTATGATCTCCAATGACTATTTAGCTCTTGAGTATGACTTCTTTAAAAAGCGAAAGCCCACTTTAAATTGCTTTTCAAATAAACACTCTTTGCACATTTGATTAGGATGGCTTACGCATGGTAATTCTCTTACCATTTCCTTCTTGGAGAGCAACTCTAGCTCTATAAAGTTAAGATATCTAAGACGAAGATGTCAAAGTCAAGAGGAATCTTTATATATAATCTTAAGGCATTTTACGACATCACCTTGTTAAGCACAAACATTTCATTTCTTGATATTTGTACCTTAGCAATGAAGTTACTTGCACCATCTCTTATAGAAAGGTTATTACCTTTTAATCGAATAACATAGCCTTTTTCTAAGAGTTGCTCTACGTTCAAGATGATGCTCTTCATGTTTGGCACATAGTAAACATTGAAAAAGAATTGGCGCCCTTCATTCTTCAATTGGATAAGAACATTTCTTTTACTTTTCACTGTTATCTTTAATTCATCTCTAAATGCCACATTGCCCTTCACCGATTCATTAAACTCCACGAACATGTTTTTCCTTCCATACATATGGTTTCTTGCACCACTATCTAGTACCACTGGTTTTCTATCATTTTTTCATTTTATTGTGAGCCAATAGTCATGCACCATCCTCTTGACTTTTTTCTTCAATGTAATTGGTCTTTTATTCAACTTTATTGTTTCTTGGAGTTCTACATTCGAAAGCATAATGTCCAAATTACTCACAATTGTAGCATTTAATGCTTGACATGTTATACCTTGAATTTCCTCTTCTATAATCTCTTGTTGAGTTTTTTTTCTCTTTATTGTTATTACCACAATTGTTTTCGTTGTTGGGCCTCCAACCTCGTCCATGTTCATATCCACGACTTCTTCTTCGTTCTTGATCACAACTTCATCTTTGCTGGCTTTGACTATTTTTTCCTTTTTTTTGAATGAACCTGTGCTTTAAGAACATACTCCACGACTTTTTCCTTCTTTTTCTTTCTTCATATGCTCGCAGTGAGTCTAGAAATTCCTATATTGCCATGGTCTCCAAATTTTATGTTTCTTCAATGATGATGACAATATGTTCGGACTTTAAATCTAATGATCTAAGAATCTTCACCATAATTCTTACATCATCTAACTTCTCATCATTTCTTTTCAGATTATTTGCGAACATAACTCTTGAGGATTAATCAGAAACAAACTCACCTTTTTCCATATGCAAATTCTCAAACTCTTTTCTTAAAGTTTAATGACATACCTTTTTGACTTTATTAGTTCCCTTGTAAAATACTCGAAGTTTTCTCCATGCTTCTTTGGTCGACTTTGATTCTGAAATCAGTTCAAAAGTATCATCATCCAATGCTTGATGGATTAGACAAAGAGTTTTTTTTTTTAAAGGAATCATTTAACTCTGATACCATCTTGTTAAAAAATTTAGAAGAAAGAGGGAGAGAATAAGGAAAGAGAATTTTGTTTGTTTTTTAATTTTTCTTTTTCTTTTACTGATGCTTGATTTCTTGCTTGATACAAATTAAGGTGGGAGCTCATCTATTTATAAGATTCAACATAGACTATTCTGGAAACACAACTCTCTAAACAATTCTAGATACATGACTCCATACTTAATTTTTATTTAGAAAATTCAAGAGCTTTCAACAAAATACAGTAAATACAAGATGACTCTAGTAATTATAATAATAAGAAACTTCTAGAAACCATAACAAATCAAGTTTAATAATTAAACACCGTGTACCTGCATTAGAAGCATAATCAAAAGGAGAAGTCATGGAAGGTGTAGAAGAGAATACTGAAGATCTGTCAGCTTCAAACAGGCTTCTTCTATTTGCAATAGCAATAGAATGCCTTCTCGGATCAGAGCCAGAACCAGGTAATCTTGGTGGTGAAGTCGTTCTTCTTGGAGGTGAACCCGGAGGAGTTAGTTTTGGAGTTATATTCCGCGATGCTAGTCTCGGAGTTGTACTTAACGATGGTATAGCAATGTTGTATCCATGTTTCGATCCTGTATGTACATAAAGGAAAACTGAACTTTGTAGTATCGTTGTTCATGTTTTAAATTATCATGTAGCGGATTTAAGGTTTATATAACAAAATAAAGTACATGCATACCATCTCTGTCTGTGTTTCCAGACGCATCTTCTGAAGCTAAACTACTTGATTCTTCTTCTGTTTAGAATAAAAAAGAGTAACACTACTGTGAGTGATTCGATACATGAATAGTGTAGACTCGATGAAGATGTTGTTGGAATATTTCGACAATTGGGTCACATATGTAAAATAAAATGTGTTGTGCTATTTTGGTGTAAAGCCTAATAAAAGTGATCTAATTTTAAATTAGAATTAATAGGCTTAAAGTTTAAGTTATCATGGACCTAATGCGTAGATACCGGGGCATTTTATAATTTGTTGAAGGGCCGAATTACAAGATGCCAACTCTATAAATAAGGGGTTATGGTCCCCGAATTACACAAGCCCTTAGCAACTCTCTAACCTCTTCTACGGAGATCTGATTTCAGATCTAGGGTTTGTGTCAATTTGAAAGACCAAACCTAATTCATCTTCTCGTTTAACAACCGACTACGGATTCAGGTATTGCACTGATTAAATACAGATTCAGGTACGCTTCCGCTAATCAAGTTATTTATTTTCTGATTTGTTCTCAATTAAATCAATATGGTTACATATTTGGATCTAGGGTTTCACGATTGGATATTGTTAAAGTATATTGAAATCCTAACAAGTGGTATCAGAGCCATCCATAATTGATTTTATTGAGGGAAATAAAAAAAATGATTTTTTTTTTTGTAAGATCCGAGTTTTACTTTGCTTCTCAATCCATTCGGTCATGTGTTAGGGTATTCAAAATGAATGCTTTGTAGTCTTTCTGTATACGGTTGGTGATAGGAATGTTTTGTCATGCTATATTATTGAATCCGTAAAATCATTCAACATCAACTTTTGCGCAGCTCTTGGGTACCTTCGTGTTTTTTGTGATTCTCCTATTCTATCACAAATCATGCAAAGTTGAACCATTCGCAATTCTTCAGATACTATTATTAATAATATATATATTCCACTGTAACTACAGATTCAGATGATCTTTTGCTTTATTATTATTACTATTATGTTCTTCGCTTAGTTTGCTGGATTGCGATGGAGGCGCTATTGGGCGCTCCTGATATGTGTTCTTCGCTTATGCTTTATTATTATTATGTTCTTCACTTATGCTAGTCTTACATGCATCATAAGCCACGTATCATAGTGTAAGGAGTTGTGGAAATTAAATATTAATTCTTATGTTGGCTGCATGATGTATTCTGTAGCATTAGCTTATAAAAATGAATTCAGACGTAAAAGATGATAAGCTGACTTCGGCCTTTGAAGTATTGAATTGTTCCTCATATTACTTATGTGCTGATGTATTGTGTTACTTTATTATAAGGTTTTTTTTTTTTTTTTTTTTTTTTTTTGATTTATTTAGATTGATCATTGCATAAGCCCTGATTAAATTAACCTAAAAAAAAAAAAGCCAAGAAAGGCCTTCAGATGTGGTTTTAAACTGTGCTAATTTTCTAATCTAATATGTTGCTACTTATTAATATTATGTGGATTGTTTGTAAAAAGTGCTGTCCGTTGTTGTAATGCTTGTAAAATTAAAGCAGTTGTATGCTTACGTGTTGGTTTTTTTCAGCTTAGCCTGAGATTACCTCTTATGATGCACTTGGTTACATGGGACACAATTTGAGCATATATTAAAGATAAAGTGACATATTAGTATACTGTGTAGCTATGTATCATGGTTTGGATATACGGTATAGCTACTTTGTTCATTCATATTATTTAGTAAGACATCCATTATGTTATTTATATGTATTTTATTTTTTATACGGCGCTCAATTCTAACGTTCATTTTATGACATTGGTTAAGTGTTTTTATTTATGATACATAGTATCATATTTATCTAAGGAAATGTCATGAATGTAACTACATACCTAAAGCAACAGATTATGACAACTATGACTAAAACTCGTTATGCTATTATTATAATTTTGAGTTTTTCAGATGTCATATAAACCTAAAGCATTGAGAGTGTTTTATAACACTCAAAATATATTGTACATATATTAAGGATAAATTCAAATATAATTTTGGCGTCTCTTTACAGCTGTAAATATTTTACATTAGAAGTGAATTAACTTTAAAATAATATGTCACCAAAGTGACCTCTATATTTTGGTGGTTCTTGAAAATGTTTAATATTTGTGTGTAGTTATTCATGCGAATATTAGTCGACCCAAAGGAAGCTAATGTTTGGCCTAATCACTTACACATGTGTGATGATAAATACATGACAATTATAAAGTTTTTCGAGTGAATAATTAATTGGCCCAAAGAAAGGTTGTTATTTGACTTGAATTTATTGTCAGTGTTTGATCATTACAACAAGAGTACCACTTACAGTTAATATTATTGTCCAAAGACTTGATATTAATGTGTACTAGGTATCTTAAGAAGAGACTTACCAATTATTTGAATTTACTATGGTTGATATTTGGCTATGAGCATATACGGTCAATCTTCATTTTATTTTTTGTTCATTTTCAGCTAATTTAACTGAATTATCTGTCAATTTAAAGAATATTTCCATCTTGTTTTGGGATAAATATAAGGATTTGTATGACAGCATGTTATTTGTTCTTGACTTTATAGATTTAACTCTTGTAACTAAGAGAGTTACAACCAACCCTACTACGGTTAAATATTCTTATAATATTATGAAGAATATTGAAAGGTGATAGAATTCAAAGGCAAGAGTTAAATGATCATTAAGTAAATACTTCAGAAGTTTTCAAGGATGTGCTATAGGTAACGATAACTAACTTTGTATAAGTTATCTACTGAGAATGGAAATAGTTTTTTGTGAAAACAATAAGAGAAATCAAGCACTCTTTGTGGTGCTTGATTACATAAAGTCAAAGTAAAAAAATATAAATGAGTACTATACGAAAAAGATACTGCTTCAAAAGCTAAAGACGCTCATGTTATTGTTATTTTTGGTGCTATCTTCAGTATATTCATTTAAAGATTAGAATTATTTTAAGAATAATATGTTATCTTATTGGGCTAATTTAGCGCTTTGGTAATTAAAATAGAGATTGAAGTTTTTATGATTGAAAAGTACTCATTTGATATACATTATAAATAAATGTATGAATAAGGATTAAGAAGTCGCTAAGGATCTCAAAGAAAAGAAATAACATACGGATATTTTTTATAGTTGTTTCTTTAATGAGATATACAGACATATAAAGTAAAATATACTTGATATTTTAAAGTTATTATTGAGATTTAAGTCAAATTTTTTGGATTTATTTGATATATTTTTTATGTTGTCATGTAGATAGATTTCAGTTTTATATTTCTAATGTGAACATATTAGGTTATTATTGTTCATCAAGAAATAGTAATGTTAATTTATGAATAAATTCAAAATCTTATGTAATTGAAGCTCATATAAGTTATGGCTACTTATGTTAAATAGCTTGTAATGATATCTCAAATCTTGTTTTGGTGATTAATATAATTATTTGTTTCAGTTTACTAAGGAGTTATAGATTGAGATATCATAAAGATAGAAAATACTTTATTGATATTCTAAGCGATTTAAAGTTTATAATTTTTTATGAACCCACACTAAGGAAAAGTTTTAAAGCGGGAAATGCAATAGTTTTTTGAGGATGTTGAGTTTGGGGGGAGAAATAAAGTAATACCATTGTCTTTAAAGAGAATCATTATCTTTGATTCAACTGCGGTTGCTTCTTCGCTTAAAGTTTAAGATTTGTTTTCTTTTATTAAGAAGAAGTAAATTAAGAACCATAATAAGACGATGTTGAAGATAATTTTTCTTTAAGCTAAGGAAACTGCTTCAAGAAAACAAACTCAACAACCTCAAAGATGCAAGATCACTAAGGAAATCCACCTAAATGAGAAGAAATGTTATTTCAGATTATTATGTAGTATTTCTTCATAAAGATAAATAATGGATTGATAAAGATGATGCGCTATGGACTTACATCAATCCATGTTAGGTACTAATTTAAAATGTGGATTTAAGAAATGAACATATAGCATAAATCTATATGGATAATAAAGTTTGAAATCTCCCTCTAACTTAAGTAATAAGATCATTGGTTATGAATAACTATTCAAAGCCAAAAGGGATCAAGTGAGTAATATTGAATTTTATAAGGCACTTTTATTGAAATCACTATTATTAAAAGGAAATTTTATTTTCTTTTAAGAATGTTTCATTTTGGACATAATAAACGATTCTGAATCGATCACATTGGAGCTTACTACAGTTTATACTTTTGAGCATTATCTGATGGAGATTAAAGTTATGTTTCTCAATGGAGACATTGGTGAAACTACTTAAGAAACTCATTTATGGATTAGTCTTTTGTATTTGGGATTCAAATACACCATTATTTTTCATGGGGTGATATTTGGATTATTACAAAAGAATTAGGAAGATAAATGCTTAAAAGATTTGGTATGTAAACTGCGATTCAGTTGATTTTCTTTTACCAAAATAGATAAATGTTGTCATCCTTGAAACTAAAGAAATGCAAAAGATTTTTCATGCATTTGCAGTTTGAATTCCAATGCATACTAATGTATATACACATATGGATATGCGTGTATTATTTGGCAGATACCTTACTGATATTAAAAGTGGATCACTGATTTAGAAGCCAAAATGGTTATGAGATATCTTTAAGGAATAAAATAAAAGATCATATGCTCATAGATAAAAGATCGGATCGGTTGGAGATCATAAAGAATTACGATCCAGATATTTTGGATGTCATTATTGTAAAAGATCCACTTCTAGCAATGATAATATATTTTATGGGTGAAACTACATAAGGGAAAAGTGTCACTTAGGCACTTATAGTTTTCACCATTTTGAAAATATCGTCTTTGGTTAATTATAAGACATCCAAATATGGAAAATAATAATGAAATTTTGTCATAAGACTTCAGTTATAGATAAAGAATTGAAAGACCAAGTAATATTGTGACAATAAAGAATATATTGTTTTCCAATAAGGGAAGAGTGCAAAATATATTGTAATTCATAGAGCACACTTAGACAAACTCCATTATGGCGGATCCGCTTACCAAAAGGTTATCACCTAAGGTCTTTCATGAGCATGTAGCTCAGTTGGTGTAACTTTTATGTAAAGATAATTTGGTTCAGGGGGAGTTTGTATTTGGTATTGTCATATGACTCATTGCTCTATACTTCAGTTACAGATATATGCATGTCAAGTTCTTTTTCTGATCAGAAATAAAGTAATGAATTTTTCTTTGCACTTAGGTTGTTTAAATATTAAACATTTGATCTCACTAAAGAAGGACCAGTTGGAAATAGACATGTATAGATCACATTTCATGTAATTTACATGCTACACATCCATGATTGATCTATGTCGTTTGATTGTATTGATATATGTGACCATTGATGGGTTTAGTTACGATAAATGTAACGAATGCCGCTTTGATCCTTTGTCAACCCAATTAATGGACGAGATTGTTTCAGATACACCATATGTTATAAATAGCAAATTTTGGAGCTCATAAAGTTAAACACATTTTAAGGTTATTTCATATGTGGCCCAGGGGGAGATTATTGGAATATTTCGACAATTGGGTCACATATGTAAAATAAAATGTGTTGTGCTATTTTGGTGTAAAGCCTAATAAAAGTGATCTAATTTTAGATTAGAATTAATAGGTTTAAAGTTTAAGTTATCACGGGCCTAATGCGTAGATACCGGGGCATTTTATAATTTGTTGAAGGGCCGAATTACAAGATGCCAACTCTATAAATAAGGGGTTATGGTCTCCGAATTACACAAGCCTTAGCAACTCTCTAACCTCTTCTACGGAGAGCTGATTTCAGATCTAGGGTTTGTGTCAATTTGGAAGACCAAACCTAATTCATCTTCTCGTTTAACAACCGACTACGGATTCAGGTATTGCACTGATTAAATACAGATTCAGGTACGCTTCCGCTAATCAAGTTATTTATTTTCTGATTTGTTCTCAATTAAATCAATATGGTTACATATTTGGATCTAAGGTTTCACGATTGGATATTGTTAAAGTATATTGAAATCCTAACAGATGTGTCTCTATTTAGACTTTGTAACCTCCTGTGTTTGATGGGGTTGAGATGCCACTGTCTGAAAGTTGTCTTGGAAAAGCTTTGGGAACTCTTGCTTGCTGCACAATTAATAAAAGTGAGTTTTAGTTCGTGAATGACTTATGAACACTCCCATTACAATAATCTACTTACTGAACTGCCTTCTTCCTCATCAAGAGATTGCATGAGTGCCTTTTTAAACACTTCCAGCTGCAAACAACATTGAATTGGGACTTAGTTGGAATATATATAACCACATTCTTCTTCATCAAAATGGTACCACGTTGTTGCATATGTTTTTGTACTAAAGTGCGGTTCAAGCATTCTTATATTAAATCAGCATATGATTGAGTTTCAACAAGGGTTCTTAGCACTGAGATAATGCTTCATAAATCTAATACATGTGAATTCTAACACATCTCTCAATAGAAGGAAATTTTCATCAAATGCAGAGTTTAAAAT
Source organism: Allium sativum (assembly GCA_030737875.1). NCBI lineage: Eukaryota > Viridiplantae > Streptophyta > Magnoliopsida > Asparagales > Amaryllidaceae > Allium > Allium sativum. The sequence goes on along the minus strand of CM060915.1, from coordinate 546,818,782 downwards.
CTTCAAATAATCCATAGTCATATTATTTTGCAGTAAAATTTTGAAGAACTTAGGAAAACAGGTGAGAAAGATACTTCATACTCTACTATTATAAAGGAAGAGTTGGGGTACCTTTGTGACATCTCTATTAAGCTTCTTGACCATGCTCGAAAGAGATGCATTCTCATCCACCAACCTCTCCTATCAAATCAAATATATGCTAATACTAGCAAAAATCCTCAAAAATAACAGTAATTAGTAATCATAATTTGCAATCAAAACCTTCTCTTCGTTAGCTTGAGCAACAGAGTTTGATAAACTAGTGGCGGAAGCTTGAAGATTTTCAACCTGAGTCCTCAACTCTGCAATTATATCGTCTTTTTGAGCAAAACTTTCGATCTCAGCTCTCAGCTCTGCAATGATATCATCTTTTCGACTGACAAGTTCTTCCAAATAAGAAATTTCAGACTCTAAGGCTGAGACTCGAGTGGCAAGAGCAATGGAAGTGATTTTTCGAGCTATGTCTAGCTGTTCGAATGGGTCATCTGGGAGAACTGTGATGACCGACTCTGGCAGATCAAAAGCTTGTGCGGCCATTTTTCGCGTTTGTTGTTTTGCTGCAGTTACTATAATTATTATTGGCGCTTTTGTCTGGAACGAAGGAATGAACGGGGAGGAGACTCGTTGTGGAGTTGGTTAGATTGGGTCGGTACAAGGATGTGTGAACCAAGCTGCATTTGGATAGGCTGGAAGATTGTGTGGTCGATATGATCTAATATGTTGATACGAGATCGCGCGGCAACTGCATTGTGCAAGACACTTCTTCTTTTTTTTTTTTTTTTTTTTTTTTTTTTTTTTTTTTTTTTTTTACCCTTCTTTCTACTTTACAATTTTTAATCGTTACCTCAACGGTTTAAGGACTTTACGTTGTGGTGACATATTAAATTCAGCTGCCTTTCAGTTACGTGAAATTTAATTGTTTGGGTTGGGTTGTGTACTAATATCTGATGTCGCTGCTTACACCACCTGTATGTAAAGGCATAGCACATTTTGTAATTCGATTACTTATTCTGTACCAAACATAACTCAGAGAAATTCAAATCTCAATATTCCTCTTTTATGATATCGAAGCACTAAGAGCCAAATGACACCGAAAGAAAAAAAAATACCTCACAAGAAATTCAATACTGGTTGATACCATCCCTTCTCAAAGTGATTTCATCATTGAAGTGGATACCCTCTTATCTCAAGTGCAGTATGGTTCTTGTCAGTTTTCCTCCCTTGCCAGAGAAGACTTTAGAGGATTACTCCTTTACCTATCTCGGTTGCAGTTGTCTCACTTGTTGATCATTAGATTTATATCGTCATTTGATCAAATTTTCTGGTTGTAGAAAGCCTTTTCAAGCACATTTGTCATCCAAGATTTTGAGATTGCCCCAATTTTTGCTTCGGTAGTTTTTGATCCACCTGCAATTTTCTTTTCGCATCATCATGGCAGGAAACAGTGACACACTGAGTTCTGCCATGTCAAGAATCGACAAAAGTGGAGCCTCTACTTCAACATTTACATTCGTTAAGCCAAAAAGTCATGTAATTATCATTCCACTTGATGAAGAAAATTACAAGCTTCAGAAATACCAAGTTGAATTTGCCTTAAGAGGTTATGGCCTTCAAGACAATTACCGTCCCATCTACCATGACAATGGACAAAGATGGAAATCTCGTTAGCAATCAAGATTGCATAATGTATTAAAATTAGACGGTCTGCTTACATCCTGCTAATATCCTCTATAAATGCAAATATGTTGTCATAAATTATTAGAAGTAATACATTTTACGGAATTTGGACTGTAATTGTATTGATATTCAATGCTTAATTTGTCTCAAGAATTATGCATTATCGAAGTCAGATTCAAAAAACAAAGAAAGACAGTATGTCAATGAGTGAATACTTGACCAAAATCAAGACTTTATATGATCGACTTGGTGCAACTGGTCATAAAATTTTTGAAAGTGAGCAAGTGCTTTATACAACAGGTGGACTGGATGATGAATATGAATCAGTGGTTACATTTATTGCTTCACAGAGAACCATCCAAACATACGATATGTGCATTCAACTCTCCTAGCTCATGAGGGAAGAGTTGAACAAAGGAAAATGACACAAACATATTATTCCATCAATTATGTCTTAGCATCAAGAAACAAGATCTAATCAAGAAATAATTCAGGGCAGAATAACAATCAAGAAATCATAGTAAATAAAGGCAATCAACCTCAGTGGTAAAGGCAAAGGAAACAAGTGGAACAACAACAATAAGGTTAAGTGTCAAATATGTGAAAAATTTGGACATGTTGCAAGTCGATGTTACTTCAAATTTAACTTTGAGTTCAATGTTGCAAGGCATAATCAATATAATCAAAACCGATTAAGTGTTAACATGACCCAACTAAACCAACAAAGAAGTAGTTTAGAAAATGGTAAAGGTCGGTCAAGCATTGCTGATGATTCAAGCAAATCAGATGATATTAATGTTGATGAATGGCACCCAGACTCTAAAGCAACAAACCATGTGACTAACAACCTACATAATTTCAACCTTGGTAATAAAAGCTACTCAGGTACACAAGTTATCCTTATGGGAAATGGTGAAACGATAAGTATATCTCATATTGGTAATCGTTATACTAATGCTAAGCGACAATCTTAATAATCTCTTAAGAGTGTTTAGGATATAGAAGAATTTATTGAGTGTCTCACAGCTTGCCAACGATAATCACATAATTCTGCTTTTTTAAAGGCCCAGTCAATAAAATGTGTTGTTACAGTGTGAAATGGACAATAGACTATACAAATTCAGCAATTTCAAGACTAGAAATGGCACTAGTACTGGACACCATTGTTATAAATGTTGAATTTAATGCTAAAATAATGGGAATGTATTTGATTTTTGGCACAGAAAGGTCATCCCAGTATTAAGGCTGTAAATAAAGTATTGCAAGATAATAAAATTTGTGTTGATAAATTATATGATTCTTATATCTATTCACATTTCCAAATAGGCAAAAGCCACATACTTCCATTTATTAATTCTGAAACTTTGTAGTTGTTGCAGATATATGGGGGCCATCTCCATTCAAAACTAACTAGAGATACATGTATTATCTATCCTTTGTAGATGCTTATAGTAGATTCACTTAGATATTTTTTTCCTCAAGTCAAAAGAAAAAGCATTCAATGCAACGATGTAGTTTATCAAATTAGTTGAAAAACAAACTAATAATACTGTATAAAATTTACAAAGAGATGATGGGTGTGAGTTTAAACCATTAAAGAAGTACTTTAATGACAAGGGTATTATTTATAGAATAACTTGTCCCCACACAACTAAACAGAATGACCTTGTGGAAAGAAGGCACTGACATATAGCGGAAACATGGTTAACATTATGTCACAAGCATCCCTTCCACTCAAGTTTTGGAAAGGCATTTGCCACATCTGTTTTCCTGATAAATAGAATGCCCACTAAAGTTTTAAATAATGAATGCCCACATAAAAGGTTATTAACCAGATTACAACATGTTAAAATCATTTGGGTGCCTATGCTTTCTTTGCCTTAGACTTTATAAACGACATAAACTCAATCTAACATCCACATCATGTGCCTTTTTGGGATACCCAAGTAACCAAAAAAGATGTTTGGACAGTAGTGGCAAAATTTATGTTTCCAAAGTATGTTGTGTTTAATGTGCTTGTTTTTCCTTTTGCGGGAAACTACTAACAGAGTTTTCAAATCAACAAATATTATGCAATCACCAGATGTGCTGACAGACTAGCACGCTGACAAGTGCACTAACATGCATCATAAAGGGTCTAATGATACTCAAACAATTCCTAGCACTAAATTAGATTATAGCTCAGACAAGGTGAATGATGATGTAATGCAACATTGTGAGAAAGATACTACAGATGAATGCAATGATGCACTCAAGATGGATGCAATAATACAGATCAAAGAGATCATGCTGGAAATGGTAGCAGTGAAACATCAACAAGCAGCACCAATTCAGATCATGGTCAGGCTACAAATAAAAATGTTCATCACATAATGACAAGAGCTAAACATGGCATATTCAAACCTAAAGCATAAGTTGCATCACTTTACAATAGAGAACCTATTACTTATGAAGAGGCAACCAATAATGACAAGTGGTAAAATGCTATGGATGAAGAATACAAGGCTTTTGTCAGGAGCAAGACATGGAGTTTAGTCTCACCGCCCAAAAACAAAAACATCATAGGTTGCAATTGAACATTTATTTTAAAGAAAAACTCTGATGCAAGTATATTGAAGTACAAAGCAAGACTGATGGCCAAAGGATATTCTCTGCAAGATGGGTTTGATTTTGATGAGACGTTATCCCATGTAGTGAAACCGTTTACTATTAGAATAATAATGACCATTTCTTTGAACAAATAGTGAATATATGATAATTAGATGTGTATAATGCCTTTATGAATGGTGAAATACAAGAAGATGTGTATATGCAACTGCCTTCAGGAAATTGCAAGGCAGAAAACAAGGGTCTAATTTGCAAACTACATAAGACTATATATGGATTGAAGAAAGCTTCAAGAGTTTGGTATGATAATCTTAAAACAACATTCACTTTTTTGGGTTTTACTATGACAAAATCAGACTGCTCACTATATAGAAGAATGAAAGGCAGTGCAACCATCTGTATACTTGTGTATGTAGATGATATACTCGTAGCTGGGAATGATGAGAGTCAGATAAACAACATTGTAGATTATCTCAACAGAACCTTTTCAATCAAGGACTTAGGGGTTTTGAACTATTTTCTGGGGATTTAAGTTGAACACGTATCTAACTCAAAACATTTTCTATATCAAAAGAAATACATTTTAGAGATACCGATGGGGGCCAAAATGGATAAAGATAAACCCCTACCTACACCAATGACTAGTAACCTACATCTATCTAAACACAAAGGGAAAGTCATCGATAATTTCAAACATTATAGAAGCATAGTAGGGGCACTTCAATATGTTACAATAATAAGACCAGAACTATGTTGCAGCGTGAATATGGTGTGCCAACTCATGCAAGACCCACTAAATGAACACTGGAAAGCAGTCAAACACATTTTAAGGTGTTTGGAAGGCATACAAGATTATGGATTATTGTTGAAATCAGGTAACAATGTAAATATTCAAGCTTACAGTTATGCAGATTGAGCCTCTAGCCTAGATGATCGGAGATCCACATATGATTACTGTGTATACATGAGGTGGAATCCAATCTCTTAGTGTTTAAATAAGCAAGCCACTGTATCACGCTCGAGTACAGAAGAAAAATACAAATCGGTTGCCTGCACAATAGCAGAGCTGATATGGATTTGGTATCTTCTTCATGAACTCGGAATTAATCACAACCAAAAGCTAGTGATTTGGTGTGATAACTTGAGTACGATCTCCCTATCTACTAAACTGATTCAACATTCACGCACGAAGCACATAGAAATTTATTTGTATTTCATATGCGAGCAGATTGCAAAAGGAAAATTGGAAGTAAGGCATGTTTCATCTCTCTTCCAATGTCCAGATATCTTAACTGAAGTGTTATTGGCAAGAAATTTCCATCAATTTAGAGGAGAATCACAGATTATTGGTGGTAAAGCAGAAAAAGGGAAAAAGGGTAAAAACCCTAACCCTAGCTTAGTTCGAAGGGGAATATTAAAGTCGGCTGTCTTTCAGAACGCTACACACCGTGATAATATACGTACAAGATAGTAGACTGAGGCCTAGTACATTGTAATTTAATTGTTTAGGTTGTATACTATAATTTGTTATCGATGCTTTTGCCACTTGTATATAAAGTCATAACACGTTGTAATTCGATTACTTATTCCATATAAATATATTTTAGATAAATTCAAATATTAATATTTCTCTTTAACAGCGGCGTAGGTTCGAAACCTAGAAAGGCATGCTAAGAACTTACAATGTGCATACGCTAAGATCCACCACTTACGTGGTATTCATGGACTGAGCTAGGTGCACTAGGTGGAGTTTTACGACTCCAGACGGTTTCTCAACAAATTCAAAAAGTACATAAGAAAGTAAGCTTTGACACAAAATGATAACACAAATTTAAATAAAAATCTCAATCATTAATTCTCCCTCTAAATTCCATGTTTCGTGTAAAGACAGAAAAACCCAGTTGTTCACAATTTACATATATAATTTTGTATGCTTATAGCCGCTATGTGTATGTGTGTTTTTATTTTATTTTAAGTAGTTTCTTTATATACTGATAAAAGAGGTCCAATTTATAGCACATAGAGAACAAACGATGATAGGAGTACTTAAACATAAATTTCACTCAAAAACCATCATATATTCTCTGATTGCTTGTGACCACAAAAACAAAACACAAGGAAAAGAATTATAAAAGAATCAGTCATGTAAGACTACACCACCTCATTGGTTATGTCGACATCAATCTCATTCTAGCATGTAGTTCTACTTCCCCTCTACAAAGACGAATTATCGCTTATATTGTATAACATAATACTTGTAATTGTCCTCGTTCGTTTTGTTTTGTTATCTTTTGATTTAACTAATATTCCATATTTTTCCATGTAGGATCATCAATCATACTATCAGATGTTGTAGTAAACTCAAAAAGGATTTCTTCCTGACTTTGTTTTCTACTTTATTTAATGTCTATCAAAGAGTATCATGGATTTTTTTGGTTATGGATATTTTTCATGGATATTTAACATAATCTGATCGTCATCATAATATGACTCAACATTTGGGTGATTGTTATTTTCGTATGCATTGGAAGTTTGCAATGACGTTAAATTGGTCTGCAAGTCCTTATCTAAATTAAGTCTAGTTTAGTCATAGTTGATCCCATCATTTTCTTATGTACATTTATACACTACAACAAAACAGATTTATTACAACGGGCATTGTCTGCCTGTTGTAATAAAATGCTATTACAACGGTCGCTTTATGAACCGTTGTAATAGATGCCTGTACAATACCCTTTTACAACGGACATAGTCTGCCTCTTGTAATAAAATGCTATTATAACGGTCGTTTATGGACAGTTGTAATAGGTATCCTTTACAATGCTCTTTTAACAAGTGGTAGAAACTGCATGTTGTAACAGAGTGCTATTACAACAGTCATTTTTGGCCCGTTGTAATAAATGTCAATTTTAGCAACATTCACGAAATGTCTGTTGTAATAGATGTCTATTTTATTACAAAGTAATTTTTAATAATTAAGAAGCGATCTTTATTATTTCTTTTCTAGTATTTAATAATGCAAGTACTAATTGTATTTAACATTAAATATTCCAAAAAAATTAAATTATAAAAATTTCCAAGATAAAATTACTAATATCCAAAAATATTAAAATCAAATTTGAAATTTGGACAAAAATAAAATTAAAAAAATATAAATTAACATTTGATACATTATTCAAAATTTCAAAAATGTTAAAATAATTTTAAAATTATAAAAATATATACTTTATGTTGTAGATATGATATTGATAACCTTTTTCTGACATCCCCCTTTGATATATAATTTTTATTCAGGTTTTAAGTGACAACAATATTAGCTTCAAAATAAATAGTAATTATTATTAAATGGTAATAACTAATAATTAATATTTAATAATTTTTTGTAGTAAATAATAATTGAAAGATAAAATCAATATTAAATAGTAATGATAATTATTGAAATAATAATCAGTAAAATAATTAATATTAGATAATAATTAAAAATTAATATATAATATCTAATAAATACTACTAAATAGTAGAAATCTAAAAATTAATTTGATACTTGAATTAATCAATATTTAATTAATAATATGTAATTTATAAATAATTCAGTAGTAAACACTAATAACTAACATTAGTTATTTAATAAATAATAATTATTACTTTATAATTAGTAATTATAAAATGATAAATTACATCATTAATCATATATAATTTAATACAGCTGATGATTATTTATAAGTTATTTATAAATAATAAATAATAGCTAATAGCTTATGATAATTTTGTTTAGTTTCCTTCTTTGTAAGTTTATTGTTAAACTATCATACCAATTCGACCCATTGGAAATGGTATAAAAGTTTTCCACCTCTTCATTTTACAGCAAATCAAATTTCTGTAACTTTACTTTTCAACTCCCACGTCTACTTTTCATTTCCCGCCTTCACCGCCTACATCCCAATTATTTAGAAACCCTAATAGTCTAGAACTTTCAATTATCGATCTGCCTAGTTCACCGAATCAACCTCCATCCGTCGCAGGCTAATGCTGGACCAAAAGTAGCCCAAAACCAATTGCCAAATCGAACCCTAAAATGCCCTTCTCTATTTTCCGCTGCTTGTCCCATCTTACCCGATCCCTCGCCAACTCCAACCTCATCGATCTTACCTCTCACTGCCTCGACGACATCGATGCCTGCTCTGCCGGGTGTGAGGTCCACATTGCCCAGGAATGGCTGGACAACATGCCACCTCCGATCTATAACGAGAATTACGTGTTAAAGAAGAGTTCGAGGAACTGGATCTTAAATAAGCATTCCACGTTACTTTCATTTTTCAGATCCATCTCCTCGTTGTTTTCTCCACTCTTAAACCACGTTACTTTCATTTCTCAGATCCCAAATCTTTTCCCCATCTTTTGCCTTATTTTTCATGTGTAGTGATTTGGGTGTTCAAAGTTTGTTGGTAGAAAGAAGAGTAACAAGAAAGTATGATTTGAAGATAATGGAAGTTGTGGGTTCTCTCATAAAGGCAGTCGTTGCTGGTCTGGTCGATGATTGAGTGGCGGTTTTGTTTTTTTTTTTTGTTTTTTTTTTTTTTGTTTTTTTTTTTTTTTTTGGGTCATAGTGGGATGGAGCTGATCGGTTGGAAATGGCAGGATGCTTGATGTCGACAACAGGGACTAAGAGAAGTGGTTGCTGCATTATTCGGCTGGAAGTGGTGAAGCAGCTTTGCCGTGATATGGAGTCTGAGGAAGTAGAGGAAATGATTTGTAGTGATGGTGGGTGAAGATGATGATGTTTGCGAGTAAGGTCGAGGAGTTATAATGGGTAATGGGGTCAGTTTGTGAGTGAGGTCAGGGAATTCTGAGGAGCACTGGGATCAGTTTGAAGTGAAGGAACAGATGATATTTGTGTATCTTAGTTCAGGTTGTAGTAAGGTCAGAATTTTGCTGACTTCTCTCAAGTTTTTGGTGGTCGGGATTGAGTCAATCAATGGGACTGGTATTTTTGTTTATAGTGGAGATTTATGGCAGGCAGTAGAGATTTCCAGGTGATAGTTTTTTATCGTCCCAGATTGTCGGTGAAGGCAAGTTGGTTGGGTTAGGAAGGTCATGATTAGGAGATGACTATGGATTTGTTGTAGGTGACGGATGGCAAGGTAGAACTGTAGGTTAGGAGGAGGTTGAATTGATTTGCTTTAGTGGTTTAATTGGAAGTTGGTTATTTTATGGAGGTGAAGTTTGTGGTTGATGGTGACATATGTGGATGGACACAGAACAAAAAGAAACTGCATACAGGAAAAGAAAGGTAGCATCATTGCACCCAAAGCTAATCACTTTCTTGCACCTTTTGTGATGTATTTTGGTTGTTGTTATCGCTGTGTTTGCAATGACCCTCAACATCCTAGTTTACAAGCGTGTAGTGAAGAGTCAATGTGTACGAGTGAAATGTAGTGAGAAAGTGTATGTACAAGTGTGTAAACACAGGGAAAACACTATATGTACTATTTGAAAGTGTACTAAATATTTGTTTAAAAATAATTTTTGAATTTGATATTCAATTCTTGTAAATATTATTAGTATTATGTGTAATATACAAATTCATTGTAACTTTTAGCATTTTACAATGAGCATTAATTGTTGTTATAGAAGATATTACAACGATCAATATCTATTGCAAAAAATATTATAACGGGTTGTTATTCTATTGAAGGAACATATAACAACAACATAAGACCGTTGTAAAGTCTATTACAACTGTCTGTTACTCCATTCTTTACCCGTTGTAAAAGAGGACATATTACAGCATGGCCTAATACAACGGGCGGGCTGGCCGCTGTAAAACCCGTATTACAACGGGCATTGCCGATTGTAATAGATCTGTTTTGTTGTATAGATTGTTTTGAGAATTGTTGTCTATTATAAAAGATTTCACACGTAGCATTATCACTTGTATTATCATTTACAGTTTGTAACAACCCGTATTCTGCGTATCGGAGGATCATAGAGTATTTATTTTATTTTCATACAAAGTCAAATGGTCGTGTAACATTGGTAAACGACTATTTGGGTCATTTCCCACATTCACAATTTTTGCTGGATTTTAAAATGACCATTTTACCCCTGGCGAATCTTGTTTCGCCTGTAACTTTTGATTGGTAAGGAGTTTTGACGTAAAACCATTTTTTTTGGATTTGGATGATGGTTTCCTATTCCATAGAGTGGTTACATTAATCAAACGGACTTACCATTTGCGAGATATGGCTGAAATAAGGTTTGAAGATGGAAAAACAACCTAATTGGCTTAATTAAGTGATTAACAACTGGGCCCATAACCCAATTCAGGATTAGGGTTATAGGAGGGCTGAAAGGAGTTGGAGAATCATCTACTTTCATTTTTCTAGTCGCTACAAACCTTTCTCAAACCCTAATCATAGCTTCCATCTTCTAAATCTCTCTCTAATAACAAATTAATCAAAGTTACATCAAATCAAGTGGATTAACACCAAATTCAAGGTAGAGTTGCTACACCGCATTGACATCCAAGCCAAATCAGTAAAAAAAAATTCAGATATTTCATTAGTTATTGGCTAAGGTGAGTGATTAGCATGTTTATTCACTAATTATGACTAATTAGGGGTGATTAGTGAAATTATACGCCTAAAAATTCTAGAAAAATATGTAAAAACTATAAAATCATATTTTATGCCACTAGTACTGTAACACCCCACTCCCGCTATGATCACTCACTAAGGGAATGCCATAGCATCGGTGGAGTATTTTAGTGAATATAGAACAGAAAAATTACAACAAGACAGATATAAATAGTACTTGAAATTTTAAAACATCATCTCATAACAGCGGAAGTAAAACATGTCTGGTTACATCATAAACCACAATAAAAGTCAAGTACAATATCCATCAAAATAAAGAAGTACATAATCCCACTCTCATACAATAGCCAAAGAAAAGATAACTGGGTAACTGGAGCTCTACATCTATCCAAGCTCCTAAAGACTGGAACAACAATCCGATCAAGCTCCACTACTGCTAGGATCCACCGTAGGACCTGAGGGTTGAAAAAAAAAAGATAAAAACAACGGGGTCAGACATAAGTCTGAGCGAGTCCTATAACTTTAACAATACAATCGTTAAAGTAACCAGAGAAGACATAAACTGATATACGGTAACTAATGGGGATGAATGGCTACACTAAGCAGTCAACTAAACTAAGATAAAGACGCATCTACCCTTCCAAAGGTAAATTATTGAACTGCACCACACCAGTCATTCCTAACTTAAAGGTTGATCCCACCCATGGACTTATAAAATTAACTTAATAGTTCTCGCGTACCCCTAGGTGACTAAGTAGACGCCACGGGGCCCTACAATCCACTAGGTGTACACACTACTCCCCATTCGATCGGCTCCCTAACGTAGATACCCGTGCTGGCCCCACCGTGGGGTGTACCATTCCCCAACGTGGCAACCTGATAAAATTAACGGTGCACGGCTTATATCTACACGATGCAACAACGTCTTATTTACCAGCCCGGGTCCACACACGCATATGAAACCCGTTGGTCATGCGTTGTCACCGCTAACCCATTTTGGCCTCTTATAGTCAAGCCCAATATGCGTGTCCCGTCACTCGACTAGAGTCGAGTCCACTAAGATACGTTTGGGATATTGGTTGAAATGGGCCCCCAGCACAAGCCATCCCCCTAAGCTTGGCCCACACACTAGTGTTTCCCACTTAACCCTTTAACCATGTTTAATTACATGTTTCATCTTGGTTAAGTATTTAATCATATTTTCTATTGGCAACCACTAGCAATTTCCACATACCACCCAAGGTACCCACTTAACCCCCATGCTCTACTACATGATTATCTGGTTAAGTGTTTCTTAATTGATTAACACCGTAACCGTGTAAAGGACCCCTCACATTGGACCGTTATTTGTAGATGCCTGGTTAAGCCGGTAGGTTTCGGGCAGTCTTACACTACAAACGGGTCCAACCTCGTGTCATTTACCCTTGTTACGTATTTAATTTATAATTAAGACCCCTCACATTGGACCGTCATTTGTAGATGCCTGGTTAAGCCGGTAAACTCCGAGCAGTCTTACACTACAAACGGGTCCAACCTCGTGTCTTAATCGATTAATTACTCCTAATTAATCACCCCCATGATTTGTGTTAATTATCATGTTTATTTTAGGAATATGGGTACAACTAACTTAATAGGCAAATTCCCAACTCCAAAGTGTGGGTACACCTAACTTAATAGGCAAATTCCCAACACATAGTATGGGTACACCTAACTTAATAAGCAAATTCCCATACTATGTTCATTTATTTTATGTTATGCATAATTATATTAATTTCACACAATCTTATTAACTTATACATTGAATTAACCCCATCGTTCCCACGTAATTTCGTTCTCATGACATAACACATATAAAAGGTGTCAACTTGCATATGTATGAACATGTTTCAAAGGTGCCATCTTGCGTATTAACAAACACATAACTTGCATATGAACTTGCATAACATGTCACATAACTTGCATATAATCTTGTATAACATGTCACATAACTTGCATATAATCTTGTATAACATGTCACATAACTTGCATATAATCTTGTATAACATGTCACATAAACTTACATATTAACAAATACATGACTTGCATATAATATGTCACATAACTTGCATATGAACTTGCATAACATACTTGCATATAAACTCATAAACTTGCATATGAACTTGCATAACATACTTGCATATAAACTCATAAACTTGCATATGAACTTGCATAACATACTTGCATATAAACTCATAAACTTGCATATGAACTTGCATAACATACTTGCATATAAACTCATAAATTTGCATATGAACTTGCATAACATACTTGCATATAAACTCATAAACTTGCATATCATGATTTATGCATAATACCAAACACTTAGCATGCATAAAACCACATATTTAGCATGCATAGAATCAATTACTTAATATGCATAAACCCACATACTTAACTTGCATAAACCCACCACTTAACTTGCATAAACCCACATACTTAACTTGCATAAACTCACATATTCAACATGCATAAACATAGGATTAATATTAAACATAGATTAGCATATTCACATCATATCATATGACTTGAAAACCCATTAATCCTCATGCAAAACCATAGATCTCATCATATCTCATCTACTTAATTTAGCAACTGATCATCAAAGTGATTGAAACTCACAACTAGCAAATTTGCACTCCAAATGAAGAAGATTAAGATGCTTAGAATGGATTAGAGGTTGATTAGAGAGCGATTAGCTTGCAACCCTCTTCATAAATTAGTGGAGGCTCCTTCTAAGATTTAATTTGGCGGCATGTAGCCCTCAATTCTATTTTTAGTATGGATTAGGGTAGGTTTAGGGTGTATTTATAGATTAGGTGAGTGTTTTAGGCCCTTAGATTAACCCTAGATTAGATTAGGACCCTTAGATTTCGGAAATCTCTAGAACACAGCCCAAGACTAACCCAAAAACCAGATCTGGTGCACCCAGATCAACAGGGCCGACACCCTGTGTCGACACCCCTGTCGACATGCCTGTCGACACCCCTGTCGACACGGGGCTAGGCGGGAACTTTCCCGCCCTTTCCGCTTTTGGCTCCAAACTTGTTTTAGAACTGAATTTTAAATCTGTTTTTAGCTTTGAATTTTCTGTAAACTTCCTTGGGCCATAACCGGGCCATACGGACTCCGATTCTCGAAAACTCGGACTCTATTTCGCGTATTTTTCCGAGACGAACGCACTGACGCAGCCCGTTACCCCCAATTCTCACATCTGAGATTATTTATTCTGCAATTAGTGAATTTTAGCATTAACCGAAATTCGGGGTGTTACATTCTCCCCTTCTTAAAGGATTTCATCCCCGAAATCTCTAAGCTAAGGAGAATGCATATCCTACCATCCAAACAACCATCTACTCAATCCATCAACCACAAGCAACCATTATCCTTAGAAACTTCTAATGATGTATGAACATATGCAGAAAGTGTGTGTATATGTCCGTATACTAATGCAAAATCAGGCGGTCTGCTGATTCAGTCGACCTCCTTAATGCAAACCATGATAGTGCCATGCATCCAATATGTATGCGAAACCCTATTGACACATACAATTTCTATATGCGTGCACAACCATACACAAAAATGCATCATCCACATGATAACACAGCCATGATACATCCATCCGTCTAACTACCACATCCATTTATGCGATATGCAACATGAAGTGACTGAGCCGATCTAGTGCCTAATGTGTGTGTATATGCATCCACGAGAAACCACTAGCAAACAATTGCATCCACATGCATCCATCAACCATAACATGTTTCAAACACATGTTTCAACCATAGGTTTTACCCTATCTAAAGGTCATAGGTACTAGCGAGAGGATATACTAAAGATAAGATAAGTACTAGACAAGCGATAAAGGAGAAGTTAAAAGACATACTCTCAAAAAGAAATGGATACAAAGAACGCATCTTCGCTTCCGTCTCCCACGTAGCATTGCTTTCGTCATCTCCCCATTGCACTTTAACTAGCTGAACTTCTCTGTTCCTCAACTTCCTAGTTTCTGACTCAAGGATGCGAGTAGGAGCTCGTTGAATCGTCGCATCACGCTCTACCTCTACATCTCTAAGCAAGCTCGGCTCTACCACCTCTGCGGTCTCATGTAAGCACTTCCTCAGATGTGATACATGGAATACATCATGAACACGACTAAGTCTGTCGGGCAACTCCACCCTATATGCCATCCGTCCAATCCTTTCCTTAATAGGAAACGGCCCAACAAACCTCGGTGCTAACTTCCCAACGGACCCAAAGCGAACAACATTTCTCAACGGAGATACTTTGACAAAAACCATGTCCCCAACCTCAAACTCAAGATCCGTCCTTCTCCGATCCGCATAAGATTTCTGTCTATCTTGTGCTGCCTTCATCCTTCTTCGAATCAAGTCAATCTTCTCTGAAGTCTCTCTAACCATATCTGGCCCAAGCAAGTTCTTATCCGTAGATTCCCACCAACATATAGGAGATCGACAAGGCCTTCCATAAAGAGCTTCGAAAGGAGCCATACCAATACTGGACTGAAAGCTGTTATTATATGCGAACTCCACCAATGGAAGATGCTCTTCCCATGTACCTCCAAAATCTAAGATACAGAGCCTCAAAAGGTCTTCTAGGACACGATTCACCCTCTCAGTCTGGCCGTCCGTCTGAGGATGATATGCGGTGCTCAAACACAACTGAGTCCCTACCGCCTCTTGCAAACTTCTCCAAAACTCACTAGTGAAGATAGGTTCTCGATCACTCACAATGCTAGATGGTACGCCATGCAATCTAACAATCTCTCTAACATAGACTGAAGCAAGCCATGGAGCGGTCCTCTTACTCTTCACGGGTATAAAATGGGCACTCTTGGTAAGTCTGTCTACCAAAACCCAAATTCCCGTATTGCCCTTCCTTGATCTCGGTAACCCATCGATGAAATCCATCGAGACATTATCCCACTTCCATTGCGGAACTTCCAATGGGTGTAGCAACCCACCGGGTTTCCTTTGCTCTGCTTTGACTTGTTGGCACACTAAGCACCTAGCCACATACTCGGCCACATCTTTCTTCATACCGGCCCAGAAGAAAACTCTCTTCATGTCTTGGTACATTTTGTCTCCACCGGGATGAATAGTCATCCTTGAACGATGTGCATCATCCAAAATAGCCTTCTTCAAACCCTCATTTTGCGGTACACAAAGTCTACCGTCTCTATGCAACCATCCCCTATCATCTATGGTGTATCTACCCAAATGGCTGGACGACTCCCCCCTTTTAAGCTTCTCTACTAACTCAACCAACTGTGAGTCGTCTCGCTGAGCCTCGCCAATCCGTCCCAAAAGAGTAGGTCTAACCTCCAAGGATGCCAACAAACCAGGTACAAAGTCAACAGAAGGTCTGAAGTCGAACAAAGAAAGAAACTCCAAGCTTCGCCGTTCCACGAACAATGGACTCAAAGATAGCCTTTTTCTACTCAAGGCGTCCGCCACCACGTTACCCTTGCCAGGGGTATACGCTATCTCGAAATCATAGGATGCTAAGAACTCCATCCACCTTTGCTGTCTTAAGTTTAAATCCTTCTGAGAGAATAAGTACTTCAATGATTTATGGTCAGTGAACAACTCGAATCTCTCACCAAGAAGATAATGGCGCCAAGACTTAAGTGCGAAAACAATCGCGGCCAACTCTAGATCATGAGTAGGGTAATTCTTCTCATGCACTCTCAATTGCCTCCCTCCATAGGCTATTACCCTTCCCTCCTGCATCAAGACTGCGCCTAATCCTGTCCCACAAGCATCGGTATAAACAACAAACGGCTTACTCCAATCTGGAAGCACTAAAACTGGAGCGGTGGTCAAAGCTCTCTTTAACCGTCGGAAAGCATCATCACAATCTACGTCCCATGAGAAAACCAGATTCTTCTTCGTCAAGCGGGTTAATGGGGCCGATATCTTCGCGAAGTCTTTGATGAACTTCCTATAATATCCTGCCAACCCCAAGAAACTTCTTACTTCGGTAGCATTTCTAGGAACTTTCCAATCCTGGATAGATACTATCTTTGCGGGATCCACAGCTATCCCTTCCTTAGAGACCACATGCCCTAAGAATCGCACTTCTCTTCTCCAAAAATGACATTTAGAGAATTTAGCTTTAAGACTATGTGCTCGAAGAGTCTCCAACACTTCTCTGAGATGTAAGGCATGCTCTTCTTCACTCTTGGAAAAGACCAAGATGTCATCCACAAAGACTACTACAAACTTATTCAGATACTCTCTGAACACTCTACTCATTAGATCAACAAAGTATGCAGGGGCGTTTGTCAACCCAAATGGCATCACAAGCCACTCATAAAAACCATCCGGAGTCCGAAAAGCAGTCTTCTCTATACTGTCCTCCGCCACTCTCAACTGATGAAACCCTGTAGCTAAGTCCATCTGCGAAAACACTGAGGCGCCAACCAACTGATAAAAGAGATCATCTATCCTCGGTAATGGGTGTCTATTCTTCTTCGTGAGCTTATTAAGTTCTCTATAATCCACACAAAGCCTGAGGGACCCATCCGCCTTCGTGGCAAACACTACTGGAGCTCCCCACTCCGATATACTTCGCCTTATGAACCCCTTCTCAAGCAACTCCCCTACTTGCTTATGAAGTTCTCTTCTCTCACGAGGAGCCATGTGGCGCACTGGCAAAGACACTGGTTTGGCATTATCCACCAAATAAATTCGGAAATCTATCTCCCGCTTCGGAGGCAAACCCTTCACCTCTTCAAACACATCCGGATATTCCCGGACCACTCTGACAGAACGCAAACTCTCGACCGAAGCATCGAGCGATTCAAGATAACTTAGCAAAACAGATTCCATGGGATTACAAGAGATCTCGAGAGTATTACCCAAGTGGGTCATAAGCCTGACAACTCTCCTTTCACAATCAAGAACGGCACCATTACTGGATAACCAGTCCATGCCCAAAATCAACCCATAGCCCGTGAAGCCCAATACAAAAGCATCACATCCAAACTCAACGCTAAGTATAGAAATCTTCAAACCCAAACATATCATAGACAGATATATGGAGCCCCCAATTGGGTTTGAAACAACCAAGGGATCATCAACTAGACTGGTGTCTAAGTGCAGTGACTCAACTAACGATGATGAGATAAAAGAATGCGATGCGCCAGAGTCAAACAAAGTACGAACTGGATGATCAAACAGAAAAACCAGACTTTCAACGGAAATAGTTCTACCTCTCTGCTGAATCGGTGGAACTGAGAGAGCCTGAACTTGCCCCCCTGCCTGAGGTGGTGCCATAAGAGCTTGCACCTGACCTCCCGAGGTAGACCTCGTCTTCTGCCCCTTCTTTGGGCAGTCCTTCACAAGATGTCCTGCTTCACCACAATGAAAGCAACCGGTCTTCTTCTTTTTGCGACAATCCTTGCTGAGGTGGCCTGGGGTCCCACAATTGAAGCACTTCTTCTTCTTCTTCTTCCCCTTGTCACCATTTCCTTTTCCACCCTTGCCTTGTTGTTGTTGTTGCGGTTTCTTCTGATCCCCCTTCTTCTCTGGTGTCTTAGAACTCTTATCATCCTCATGCATAAGTGCCATGTAGACAAGCTTCTCAAAGGTGGCCCCCATAGGAATGTGAGTCATAGCTATTCCTTGCAATGGTTCGTTCAAGCCTCTAACGAACCTCAAAGCCTTCTTCTCCGGTGTATTCACCAACTCTATGCCAAACCTTGCTAATTGATTGAATTTGTTGACATATTCTTTCACCGTGAGATTCCCTTGCTTCAAATTCAAGAACTTCTCCATAAACAGATTCTCTTCCGACCTTGAGAGAAACTTAGCCCCAAACCTTTGCTTGCAATCTGTCCAAGAGTCAACAGGGCGTTCTCCATTAGTGACCTCCCACCAGAATGAGGCCTCTCCCTTCATTAACCAAGCCGCCAACTTGACTTTCTTTCCCTCTTCCACTTCAAAGATATCTAGCAACTCTTCCACTTCCTTAAGCCAATCTCTAGCCTCTGCGAAAGTCTCTGAACCTAGAAAAGGTTTTCCTCCTATAGCCTTGAACTCCTTGCAAATCTTAGCAAAATTATCCACTCTAGGCTGAGGAGGAGGAGCGGTTGCCTCTGGTGTAGTAGCATTGGCTGGACCCGCAGCCGCGGCCCTAGCCTCTTGTAACCTCCTATACCATAGTGGTATAACTAAGCCCTCCAGGATGTTAAGATCTTCAGCCATGCTGAAACGAAAGAGGAAAGATTCAAAAAGGAGATTCCGAAAGATAAAGATATGGCTATTGGGGATTATGCTTTTCTTTTTCAAAAACTTTTCTCTTAAAAGACATGTTTTTGAAAATACTTTTTCCAAAAATAATACCTTTACTATTATAAAAAAATGTATTTTTCTCAAAAATTTATCTGTTCCGGTAACCTTCAGCTCTGATACCACGTGCAACACCCCACTCCCGCTATGATCACTCACTAAGGGAATGCCATAGCATCGGTGGAGTATTTTAGTGAATATAGAACAGAAAAATTACAACAAGACAGATATAAATAGTACTTGAAATTTTAAAACATCATCTCATAACAGCGGAAGTAAAACATGTCTGGTTACATCATAAACCACAATAAAAGTCAAGTACAATATCCATCAAAATAAAGAAGTACATAATCCCACTCTCATACAATAGCCAAAGAAAAGATAACTGGGTAACTGGAGCTCTACATCTATCCAAGCTCCTAAAGACTGGAACAGCAATCCGATCAAGCTCCACTACTGCTAGGATCCACCGTAGGACCTGAGGGTTGAAAAAAAAGAGATAAAAACAGTGGGGTTAGACATAAGTCTGAGCGAGTCCTATAACTTTAACAATACAATCGTTAAAGTAACCAGAGAAGACATAAACTGATATACGGTAACTAATGGGGATGAATGGCTACACTAAGCAGTCAACTAAACTAAGATAAAGACGCATCTACCCTTCCAAAGGTAAATTACTGAACTGCACCACACCAGTCATTCCTAACTTAAAGGTTGATCCCACCCATGGACTTATAAAATTAACTTAATAGTTCTCGCGTACCCCTAGGTGACTAAGTAGACGCCACAGGGCCCTACAATCCGCTAGGTGTACACACTACTCCCCATTCGATCGGCTCCCTAATGTAGATACCCGTGCTGGCCCCACCGTGGGGTGTACCATTCCCCAACGTGGCAACCTGATAAAATTAATGGTGCACGGCTTATATCTACACGATGCAACAACGTCTTATTTACCAGCCCGGGTCCACACACGCATATGAAACCCGTTGGTCATGCGTTGCCACCGCTAACCAATTTTGTCCTCTTATAGTCAAGCCCAATATGCGTGTCCCGTCACTCGACTAGAGTCGAGCCCACTAAGATACGTTTGGGATATTGGTTGAAATGGGCCCCCAGCACAAGCCATCCCCCTAAGCTTGGCCCACACACTAGTGTTTCCCACTTAACCCTTTAACCATGTTTAATTACATGTTTCATCTTGGTTAAGTATTTAATCATATTTTCTATTGGCAACCATTAGCAATTTCCACATACCACCCAAGGTACCCACTTAACCCCCATGCCCTACTACATGATTATCTGGTTAAGTGTTTCTTAATTGATTAACACCGTAACCGTGTATAGGACCCCTCACATTGGACCGTTATTTGTAGATGCCTGGTTAAGCCGGTAGGTTCCGGGCAGTCTTACACTACAAACGGGTCCAACCTCGTGTCATTTACCCTTGTTACGTATTTAATTTATAATTAAGACCCATCACATTGGACCGTCATTTGTAGATGCCTGGTTAAGCCGGTAAACTCCGGGCAGTCTTACACTACAAACGGGTCCAACCTCGTGTCTTAATCGATTAATTACTCCTAATTAATCACCCCCATGATTTGTGTTAATTATCATGTTTATTTTAGGAATATGGGTACACCTAACTTAATAGGCAAATTCCCAACTCCAAAGTGTGGGTACACCTAACTTAATAGGCAAATTCCCAACACATAGTATGGGTACACCTAACTTAATAGGCAAATTCCCATACTATGTTCATTTATTTTATGTTATGCATAATTATATTAATTTCACACAATCTTATTAACTTATACATTGAATTAACCCCATCGTTCCCACGTAATTTCGTTCTCATGACATAACACATATAAAAGGTGTCAACTTGCATATGTATGAACATGTTTCAAAGGTGCCATCTTGCGTATTAACAAACACATAACTTGCATATGAACTTGCATAACATGTCACATAACTTGCATATAATCTTGTATAACATGTCACATAACTTGCATATAATCTTGTATAACATGTCACATAACTTGCATATAATCTTGTATAACATGTCACATAAACTTACATATTAACAAATACATGACTTGCATATAATATGTCACATAACTTGCATATGAACTTGCATAACATACTTGCATATAAACTCATAAACTTGCATATGAACTTGCATAACATACTTGCATATAAACTCATAAACTTGCATATGAACTTGCATAACATACTTGCATATAAACTCATAAACTTGCATAACATACTTGCATATAAACTCATAAACTTGCATATGAACTTGCATAACATACTTGCATATAAACTTATAAACTTGCATATCATGATTTATGCATAATACCAAACACTTAGCATGCATAAAACCACATACTTAGCATGCATAGAATCAATTACTTAATATGCATAAACCCACGTACTTAACTTGCATAAACCCACCACTTAACTTGCATAAACCCACATACTTAACTTGCATAAACTCACATATTCAACATGCATAAACATAGGATTAATATTAAACATAGATTAGCATATTCACATCATATCATATGACTTGAAAACCCATTAATCCTCATGCAAAACCATAGATCTCATCATATCTCATCTACTTAATTTAGCAATTGATCATCAAAGTGATAGAAACTCACAACTAGCAAATTTGCACTCCAAATGAAGAAGATTAAGATGCTTAGAATGGATTAGAGGTTGATTAGAGAGTGATTAGCTTGCAACCCTCTTCATAAATTAGTGGAGGCTCCTTCTAAGATTTAATTTGGCGGCATGTAGCCCTCAATTCTATTTTTAGTATGGATTAGGGTAGGTTTAGGGTGTATTTATAGATTAGGTGAGTGTTTTAGGCCCTTAGATTAACCCTAGATTAGATTAGGACCCTTAGATTTCGGAAATCTCTAGAACACAGCCCAAGACTAACCCAAAAACCAGATCTGGTGCACCCAGATCAACAGGGCCGACACCCTGTGTCGACACCCCTGTCGACAGGGCTGTCGACACCCCTGTCGACATGCCTGTCGACACCCCTGTCGACACGGGGCTAGGCGGGAACTTTCCCGCCCTTTCCGCTTTTGGCTCCAAACTTGTTTTAGAACTGAATTTTAAATCTGTTTTTAGCTTTGAATTTTCTGTAAACTTCTTTGGGCCATAACCGGGCCATACGGACTCCGATTCTCGAAAACTCGGACTCTATTTCGCGTATTTTTCCGAGACGAACGCACTGACGCAGCCCGTTACCCCCAATTCTCACATCTGAGATTATTTATTCTGCAATTAGTGAATTTTAGCATTAACCGAAATTCGGGGTGTTACATTCTCCCCTCCTTAAAGGATTTCGTCCCCGAAATCTCTAAGCTAAGGAGAATGCATATCCTACCATCCAAACAACCATCTACTCAATCCATCAACCACAAGCAACCATTATCCTTAGAAACTTCTAATGATGTATGAACATATGCAGAAAGTGTGTGTATATGTCCGTATACTAATGCAAAATCAGGCGGTCTGCTGATTCAGTCGACCTCCTTAATGCAAACCATGATAGTGCCATGCATCCAATATGTATGCGAAACCCTATTGACACATACAATTTCTATATGCGTGCACAACCATACACAAAAATGCATCATCCACATGATAACACAGCCATGATACATCCATCCGTCTAACTACCACATCCATTTATGCGATATGTAACATGAAGTGACTGAGCCGATCTAGTGCCTAATGTGTGTGTATATGCATCCACGAGCAACCACTAGCAAACAATTGCATCCACATGCATCCATCAACCATAACATGTTTCAAACACATGTTTCAACCATAGGTTTTACCCTATCTAAAGGTCATAGGTACTAGCGAGAGGATATACTAAAGATAAGATAAGTACTAGACAAGCGATAAAGGAGAAGTTAAAAGACATACTCTCAAAAAGAAATGGATACAAAGAACGCATCTTCGCTTCCGTCTCCCACGTAGCATTGCTTTCGTCATCTCCCCATTGCACTTTAACTAGCTGAACTTCTCTGTTCCTCAACTTCCTAGTTTCTGACTCAAGGATGCGAGTAGGAGCTCGTCGAATCGTCGCATCACGCTCTACCTCTACATCTCTAAGCAAGCTCGGCTCTACCACCTCTGCGGTCTCATGTAAGCACTTCCTCAGATGTGATACATGGAATACATCATGAACACCACTAAGTCTGTCGGGCAACTCCACCCTATATGCCATCCGTCCAATCCTTTCCTTAATAGGAAACGACCCAACAAACCTCGGTGCTAACTTCCCAACGGACCCAAAGCGAACAACATTTCTCAACGGAGATACTTTGACAAAAACCATGTCCCCAACCTCAAACTCAAGATCCGTCCTTCTCCAATCCGCATAAGATTTCTGTCTATCTTGTGCTGCCTTCATCCTTCTTCGAATCAAGTCAATCTTCTCTGAAGTCTCTCTAACCATATCTGGCCCAAGCAAGATCTTATCCGTAGATTCCCACCAACATGTAGGAGATCGACAAGGCCTTCCATAAAGAGCTTCGAAAGGAGCCATACCAATACTGGACTGAAAGCTGTTATTATATGCGAACTCCACCAATGGAAGATGCTCTTCCCATGTACCTCCAAAATCTAAGATACAGAGCCTCAAAAGGTCTTCTAGGACACGATTCACCCTCTCAGTCTGGCCGTCCGTCTGAGGATGATTATTTATACATGTTATTGTTTTATTTAGCTATGTAGATTTTCTATCGCTTATATCAGACTTTCATTTGACCTAGAGTTTTATGCCTCTTCTTATTACTCTGGGTGCTTCTAAACGAGTAGACTAGAGGGTGGTTAGGTGGTTATGCACGGACGAGCAGGAGGCTTCCATGTACTTTATACATATTCTTCCTGTGTTGTTGTTGGTCACTGCTTTGGGCATTAGTAATGTACCTCTTTTATTTTCTTTTAGAGGAATTATTTTAAAGTTGTAAAATTGGATATGAAGTTGTATTTTGGATTCCTCTACTCTGATGGATATGGTTTAGTTTTTAGCTTATGTATTGTCTTGCCTGTTTTATATCAAGTTATTTTATTATTATATTTTATTCCATGCGCTGTGAGATATACTAAAGGCTCTTTGGTAATCCATTGTTTCAACCCTTTTGACGATCGTCTCGTGTCAGTCGGGCATTGGCATGATGCATTTCGGGGGAAATGTTTGATGGTATGGGGCGGCTGTCACACAGTTGCTACATGTGCAGAACCATTTGATATTTGTACATTATCTGTATCCATTTGACCATTATCGTTTCCCTAACAAGTCGTCGCTTTAGGTATCTAATTTTTTTTCAAAAACACCAAACTTCATTTGGCATTCAAAACAATTACAGTTTTGACACATATTTGGTTCCCATCCATATTCAACTAATTGAATAAAAAGTTCATTATTTTCAGTAACAATGGGATTTTCAGTTGGAAATTAAAAACACTACTAATTTCTACCAACACATGGACAAAGGAAATTTTAACCATACAATTCATTTAGTTGTTTACCTTAATTGGGTTTACTACAGAGGCAATTCTACTAATATATTATTCTGCCCAAAAATCCTAATTTTAATCATGAAAGCATACATAAACGTTGTCTTTGGTACGGATATCGAATTGCATGAAGGATTCCAAACTCTTTCAATGTAAGATCTAAAATAATGATAACATGAATGAGATCCGACAATATAAATAACAATTATCCCCTTTATTGCTGAGTCAACTACAAAATTAGTCATTCTAGCACTTCTTTTATCATTAAAGTCAATAGGGTTAAAAAATTATAAGGGGTAGAGATTGGAATATTTTCCTCGACTATCGTTGCCTTCCATGCCTTGGATAGAGTATTTAAATGAAACTTGTTGTCTACATGTGCATTATTTGGATCGACTGAACTTTTTTCCCATATATCTTTGAGACTATTTCAAATTATGAGGTGGAAAGTCTATGATATATGTTGTAAGTTTAGGATTTTTAATGAAAAAAATTAACATTTGTTTACTGCAATTTTACTTTGTGAAAAAGCACTAGAGATATGATATTGTGCTGGAGAATTCTTCCGATTTCTTCTGGATATTATATTTGTTATTCCATCATTGCTTGTATCACATTGGGGAGGAATTACTTTTTTAGGTTGTTTATGTGAATTCTTCAAATTGCAACTAGGAATAACTGGTATAAAACCTTCCTTGTCCATAAATAGAGTAGTTTTGGTAATAAGATATCAGGAGGGGTTGGTGGAATGAATTACGGAGGTTTAAAAGATGGAGAATTTAGTTTTTGGAGGCTGTCATTGGAGGCTGAAACACTAGTTTTGAAACACTCAGTCAAAGTTTTATCTCAAGCAGTGTAGCAACCCAAAATACCAGCTGATTTCCACCATACAATTTTGTTAACGATATTTTTTGTCAACACTCGAAATACAGAATGTAATGTGTGTATTCACAAAATTTGCCGTGATCATGACTCAGAATTCTTAGGAAATGATCCTGAATCTGGGTTGGGTAGGTTTCTGGGCCATAACAACTACACTGTGTATTTCAATAAGAAGAAAACAGGCTAGCGCCTCCCTTGAGTTCATAGATGAAAGTATCGCAACATTCACTAACTTCGATGACTCCTTTGTTCTAGATCTTCCTGGAGGAGGAGTCTGAATTACAACGGAGGTCGAACTAGGAATTCATATACGATTTTGTCACATCAATGTTTGAGAAGCTTTAGGCTTAGCACAAGGGTATGGATTAATCATGGCGAATCCATAAGGTGAGGACAAGGGGAATTCATATTTCTATCAAGTTCCCTTTCTCCACTACTGGAGCACCTTGATTGATCTCCTCATCAGAAAGGTTAGTGTTAACTCCTTGTTTCATCATTATGATACTACAAGATTATCAAATTGCATGACACATAGGACTCGGAATTCTCCATTTATATATTGCAGATAGATTATAAGAATTGATTATTTTCTCTCCTTGAGAAAGAAGGAGCTATATTGAGAAATGAATTTTTTGTCCCCCTTTGCATAGTATCTGGGGTCCTATTTATAGAGAATCCGGGGTCTTTCCATCGGTAGGTTGTTGGTCTTGAACGATTTCTATCGGCCACTTTTTCCTGGGTTTCGGGCATCGGCCCATCGGACCTCCTCGTGGTATCGGTTACAGTTTTTGAAGTGATGGCTCCGGGTGAATTGGGATCTCTCCTAGGTTGAAGGGGGCTTGTTGCCGAGATGGATCGCGGAAGCATTTCGGATTTCTTGGTAGATGCTCTCAGTGTTGGTCCTTCATTGTGGGCTTTCGAATGTAGACTTGCGGCTTTATCGTGGCTACTCGGAGGGGCCCTCCCTCATGCCATACGTAGATGTATGCCGATTTAGAACTGTTGATGGTTCAGGTACTAAGTTGATAAGTACGAGCAGCCTGTATCCTTGCTTGAGTCTCAGTTTAGCCTTTTGGTTTGGCTCACTGAAGGGTAGCTTCCGATGATACTCGTGTTACTTATGAAAGTAATCCCTTTCTATATCCATGGAGCCATTCTTCGAAGGTTGGTTCCAAACTATCTTTATGCTCTAACCCGATACTATTCCTCCTTTAATGTGCTAGTATCCATCGGTTGATTCTAGGAGGGTGGATCCCATCGGATGAACCTTTGCCGATACCTGGTAGGCTTCGGGTCCCTTTCCCCAGCGAAGGTATCGGCCTGATTTTCTCTTGAGTTCCTTATTGTTTCTTTACATTAGTTTGACATCCCTTCACCTACTATCTTGTGCCAAGATCATTTTGGTAGTAACATTTTCCTTCCTTTAGTGAAGGGGTGTCTTCGACTTTTCAAGTCAAGCTTCTTTCACCTGGCCTTCGCCTATTCGCTTGCCAATTATTCTCCCATGTTAAGTTATGCCACAGGTCCTGCCAAATAGATCTACTTCCGACGCCTTGTGGAGGAGCGAAGTAACCTAGATTCAGGCTTTGATGGAAGATTGAAAATCTTTTCCGACAATGATGTGGAGTCGAACACTATCCAAGTTTGGACGAATCAAGTTTTAAAGAGATGAATTCGCCTAGATTTGAAAACCTCAAGGTTGAAGGCCGGAAACCTTTCTGGTACGATTGAAGTGTCGAATCCACCCAGATTCGGGTATTTTAAATTCAAGGACCGGAAGCCCTTCCGGCATTAATGAAGAGCTGAATCCACCCAGATTCGGGCATTTTCAGATTTAGGATAGGAGACCCTTCCAGCATTAATGAAGAGTCGATTCCAGCCAGATTCAGGTATTTTTAGATTTAGGACCGGAGACCCTTCCGGCATTAATGAAGAGCCGAATCCACCAAGATTCAGGCATTTTTAGATTTAGGACCGAAGACCCTTCCGACATTAATGAAGAGCCGAATCCACCCAGATTCGGGTATTTTTAGATTTAGGACCGGAGACTCTTCCGGCATTAATGAAGAGCCAAACCCACCCAGATTCGGGTATTTTTTTGGTTTAGGACTGGAGACCCTTCAGACATTAATGAAGAGCCGAATCCACCCAGATTCGGGTATTTGTATAGAAAGCCGGAGCCTCCTCCGGTATTAATGGAGCGAGTATCCCCTTCAGATTTGATTTAGGAAGCAGAGGTTGTACGTGCTTCTTGAGCCTCCTCTTGGGCTTTTGTTGACAAAGAAGAGGATGTAAGTGCTTTGTTGGCCACTCTCTGGGCCTCTGCGTTTGGAGCGCTTGGCTAGCTTATCCACAAGTAGGGTCCAAGGACTTACCCGACCTCCCTCCAAGAGGTCCGTTATCCTGACCATTGTAGGCGATGATAAGGACTCAGAAACTTAGATGGGTCCATCATGGGCATAGAACTCAGGTTTTCTCTTTTGATGCTCTACATGGGCCATCGTAGGCACTGATAGAGGCTTATACACCACCCACCTCCAAGGAGTGCCCTATCCTTACCGTCGTATGTGATGATAGGGGTTTGCATTCCCTTCTGCGGGTAACGCAGAACATAAGCAGAGGTAGGATGTGCTCTTCTGCGAGCAGAGGTAGGACGTGCTTAGTTCGAGCAGAGGCAGGGCGTACACTAGTACAAAACAGCCTATTTGCGTCCCCTTATTTGCGACAGTTTATCTAAAAACAGTAGCATTTATTATTATGTGCGATGGTTTTAGTTAAAACCGTAGCAGATTGTCAGGGAAAAACAATAGAAGACAAATTTGTGACTGTTTTATAGAAAAACAGTAGCAAATATTTACAACTTGCGACTGTTATATTTAAAACCGTAGTGAATAGTAAGAGGTTGGAAATAGTAAAGTGTCCTTGTGCGACTATTAAATTTAAAATAGTCGCACATAGCATTTTCACGTGACGGCCTTTCTATCGCATACATACCCCCACATTCCTACTGTGTTGACAAAAAAAAAACGAAAACTAAACAAAACCCCTCCATATTTCGATCAAATCCCGCCTCCAGATCTCCACTTGGTTTCGATCCACTCAGAAGAAGAAAACGCGCCTCTCTCCAGTTCCGTCGCCTCGGTTTCGATCTAGACATCAGTCTCCAACCCCAACGCCATCGACCCCCTCAGAAACCGTATTTCAGATCTGGGTAAGTGATTCCTTCATTTTGTTTCTTGTTTTACGATTCATTCATTCCTGCTGCTGGTTTCTTCTGATTGGATATTTGGGTTTCGTATTAACTAGACATGTAGAGATGACTGGTGGTATTACAAAGGCAATTACTTGTTTTTCCCTATTTATCTCTTGGGTAGACTTCGAATTTTTGATTCCCAGTGTTATTACAAAGGCTGCATTGGTATTGTCCTATGATAAATTAGTTTCACCCATTGGTAGTCGTGGCGTGGGATTATTTAAACTTGACAGTGTATTTAGGAGTCATCATATTTAATAATCAAAGACAAAACTGATGTAAAAGTGAGAATGGTTTCATGAAAAGAAACAAGCAGCTGCCTAATATATTAGATTAAGCATTTTTTCCCTGTTACATTAGGAAAATAAAATTTCAAGGATGAAAAAAAAACTAAGTATCCAAATTTGTACACTTAGTAGCTCCCATATGTATATTAAGTTGAGGGTACTGTATATGTTCATATTTATATACTTCCGTGGCATGTGCGATTGCATGTGAGATTGGGTTACCAAAATAAATAAGTAAATACAAACTAAGGAAACTAATCATTTACTGAATTGAAGTGTATATAAATTAAGTCTTTTTACTAATTATATTAGATTTTATTATAGATTATGTATTACACAATTTTTTTGGTACTTGTTTATCCGTATCCACACAAAAACGTTATCATTAGGCATGGAAATAGTTACGATGTTGAGTGAAAAGTTTTTTAGCTTATAAACATATGCTTGATGGTAATTAAAGGATATTTCAGGAAAAATAGTTAATATAAATCGTACAAAATAGAGGATGCATGCTGGTAACTGAAACAGATATAGTAAAAAGACAGTATAAGAGAGTATGAGTAATTATGAATTTACTGCTCAAAATGGTCAGAACTAAAATATTTACACATGTCTATTACACTAAGACACTAAAAAATAAATAAGGCATTAGAAAATGCAAGTAAATAAAATATTTATATGATAAATAATGGAATGAAACATTTCATGTATGACTTATTATTGTTCAGTGGCATAGTGAAGCAGCAAGAGAGGTTCAAATGTAAAATAGCTAATAATACTAAAATTCAAAGGAAAACGTATGTAAGCTTCGATTTCTTGTTTATCAACGAAGTTCATGATTTGAACCCAGCTAGAAATAAAATACCATTGCTGCACTACCTTTTTTAATGAGTATACATACATGTCTATCACAGTTCAAGCTGAATTGAAGTGTACCGCTTAAAGGTCGATATATTGGAAGCTGAAAGATCTGATAGGTCAAAATTTTGAAGGTATGTTATCTATCTCCAAGTCTGTGAGTACATTTTTTTTCGGAAATGCTATTATGCCCGAAAATGTGTTTGTCAATTTATGCGAAAGAAATCTGCATCAGTTCTCTAAGGTGTTAACTGCTTTTAATCGAACTTATTCTTGTTTTATCAAGTAACTGGAGGATCTTGCATTCCGTTGGATCTTCTAACGTTTTGTCAAGTAACTGGAGGAAGATATTCCTCTGTCTATTGGCTCATGTTAGAGCATATTTATGTTCATTAAAATTTTGAGGTTCATTAACAGATTTAAGTTGTTTAAAACGTAAGTCATAAATCACTTGTGTATATGTTGGCAAACATAACACTGCCAATAGTGTAATTTTTTCCATGCAAGTCCTTTGTCATTTGGCCTCACAAATTGTGTCCTGATAAAGTGTTCATATTGTTTTTGTGTTATTTGAATTTTCCAAGAAACCTAACTCAGTTTGTCCTTAGTATACAATGCTTCATAATGATATTAAATACAAGGTTATAGATTACATTAGATGTCCATTCATGCCTTTTATAGTATATTATTTCCTGTCGTGCTATTTTGATAAATATTGTAGCGATTTTACAAGAAGTTGTTCCATATTTCAACTGTGCTTGTAGATAAGGTATCACAAGCAAGGATTTTAATTTTGTTGTATGTTATAGTATTTCAATTTCAGTTGATTGTAAACCATGATATTTATTTTATGTAAGCATTTAATTTTAGATGTGTTCAAATTGAAGACATTGCATTAGTTCTAGATTTTAACTTGCAATTTTAGCAATATTACTGAACTTGATTTCTTCATTTGACGAGTAGTAGCCAAAATTCTAATGTATGAGTGATTAATAATTCTGATTTAAAGCCAATATAGGGAGCCAAACAATGAAAACCATGTGAATCCAATTTGTTTTGTCCTCATGCATCATGGAGTGTTTCTGATATATATGGGTCGACATTATGCATATATAACATTGTCTATATGAGTTCGAGGTGCCATTTTATTAATCATTGCTACTTTTGCTGACATACAACGTGTACATATATACAAATAAATGTGATGTGTGTGCCTTCATGCATGCATGTATGTATACATATAAGAATCAACTATCAATATAAAACTAAGCCATAAAGCTCGGTATAACTAAGCGAATGGCTCGGTAAAACTGAGCCGTTTCGGTTCGGTAAAACTGTGCCGTTTCGGCTCGGTAAAACCGAGCCATTTCGGCTCAGTAAAACTGAGCCTTTTGGCTCAGTATTACTTACCCGAATGGCTCGGTTATACAGAGCCTTTCGGCTCAGTTATAACTGAGCCGAATGGCTCGGTAAAACTGAGTCATTAGGCTCTGTTTAACTGAGCCTTTCGGCTTACTGAGCCGAATGGCTTGGTTATACTGAGCCTTTCGGCACAGTTATAAGTTATAACAGAGCCGAATGGCTCGGTAAAACTGAGCCTTTCGGCTTAGTTTAACTAACTGAGCCAAAATGAATGACCAGCTTAATTTTTTGTCTGTAGAGAACAAAGACATTTTCGGAAGTTTGCATTTACACTAAAATGTGGAATAGCAGATGTATTATAACTATTTAAAAACTATCATTAAAGATATAAGATTTATTAGGTAGTTATTTTTGATTATGCACAGAACTCTGCTGCAAGGCAATTATTACCAATTGAGTACATTGGCTTTTTCCCCTTGGCATCTTTCTTGAAATATTCAATGAATTAAGCTGGTCATTCCTTTTTCGCAACATAAATAGGCATGTGTTTAATTGTTGCAGTTGTATGTTAGACTCAAATATACATCCCTTGGATATATGAATGTACCCTTGAGTTAAAGAGACTTCATCGGTTATTGATATAATATATAATGGTCTGCCAGTTTTTTTTCATATTATTTCATATAAAGTATCATTATCCTTCACAGTTTATTGGAGCGGGACCTTCTCGGTGAATCAACAAAGAATATTTTCAAGAAATATTTCTTCCCATGGGAGGTATACAACGATTCAATTCCTATCATAGTAGTGTATAATATAAGTCCTTAACACTCAAGTAGTACATAAACGTATGGTAATGTGTGAATTCTGCAATTTATTAATCTAGAAATGCTTGCCGCACAGACGGCTTTAGTTGCATACAGCAATACATAACTCATGATGTTCTTTAATTGAATATTCCATGCCTTTGCTTATATACTTACACCTTTAATTGGTTTGCACATTATTCTCTTCCAACTAAACAGTGATATAAGTTTTTTGTTTAGTGCTGGCTAACATTCTCTGTATTTTCCATTGTCCAGTGGTTATGCTACGCTGATAAGTCCTCTCATGAACCAAGGATGAGACTAAAGTAGGCATTTTTTACTAAACCCTATATTTTACTTTAACTCAGTCGTCCTGAATGATAAATATGCTTTAAAGATAGCCTTGATCTTGGAGTTGACGTTCATGTGTCTTGATCGGGGCAAACCGGATCAGGTTCCGGGCAAGGCCGATCTGGATCTATATGTTCTATGTCTTGAATTCAAGTCCACCGCATTGTCGTTTTGTCGAATCTTATCAATTGTCAGTTGCTCTGCCATTGTCGGGTCCAAAGACCGGGTAACACCTTTAATTGTTGAATTGTTATTTTAAATGTTTATTTTACAATATATTCTTGGTAGGCCACCTTCTATTTATTTGTCTGTTGTATCATGTTTGAGTCGGGTTTGAGTCCTACCTATGTGTTGTATCATGTTGAATTATTTGTGCTTTATGTTGAAATATTTGTGCTTCTGATTTATAATATAGATAAATGATTGCTTGAACGTTGAATGTAACAGCCTTGATATAATTATCATGATTAGCTTTCTTGCTGAAATTAAGTGTGTCTATGTAGGTTTGGAACAAAGAGATGGTGTTACAGTCATTGCAGCTACCAATCGTCCAAACAAAATTGATGATGCTCTTTTAAGACCAGGTACGAAATTGAGTTTAATTATTATTTTATCCATCTGTTCTCTAAGTTATTTGTTGCATCTGAATGTTAAATCTTTACTTTAGATTAAGGACTATTTTATGTTTGAGCAGGATGATTTGATAGGCTAATAGATGTTCAACCGCCAGAGAAGAAATATTCCGCAATTTTACTAAGAATATTCCATGTCTTGCTGATATCAGTATGAAAGAACGGGCCCAGCTTACTGAAGGCTACACTGGTGCTGATATTAAGTTACTATGCAATGAAGCAGCTATATCAACACTTAAAGTATATCATTCTACTTTTCCCTCCAATATGAGTTTCATATCATTCAACGCACAATTAGGGTAGACTTGAAGTATGTCATTCTCTATTTCATGTTATTTCTGCTTAGATTTCAGTTGACATGATTATAATCCAATGAGATCCAGAAGAAATTCACACAATTTTGAGGTATTCATTTCATTTACAGTAATGATTTACCCTTCTGATGCGATTATAAACTATACCCTAATTGCAAGTCGATTATTTTATGATAATACAAAATTGATAATGGTGTACCATACTTGTGATTTTTTAATCGATTACTTGATTATGCATTTTTTATCATCGCTTTGTCTTTCCGATTCACTGTTTAGCAATATTTTCCTATTATTTTTATGGCCCTACATGATTGATACTGGCAATCATTTCATCACAACTATAGTTCTGCGAATATTATGTAAAAAATTAATTTTGATTATGCTTTTCTAAAAGAAATCATTTTGATTTGTATTCATTAGTTGGATGAACAATATTATGAATATGCATATTTAATTTTATCCACATAACATTGAATTTCTTTTTTTTAAGAGGTTAACCTATTAATCGGTCAATTATGACGATGAGTATTTAAGTGTGCCCCTACGAGACTTGTAGCCCAAAATATTGCTAGCTCCACAGTGACATCAAATGGCTTCAACTTGTATATGTTAAACCCTCTTTATTTAATTTTATATTTTTAACAGAAATGACATTAGAACAAAAAATCATACATAAAATTAGATGTATATAAGTTGTGGCCATTGAATTTCTGTGTCGTTATGTAAATAGTGGAATTCAACGGGAGATCTAATGGTTGAGTATATCTAATTTTGCGTTAGTATTTTATGTTCGATTAGAGTTTTCTTAAATCCAACGGTTCACGATTGAAATGCTAACGAGTATCCGACATAAATTAGTATGCTGACCAAGGCTTGACATACAATGTCCATTATAACATATATAATAAAATATTTGTAGCAGATATAATATGAGCAACAACTTACAAAGAGAAAATTAAATATTACAGGGTCCGAAGATCAAAATTAGTAACCCTTCTTACTAAAGACGTAAACGCATTATCCATAGTTCATTTAAACAAGAAAAAAGGATGCTCCTGGCGTGGTCTGGGCCACCATAAATAATGAAATCAATTATATTAAATTCTGATGTGCATTCATATACTTTTTATAAAATTAAATCTGAATTTTCCTATTATTTTCATGGCCCTACATGATTGATACTGGCACTCATTTCATCACAACTTATGTGCAGTTACCATACAATATGTTTTCAGGTCGTTTTTGTGAAATATATGTTACTTTTAGTTGATTGATTTAAATTATTGCTTGGGTGCTGATCAGTTCCCAAACACAGTGTATGGAACGAAACTAGTCACAAACTGAATACAAAACAATAAAAAAAAATGCTTGCATTGGTAAATGATAGATTATTCAAATGGCAGTGTTTGTTGTGCCTATGCATTAAAATAGCATACACAGCCTATTTTATGTAGCCATGCGATTAGTATTTAGTACAATCCTTTATATTGTGAGGTGGACCAAAAGTTATGTGTTTTATATTAGTAAATGAGGTTGTGTTTTATATTGGTAAATGAGGTTGGTTGTGTATTGTTTGAGGAGTGCTGGTTGTTTGGTGAATGGAATTGAATATGGAGTTGCTTTGAAATGAAGGGGGGAGTGGAACAATTGTATTTGCAGTCTTTAAGAGTGGAACAATTGGCTTTTTTCCTTTATAATTGTATTGCGTGAATACCGTTTACAGTAGTACAATATTACTTGTGTTCTATTTACAGTATTGCGTGAATTCTATTTACAGTCCACTAATATACTTGTGTTCTATTTACAAACTAATTGCATCATCTTACTTGCTTATCAATATATTTGTGTTCTCTCCTTTATCAGCTTTCTGCTTTGCTCAACCTGGAGGAGAAAAACTACAAACTATTTACGTTCAGTTCACATTACAACCTATAGGAGAAAAACACGGTACTTTTCATGTCACTATTTTGTAGTTTATGATCAGTTCCTTGTTTGCATATTTTTTAGTATCCAATTCACAGTCTGGATACTATGTTTGATATATTTTCAATTGCAATCAAAATAATGCTATGTTGGTTTTTTTGGCAGATGCTGGTTCAAATCGACAATCACGAAGATAAATTGTGCTATTTTTAGTTTTAAGCTGGATGATCCATTTTGTTCTTTTGTAGTCATGTGAAGAATGTTAATTTCTGATGAAATAAGTAATATGTAAGTATTTACACGTATTGGTTGGAGCTTAGCATATGAGTAGCTATGACTCATGCAAACTAATTTTATTGTATGGTTATCAGTGTTAGTGTTTTCTTTTCAAATGATATAAGATTTTGTGAATTGTGTATGTATTTCTTGTGTTCATATATTTTGTGAATTGCTTATAAGCTAGGAAAGGTTGAACTGTATTTGATAACTGACAATCATAACGGCTGAGATGAAATGCGGTTGCATTAGACCTTTTGAATTCAGAAGTTATTTGCTACTGTTGTAAATAAAACACTGTCGCAAATGCTAAACTTATTGCGTCAGTTATTTTAAAGTCTGTCGCACAAGGTCGAAGTTTTGAAGTTAAATATCGGTTTCTTGCTACTGGCGTAAAACAAATCGTCGCTAATGAACTAGCCTACAATGACTGTTACTTTAGAATACCCGTTGCAAGAAACTGTATATTGCAACAGTTTTAAAACCGTCGCAATAAGTTTACACATGTTGCGACGTTCTCATATGCGACGATTGTAAAACAGTCGCAAATAAGCTTAAACAACCGTTGCAAATGACCTGTTTTGTAGTAGTGGTACTCTTCTGCGAGCAGAGGCAGGGCATGCTAAATTTTAGATGCACGGACACGACCATCTCTTGTGTGAAAGGGCGGCTTATTCTTTTTAATGCTTTAACCCTGACCCTTTGGTTTGGGCAAGGAGAAAGACTAACATAATCATCCCCCTTCGGGGGATGCCTCGCCCCGACCAATTTGGCAATGATGAGGGATTCGATCCTTTTTTCCAGTTCGGCCCCTTTTGGGTTTCTTACGAGCTACCGAAAGGGTTTCCATTCCCCTTGCTGTATGATGATTTTTTGGGGAAAAGATCTTGTCCTCTGTTCTTTTATGGTTGGAAAATATGGCTTCAAATGTTCCGAGTTCCATGTCCTTGGCACAAGATCGTCGTTGGGCCTACATATCCGATATGTGCCGGGTATGATTTCTTGATGGACAATTAGGGGTCCTTCCCAATTTGGGCCGAGAGGACCATCAACTGAATCTTTGGTGTTAGCCATTACTTTTCGTAGTAAAAATTCACCCTTAGCGAAGGTTCTAGCTTTGACTTTCGAATTGTAATATTTAGTGATCCTTCTTTGGTATTCGGCGGTTCTGATCGCAGCCTCGTCCCTTAGTTTCTGTATCAAGTCTAATGATTCTTTTCTTTTTTCCTGGTTGGGATCAAATGCATATGTTATCCTTCAGTGTGACGGAACTTCGACCTCAACCGGAAGCATAGCCTCACAACCATATGTTAGGGAAAAGCAGGTGTGTCCTGCAGTTGTTTTGGTTGAAGTCCTATATGCCCATGGCACTAGAGGAAACTCATCTGCCCAATTTCCTTTAGCCTGATTTAGGTGTTTCTTAAGGATCATCTTAATGGTCTTATTTGCGGCTTCCACAGCTCCTTAGCCTTCGTATGGGCCACTGAGGAGAAACTTTTGATGATTCCATTTTTCTTGCAGAACCGGGTGAATCCCTTGCTCTCGAATTGTGTTCCATTATCCGATATGATCTTATGGGGATCCCAAAGCGGGTAATGATATTCTTGATCTCGAATTTTAACACTTTCTTGGATGTGATAATCGGAAAGGGTTCCTCCTTCACCCATTTGGTGAAGTAGTCGATAGCTACTATGGCATATTTAGCTCCTCCCTTGGCAAGTGGCAAGGTCCCGATCAAATCTATCCCCCATATGTTTAAAGGCCAAGGGCTCGATACAGTGGTTAGATTGCTGGAAGGAAGGCGTGGTACCTTAGAGTATTTCTGACATTTGTCACACCTCTTGACGTATTCGACCACTTGGCTAACCATCCATGGCCAATAATAACCCTGTCACATGACCCCTTTTGGCCAGTTTAACCCCATTGGAATGGTCCCTGCACCATAATTTGTGAGTTTCTTTTAATATGCCGAGTCCGTCTTCGAAACTTACACACCTTAAAGAAGGAAGTGAGTGTCCCTTTTTTGTAAAGTATACTGTCTATAATCACGAATGTGGGAGCTTGGTGTTTTATCTTTCTTGCAACTTGCTTACTAAGGGGTAATGTCCCTTCCAAGTGGTAGTCCACTATGGTAGTCGTCAATGTAACTTCCTGTTGGGGCCGTGTTTCCGTTATCGGGGGATTCCTTCTCGGAGTTTCCTTTTTGGTCTTCCCTATTTCTCTTTCTCAAGGCTTGGGATTGGGTCAATGCCAACAACTCTTTTCCTGTTTCTGATTCTTTCTGTTCGATGTTGGGCATCTCCTGATATCCCACCGAATCTATCCGGGTTTCGGGGGCTCCTTAGGAGCTGGCTAATTTGGCTAGTGAATCTTCTTGGGTATTCTCCCCGTGGGGCATTTGATGAACTGAGAAGTCC
The DNA here is from genome assembly GCA_030737875.1 of Allium sativum. NCBI lineage: Eukaryota > Viridiplantae > Streptophyta > Magnoliopsida > Asparagales > Amaryllidaceae > Allium > Allium sativum. Next base: position 546,780,595 of record CM060915.1, on the reverse strand, counting down.
TCAAACAGGGAGAGCATTTTTATTACCTTCTTCATGTATGAGATGAGATGCTTGTCTTTGGTTTGATATGCCTGTTTTATTTGGTTTACCATTAGTTCGAATCGCTGAAAATTTCTATCCTTGGTATCTTCAACTGTAATGCTAGATTCAGTCCAGCTATCATGGATTCATATTCAGCCGCATTGTTGGTTGCTGGGAACCCTAATTTCATGGCATAGCGCAAGCTGTGTCCGTCAGGGGTGATTATAACATAACCTGCCCCCGTCCCCTGCTCATTGGAAGCTCCATCTACAAAGAGTTGCCATTCGGCCTTTGAGCCATTTTCTTTGACCGACTGTTCTGAAATGAAATTCGTACACTCGTTTACGAAATTTGCTAGAGCTTGCCCTTTGATTGCGGCGTGCGGATGGAACTCAATTTCTTATTGGCTGAACTTAATACCCCATTTGATTAGCCTCCCTCAGGTTTATGGTTTGCTGAACACTTGTTTCATCGAGAAGCTAGTTAAGACTTTAATAGGGTGTGTCCAAAAATAACCTCTGAGCTTTCGTGCAGTAAGGATTAAGCAATACGTCAATTTCTCTATGATGGGGTATCGAGTTTCCACATCCTTTAGCCTCCGTCTAACATAATAGATAGAGTGTTGGGTCCCCACATTCTCTCTTATCATACTGAGCTCACTGCACGTTCAGAGACATCCATGTATATGTATAGAGTTTCTCCCTTCTCGGGACTGGACAAAAGTGGAGGTGTTCCCATATAAACTTTCAATTCTTGGAATACCTTCCTACACTATTCGTTCCACTCAAAATTCTTCTTCTTTATGACATTGAAGAAATGGATGCATTTATCGGTGGCTTTAGAAATGAACCTGCTGAATGCAACTACCTTCCCATTTAGGCTTGTGACCTCCTTGCTGGTTCTGGGTTCCTCCATGTCCTTAATGGCTTGTATTTGGTCGGGGCTAGCCTCGATTCCTCACTCGCTTACCAAATATCCTAGAAACTTCCCAGATTGAACTCCGAAGGAACACTTTTGAGGATTCAGCTTCATCTGGTAACTTCTCAAGATACCAAACATTTCTCCCAGGTCCTTTATATGATTCTCTGTTTCGGTGGACTTCACTAGCATGTCATCGACATATACTTCCATATTGCGCCCTATCTGCTCTCGGAACATCCTGTTCAGCAGCCTTTGGTACGTTGCCCCTCCTCCCTCCCCCTAATCAGCATCTATGAGGGATAGTATTTTGTGCCCACTCGTGGCATCAACCAACTTATCGATCCGCGAAAGAGAGTAACAATCTTTTGGACAAGCTTTGTTAAATCCATGTAATCGACACACGTCCTTCACTTCCCATTGGACTTGTTCACTAGCACGGGATTGGCTAATCACTTTGGGTAATGGACCTCTCGGATAAACCCGTTAGATTCCAACCTTTTGACTTCTTCCTTCAAGGCCTTAATCCGGTCCCTATTATATTGTCTCTTCTTCTGCCGTATCGGGATTATTGAAGGATCGATATTTCAGGCATGGCTCATGACTGAAGGATCAATTCCCACCATGTCTGAATGGGTCCAGGCGAAAATGTCTTTGTTGAGCTACAGGAAGCGAAGTAAGTCGCTTCGGAGTGGTTCTATTAACCACTTCCCTATGTTGGTGACATTTGACTAGTCCTTCAGGTCAACGTTTACTTCTTCTATTCCTTCTATCGGGTTGATCCTCTCGATGTCTCCTCTAGAGTCTAAATCTGTGATAATTTCTCCTTCTTCAGTTGAGTTCACCTCATTAGACCTCTTGCTCTTCCTTTTCAGAGAAGTATACCTACCATTAGTGCGTTTGTCAGTCTTATTTATTTTTATCTTAGCTTTAGGTGAGGGGTGTAAGAATCCCTTATCCGAAGCCATAAAAATAGTAGAAGAATCAAAATACAAAGAATACTCCCTTTTGTATTTTTCGACCGTGGCAAAGTACAACTCTCGGGAGCTAAATTGTTCTCCCCGGATGGTACCCCATCCCTGTTTGGTCAGAAATTTTAACATGAGATATTTGGAAGAAACGAAGGCATCTATCTCCTCTAAATCCGGTCATTCGAAGAAGACATTGTAATACGACGGTTGATCAATCACGACAGAGAGAGTTTCCAAAGTCTGGTGAAGAGGGGACAACCCTACTTGAACTAAGAGGTTGATTTGACCCACCGGAGTCGACCCTTTATTGTTAAACCCGAAAATCAGTTCGTTGCTAGGCTCCAGCTTCTTTTTGGATATTCCCATCTGGTCGAAGGCGTGCTTGAAGGTGACATTGACAACGCTTCCGGTATCCACCAATATTTTAGAAATGACCGAAAGCCCTATCTGCTTCGTTATCATGATGGGGTCATTATGTGGGTAATGGACCCCTTTCTTCATTTCTTCCGGAGAGACCACAAGGTAATGCATTTTGGTGGCGTAACGCATGCTTTTCAACGACTGTTCCTCCTGGATGGAGAAGATTCCCTCCAAAGCTTCTTTCACGTATTAGTTCCTAGCTTTCGGACAGCTTCCGGCAAGGTGAGGTCCCCCCATGAATCACATTGATTCGGTTCACGGGATGCCCCAAATTTAGGTTGTTTTTGTAATGACCCGAAAATCCCCGCCCTTTGAATCGACCATAAACCACACACGTCTGATCCAAAAGTTGGAAATCCTCGAATGCACTACCTTTGGGTATACAACACATCAGAACAAATAACAACAGACTTTTATAAACATCACAATAATGTTACATCAGAGTACATCGAAATATAATCACAGCGGATGATAATTTACAATAGACTTCATACAATGCAGCGAAACTCAAAATCTAACACAGCGGAAGACTAACAATGCTCTGGACATAGCTTTAAGCTTCAATCCAAAATCCTGCTCAAAATATCTGCAAAATAAGCTACTCGAATGCCTATGTGAAAAAGAGGGCACCCGAGTTTGCAAGTGATACAAACTACTAGTCGGTCATGGGACTGGTATGAGAAATCTTACTTAACTTATCTAATAATAAGGCTAATCACAGGACCATGCCGCTAACGCGGAACGGGTTTACTTCATTGGATTGCCAATGCATGAAATAAAGTAAATCGTTAAACAACGCAATGCTTTTTAGAAAAATGAAACCATTATAAGACTCAAGTCCCATCACACAATGCAACGCAAACTGGAGGATAGAGTTTTACCTTATAATGGTCCAAAATGCTTGATACGATAAAATGGATTTGATATTATTATTAGTGTATATATGTTTCAAAAACATTTCAATCATAATGTACCAATTATAGACGGCATAACTACCATATACTATGTTGCCATACTAGTTTTACATTAAAAACCGTACGGTGTCGTATTAGAAATTGGGTTTCCATCATGAGTTAAGGCTAGGGACGATCTCCTTACCGATTCGAGACACTATAGCAAATGTCTCAGGACTCGGACGCTGGCGAGCCCTTGGATCCTCCAAGGTCGGTCCATAAGTACTTTAGTGGATTAGTTATGCTTGAACACACGTTTCCCGGTCCTATTGTACCTATAAATTGGTCACTGTCGACCAATATAACTGAGTCCTCGTAATCCATCATCCACATAAGTAAAATGTCAGGGCTTGCAAAGCCCTGATATCACTTCTAGCTAGAAAGAAACACATGCACTCCTTGTGGTCCCTTATCCCGTTTCTAACTCTTACCGGGTTGTGAAGTTTACGAAGTTACGCTATACACAAAGCTATGCCTAAATGGGCTGTGCTTTAATCATCAACCACAAGGCCCTGCTTTTCAACAAAAGCCTTGATCAATTGCATCTTGGCATGCCACATTGACAATCCACGCCACGCGATCGTTAACTATCAATGTATAACCTCTGAGCTCGTGCGTCTCAAAGAAGGGTGTTAAGCAAGAGAATAAATTCTCCGCCACCAAACAGATACGTATTAAATAGAAATCAATTTACATGGAATTAAATCCAATGTCAGACACACATCCATTTAAAAGTCCGTTCTGGGTTTGAACGAAACCGAATACACCTTATTCCTCATCCCGTATGTACAATACGGAAGCGAGGTGCTCGCTTACCCGGACAATCAACAAGTACGTCCAGACAACTACCACTTTAACCCTTTCAAGGCAGCAATTCCAATCAAAGGCATTAATAGCCGTCCATTCGATGTGTAGATCGCTGGTCTTCAATCACCGTCTTCATCTTCGACTTTTAATCGTCATAGTAATTATCCAGAATGGGTTAAACCTGGTCTTTCCGAATAACTCGCGTATTTTATAATCAAAAATCAAGTGCTATAAAAACACATCATATGCCTTATTCCAATTAAGAATATTCTTTAATAAAATATTCACATTATTAGAAAAAGGTTCCCATTAATTTTATCAAAGATAAATTTTTTTAAATTTATTCTTTAATCTACTTTTTTTTAATTCATTAAAATTCCAATTTGGTTTTAATATCAAAAATCATTACTTTATGATTATCTAAATCTAGGAAGTTAATCCTATCTTTAACTGGGTTGAAGAACTAATGTCATTTAAAAACATAATTCACGATAAACCCAAAATCATCTTCCATTAAATATGGAATTTTCACAGAAATCAAATCAATATATAATCGATATAAATTTCTGTATCTGACTAATAATATAAATGGGATAACGACAAAGCCTTTTAAATTCCATTTATAGTAACAGTCTTCTTTTACAGAAGCTCATCTCGATTATTACCAAATCGAATTTTCGTTCAATTCCAATTTAATATATTAAATTGGAAAAGTTGACTTTGGAAAATTTCCATTTATATCTTAATAAAAGATTTAAAAATTCCAAATTATAGTTTCACTGTTAATTGGGTTAAAGAACAAATGCCGTTTAAAACACTGTTCACAATAAACCCAATTCACATTTCCTTTTATTCCAATTACAAAATATAACCGGAAATTCTAATAATATTAGTTAAAAGATTTATTATTTTCACATGGGTTTTTAAGAACATTATTATTTAAGACACCATTCGCGACAGACCCAAAAATCCAATTTATTTTATTTAATTCCAATTAAATATTAATTTATTGGAAAGCTTCATTAAATCTTAATTTAAAGATCTATTCTAGTTAATAAATAGTTCATTACGATAAAAATATATTTTATATTTACAAAATTGGAATTTTTCATCTAAAATTCTTCCAAATCATTTATTATGATTTTACATAAAAAAAATCACATTTTTAATAGTTTTATTAAGGTCTGTACAGTCAGTTTCAAATAACGGCCAACGAACTGCACTTACAACGACCTTTACTGAAAATGAATTGGAAATAATTCCAAATCTAGTTGTTAGATTTCAAAACTCTTATATTCATTCGAAAGCTCTTTTGGATAAGAAACCAACGGTTCCAGTTTTAGGAGAATCTGACGGTCAGATCTCCCGTTACATCAATTTGAAGTTAATGGTCAAAAATCGCGAACGGTCGCTGCTCGGCGCATTCTATTCAGACCATTAAATATATATAATATATATTGTATATATTTCTTCGATTTCTAATTAAAACGTATTCATAAAATATTTATAAATCTATTTTAAAATGATTTTAATTTTATTTTTTAATTTTAAATAAAAATTGAATACCCTATATCTTTATCATATTAAAATGATAATATTTCCAAAATATTAAATTTTGAAATCACTTCTTTTCGATATTCATTATAAATGAATAAAATCATCGATAAACCTGTTCGAGTTAAAATTATGTTTGTTACTTCATTCGGCTTCACATTTCAATATTTTGTGTCCATTTAAAATCGAACATCAAAATCATAATTTTATTCTACACTGAATATTATTTTAAAATACTCGTTATTTAAAAATATTCTTTATTTTTAAATGATTTTTTTTTAAATATTCTTTATTTTGAAATATTCCAAATAGGAATGTGGCTCAAACAATTACCTTATAATTTCAGTTATATGGATTTCATACATCGCAACAATAATGATAAATAATCAATAAACAATCCATTCACATCCAGAGTGAAATTTACAACTGTGTGAGCATTAAAATAAATAACGCTCATCATAGACTGTCAATCCATCGATTGACATACAACTAAATATTGGGATTAGTGTATGTCAAATATCATCCCAATACCCGTGTGGGTTTTTCAAACAACAACAGTTCATCTAAATAAATCATTGGTTAATGATTTTAACCAATTCTAATTCCACTAACATGTTAATGATCATGAACAAAACATTTTATTATATTTCTAATGTCAAATAAAGATGCATTTTATATGTATATCTTCTCTACATGTTTCTAATGCCAAATAAATATGTATTTCATTTGCGTACATGCTCTATTCATCTAATGACAAAAATAAAAGACAATTTTGTCTACATACATGTTTTCAAATTCAAGTGACAAAATAAAAAGATAATTTTGTCAACATACATATGTTCTACTTCTAACGACAATATAAAATGATAAATTATTTACATGGCCTGTTTTAATGTCCTAATGGCAATATAAAAAGATAATTTATTTACATGCCATGTTTTATTGTCCTAATGACAATATCAAAAGATAATTTATTTACACGACATGTTTTAATAAAATGACATTTTCATTTCAACGTGGCATTATTCTAAATAAGTGACATTTCTATTTGACAGAAACATATTCTAGCTAAATGATATTTTTATTTGACAAAACATATTCTAACTAAATGACATATTTATTTATAAAATATTCTACATAAATGACATATTTACTTATAAAATATGTTCTCTACATGAATGACATATTTATTTTAATATAACATTTCTAACAAAAATGACATTTTTACTCTAATATAACATTTCTAACAAAAATGATATTTTTATTCTAATATAACATTTTACTTAAAATGAACAAATTCTAAACAAATGACATTTTTATGTAACATAACATGACTCTAAACAGAATGTTATTTTTATCTAACATAACATGATTCTAAATAAAATGTTATTTTTATCTAACATAATATGATTCTAAATATAATGTTATTTTTATCTATCTTAACATGATTCTAAATAAAATGATATTTTTTTGTAACATAACATGATTCTAAATAAAATGTTAATTTTTCTAACACAACATGATTCTAAATAAAATGTTATTTTTATCTATCATAATATGATTCTAAATAAAATGTTATTTTTATCTAACATAAATGATTCTAAATAAAATGTTATTTTTATCTAACATAACATGATTCTAAATAAAATGACATTTTTGTCTAACATAACATGATTCTAAATAAAATGACATTTTTTAAACTAACATAACATGATTCTAAAAATGACATTTTTTATATAACGTAACATGATTCTAAAAGTGACATAACATGATTCTAAATAAAATGTAAATTTTATTGTAAACTTATTCCATTTTAAAACAATGAATATTTTATTATCATTTCTATATACAATAAAAATGTAAATTTTATTGTAAACTTATTCCATTTTAAAACAAGGAATATTTTATTATCATTTCTATATACAATAAAAATGTAAATTTTTATTGTGAACTTATTCCATTTTAAAACAAGGAATGTTTTATTATCATTTATGCAATAAAATATTATTTTAATTGTATAAGCAAATTCTAGATTTACATAATTCAGTTCAATCCAATAAATTCATTTCAACCACAAACAACCAAATCTAGTCTCCTACATCACACACATGAATTTTAATAGCGAATACATGCAAACAACCATTAAATTTGATTTAAACTAGAGATCTCACCTTGATCGGTTTCAAGAATTGTTTATATAACAATTGGTTTTAATAAATTAAAACTTGTCTTTAGTTTTATCAAAAATCCAACAATATCTGTTTCAGATCTGATATGTTCCATGTTGTAGATCTTGTTTCTGCGATTGCAACGCACCCGAAATCATCGAATTTGGATCACGTATGGAAAAGATATTGTAACGACCCGCATTCTACGCATCGAAGGATCGTAGAATATTTATTTCTTTCACATACGAAGTCGTATGATCATGTAACTTTGGGAGACGACTATTGGGGTCATTTCCCATGTTCATGATTTTTGCCAATTTTTAAATGACTGTTTTGCCCCTAGCTGATGTTGTTTTGACCATAACTTTTGATTGGAAAGGAGTTTTGACTTGAAACCACTTCCATTGTCTTCGGATGATGGTTTACAATTCCGTAGAGTGGTCTCATTAGCCAAACGGACTAACCGTTCGGGAGATATGGCTGAACTGCTTAACCGGGCCAAATGAGGTGATTAGTAAATGGGCCTATAACCCATTTCGGGTTAGGGTTATGGGGAGGCTAAAATGAGTTAGGTTTTCATTTCATTTCAGTTATCTAGCTGCCATTTACCTCCTAAGAACCCTAATAATGGCCTCCAACCTCTAAAACATCTCCAAATCACTTTCTAATCAAGGATTAAGCTTAGCAACATCAAATCAAAGAGGATTAGCACCAAAGCAAGGTTAGAGCTGCTGTGTTGCATTGGGAACAGTGCCAAACAGAGATTCATTTCAGATTTGGTATTTTATTTGTGGCCAAGGTGAGTGATTTGCATAGTTCCTCACTAATTATGGTTAATTAAGGGTAATTAGTGTTGATTAGCGAATTTATACATTAATAAATTTTGGAAAAATATTCATAAATTTTTAAATATTGTTTTAGGCCTTTGTTAGAAGTTTGGGTTAATTTTGTTAAGTTTCGCTAATCATATCATTAGTTTTGCTTAAACATGCTTAAGGGAAAATATGGGATTTTGGCTATGTTTGATCCGTTTAACCTTGTCATATTGTTGTTTTGGTATTTGTGGTCACTTCTATTTGTTGCTATGACTGTATGTTATGCTTTGTGATTGATTAAAGTTGTTAGATTGGTCGGAAACACCGTCGTATGGCGTAAAACGATCGCTGGAGAGTTGTAGGAAATATGCAGGGTTGCAGACCGGATCGGATTGGATCATTGGGCTCGGATCGGATAGGAGAACCGGGCAGGTGGACCTGATTCGGATTGGAACTTAGCATAAGGGGCTTGGCGAGAAGGAAGGCCATTTGCTTGGAGTTGGAGTTGGGCAGGGGATCGAATCGGAGAGACCAACAGGGGATCGGATCGGAAGCAAGGGCATGAAGATCGGATCGGACTAGAGCCAGAGAGCGGGATCGGATCGGAGGACCAAGCTTGGAGCTGAAGTTGGGGCGAAGCACTGAATCGGATCGGGACATCTAGGAGGGAGCAATCACCGAGCCGAACCCATGAAGAGGCATCCGAACCGAACCGATGAGGACTAGAGCACTATGCACAACCGAACCGGATTGGAGCTGCGATTACGCGACAACTTTTCTGAAGACCAACTCCAATTCGACCAAAACCCGAGATGCAAAGGAAGTCCAAATGGGAAGTAGAATTCAAGATCCAGTTGGGAACCAACGAGTTAACTTCATGAGTTGGGATTTGCAGCGGGACACATGCTAAGGGGTTGTCGATGTCTATAACTTTGGATCACTATGTGTAGGGGGTATGTTAACAAATTTAGGGCCACAGTGGCCTAGGTACGACTAAAGAGCTATAGACCAATGAAGTGGGGTCATTTGTATAGATTTGGTCATGACTCCATGGAGTAAGCTCGGTAGTAGAAGTAGTTGTACAAGTCGAACTCCTTCACTACTTCAATGGGTCTAGTGATTGACAGTGGTGGACATCGTATGCTTTACGCACTGAGTGAGAGATGTAAGGATGATTGATATGTTTGATTTAGTTGCCATCATTATGACATGCACACCCCCACCCATGTTATCTTTACACCATCTGTTTAGTGGCACCTTAGAGTATTGTACGGTATGTAATGCTAACTCTTTGGTTGCAGGTCCAGGTTCAGGTATGGTTTAGTGTACCTGTTATTGTTCTGTTTAGCTGCTTATCGCTCATACCAGACTTTTTGTCTGAGCCAGAGTTTTATGTCTCTTCTTATTACTCTTGGTGCTCTCACGAGCATACTAGAGACAGGTTAGTTGGTGATGCACGAGTAGCTGTACCGGAGACGAGCAGGAGGCTTCCACGTATGATATACATAGATATTCTCCCTGTGTCGCTGCTGGTCACTACTTTGGGCATTAGTAGTGCACCCTTCCTTTCTTTTACTTTAGAGACAGTTTTAAAGTTGTAATAATAATGATGTGGAACATAAGCTATATTTGGATTTTCCGCTGCTTTGATGTTTAGTTTTCAGCTTATGCACTGTCTCGCCTGTTCTATGTCAAGTATGTTGTTATTATATTTTATCCCATGCGCTGTGAGACATTCTATAGGTTTTCGATTAGTTCATTCTCTTCTTTCCTTTCTTTGGCGACCGTTCCATGCTAGTCGGGCATGTGTACAGCGCATTTTTGGAGGAAATGCCAGCTGGTGCGGGGCGGGCCATCACACTTGGTATCAGAGCTCTAGGTTGCGTAGTTAACCCAGGGAAAGACACCAGGGAGAGATAATACGTATATGAGAGCGCGTATTTGTGATTATTTTTGTTTTCAAAAGCAATATATATACTATTAGTATAGTTAAGGATGAAGTCGCACTGCACTAGCACTACTATGGAGACGATTAATCGTTTTCTCTTTATAGATTGAACAATGAGCCGATATGCAAGGGGTACCGGTAGAGGAGCCAATAATGGGAATGATGCTGACATGAGGATGATGTTTACTGACCTCATGAGAGAGATGCTTAGAGATGTTCATGTGGCAGCTCCCAATGCCGGTAATGGAGGTGGTCCAATAGTGCAGGCGCCTAGGGCCGATTTCGCCAAGCTGAACAAGGATTATACTAGTCGTGGTGGGAAGCCGTTCCACAGAATGGAGTCGGCTATGGATGTTCAAGACTAGTTGGATAGCTGCGAGCGTATCTTTGAAGATTTGGGTATCGAAGATGCGATGAAAAGAAGGCTAGCATCCCGTCAACTGCAAGGACGGGCAATGAATTGGTGGAATGCTATAAAGGCAGCTACTCCCGAGAATCAGATTACTTGGGATCAGTTTAAGGTTCGCTTTAGCGATAAGTTCATTCCAACTGCTCAGAAGTCAGTGTTGTTTAAGAAATTCTTGGAACTCAAGCAGAATGGCAGAGCTGTCTCGGTGTATATTGCTGAATTCGACACTTTGTCGAAATATGGGTTATCCCTAAAAGATACTGCCGAGAAGAAGAACGAGAAGTTCATAACTGGCTTGGATCAGTACTTGGGGGAAAGGCTTATTAACCATATCGATGAGACGTTTGAATCGATTGTGGGAAAAGCATCGAGGTCAGAGAGTCTTTACCCTAAGTTGCAGACTGAGGTTGCATCTGCAGAGGAGCCAAAACCGCAAGAAATTGGTGGAGGCAAGAGTGGTTCTCAAAATAAGAGGAAGCAGAACCAGAATAAGAATGGCCAGAAAAAGAATAAGAAAGATGTTGAGTGCTTCAGCTGTGGTAAAAAGGGCCATTATGGTTGTAATTGTCGGGCCAAGCCAGCGGATAGGAAGTGCTTCAACTGTGGCCTAGTGGGACATCACAAGGACAAGGGTCCGCAACCCCCCTAAAGAAAAGCAGGTGGTGAAAGCATATGCCCTTAATGCTATTCCTTCTTTGTCGAATGCCCCAACTGCGGCGGAAAAGGGAAAGAATGTCGTTATTCAAGGTATGATTTTTGTTTATGATGTTCCTGTTAGAGTTTTGTTTGATACCGGGGCTTCCAGTTCCTTCATATCTAGTGACCTGGTAGATAGGTTAGGATTGGAGCCCGAAATTGTCGATGGACCTTAGTAGTGACGAACCCGATTGGTGGTTCGACTAACCTTGGCATGATTTGTCGTAATGTGGTCTTATAGAGTCATGGATGCATGTTTGTTTGTGATTGCTTTGTTTTGGGCTTTACTGGGTTTGGCATTATTTTGGGAGTCGATTGGCTCCAAAGATACGGGGTGGTGGTAGACTGTGAGGGTTTTTGGTGACAGCTAAAGCGGATGATGTGCAGAGGGTAGTGTTTGGTGGTCTACCTAGTGATGGGGTAATGTCTAATTTTCCAAATTCCCTCGACATTCTGCATAGTGAGTTGTCAGGTTTGCCCATGGTTGGCCAGTATCCGGACGTCTTCGAGGAAGTGACCGGGCTTCCACCACACCGAGAGATTGAGATCCTTATTGATTTAGTGAAAGATGTCAGACCTATAGTGATGCCACTTCATCGTATGGCACCAAGGGAGCAACGAGAGCTCGGGGTGTAAGTCAGCAATCTTTTGAAGAAGGGATTGATTAGAAGGAGTGTTTCTGAATAGGGAGCCCCAGTTGTGTTTGCTACCAAGGTGGATGGTTCCCTTCGATTGTGTATGGACTACCGCGAATTGATTAAAGTGACGAGGAAGAATAAGTATCCTCTACCGCGGATAGATGATTTGTTTGATCAGTTGAGTGGCGCAAGAGTATTTTCCCAGTTGGATCTCGCGATAGGTATTCATCAGCTTAGGGTGGAAGCTGAGAGTATAGCTAAAATGGCATTTCGGACGTCATCTAGATTTTATGAGTGGTTGATCATGCCATTTGGTTGACCAATGCCCCAGCATATTTTGTGGATCTTATGAATAGGGTATTCAGAGATCAGTTGAATAAGTTTGTTCTTGTGTTCGTGGACGATATACTTCTTTATTCGAAGACAAAGGAAGAACACAAGGAACACTTGAAGATAGTGACGGAGGTGTTGAGAAAACACCAATTGAAAGCAAAGTTTTCTAAGTGTCACTTCTGGAGGAGTGAAGTGAGATTCTTGAGCCATGTTGTTTCAGAGAATGGTATTGCCGTGGATCCTGAGAAGGTGGCTACGGTACAAGATTGGTCTACGCCCAAGAATGCAACGGACATAAGAAGTTTCTTTGGACTAGCTGGATATTATTGTAAGTTTATCCAAGACTTTTCCAAGATAGAAGCACTGTTGACTCAGTTGACCAAGAAGAATCAAGCTTTTGTCTAAGACGAAAAGTGCGAGAATGCATTCAAAAGCCTAAAAGAAAAGTTGACATATGCACCAGTGTTAGTCATTCCTAAGAAGAATGGAGAGATGACAGTATATACTGATGCATGTGGTACAGGGCTAGGTGTTGTATTGATGCAAGGAGGTAGGGTTGTGGCTTATGCAAGTCGGCAACTGAAACCGCACGAGAAAAGATACCCTACCCATGACTTGGAATTAGCAGCGATCGTGTTCACACTGAAGATGTGGACACATTAACTCTTGGGAGAAAGATTCGAGTTGTTTACCGATCATAAATCGTTAAAGTATCTCTTCTCTCAAAAAGATCTAAATCTCCGACAGCAAAGGTGGTTAGAATTCTTAGCTTCCTATGATTTCGACATCGCACACCAGGAAAGGGCAATGCGGTAGCTGATGCGTTGAGTAGAAGACATGCCAGTTTAGGGGCTATGTTTCTTGAATGGAAGCAACTGGAGTACATCGCTGGGTATGATTTCAGACCAAAGTGCGAGTTGGATCCAGAAATGTTAGCAAGTTTGACGATCAGACCCACTTTGATTGAGCAGATTGGTTCCAGTCAGAGGGACGATCCTAACCTATTGGAAATCATCTCGAAGTTAGAGATGGAAATCGACGAAGAGATGAATAAGTGTGGGCTTGATCGAGATGGATGGCTTAGGAAGAATGGAAGACTAGTTGTACCCAACGTCAATGGATTGAGAGATGAAGTTCTTAGAGAATGTCATCACTCAAAACTGACTATACACCCCGGTGGTAACAAGATGTACCGAGACATGAAGCGGACCTACTACTGGGAAGGGATGAAAAGAGACGTTGGGACGTTTATATCCAAATTCATGAATTGCCAGCTAGTTAAAGCTGAGCAAAAGAAGCCTAGTGGTTTGTTACAACTGTAACACCCCGTGTATTCTATAACAGTGAGATTCACAAATTAAATTATAATTAATTTCAAATCAAAGAATTAAGGGAAACGGGTTACGCCATTGCATTCGCCTCGAAATTCTGCTTAAGATAGAGTCCGAGTTTACGCAAAACGGATAACGTGTGAAGAAGATATCTTTAATTTAAATATCGCAGCAAAACATGAAAAAAAAGAAGAATGGGAAACGAATAATGTTTAGCATTTTTCTAGGGTTTGTAAGCAAAAGACTTAGTAGCTCATTTGGTTGGAACACATGACTTGCATACAAGAGGTACAGAGTTCGATCCCCGCCAGCGCCCTATTTTTGTTTTAGGGGAATGGCTTAAAATAGCCTAGTGTGAACGCAGTTCAAAAAGTGGTTTAGTGTGAAAATGGGTAATTGGGAAGATAGAGAAAAAAATGAATATATATATAATATATATACATATACGCATATATATATATATATATATATATATATATATATATATGACGTGTACGCATCATGTAGCGTACGTTGCACATTTTTGGTTGTCAAGGATGGTTTTTTTTTTGGCCTTCTCCAATTTTTAATTATGACAAATTAAAGGTAAGAAAATATTTATTCATATATAAATAAATATTTATATATGGGTAATTAATACGGTAAAGGGGAAAATGTATCTATTAAATACATATTTACGTTTGAATTGGTGAACATTTAATACGCTGAGTCATTTCTGACTCATCGCTGAGTCAATGCTGAGTCATTTCTGACTCATGGCTGAGTCATTTCTGACTCATGGCTGAGTCAATAGGATAACTCTATCCTGATTGAACGGCTGTTGTTGAATCAAGCTCCATCGACGGTCTAAAACAACTCACAAACATTATAAAAAGGACCTAAGACCTAGCCTAAATCATACTATTTCATTTTAGCCTCAGGCCGCCGCCATTAAACCTAGAGCTCTGAATTAAAAATATAAAGAATAAAATTATAGAAGATGGAGGACGATTCTTGAAGGCTACAACTAGAAGCTACAACAACTACGACGCTTTAGACAACGAATTCGAGACTAATTGATTTGGGATTTTTATTTGCTTCATATTGTAAGTTCTATGTTACTTTTTAGGCAAAAACGCTAAAACAATATGGACATGCGATGAATTGAAACCGAATTTATGAACTATTGCTAATCCATTGTTTATATTATTTATCGTTGAATTATAATTTGGGGATATTGCTATGGCAACGTTGCAAGTTAAACTTGTCATGATTTTGATGTTGTTATGAATCACTTGGGCTTAATTGTTTGGCAAGTTGGACTAATACATGTCCATGAAATCGCTATGTTTATTGAAATATTTATGTTGATTAAACCATGCCTATGATGCTAATTAGACCATGGCTATGAATATTGATGGAATTATGCCTGTGGTGTTATTATACCCATCATGATTTATGAAAAATAGGGTATTGCTAGGCTATGATGAAAAGTTGAAATTGTTATAATGTTAGATATGTTAAAAACGCTAAGTTGGATTCATTATGTCTATCATGTTAATTATGTTAAAAACGCTAAATTGGAATCATTATGTCTATCATGTTAATTATGTTAAAAACGCTAAATTGGGATCATTATGTCTATCATGTTAGTTGAGAATCATTATGTTAATAATTCTAAGTTGGAACCATTATGTTTATAATATTAGATGAGAATCATTATGATAAATTGGAATTATTATGTCTATGAGAATCATTATATTAAAAATGCTAAATTGGAATCCACTATGCCCATTAGGATTACTATGCCTTTAATGTTTCATGTTTATAATAAAATTTTTATGATGCCGCAATGATTATTATGCCTATGATGCAAAGTTGAAAACATCATGTTAAATTAAGTTGGAATCATCACTATGCCAAGTTATCACCATACTAGTATTGCAACTATGTGATATGTTATAGCCCGTTTATTATGCAAGTAATGTTATAACTGTCACATGTGCCTATCACATGTTTGGTATTATTCCCCTTTATCTCTTGAACTGTTTATATTTGTGAACGAAGTACGTTTATATACGTTGGGGATACGATTGGGTAGAATAGGCAAAACTTGAATTAATTATAAGCATAAACTATGAAATTTGGCATAAGTAGAACATGAAATATGGCACGAAAAACTTGACTTGAACATGCCATAACTTGACTTTAAACATGCCTTAGTTGGGCACGAAGTTGACATATGAACATGATATCAAAATCTGATAAGAACATGGGCATGACTTTAGAAAACAAGAAAGTGGCCAACTCGAGGTTGGGTTGAGTTTGTAGTGTAAATCTGCCCGGAACCGCCCGGCAAATCCAGTTGCTACAAACAATAGGATCCAATGTGGGTAGTTGGTCACATCGCGCTTGAAACCCGAGGTTGGGTTGAGTTCGTAGTGTAAACCTGCCCGGAACCGCCCGGCAAATCCAGTGGCTACGAACAACAGGATCCAATGTGAGTGGTTCGGTGCATTAACGAATCAATTAATGCCAAGTAGGGTTAAGTCATGAACATGAAAAGACAACTTAACCAACTTGAACACGATTTGAAGGGCTAAGTCATGAACTTGAAAATGACGACACCTAGCCAACTTGACATGACACGTAGGCGGGTTAAGTCGCGAACTGAAATGACATGCTTAACCATCTTGACATGACTAGACTAGAAAAGGATTGAGTCACGAATTACATGACTTAATCTGTTAGGCGGGTTGGGTCACGAATTACATGACCTAATCTATTAGGCGAAACCCTAGACACGACCCTTTTCAGCAGTAACCCTCTAGATGTATCAAGGTACCCTGGGGCTAGGCCGGGTGGGGGCACGATTACTGGGCTGATTGTAAGAGGTGAACGGCGGCAGTGGGGTACGCCAGTGTAGGTTCAGCGGACTACGATCGTGCACGTATCCGGGGCAGACACTGGGTATCCGTAGGTTTATCTGTGCATCTTGAATCATGTCAGGGGTTGACACCTTAGGGCTGATACACCCGAAGGTGGACCCAGCACAGGTGACTACATTCGTGATTAGCCGTATGACACGGACACTTGACGAGCTAGAACTTGTAGGGAGCCGATCGACTAGATAATCGCTCCGTGGGACCCCGTACTTGGGTCAGACCCCGTTTCAGGGTCATTTCATGATATTGGGCCGTGGGATTTATTTCGTGATTAACTTGTGACACTGGCTTAGTATACTAGTGAAGTCGATGCAACGGATCTCGAACATGTGATGCTTTACTTGACTTGTCTTGACTTATCCTGATCACCTTAGTCTATCTTGTTCACCTTGACACTATTCTTAAGTCTAGTTCCAGTTCATACATGACAGGTTGTTTTAACCATTTTTACACTGAAAGTCACTAGAACTTACTCAGTCTTTATGACTGACCCTTTTCCTTTCGCCTCTTTTTCTTTCGTTCCCCCCCAGGTTCTCAGGGAGGAATAACTAGCTCTTAGCTTGGATATCACTTGCTTTGGCTCAGCATGTACGGTTTGCTATGGCTGCTTCTTTTGACTGCACTTGGGGAATAAGCTGTTTTACTGTTTTTAAATTACTGCTTCTTTGGCTATTATTACAAGACAGTTGTAATGAGGTTACTTGAAATGTTTGTAAAAGACATGGTTTAATTTGGAATGAAATAAAGTTCTGTTTTGCTCAGAAATTCTTCCGCTGTTTACTTAATTATTTATTTATGTTCTGTCTTGTGATAATTCTGTGATGTTATCTCGATAATACCTCTCCAAAACTAGGGCTTTCCCTTTGTGAGTGACCCTAGCGGAGGTGGGGTGTTACACTTGGTATCAGAGCAGAAGGTTACCAAGACTGGGCAAAAGTTTTGAAAACCTTTTGAATTTTTTTTCAAAACCATTTACAAAGAAGCATTTTCCAAGAAAAAGTTTTTAAAGGCTATTCCCCAAAAGCCATTAGCACTATCCTTTGTTTCCTTGTTTGAATCTCTTTCCCTTTCTTTTCTCCATCTGTAGTCACTGTAGCTTTACCTGCGGCTAATCTTCTTTCTAGCTTCGTAGAGGGTTTTCCCGTATGATGGAGATAGTTTTCGTGAGGCTTGTTAACATGTTATATAGGATAGGTATGAGTGATAAGGATAAAGATAAGGCGGATGAGTCTTCCGGAGTGATTGAGCCAAGCATCCTTGAAGGCGTAAAAGTGGAAACATTGAGGCGAGTTCTGATTCGTGTCTTAGGAACGGAGATCTAGGAGCTAAGGAATCAAGAAGTCAAGCTAGTTAAAATACAGTGGGGTGAAGCCCTAGAAGACGCAACTTGGGAAACTTAAGAAAAGCTAAGCGCGCTATACCCATTTCTTTTTAGGGTACATTCTAGATCTATTTTTCCTATAGGTTTACATACATTTCTCTTGCTATCCATGTTTGTTTTGTTATCTCTTTGATCCTATCTTGAGAACCATAGGTAGAATCTTTTTGGATGTAAACATGTAATTGAAACATGTTATGATTGCAAAATGGTTGCAAGTGGTCGCAAGTGGTTGCTCGTGGATGCATGAATACACATTAGGCACTAGATCGGCTCAGGCACATTTTCATATTGCATATGCATGAGTGTTTATTTTGGAAACTTGGTTGTGCTATCATTTGGTTGTTGCATATGATTGAATGTTTGAGCACTCATGTAGAAATTGTGAATTATAGTAGGAAAAATTTGCATACATATTGGATTCATTTCACTAAACATATTTTGCATTTAGAAGATGAATCAGGCCTGATCATTAGCATTAGCTAAGGAACATATACACACACTTCGCATATGATCATAAAGCATTAGAAGTCTTTTAAGGACAATGGATACTCGTGTTTGATGGATGAGTAGATGGATGTTTGGATGTTAGGATATACATTCCTCCTAACTTGAAGATTTCGGGGACGAAATCCTTTTAAGTGGGGGAGAATGTAACACCCCGTGTATTCTATAACAGTGAGATTCACAAATTAAATTATAATTAATTTCAAATCAAAGAATTAAGGGAAACGGGTTACGCCATTGCATTCGCCTCGAAATTCTGCTTAAGATAGAGTCCGAGTTTACGCAAAACGGATAACGTGTGAAGAAGATATCTTTAATTTAAATATCGCAGCAAAACATGAAAAAAAAGAAGAATGGGAAACGAATAATGTTTAGCATTGTTCTAGGGTTTGTAAGCAAAAGACTTAGTAGCTCATTTGGTTGGAACACATGACTTGCATACAAGAGGTACAGAGTTCGATCCCCGCCAGCGCCCTATTTTTGTTTTAGGGGAATGGCTTAAAATAGCCTAGTGTGAACGCAGTTCAAAAAGTGGTTTAGTGTGAAAATGGGTAATTGGGAAGATAGAGAAAAAAATGAATATATATATAATATATATATACATATACGCATATATATACATATACATATATATATATATATATATATGACGTGTACGCATCATGTAGCGTACGTTGCGCATTTTTGGTTGTCAAGGATGGTTTTTTTTTTTTTTGGCCTTCTCCAATTTTTAATTATGACAAATTAAAGGTAAGAAAATATTTATTCATATATAAATAAATATTTATATATGGGTAATTATACGGTAAAGGGGAAAATGTATCTATTAAATACGTATTTACGTTTGAATTGGTGAACATTTAATACGCTGAGTCATTTCTGACTCATCGCTGAGTCAATGCTGAGTCATTTCTGACTCATGGCTGAGTCAATAGGATAACTCTATCCTGACTGAACGGCTGTTGTTGAATCAAGCTCCATCGACGGTCTAAAACAACTCACAAACATTATAAAAAGGACCTAAGACCTAGCCTAAATCATACTATTTCATTTTAGCCTCAGGCCGCCGCCATTAAACCTAGAGCTCTGAATTAATAATATAAAGAATAAAATTATAGAAGATGGAGGACGATTCTTGAAGGCTACAACTAGAAGCTACAACAACTACGACGCTTTAGACAACGAATTCGAGACTAATTGATTTGGGATTTTTATTTGCTTCATATTGTAAGTTCTATGTTACTTTTTAGGCAAAAACGCTAAAACAATATGGACATGCGATGAATTGAAACCGAATTTATGAACTATTGCTAATCCATTGTTTATATTATTTATCGTTGAATTATAATTTGGGGATATTGCTATGGCAACGTTGCTAGTTAAACTTGTCATGATTTTGATGTTGTTATGAATCACTTGGGCTTAATTGTTTGGCAAGTTGGACTAATACATGTCCATGAAATCGCTATGTTTATTGAAATATTTATGTTGATTAAACCATGCCTATGATGCTAATTAGACCATGGCTATGAATATTGATGGAATTATGCCTGTGGTGTTATTATACCCATCATGATTTATGAAAAATAGGGTATTGCTAGGCTATGATGAAAAGTTGAAATTGTTATAATGTTAGATATGTTAAAAACGCTAAGTTGGATTCATTATGTCTATCATGTTAATTATGTTAAAAACGCTAAATTGGAATCATTATGTCTATCATGTTAATTATGTTAAAAACGCTAAATTGGGATCATTATGTCTATCATGTTAGTTGAGAATCATTATGTTAATAATGCTAAGTTGGAACCATTATGTTTATAATATTAGATGAGAATCATTATGATAAATTGGAATTATTATGTCTATGAGAATCATTATGTTAAAAATGCTAAATTGGAATCCACTATGCCCATTAGGATTACTATGCCTTTAATGTTTCATGTTTATAATAAAATTTTTATGATGCCGCAATGATTATTATGCCTATGATGCAAAGTTGAAAACATCATGTTAAATTAAGTTGGAATCGTCACTATGCCAAGTTATCACCATACTAGTATTGCAACTATGTGATATGTTATAGCCCGTTTATTATGCAAGTAATGTTATAACTGTCACATGTGCCTATCACATGTTTGGTATTATTCCCCTTTATCTCTTGAACTGTTTATATTTGTGAACGAAGTACGTTTATATACGTTGGGGATACGATTGGGTAGAATAGGCAAAACTTGAATTAATTATAAGCATAAACTATGAAATTTGGCATAAGTAGAACATGAAATATGGCACGAAAAACTTGACTTGAACATGCCATAACTTGACTTTAAACATGCCTTAGTTGGGCACGAAGTTGACATATGAACATGATATCAAAATCTGATAAGAACATGGGCATGACTTTAGAAAACAAGAAAGTGGCCAACTCGAGGTTGGGTTGAGTTTGTAGTGTAAATCTGCCTGGAACCGCCCGGCAAATCCAGTTGCTACAAACAATAGGATCCAATGTGGGTAGTTGGTCACATCGCGCTTGAAACCCGAGGTTGGGTTGAGTTCGTAGTGTAAACCTGCCCGGAACCGCCCGGCAAATCCAGTGGCTACGAACAACAGGATCCAATGTGAGTGGTTCGGTGCATTAACGAATCAATTAATGCCAAGTAGGGTTAAGTCATGAACATGAAAAGACAACTTAACCAACTTGAACACGATTTGAAGGGCTAAGTCATGAACTTGAAAACGACGACACTTAGCCAACTTGACATGACACGTAGGCGGGTTAAGTCGCGAACTGAAATGACATGCTTAACCATCTTGACATGACTAGACTAGAAAAGGATTGAGTCACGAATTACATGACTTAATCTGTTAGGCGGGTTGGGTCACGAATTACATGACCTAATCTATTAGGCGAAACCCTAGACACGACCCTTTTCAGCAGTAACCCTCTTAATGTATCAAGGTACCCTGGGGCTAGGCCGGGTGGGGGCACGATTACTGGGCTGATTGTAAGAGGTGAACGGCGGCAGTGGGGTACGCCAGTGTAGGTTCGGCGGACTACGATCGTGCACGTATCCGGGGCAGACACTGGGTATCCGTAGATTTATCTGTGCATCTTGAATCGTGTCAGGGGTTGACACCTTAGGGCTGATACACCCGAAGGTGGACCCAGCACAGGTGACTACATTCGTGATTAGCCGTATGACACGGACACTTGACGAGCTAGAACTTGTAGGGAGCCGATCGACTAGATAATCGCTCCGTAGGACCCCGTACTTGGGTAAGACCCCGTTTCAGGGTCATTTCATGATATTGGGCCGTGGGATTTATTTCGTGATTAACTTGTGACACGGGCTTAGTATACTAGTGAAGTCGATGCAACGGATCTCGAACATGTGATGCTTTACTTGACTTGTCTTGACTTATCCTGATCACCTTAGTCTATCTTGTTCACCTTGACACTATTCTTAAGTCTAGTTTCAGTTCATACATGACAGGTTGTTTTAACCATTTTTACACTGAAAGTCACTAGAACTTACTCAGTCTTTATGACTGACCCTTTTCCTTTCGCCTCTTTTTCTTTCGTTCCCCCCAGGTTCTCAGGGAGGAATAACTAGCTCTTAGCTTGGATATCACTTGCTTTGGCTCAGCATGTACGGTTTGCTATGGCTGCTTCTTTTGACTGCACTTGGGGAATAAGCTGTTTTACTGTTTTTAAATTACTGCTTCTTTGGCTATTATTACAAGACAGTTGTAATGAGGTTACTTGAAATGTTTGTAAAAGACATGTTTTAATTTGGAATGAAATAAAGTTCTGTTTTGCTCAGAAATTCTTCCGCTGTTTACTTAATTATTTATTTATGTTCTGTCTTGTGATAATTCTGTGATGTTATCTCGATAATACCTCTCCAAAACTAGAGCTTTCCCTTTGTGAGTGACCCTAGCGGAGGTGGGGTGTTACAACAACCATTAGAAATTCCAGAATAGAAATGGGAACAAGTGTCAATGGATTTCATTGATGGGTTACCAAGGACTAGATCGGGTTATGATAACATTTGGGTGATTGTGGACCGATTAACTAAGAGTGCAAAGTTTATACCTATCGAGTCAAACAGGACGGCAGCTAAGTTAGCGGAACTGTATATAAAGTGGGTAGTGAGATTTCATGGAATACCCAAAAGCATTGTGAGTGACCGAGATCTGTTGTTCACTGGTGGATTTTGGAAGAGCTTACAAGAGGCGTTAGGATCAGAACTACATCTCAGTACCACGTATCATCCTCAAACCGATGGTCAAACAGAGAGGGTGAATCGTATATTAGAAGACCTCTTGAGAGCCTATGTATTGGATTTTGGTGGATCATGGGATGACCATTTGCATCTAGTAGAGTTTGCATATAATAATAGTTATCAATCCAGTATTGGTATGGCTCCATTTGAAGCTTTGTACGGAAGACCATGCAACTCACCGTGATGTTGGTTAGAAACTGGTGAGAAATTTGTGCTTGGACCAGATGTGATAAGAGAAACTTCAGCTAAGATTAAGGTTATCCAACATTGAATGAAGGGTGCCCAGGATAGGCAGAAGAGTTATGCCGATAAGAGGAGAAGAGATTTAAAGTTCTCCATTATCGACTTGGTGTTTGTCAAGATATCTCCGTTAAAGAGCGTGATACGATTTGGCAGGAGAGGCAAGTTATCACCAAGATTTGTTGGTCCATTCCTAGTTCTTGAGCAAATTGGGAACTTGGCATACAAAGTTGAATTACTAGAGAAGATGGTAGGAGTTCATAATGTATTTCATGTTTCCCAGTTAAGAAAGTTCGTACACGACACAGATGTGACTATTTCACCTAATCAGTTGGATGATATCGAGGTTGAACCCGAGGCAGTTGGGAACTGCAAGCCTATGCGTATTGTTGGGAACGATACAAAGCAACTTCGAAGGAAGGCGGTGAAATTAGTCAAAGTTCAGTGGGGCGAGGATGAGAATGACTATATTTGGGAGACAGAGGAGAGCATTAAGAAGACGTATCCAGACTCTTCGCCTGATATGATTTCAGTTTCGATTTAGTCTTTCCGCATGCTAGGATAGGTTTGTTTTATTTGTTTTGCATGATTGATTGTTGTATATGACTGGTAGGCATGCGGGATCCTTTGTATGTTTTGGGTTAAGGAATTTCGGGGACGAAATTTCTTAAGGGGGGAGAGTGTAACGACCCGCATTCTACGCATCGAAGGATCGTAGAATATTTATTTCTTTCACATACGAAGTCGTATGATCATGTAACTTTGGGAGACGACTATTGGGGTCATTTCCCATGTTCATGATTTTTGCCAATTTTTAAATGACCGTTTTGCCCCTAGCTGATCTTGTTTTGGCCATAAATTTTTATTAGAAAGAATTTTGACCTGAAACCACTTCCATTATCTCCGGATGATGGTTTACAATTCCGTAGAATGGTCACATAAGCCAAACAGACTGACCGTTTGGGAGATATGACTGAAAAAAGTTTCAGAAGGTGAAAAACTGCTTAACCGGGCCAAATGAGGTGATTAGCAAATGGGCCCATAACCCGTTTCGGGATTAGGTTTATGGGGAGGCTGAAATGAGTTAGGAATTCATTTCATTTCAGTTTTCTAGCCGCCATTTACCTCCTAAGAATCCTAATAATGGCCTCCAACCTCTAAAACATCTTCAAATAACTTTCTAATCAAGGATTAAACTTAGCAACATCAAATCAAAGAGGATTAGCACCAAAGCAAGGTTAGAGCTGCTATATTGCATTGGAAACAACGCCAAACAGAGGTTTATTTCAGATTTGGTATTTTATTTGTGGCCAAGGTGAGTGATTTGCATAGTTCCTCACTAATTATGGTTAATTAAGGGTAATTAGTGTTGATTAGCGAATTTATACCTTAATAAATTCTGGAAAAATATTCATAAATTTTGGAATATTGTTTTAGGCCTCTGTTAGAAGTTTGGGTTAATTTTGTTAAGTTTCGCTAATCATATCATTAGTTTTTCTTAAACATGCTTAAGGGAAAATACGAGATTTTGGCTATGTTTGATCCGTTTAACCTTGTCATATTGTTGTTTTGGTGTTTGTGCTCACTTCTATTTGTTGCTATGACTGTATGCTATGCTTTGTGATTGATTAGAGCTGTTAGATTGGTTGGAAACGCCGTCGTATGGCATAAAACGGTCGCTGGAGAGTTGCAGGAAATATGCAGGGTTTCAGACCGGATCGGATCGGATCATTGGGCTCGGATCGGATAAGAGAACCGGGCAGGTGGACCTGATTCGGATTGGAACTTAGCATAAGGGGCTTGGGGATAAGGAAGGCCATTTGCTTAGAGTTGGAGTTGGGCAGGGGATTGGATCGGAGGGACCAACAGGGGATCGGATCGGAAGCAAGGGCGTGGAGATCGGATCGGACAAGAGCCAGGGAGGGGGATCGGATCGGAGGACCAAGATTGGAGCTGGTGTTGGGGCGAAGCACTGGGGACATCTAGGAGGGAGCAATCACCGAGCCGAACACAGGAAGAGGCATCCAAACTGAACCGATGAGGACTGGAGCCCTATGCACAATCGAACCGAACAGAATTGAAGCTGCGATTACGCGACGACTTTTCTGAAGACCAACTTCAATTCGACCAAAACCCGAGATGCAAAGGAAGTCCAAATAGGAAGTAGAATTCAAGATCCAGTTGGGAACCAACGAGTTAACTTCATGAGCTGGGCTTTGCTGCAGGACGCATGCTAAGGGGTTGTCGATGTCTATAACTTTGGATCACTATGTGTAAGGGGTACGTGAACGGATTCAGGGCCACACTGGCCTACATACGACTAAAGATCTATAGACCAATGAAGTGGGGTCATTTGTATAGATTTGGTCATGACTCCATGGGGTAAGCTTGGTAGTAGCAGTAGTTGTACAAGTCGAACTCCATCACTACTTCAATGGGTCTAGTGATTGACAGTGGTGGACATCGTATGCTTTACGCCCTGAATGAGAGATGTGAGGATGATTGCTATGTTTGATTTGGTTGCCATGATTATGACATGAACAACCCCACCCCCGTTATCTTTATACCATATGTTTGGTGGCAGGTCCAGGTTCAGGTACGTAGTGCTAACTCTTTGGTTGCAGGTCCAGGTTTAGGTATGGTTTAGTATACCTGTTATTGTTCTGTTTAGCTGCTTATCGCTCATATCAGAATTTTTGTATAACCCAGAGTTTTATGTCTCTTCTTATTACACTGGGTGCTCTCACGAGCAGACTAGAGACAGGTTAGCTGGTGATGCACGAGTAGCTGTACCGGAGACGAGCAGGAGGCTTCCACGTATGATATACATAGATATTCTCCCTGTGTCGCTGCTGGTCACTACTTTGGGCATTAGTAGTGCACCCTTCCTTTTTTTTCTTTAGAGAAAATTTTAAAGTTGTAATAATAATGATGTGGAACATAAGCTGAATCTGGATTTTCCACTGCTTTGATGTTTAGTTTTCAGCTTATGCACTGTCTCGCTTGTTCTATGTCATGTATTTTGTTATTATATTTTATCCCATGCGCTATGAGACATTCTAAAGGTTTTCGAGTAGTTCATTCTCTTCTTTCCTTTCTTTGGCGACCGTTCCGTGCTAGTCGGGCGTGTGTACAACGCATTTTTGGAGGAAATGTCAGCTGGTGCGGGGCGGGCCGTCACAGATATTGAATTACATACGTTTCATTACAAAATTGAAATAATTAATTAAATGATTAATGAGTTAATTGCATTTCTAATTCCCTTCCTCTTTGTTATTCATCATTCCAGGCTCTTCACGACATAAATCGAACCCATCTTCCAACCTAGGCCTAGAATCTGCCACCTCCACAGTCCACTTGAAGTCGATCCAAAACCGCTGTGATGCTCACCGTCCAGACCTCTTCATAATTTTCTTTGGAACTCTATTAAATCATTGCGTGTGGAAGGAGAAAAAGAGGGAAGAAAAGGAGAGCTTGTTGACCATTGAAAGAATAAGAGGCGGCGGTTGATGTTTTGTAATTAGGAATAGGTTTAGAGAAGTTTAGGATGTTATTTGGTAGAGCCAATATATATATATATATATATATATATATTTATTTGGTTGTATATTTGATTTTTATCTTGCACTTGTCTCTACATAAGTAGTAAGTTACAAATGAGATAAATTAACTGACTAGGTAGGTGTTAATCTAATCAATTTATATCTCCTATTCAAAAATTCAAAAGAAAAACATAGCGAAAGAGAAAATAGGAATGTAATTAATGCGTGATTTATTGTTTAATGCCAATTGTTAGAAAGTTTATAACTTTGTTTGCATGTAAATGTTAATATATAACAAGTGTACATTTTCTACTTTTGAAACATTTTTATTATGTTAAAACGTTTTATCAGACAATGAATCCCTTTTTAATGATTCATCTTTTACATTTAAAATATAATTTTTAATGTGAACACAATCTATTATACATTGAATCTTTTTCTAATGTATCATTTACACTAAAAATGTAAATTTTAATACCAAAACATTTTTTTATTACATAATGAATCTCTTTTAATGATTCAATTACATTAAAAATGAAAATTTTATTGTAAACATATCTAATCAAACTTTAATCTTTTTATTCTTTTTATTTTATTAAAATTCCAAAAGTAAATAGCAATAAGAGAGGGAGAATAAACAGAAAGAAATGAATACCAGATTAATGTTATTTGTTAGAAATTAGGACTAACATTATAGTATTAAATATTATTGTTAGAAATGAACGTTTACAACTTTCCACATTTTAAAAATTAACTAATTAATGAAGGTTTGGAACATGTAATCTACGTTTTGAATTCTTAAAAGTTACATTTTGAATTGACAGGGGAAATATTTAAGAGGACAACCAAGGATATATACACATATATTTACATATACATATATATATATATATATATATATTTACATATATATATTATCAGAATTTATTTCATTTAGAACCTACACATTATTTTCAATCAATATTTCAACATAAATTAATAAATGTTATTAAAGTTCCTAAGGCATTTTTTTGGCATGTAGTTAAAAGATTTTTGGACTTTAAGGACAACATCCTTCCTATTAACATCTAATTAAGGAAATATTTTAAAGTTATTTTTCTTTCTCTTTGTATGTTTAGAATGCGCATTAATCAAGCGCCTACATGAGTGATGTCAATCAACATTTAAATCTTAGGATTTAGGCTTTCCATCACTAAATGTAATCTTATAATCAACAAACTTAAATTAAATATAAATTTAATCATTTAATCTTAAATTTAATTCAATCTTTCAAGAACAAATTAAATTAAACAAATTAGAAATTCAAGCATAAATCTCTACGTTCAAATCATAACTCAAACTTATATTCTCAAATTGAACTTCATGTGTTATTACATAGACAATATTAGAAGTTTTGCGGTGTTTTTATATTATATATTTTTTAGTTTAATTTAATAATAGATTATTTTTTAAATTCTGACGCATTTTTTATTTAAAATTTCTTAAAATAAATTTTTAAACTGGTTTTGGTTTTCCGGGTTGTTACAATCTCCCCTACTTAAAATCTTTTCGTCCTCGAAAAGGAACGAAGCTAAAAATTGTTTAACTAACCGACTCAATTTTTTTTATTGGTTTCAATAATTTTATTAGTTGAACTAAAAATCACACAATACAATCATCAATCAATTAGTTGATTAGTTTTTCAAATATATATAACTTTTATATATTCAAAAATCATATTTTCTAAGGTCGGATTATATATATAATCACAAATACGTTAATTATAAACTTGTTACTCTCAAATCGTTCTATGGCATTTCTAACCCCATCTCTAACGAGTATCTCATTTTATGATGCTACTGATCCTATCTCTAATGAGTATTCTTTTATAGGATATTTCTAATCCTACCTTTGATGAGTCTTTTGTTCAGTTCTAACGAGTTGTACCCCAAATATTTGAATTAACCAAAGCTCTGATACCACGTGTAATGACCCGAAAATCCCCGCCCTTTGAATTGACCATAAACCACACAGGTCTGATCCAAAAGTTGGAAATCCTCGAATGCACTAACTCTGGGCATACAACACATCAGAACAAATAACAATAGACTTTTATAAACATCATAATAATGTTACATCAGAGTACAGAATATACCAGCATGCATCGAAATACAGCGGAAGATAATTTACAGTAGATTTTATACAATGCAGGGAACTCATAATCTAACACGGCGGAAGACTAACAATGCTCTGGACATAGCTTTAAGCTTTGATCCAGAATCCTACTCAAAATATCTGCAAAACAAGCTACTCGACTTCCCGTGTGAAAAAGAGGGCACTCGAGTTTGCAAGTGAAACAAACTACGAGTCAGTCATGGGACTGGTATGAGAAATCTTACTTAACTTATCTAATAATAAGGCTAATCACAGGACCACGCCGCTAATGCGGAAAGGGTTTACTCCATTGGATTGCCAGTGCATGAAATAAAGTAAATCGTTAAACAACGCAATGCTTTTTAGAAAAATGAAACCATTATAAGACTCAAGTCCCATCACACAATGCAACGCAAACCGGAGGATAGAGTTTTACCTTATAATGGTCAAAAATGCTTGATACGATAAAATGGATTTGATATTATTATTAGTGTATATATGTTTCAAAAACATTTCAATCAAAATGTATCAATCATAGATGGCATAGCTACCATATACTATGTCGCCATACTAGTTTTACATTCAAAACCGTACGGTTTCGTATTGGAAGTTGGGTTTCCATCATGAGTCAAGGCTAAGGACATTCCCCTTACCGATTCGAGACACTCTAGCAAATGTCTCAGGACTCGGACTTTGGCGAGCCCTTGGATCCTCCAAGGTCGGTCCACAAAAACTTTAGTGGATTCGTTATGCATGAACACACGTTTCCCTGTCCTATTGAACCTATAAATTGGTCACAATTGACCAATATAACCGAGGCCTCGTAATCCATCATCCACATAAGTAAAATGTTAGGGCTTGCAAAACCCTGATACCGCTTCTAGCTAGAAAGAAACGCATGCACTCCTTAGGTCCCTTATCCCGTTTCTGACTCTTACCGAGTGTGAGGTTCGCGAAGTTACGCTTTACACAAAGTTATTCCTAAATGGGTTGTGCTTTGATCATCAACCATAAGGCCCTTCTTTTCAACAAAAGCCTTGATTATTTGCATCCTGGCATGCCACATTGACAATCCACACCATGCAATTAATAACTATCAATATATAACCTCTGAGCTCGGGCATCTCAGAGAAGGGTGTTAAGCAAGAGAATAAATTCTCCACTACCAAACAAATATATATTAAATAGAAATCAATTTACATGGAATGAAATCCAATGTCAGACACACACGTCCATTTACAAGTCCGTTCTGGGTCAGAAAGAAACCGGGGACACCTTATTTCTTGTCCCGTATGTCCAATACGGAAGAGAGGTGCTCGCTTATCCGAACAATCAACAAGTACGTTCAGACAACTACCACTTTAACCCTTTCAAGGCATGCAATGTTCCGTATTTTTACTATAGAATAATTAATTTATTTAATTATTCAAAAAGTGATTTAGAGATTTTAATGGTCGTTTAATTAAATAACTTTGAATATTTAATTAATATAGTAATTAAATAATATATATAATTCTGAAATAATCAGAATTAGCTGAAATGGCAATATGTGAAAACTGAATCATTTAACTGATTTAATTCAGTTTAGAATTTGATTTATAATAACGAATATATTTAGATAACAATGGTTGAACGAATAATTATATTATGTTTAAAATCGAGCTCGAAATGGCGCGGCAGTTTGCTATTTGGTGATTTGAACTTCAACTGAATATGCAGAATCCGTTTTAAGCCGGATTTCGGTGAAACAAGAAAAGTTCAGAGCTGGTGAAGTATATTTTTCTAATGGAAGAGAAAAATCGGGATTTCATTGTATAGATTTTGATTTATGTCCAAATCAAATTTTCGAAAAGTCGCTATGGAATTCATATATAATTTATAAAGATATATAAAAAGGAATTTCATTATAAATCGAATATCGATTTAATTGGGATTTGGAATATCGAGTTAGAAATTCATATAGGAATATTCTAGAGATGTATGGTATTCTATTGTGAAGATACGATAATATTTATTTTTAAATATTTAATTTAATTATTTTTAAATATATTTATATATTTAAATGGGTTATTTAGAGCTTTGAAAATAGTCAGTTATTTAGAGCTTTAAAAATAGTCAGTTATTTAGAGCTTTAAAAATAGTCAGTTATTTAGAGCTTTAAATATATCGATATTTTTAAATATATTTATATATTTAAATGAGTTATTTAGATTTCAATTTCCGTGATTTTTGGAGTCAGTGTGTGGCAGTATGGATTTTTAATGTGAAAAACAGTCAGTATCTTGATGGTTAAAAATACGCTATGTGAGCAAACGGAGTCAGAATTCGATGAAACCAGTTTCGTTGGGTCCGTAATATCGAACTGTAGCTGCATGTCCAGTTTCGTGATTTTGGATGTCATGTGTGATTACAGGAATTTTATAGGACAAATAAAAACAACAGCTGATTATAATTTAATATAATATTCGAATATAAAATTATTAAAAACTATCTATAAATAATCCCAATACTCTTCTAACCTAAACACGTTTCCTCTCTAGTCAATCTTTGAGCCGCCAACGTTATATCCCAAAAACCTAAGATCTTGTTCTTCCAAAAATCCAAATCAAATCTTAGAAAAATAATTAAATCGCAAGAATAGTGTTTTTCAGCTCCTGATATGTTTAGCATCACATCGATATGCATCGTCATGGATTCTAGTCATCTTTGGTTCGCTGGCTATGTAACATCGTGGGTTAGGGTTCAAGTAACATCGTCATACAAGCATCGATTTGTGAAATGGTGTTCAAATTTGTGTTTAGGAGGTTAAGGAGCTTCGGGTGTGATTCTTTTAGAAATTTCCATGATCATTTTCTTTGGTGCTTCCTGTAGAAAGTCCAGTGCTGTTGTGAAAACCGCCGTCATTTTGATGGTGCAAGTTGAATGAAAAAGGTATAGGGTGATGCGGATTTTCATGAGAAGTTCAATGGTATATTTTGTTTGAATTAAAAGGGAGCATGGAAGGAGAACGAGGCGCTCGAAGGGTTAATAATGGCAGTAGTACTAACAGGTGTGTCGCAATTTTTGTGTTACGGGAAAATGAGAACCGAACTAGAGGAAGATGGTACGACGAGAAGGAGATTTTTGAGGGGAGTGTATTGGAGTTCTCGGTTTTGATTTTTGCTGAGTAATGAAGGCTGGGGTCTATTTGAAATCAATGAAATGGTGAATGGAGTTGAGTCGCATCGTATTGGGGAAGATGAAGAAAGCAAGCGGGCCTGGTATTTAAATTTTGGTAATGGGCCTTGTTTAATAGTAAGCTCAGAAATAATTTAAAACATAAGTCTTTATTTAGTTTAATTAAAGTGCCAAGTTAGAAAATTAATATCTTATGCATACGTTATCAGAATCCAATGAAATAAGATTCGTTGGGATCGTATGGATGAGGGCTACACAATGGAACTGATAAGGAGTGGATTGGAGCTCGTTACAATTTATAGCAAAACAAATTGTCCGATTTGAATCAAAGACAATTATCGTTATTTAACGATGATCGTCCAATGTGAGTAAAACTCACCAACTAGACAAGTTCATATTTTTATAACGTATTTTTAGAATGATAAATGATGATTGATTTCTGTGTGCTGACTGTTTGGTTGAACTGCTAATTGATTGGTTGAAAATATCGATATAGTTATATATATATCGTTAATCAAATATTGATTCTGTTTAGCAGAATATTTCATAGTGAAATGAAATTTATGTTAATTATATTGTTTAACATCTGTGATGCAGGGAAATAGATTCGAGGGATCCAACTGGATTCCTTAATATTTATAATATTGTTCTTTTCATATATTGTAATATATGATGTGATATATAATATGTTGTTGATTATGTGTGTTGAATGATATCGATCATTGTTATTTGTTATTTTAAAACCGTAAGAAATACGGGGATGTAGAAAAGGGGATTTTCAAAGTGTATTTTTGAAATTAATTATTTATATAAAATCAATGGATTTTATATATAAAAGGAAAAGGATTTTATAAAAGGAAATAGTTAGATTATAAAAGGAATTACTTATAAAATCAATGGATTTTATATAAAAAGGAAATATTTTATAAAATAAATAGAATTATCAAAAAGGGATTTATTTGGTAAATAAATAGATTATAAAAGGAAATACTTGAAAAATGAATAGAATTGTATAAAGGGAAATTTTTACATTTGAAAGGTTTAGTCCCGTGCTTCGCACACGGGTATAACATGATATGGATTTAAAGCAAAGATTTTAAATAGAATCTGGTCTAACCGATAGATTGAGAAGATTAATTTATAAATAATATTTTGTAAATTAAATAAAATATTTATCATTGGATAAATAGAATATATAAGTCAGGACTTATATAGAGAAGTAAGAATCGATTTCAACATCGATATTTGGAACTGAATATGGAAGTAGAGTTAATCAAAGGAGTTAATCAAAATGTGTTAATCAAATGTGTTAATTAAAATGAGTTAGATGAGTTACTCGAATTATAGTTAGTCCATTAGAGCTAGAGTTAATCGATTAGAGTTAGATTTAATCGATAAGAGTTAGAGTTGATCGATTAGAACTAGAGTTAATCAATTAGAGTTAAATCAAATTAGAGTCATTCAAAGAGAGTTAATCGAATATAGTTATTCGAAGAAGAGAGTTAATTGAATATAGTTTATTCGAAAAGGAGTTAATCGAATATAGGTTATTCGAAGAAAGATTATCAAATATTAGTTATTCGAAAGGAGTTATCGAATATCAGTTATTCGAAAGGATTTATCGAATATTAGATATTCGAAAGGAGTTATCGAATTTTAGTTGTTTGAAAGGATTTATCGGATATTAGTTTATTCGAAGAAAGATTATCGAATATAATTTATTCGAAAGGAGTTAGTCGAATATAGTTTATTCGAAAAGAGTTATCGAATATTAGTTATTCGAAAGGAGTTAATTGAATATAGTTTATTCAAAAGGAGTTAAGCCAATAGAGTTAATTTATTAGAGTTAATCAGAAGGAGTTAATCCAATAGAGTTAATTGATTAGAGTTAATTGATTATAGTTAATCGAATAGAGTTAATTGATTAGAGTTAATTGATTAGAGTTAATCGAATAGAATTAATCAAATAGAGTTAACTGATTAGAGTTAATCGAATAGAGTTAACCAAATAGAGTTAATTGATTAGAGTTAATTGATTAGAGTTAATCGAATAGAGTTAATCAAATAGAGTTAATTGAATAGAGTTAATCGAATAGAGTAAATTGATTAGAGTTAATCAAAAGGAGTTAATCCAATAGAGTTAATTGATTAGGCTTAATTGAATAGAGTTAATCGAATATAGTTATTTGAAAAGAGATTATTGAATATAATTTGTTCAAAGAGAAGAGTTATTGTATATAGTTATTCAGAAGAGAGATTATCGAATATAGTTTATACGAAGGAAAAAGTTATCAAATAGAGATTATTAAAAAGAGAGTTACTTAATTTAGTTTGTTAAAAATTTAAAAGGTGAACTTTGTCTATTTCTGTGACGAAAAGGAATTTCGCTCGGTCCGAATCAGTCGTTAAATCGATCTAGACCGTTCGAAACCCCTAATCGTTTGAGAACACGACAAAGTAGGACGCATACAAAAGAACATTTCATTGTATATTACAACAGTGCATCAGATTACAAGAATATACAGAGTATAAATGAAATTTACACAGAAATATCAGAGATTTAAATTACATTTAAATACATAGCAGCGGAAAATAATACAATACACAACTAGAAGAGATATACGAATACAAAGCTTTCTGGATATCGTTCCAGCTGTAAACCAGGATCCTGTGAATATAAATCTGCAAA
This sequence comes from Allium sativum, assembly GCA_030737875.1. Lineage (NCBI taxonomy): Eukaryota > Viridiplantae > Streptophyta > Magnoliopsida > Asparagales > Amaryllidaceae > Allium > Allium sativum. Next base: position 546,745,734 of record CM060915.1, on the reverse strand, counting down.
ACAAAAACTACTAGCTGCCCGTGTCAAAATAAGGGCACCCAGAGTTTAGGTTAAAACAATAAACTCCAGATCATTCACGTGACTGGTGTGAGAACTAAAACAGTTAATCTTTATTTTTAAAGTTAGGTAAATCAAGGGACCACGCCGTATAACACGGAACGGGTTTCCTCCCAAGGATACCAGTGCATAAAACAACAACGCAATGCTAAATAAAGAAAAATGAAGCTATTATAAGAGCCAGGTCCTATCACACAATGCAACGCAAGCCGGGGGATAGGGTTTTTTCCTTATAATAGCCAAAGAATGCTTGATACGTTTAAAACAAACCATTTGATACTATTGTAAGTGCATAGTGTATAAAACAACTTCAAATCATAAGTATCAATCATAGACGGCATGAATGACCCATACCACTATGTCGCCATATATAAGTTTACAATCAAAACCGCAATGTCGTATTGGAAGTTGGGTTATCATTTATGGTATGAACCGAGGCTAGGGGCAAGATCCTCTACCGATTTGTGACTCTCTAGCCCGAGCAACAGGCAAGCGCGCATGCAAGCCTTTAGATCGTCAGGGCCGGTCCACCGATGTGGATTATTATGCCTGAACACTATGTTTCCCCATCCTATGGGGTGTAAGTCTGGTCCGTCAGCCGACCAGAAGCATCGGCCGAAACCGATATAACCGAGGTGCCTCGCAACAGCAACAACCACATAAGTCAAACTCGTCAGGGCGTGTAAAACCACTGACGCCACTTCTAACTAGAATGAAACGCATGCCCTCCCTGAGGTCCGTCTCCCGTTTTTGGTTCATACTGGGTGTGAAACTCGCGAAGTGAACATTACACAAAGCTACGCCACAAAGGCCATGCTTCGATCATCAACCAAAAGACTTTGCTTTTCAACAGAAGCCTTGATCATTTGCCACTTAGGCATGCCACATAGGCGATTCACTCCATGCGATTGATATCCATCAATATATAACCCCTGAGCTCGTACGTCTTAGAGAAGGGCGTTAAGCAAGAGAATAAATTCTCCGCCGCCAAGCAGATATATATTTAATAGAGATCAATCACACGGACTAAAATCCAATGCCAGACACACAGTCCATTTACAAGTCCGTTCCGGGGCTGAACGAAACCGGAGGCACCTAGTACCTCGCATATCCATCGATCTCCAAGTACGTCTGGACGATCACCAACTGTTTCCATCTTCTTGGGTGTACAGCCCAATCAAGATCATCAGTAATCACCCAAACGACGTGAAGACTTCCGGTCTTCGACCATCGTCTTCATCTTCGACTTATCGTCGTATCAGTTATTCAGAATGGGGTAAACCCGGTCTTCCCGAATAACTCGCGTATATTTTAAATAAGTGTTACACAAACACAACATACGCCTCATTCCAATTCATCAGTCACTAACCGTAAATTAATCAAGAGAATAATTCCCCAAATATTAACCCCGAAGGCCGAAACCAACATCAGATCAATATCCAGAAAACCATTCTGCTTAGCTAACCGACAGTTAGTTTCTAAATTTCACAATCATAGGGAAAGGTTCCCATTAATTTTATCCAAGATAAATTCCTTGAATTTATTCTTTAATCTTCTTTTAAATTTCGATTCAACTAGTCGGGATTAACGAATCTTACCGAAGTAATCATTGGTTTTAATTTCCCAATCCCAACCTATTCATCCCATGAAGTAAAACTGGTAGTACCTCATATCTAACACCACGGTGTTATCGGTAAATTCAATTACCATTTCACGTTCAAATCTAATTAAAGATTTAACTATCGCCTGGAGTAAAACTGGTGATACTCCATTCTCGATCTTTTCAATCTAATTAAAGATTCATCAAAACTCCACTTAGTTTTAATCTTTAACTGGGTTAAAGAATCAGTGTCATTTAAAACACAGTTCACGATAAACCCAAAATCACATTCCATTAATTATCGGGTTAAAGAACGAGTGTTATTTAAAACACTGTCCACGATAAACCCAAAAAACAATATCAATTCAATTCCAATTAAATATTATTTAATTGGTACACTTCATTAAATCTAAATAAAAAGATTTAATCTTTTCTCAACTGGGTTCAAGATCAGTGTTAGTGAAGACACCATTCACGACAAACCCAAATCACATCTGATATTCAATACAAGGCTCTGAATAGAAAATATAGCGGCTTATATTCAATATCAAATTCTACGATTAACAAATGTCGTATTGGAAATAACGATATAAATATATATATCTTTCAAATTTCCATAACAACATCCGTATAATCACGAATTCCAACATCGAAATATTCCGAAGACAATTTCGATTCAAATCCACTCCAATGCAATCATTGGAAATTCTGGTTATTTTTAAAACCCTTTTCAAATTCAATTTATTTATTTAAAAATAAATAGAATTATAATTCTAGTTCAAAACTAGTTCACTTCGATAAAAATCTATTTTTATCTTTTCAAATATGGAGTTTTTCATCCCAATTCTTTCTAATTCATTTCTTATGATTTTACACAAATTATTACTATTTTTAATAATTTTATCAAGGCCCGTACAGTCGATTTCCATCAATGGCCATCGAACTGCACTTACAGCGACCTTTTTCAAATTTGATTTGGACGTAACTCCAAATCCAACCGTTAGATTTCTAATTTCTAATATTCCTTAGAAAGCTCTTTTCGATACGAACCCAACGGTTCCGGTTTTAGGAGAATCCGACGGTCGGATCTCCCGTAATGTCCGTTTGAAATAAATGGTCGAAATTCACGAACTGCCGCGGCTCGGCGCGTTCTATTCAGGCCATTATATTATATATATAATATATATAATATATATTTCGTCGATTTCTATTTAAAATGAAATCTATAAATCGTTTTAAATTCGTTTCAAAAGCAATTTCAACTTCCTTTTTCAATTCAAATCAAAATTGAATTCTTCTTTATAAATTCATTTTAAAATTCATTTCTATTCAATTCAAATTTCAATTCAATTTGAATTCATTTCAATTCGCTTTCAATTCAATTTGAATTCGTTTTCAATTCAATTCATTTCGAAATCGTTTTCAATTCAATTCATTTCGAAATCGTTTTCAATTCAATTCATTTCAAAATGAATAAAATCGATATAAATATTGTTCACGTCAAAATGGCGTCAATCTAATTCAACACGGCTTCATAAATTTCTATTTTCAAATATTCTATTTCAAATATTTGTTATTATCAAAATATTTTGTTCAACACATGACCAATCTCAATGGATGAGTACTGTCAACACATGAACCTTTATTTTATATTGATAAAGATGTAAATTTTATTACTAAAATATTTCGTTCAACACATGACCAATCTCAATGGATGAGTACTGTCAACACATGAACCTTTATTTTATAATATTCTTTATTTTCTAAATTGGAATGAGGCCCAATCAATTACCATATAAAATTAATTATGTGGATTTTCATACAACACATGTATATAATAGCATTGAAAAATAATTAACCATCAACCAAAGTGCACTACACTGTATAAGCATCAAATATAGATATCTAACGCTTATAACAGCCTGTCAATCAATCGATCGACATATTTAATCAATCAGGATGAGTGAACTTCAAATTTCATCCCAACACCCGTGTGGGGTTTCAAACAATCAAACACATATTTTACTTGTGCAGTTGGGCGATGTGTAAAATTTATCGACCCAATCAATGTCCTTCAAATAGGTGTACATAAACAAACCGCCTGGTTTGTAAATGAATATTTATTTATTCACATTCACGTTAAAAATTATATTTTTAACGATAAAACATTTTATTCCAACATATGAATTTCTATTCAGTTCATTCTTTAAATAAAATGATATTTTTATTTTTCTAACTTATTTTAGAAAATTTCGGTGGCATAATGGCACGATACTAGAAACGGGACGAGGCCTAGCCTTATCCCCGGTCTAGTGAAGGCCCACGCCATTCACACATCAATCAATCCATTCATTTCACCAACGATTCAATTTCAAATCAAATCATCTAACTAATCTATGCAACCAAACAAACAAGTCCATGGTCTGTGGACGATTGTGTCGGGTGCTACTAAGCACCGTCTGCATCCTAGTATATATATACATATATATAACTAGAAAATGAAATTGAAAGGTGAGAAATTCTCACCGATAGCTATCCTAACTCCACGACACTTCCAATGCAGGAAATCTTCACTGTTCTCGTCTCTTATCACTTTCTTCGCCCGTATTCTCCACATATGTAAAAATTGAATTTTTACTATGCTATTTAATATATAAAAATCATATCTTTTACTATGCTATTCAATATATAAAAATCGAATTTTTACTATGCTATTCAATATATAAAAATCGAATTTTTATTCAGTTATTCAATATATAAAAATCGAATTTTTATTCAGTTATTCAATATATAAAAATCGAATTTTTTTCAGTTATTCAATATATAAAAATCGAATTTTTATTTCACATTCCTATATAGAAAAACCGTATTTTTTTATTCAGCTACATACATGTAAAAAATCATATATTTTTATTTCTAAAAACAATGTATAAGTTTATTTTCAAAAATAATGAATATTTTATTTTCAAAAACAATGTATAATTTTTTCTTTTATAATCATTTCTTTATAACCATGGTATTTTTATTCTTTTAAAAACAAAGTAGTTCACATTCTTTAAAACAATAATATATATACATTTTTCAGATTTTCTTAAACAATAAAATAAATAATTTTAGATTTTAAAACAATGTTAATTTAAATAAATAAAAAAGAAAACAAGGTTTTCATTACCTTTCCTCTTCGGTTAAACACTCCTCAATCTGTTAAAAGCCGACACTCCAAGCTAGGCTCGAAACTAGGGCTGGAAATTGCGAGAACCACCAGTACTTTGACGATGATCTGACCATCCCACAATGACGGCCTTGGAGCCACCTACCCGCACCTGGCGTACGGCGGAGTTCGAAGGGCCCAATGCGCATGGAAAAGCATGCGACAGAGGCAGCTTTGAGAGCCAAATCTGAACGCCTCGCGCCTCCATTGTACTTGAAACTCGTGCGGATTTAGAGGAGGGAGGAAGGGCTTCGATCTTCTCCTTAGTAGCTCTGAATTTCTTTGCAAGGATCGGTTGAAAAAAATCTGGGAAAGGTTTTGAGAGACTTCCGTTGTTCAATCGCGTGGCGGCGGGCTTCAGAATGAGTTAACCTAGGAATTGAATTTGTGAGGGTTTGACTGGGTTCTAGGGTTATATATTATAATTTAATTTATTTAATTTCAAAAATACACTTATGTTCATACGAGCTCGAAATCAAACTCAACGACTATCGTCCCTAGCCAAATACCCCCATCCCGAACACACTAGGATATGTTTCATAACCCAATAAGGCTGTTACGATCCGTTTTCGTCAAATTTAAAATATAAATCTTTATATATTCAATTTAAATGCACATTTCAATTTACCGGGGTCACATACTAATTCGAAAAATTCCAGAAAAATATTTTCTAGCTTCGTATTGACGATACGGTCCTAACAAAACTGGTATCATCGATTTCTGAGGCCGTTTGAAAAATAGCCAATTTCCAGTCGATTAAAATCGACTGAAACTGGTCAAACGCGTTTTCCTTTGCCACGCTCACATATAGATTCGAAAAATTATGAAATTGAAACCTAGCAATAACTTTACATCACGGACCCAACAAAAGTGGTTTCGTCGAAATCCGAGGCCGTTTGCAAAATGTCTATGTTTAAGGGTTTGAATTCCATAGCGACTATTCAGAATTTTCAACTGGACATATCTTTTGATTCCCGCTATGAAATTTCAATTTTTCAGATTCGTTGGAAAGATATTCACAATTAGATCCCATTATTTTTTGTTTCACTAAAATCTGGATTATTTTGCACCCGGTACATTCTATTGAAGTTTGAAATCGAATTATCGAACTACCGCGCCATTTTCAATTCTATTTATAATTATATATAATTATTTATATTCTAACGACGGCGTATATAATATATACGCTATAATTATATTCAAAATAAATTTTCTCGTCGATATTATTTAAAATAATCTATTTTAAATATTCAAAATTCGCTAAAATTGCCAAAATAAAAATTTTAAACTGGCCCAGATTTTCGGGTTGTTACAATCTCCCCCACTTAAAACTTTTCGTCCCCGAAAAGGAACAAAGTCGAAAGTGGTTTGATTAATCAACTCTACATTCTATTTGGCTTCCATTCTCCAACTCTTTAGTTTCTGAGAATTTTCAAAATTTCAAAAATTTGGCTAACACCCTAAATTTTTGAAAATTTTTGCCATAACCTCCCCTGCACCGGGAGCATCGGGGAATTATAAATAGCTTCCCCGGTCCTTCAGATCTCAAAAAGAAAAAGAAAAAGCCAAGCGGCTAGCCAATAGGCTCATAAAATCATCATCACCCAAACAAAACAGTAAATTATGTAGTAAACATGTACCTATTTGTCGGGCAAACAAATTTTATTCTCTGCTCTAGCCTCCTTGCTATGACCTGTTCAATGCAAGTATATGTATATGCAAGCAAATGCGACCAATTTTCAATACAATTCAATATTTGATACAATTAGGCTAAATGGTTCAAAATTAGCAAAAAAATAAACAAACAACACAAACATCAATCAATTAGTGAATTAGAGTTTCAAATTCATAATTTGATACATATACAAAAATCATGTTTTTGATGCCAATTCACAACAATGTGTCCTAGCTATATATATAGGTTTTGGTTCTCACACCAGTCTAATGGAAATATATAGGTATCACACCTTCGTCACTCAAAAATAAATGCTGATGATGTTTCGAACCACCATCAGAACATCTCCGGGCTACTAGAATGTGATTCTATATCTATTCAGTATATTAAAACTTCGAATATACGTTCATGACGCGTATATGCAAAATCTTTATATAGCGGATTGTCCATATTCAAAATAAATAAATAATCAAATACGTAGAAAATGGTTTAAATTTCAAAACAAAATTGTTTTCATTTGAAAATTATACTCTTCGCACTCGTTCTAGGATACTACTGATCCTATCTCTAACGAGTCATTCTAATTGGATATTGCTAATCCAATATCTGATGAATTCTTTCGCATGGTTCTAATGTGTCTTGTTCTCGAGCTCTGTAAACCAAAGCTCTGATACCAACTGTGACGAAAAGGAATTTCGCTCGGTCCGAATCAGTCGTTAAACCGATCTAGACCGTTCGAAACCCTTGATCGTTTGAGAACACGACAAAGTAGGACGCATACAAAAGAACATTTCATTGTATATTACAACAGTGCATCAGATTACAAGAATATACAGAGTATAAATGAATATTACACAGAAATATCAGAGATTTAAATTACATTTAAATACATAGCAGCGGAAAATAATACAATACAAAACTAGAAGAGATATACAGATACAAAGCTTTCCGGATATCGTTCCAGCTGTAAACCAGGATCCTGTGAATATAAATCTGCAAAACCAAAACTACTAGCTGCCCGTGTCAAAATAAGGGCACCCAGAGTTTAGGTTAAAACAATAAACTCCAGGTCAGTCATGTGACTGGTGTGAGAACTAAAACAGTTAATCTTTATTTTTAAAGTTAGGTAAATCAAGGGACCACGCCGTATAACACGGAACGGGTTTCCTCCCAAGGATACCAGTGCATAAAACAACAATGCAATGCTAAATAAAGAAAAATGAAGCTATTATAAGACCCAGGTCCTATCACACAATGCAACGCAAGCCGGGGGATAGGGTTTTTTCCTTATAATAGCCAAAGAATGCTTGATACGTTTAAAACAAATCATTTGATACTATTGTAAGTGCATAGTGTATAAAACAACTTCAAATCATAAGTATCAATCATAGACGGCATGAATGACCCATACCACTATGTCGCCATATATAAGTTTACAATCAAAACCGCAATGTCGTATTGGAAGTTGGGTTATCATTTATGGTATGAACCGAGGCTAGGGGCAAGATCCTCTACCGATTTGTGACTCTCTAGCCCGAGCCACAGGCAAGCGCGCAGGCAAGCCTTTAGATCGTCAGGGCCGGTCCACCGATGTGGATTATTATGCCTGAACACTACGTTTCCCCACCCTATGGGGTGTAAGTCTGGTCCGTCAGCCGACCAGAAGCATCGGCCGAAACCGATATAACCGAGGCGCCTCGCAACAGCAACAACCACATAAGTCAAACTCGTCAGGGCGTGTAAAACCACTGACGCCACTTCTAACTAGAAAGAAACGCATGCCCTCCCTGAGGTCCGTCTCCCGTTTTTGGTTCATACCGGGTATGAAATTCGCGAAGTGAACGTTACACAAAGCTACGCCACAAAGGCCGTGCTTCGATCATCAACCACAAGACTTTGCTTTTCAACAGAAGCCTTGATCATTTGCCACTTAGGCATGCCACACAGGCAATTCACTCCATGCGATTGATATCCATCAATATATAACCCCTGAGCTCGTACGTCTCAGAGAAGGGCGTTAAGCAAGAGAATAAATTCTCCGCCGCCAAGCAGATATATATTTAATAGAGATCAATCACACGGACTAAAATCCAATGTCAGACACACAGTCCATTTACAAGTCCGTTCTGGGGCTGAACGAAACCGGAGGCACCTAGTACCTCGCATATCCATCAATCTCCAAGTACGTCTGGACGATCACCAACTGTTTCCATCTTCTTGGGTGTACAGCCCAATCAAGATCATCAGTAATCACCCAAACGACGTGGACTTCCGGTCTTCGACCATCCTCTTCATCTTCGACTTGTCGTCGTATCAGTTGTTCAGAATGGGGTAAACCCGGTCTTCCCGAATAACTCGCGTATATTTTAAATAAGTGTTACACAAACACAACATACGCCTCATTCCAATTCATCAGTCACTAACCGTAAATTAATCAAGAGAATAATTCCCCAAATATTAACCCCGAAGGCCGAAACCAACATCAGATCAATATCCAGAAAACCATTCTTCTTAGCTAACCGACAGTTAGTTTCTAAATTTCACAATCATAGGGAAAGGTTCCCATTAATTTTATCCAAGATAAATTCCTTGAATTTATTCTTTAATCTTCTTTTGAATTTCGATTCAACTAGTCGGGATTAACGAACCTTACCGAAGTAATCATTGGTTTTAATTTCCCAATCCCAACCTATTCATCCCATGAAGTAAAACTGGTAGTACCTCATATCTAACACCACGGTGTTATCGGTAAATTCAATTACCATTTCACGTTCAAATCTAATTAAAGATTTAACTATCGCCTGGAGTAAAACTGGTGATACTCCATTCTCGATCTTTTCAATCTAATTAAAGATTCATCAAAACTCCACTTAGTTTTAATCTTTAACTGGGTTAAAGAATTAGTGTCATTTAAAACACAGTTCACGATAAACCCAAAATCACATTCCATTAATTATCGGGTTAAAGAACGAGTGTTATTTAAAACACTGTCCACGATAAACCCAAAAATCAATATCAATTCAATTCCAATTAAATATTATTTAATTGGTACACTTCATTAAATCTAAATAAAAAGATTTAATCTTTTCTCAACTGGGTTCAAGAACAGTGTTAGTGAAGACACCATTCACGACAAACCCAAATCACATCTGATATTCAATACAAGGCTCTGAATAGAAAATATACCGGCTTATATTCAATATCAAATTCTACGATTAACAAATGTCGTATTGGAAATAACGATATAAATATATATCTTTCAAATTTCCATAACAACATCCGTATAATCACGAATTCCAACATCGAAATATTCCGAAGACAATTTCGATTCAAATCCACTCCAATGCAATCATTGGAAATTCTGGTTATTTTTAAAACCCTTTTCAAATTCAATTTATTTATTTAAAAATAAATAGAATTATAATTCTAGTTCAAAACTAGTTCACTTCGATAAAAATCTATTTTTATCTTTTCAAATATGGAGTTTTTCATCCCAATTCTTTCTAAATCATTTCTTATGATTTTACACAAATTATTACTATTTTTAATAATTTTATCACGGCCCGTACAGTCGATTTCCATCAATGGCCATCGAACTGCACTTACAGCGACATTTTTCAAATTTGATTTGGACGTAACTCCAAATCCAACCGTTAGATTTCTAATTTCTAATATTCGTTAGAAATATCTTTTCGATACGAACCCAATGGTTCCGGTTTTAGGAGAATCCGACGGTCGGATCTCCCTTAATGTCCGTTTGAAATAAATGGTCGAAATTCACGAACTGCCGCGGCGTGGCGCGTTCTATTCAGGCCATTATATTATATATATATAATATATATAATATATATTTCGTCGATTTCTATTTAAAATGAAATCTATAAATCGTTTTAAATTCGTTTCAAAAGCAATTTCAACTTCCTTTTTCAATTCAAATCAAAATTGAATTCTTCTTTATAAATTCGTTTTAAAATTCATTTCTATTCAATTCAAATTTCAATTCAATTTGAATTCATTTCAATTCGCTTTCAATTCAATTTGAATTCGTTTTCAATTCAATTCATTTCGAAATCGTTTTCAATTCAATTCATTTAGAAATCGTTTTCAATTCAATTCATTTCGAAATCGTTTTCAATTCAATTCATTTCAAAATGAATAAAATCGATATAAATATTGTTCACGTCAAAATGGCGTCAATCTAATTCAACACGGCTTCATAAATTTCTATTTTCAAATATTCTATTTCAAATATTTGTTATTATCAAAATATTTCGTTCAACACATGACCAATCTCAATGGATGAGTACTGTCAACACATGAACCTTTATTTTATATTGATAAAGATGTAAATTTTATTACTAAAATATTTCGTTCAACACATGACCAATCTCAATGGATGAGTACTGTCAACACATGAACCTTTATTTTATAATATTCTTTATTTTCTAAATTGGAATGAGGCCCAATCAATTACCATATAAAATTAATTATGTGGATTTTCATACAACACATGTATATAATAGCATTGAAAAATAATTAACCATCAACCAAAGTGCACTACACTGTATAAGCATGAAATATAGATATCTAACGCTTATAACAGCCTGTCAATCAATCGATCGACATATTTAATCAATCAGGATGAGTGAACTTCAAATTTCATCCCAACACCCGTGTGGGGTTTCAAACAATCAAACACATATTTTACTTGTGCAGTTGGGCGATGTGTAAAATTTATCGACCCAATCAATGTCCTTCAAATAGGTGTACATAAACAAACCGTCTGGTTTGTAAATGAATATTTATTTATTCACATTCACGTTAAAAATTATATTTTTAACGATCATTTTATTCCAACATATGAATTTCTATTCAGTTCATTCTTTAAATAAAATGATATTTTTATTTTTCTAACTTATTTTAGAAAATTTCGGCGGCATAACAGCAGGATACTAGAAACGGGACGAGGCCTAGCCTTATCCCCGGTCTAGTGAAGGCCCACGCCATTCACACATCAATCAATCCATTCATTTCACCAAACAATTCAATTTCAAATCAAATCATCTAACTAATCTATGCAACCAAACAAACAAGTCCATGGTCTGTGGACGATTGTGTTGGGTGCTACTAAGCACCGTCTGCATCCTAGTATATATATATAACTAGAAAATGAAATTGAAAGGTGAGAAATTCTCACCGATAGCTATCCTAACTCCACGGCACTTCCAATGCAGGAAATCTTCACTGTTCTCGTCTCTTATCACTTTCTTCGCCCATATTCTCTACATATGTAAAAATCGAATTTTTACTATGCTATTTAATATATAAAAATCATATCTTTTACTATGCTATTCAATATATAAGAATCGAATTTTTACTATGCTATTCAATATATAAAAATCGAATTTTTATTCAGTTATTCAATATATAAAAATCGAATTTTTATTCAGTTATTCAATATATAAAAATCGAATTTTTATTCAGTTATACAATATATAAAAATCGAATTTTGATTTCACATTCCTATATAGAAAAACCATATTTTTTTATTCAGCTACATACATGTAAAAATCATATATTTTTATTTCTAAAAACAATGTATAAGTTTATTTTCAAAAACAATGAATATTTTATTTTCAAAAACAATGTATAATTTTTTCTTTTATAATCATTTCTTTATAACCATGGTATTTTTATTCTTTAAAAACAAAGTAGTTCACATTCTTTTAAACAATAATATATATACATTTTTCAGATTTTCTTAAATAATAAAATAAATAATTTTAGATTTTAAAACAATGTTAATTTAAATAAATAAAAAAGAAAACAAGGTTTTCATTACCTTTCCTCTTCGGTTAAACACTCCTCAATCTGTTAAAAGCCGACACTCCAAGCTAGGCTCGAAACTAGGGCTGGAAATTGCGAGAACCACCAGTACTTTGACGATGATCTGACCATCCCACAATGACGGCCTTGGAGCCACCTACCCGCACCTGGCGTACGGCGGAGTTCGAAGGGCCCAATGCGCATGGAAAAGCGTGCGATAGAGGTAGCTTTGAGAGCCAAATCTGAACGCCTCGCGCCTCCATTGTACTTGAAACTCGTGCGGATTTAGAGGAGGGAGGAAGGGCTTCGATCTTCTCCTTAGTAGCTCTGAATTTCTTTGCAAGGATCGGTTGAAAAAAATCGGGGAAAGGTTTTGAGAGACTTCCGCTGTTCAATCGCGTGGCGGCGGGCTTCAGAATGAGTTGACCTAGGAATTGAATTTGTGAGGGTTTGACCGGGTTCTAGGGTTATATATTATAATTTAATTTATTTAATTTCTAAAATACACTTATGTTCATACGAGCTCGAAATCAAACTCAACGACTATCGTCCCTAGCCAAATACCCCCATCCCGAACACACTAGGATATGTTTCATAACCCAATAAGGCTGTTACGATCCGTTTTCGTCAAATTTAAAATATAAATCTTTATATATTCAATTTAAATGCACATTTCAATTTACCGGGGTCACATACTAATTCGAAAAATTCCAGAAAAATATTTTCTAGCTTCGTATTGATGATACGGTCCTAACAAAACTAGTATCATCAATTTCTGAGGCCATTTGAAAAATAGCCAATTTCCAGTCGATTAAAATCGACTGAAACTGGTCAAACGCGTTTTCCTTTGCCACGCTCACATATAGATTCGAAAAATTATGAAATTTGAAACCTAGCAATAACTTTACATCACGGACCCAACAAAAGTGGTTTCGTCGAAATCCGAGGCCGTTTGAAAATGTCTATTTTTAAGGGCTTGAATTCCATAGCGACTATTCAGAATTTTGAACTGGACATATCTTTTGATTCCCGCTACGAAATTTCAATTTTTCGGATTCGTTGGAAAGATATTCACAATTAGATCCCATTATTTTTGGTTTCACTAAAATCCGGATTATTTTGCACCCGGTACATTCTATTGAAGTTTGAAATCGAATTATCGAACTACCGCGCCATTTTCAATTCTATTTATAATTATATATAATTATTTATATTATAACGACGGCGTATATAATATATACGCTATAATTATATTCAAAATAAATTTTCTCGTCGATATTATTTAAAATAATCTATTTTAAATATTCAAAATTCGCTAAAATTGCCAAAATAAAAATTTTAAACTGGCCCAGATTTTCGGGTTGTTACAATTTCGAAGTTAGAAATGTTGTTCTATTAAGGTCTGAGAGGTAGTTATACCCCAACTTGATTGACTCCATTTTTAACAAAGGAATGGTTAAGGTTCGATAGAGAAAGTTGGTTAAGTGAATTGAGTAATGAGTGTAATGTTTTGAGTTGGCATAGCGATGTTTTATTTAAACATTTGTTTAAATCCAAATGTAGGAGAAATGGAAATGTTTTCCAAATAAGAATCAGAAATGTTTTCTAATATAGAAAATAAGAATTGGAAATGTTTTCCAATGTTAATAACATATATTTTCTAAATTTAGAAAATAATAAATGTTGAATATATGGAAACAGGAGATGAAAAATGAATAGATTAATGAACTAAAGAGGTAAATGATAAATGATGATTGATCGATATAATTTCCATCTGGAAATAATATCATTGTTTGCACACGTGTTTTTCCTTGATAGTTAAATCATAGACTATCGAAGTTTTTGACCATTTTTCCGTCGTAAATACTAAGAGACCCGGATCAGATTCATTATCTGAAAACTACTATGTATGGGCTTTAGCGTTGCGAATTAAATATGATGGAGATAATTGAAGACAGAGTTATTCAAGGGCTGTTTTATCAAATCCTAGGTAGAAATGTTCTGAGATGGATTTACAGAATAGTGCTTTCGGTTTGTCCAGCCCTAGGATGACCTGTATGGAAGAATGTCTAACAGAGTATATTTAATAGATCGTGTAAGTTGATCTCTTCAAACGTATATATGTTTGGTGGTGGAGGAATTCATTTCTCTTAGCTGTATACCCGTTGTATTTTTGGGGAAATCATTTTGTGATTTGGCGGGTATGACAATGTGACATTCAAAGTGAATAATTGTTTGTTCTGTCAGAGATAAGAGTGGCCCCTAGCCTCACAACCGGGAAATGACAAAAATCGGGCAGACAGCATGGCTAGGTGGTTGGCTCACAATTAGGGTGTATTATCACCTATCTAGATATATTCATTTCATTCTTTAATCTATTCGATGTTGTCCCATTCGGGAAACAGTTGCTGGTCCCAACCGTTGGTGATATACATTCGATACACTCAAGCGAAATGAGTGGTCGGTCATGTGTGGCCGGGTTGCTAGATGTTCTTGTTGAACCCAGTGTATTCCTCTCTAGAGGTACTCTATCAGAAGGTGGTTCCATACCTTGTCATATTTGGTAATCCATTATCCAATAAGTGCTCGCAGTTTTGATTGTATACTATACATGTAGAACGTAAGATGAAAGTATTTCTTCTAGATGATTATTATATTGTGGTTGATAGAAACTATCATAATATCAAAAGAATTTTGACAGAAAGACTATTTTGGATTCTCATAAGGGAAAACCCTTTCTGTTATATGGCGTGGTCTTATGAGATATCGTTTTACTGCTCAAACTATTTTAAATTGTTTTACTCACACCAGTCCCATGACTGACCCAGAGTTTATTTTGTTTTGTTTTCCCTAAACTCTTGGGTGCCCAGTTTTGTACAGACAGTCAAGTAGTCAGGATTTTACAGATATACTTGAAGAGCATGGAGCAGGAGGCATTAGGATTATATAGCTATAGTTATTTCCGCTGTGTTGTAAGTGTTATACGCTGATAATGTTACTGTGTACATATGCTGATTTTATTTCAAAGTTATGTATCTATTATATATTGTTCATTCCACTGTGAGATTCGTGTTTACTTTGATGTTGTTTCTTCTTCTATTCTAAGTATTTATCTTATCTATTCTCACCCGCTAATTTCTTTCTATTAGTTTTCTGGTTTCCAGTGCAATTTGGGTTGGACTTGTGTTACATAGTCGGCTCAAATCTTACCAAAATTTCGGGACACTACAATTGGTATCAGAGCTGAAGGTTAAGTTATTACCTTGGCTCTATGGCGTGACTCGGCAGAGATAGGGCTAGTAATACCCTAGATCGAGTTTGAGTGTATATATATGAGCACATATTTGTTATTTGATATAAAAAATTGTTTTATATTGTGGAGATTTATAGGTTGAGTTGTCTATAAGTTCTGGTCGATCAGTTTGATCTAATGTATCGGTAGGAGTTTATAAACACTCAAGTACGATGGACCGACACAGTATGTTTTGAAAAGAGGGTAATGAAATAATTTTACCTAAATATATTTTGATAGAAAGAATATATATATATATATTGGAAATATTATATATTGGATGTGTTGGTTGAAATTATAATTAGATAAGATTATAAAATGTGAAATGGTTATATATATAACCAATCAGAATTCATATAAGTGAAATATATGAAATCGAAATGAATTAAATCTGAATTTAAATCAGAACTGGAATTAAAATTTCGAAAACATGAAAAGTGTTTGTAAATGGAATTGAATATATGAGAATTTTAAAATCCTAGGATATTTTAAATTGTTTTGCAAGCATGGCAAATGGTATTTTGAAGAGATTTCAAAATAGAAATGATTAAGAAATGGTTTTGAAAAGTGATATAGTACTGAACTCACTTCAATCGCTGGAAAATAATTCTGATAATGACTACAGCATCATCAGTATTCATTTTCGAGTTTTAAGTGATGGATTACTACAAAAGGTTTTGTTTTTGGAAATGTTTTGCGAAAAAAAGTTGTTTGGATTTCAAAAACGATTGTTTGATTTTTGAGAAAAGCGAAGCTGTTTAAAACTCCCAAGGAGAGATTGATGAATAAAAACAAGTCAAATAATACTTGTGAAAGCAAGTTGGAATTAAGGTAAACCCAGCTAAGTGGTAACTGAAATTGAATTGAAATAGAATGATTGGATTGGGAGACGGGGATTTGGACTTTTATTGGACTGATAAGTTAAGAATTGGAATCGAGAATGGAACTCGAGTTTGAAATGAAATTTGGTTTGAATATAAGTGACACGAACCGAATCTCCCCGTGAAGGAAAGCCCGGATTGAATTGAGGACACGACGAATCAGAACACAAACAGAAGAAAATTTCATTGCTTATTACAACAACTTCATCAGAATACAAGAATATACAGAGTATGAATAAATACTATACATCAGAAAAATATTAGAGATCTACAAATTACAATGCAGCGGAAAATAATACATAAACACAACCGAAAGAGATAAACGGATACAGAGCTTTCTGAATATCATTCCAGCTGTAAACCAGGATCCTGTGAATATAAATCTGCAAAACCAAAAACTACTAGCTGCCCGTGTTGAAAATAGGGGCACCCAGAGTTTAGGTTAAAACAATAAACTCCTGGTCAGTCATGTGACTGGTGTGAGAACTAAAACAGTTATTTAAAACTTTACTTTAAAAC
Organism: Allium sativum; assembly: GCA_030737875.1. NCBI lineage: Eukaryota > Viridiplantae > Streptophyta > Magnoliopsida > Asparagales > Amaryllidaceae > Allium > Allium sativum. The sequence continues at coordinate 546,728,673 of CM060915.1, read as the reverse complement.
AGATATATCAAGGGACCACGCCATATAACACGGAGCGGGTTTCCTCCCAAGGAAACCAGTGCATATATCAAAACAGTGCAATGCTTTTTTGGAAAAATGCAGCTATTATAAGATACAGGTCCTATCACACAATGCAACGCAAGCCGGGGGATAGGATTTTACCTTATAATAGCCAAACATGCTTGGTACATTAAATCAAATCATTTGATACTATTATAAGTGCATAGTGTATAAAACAACTTTGATTATAAATGTATCAATCCTAGACGGCACGGGTACCATATATCATGTTGCCAATACTAGGCTCTACAATCAAAACCGCAAATGTCTCGTATTGGAAGTTGGATTTCCATCTGTGAACCAAGGCAAGGGATCATCCTTACCGCTTCGAGACAATCTAGCCCATGTCTCAGGACCCAGACATAGGTGAGCCGTTGGATTGTCAGGGCCGGTCCACCTGATGTGGATTAAAATGCCTGAACACTGCGTTTCCCCGCCCTATGGGGCGTAAATGAGCCAAATAACTCCATCGGCCCTGGATCGACCGATATAACCGGGGCGCCTCCAATCCATCATCCACATAAGTAAAATGACAGGGCATGCAAAACGCTGACACCACTCCTAGCTATAAGGAAACGCATGTCCTCCCTGATGTCCTCTCCCGTTTCTCGTTCACACCGGGGTGTGAGGATCGCGAATTAAAGCTACACAAAGCTACGCCACAAAGGCCGTGCTTTGATCATCAACCACAAGACTCTGCTTTTCAACAGAAGCCTTGATCATTTGCATCTCAGCATGCCACACAGGCAATCCACGCTATGCAACTGATATATATCAATCACACAGAATGAAATCCTATGTCAAACACACGTCCATTCACAAGTTCGTCCTGGGTTTGAACGAAACCGGAGGTACCTTATTCCTCCCCCATTCGTCCAATACAGGGGAGAGGCTCTCGCATATCCGTCGATCTCCAAGTATGTCTGGACGATCACCACTTATTACCTCTCCTTGGGTGTACAGCCCAATCAATAATCATCCAAACGATGTGAAGACCTCTGGTCTTCAACCACCGTCATCATTCTCGACACATCGTCGAATCAGTTATTCAGAATGGAATAAACCTGGTCTTTTCGAATAACTCACGTATATAATAAACAAGTGCTACAAGAACACAACATACGCCTCATTCCAATTCAGAATATTCCTTCATTCAAATATTCTTATACATTGGGAAAGGTTCCCATTAATTTTATCAAAGATAAATTCTTTAAATTTGTTCTTTAATCTTCCTTTGGATATCAATTCAATCTAATTAAAGATGCATTAAAACTTCACTTGGTTTTAATCTTCCCAGAAATCCATATTAACGATTGTTTAACTTGGGAAATCATATCCTGGCTTTAACTGGGTTAAAGAACCAATTTCATTTAAAATATGGTTTACGATAAACCCAAAATCACATTCCATTCCATCAGCCTTTAACCGTAAATTAGCAAGTGAACAATTCCCTAAGCATTAATCCCGAAGGCTGAAACCAACATCAGATCAATACCCAGGAAACCATTCAATTTAGCTAATCTCTAGTTAGTTTCTGATTTTCTTAATTCCATTAGGTCTAAGAACAATATTATTAAAGATACCATTCCTGACAACCCAAATCACATTCCATTAATTATGGAATCTTCATGGAAAACAAATCGATATATATATAATCGATATAAACTTCCATATCCAACCAATAATATAAATGGAATAACGACAAGGCCTTTTATATTCCATATATATTAACTGTCTTCGTCTACAGAAGCTTACTTCAATTATTACCAAATCGAATTCCATTCAATCCCAATTTAATATATTAAATTGGAAAACTTTACTTTGGAAAATCTCCTTTAAATCTAAACAAAGACTTATAATTTCCAAATCCCATTTCACTGTAAATTAGGTTAAAGAATGAATTCGCTAAAACATAGTTCACAACAAACCCAATCCACATCCTTTCAGTCTCTAACCGTAAATTAGTAAGAGAACAATTCCCTAAGTATTAACCCCGAAGGCCGAAACCAACATCAGATCAATACCCAGGAAACCATTCAAGTTAGCTAATCTCCAGTCAGTTTCTAATTTTCTTAACTGCATTGGGTTCAAGAACAATATTATTAATGATACCACTCACGAAAAACCCAAAATCCAATTTGATATTAAATACAAGGCTCTGAATAGAAAATATATCGGCTTATATTCAATATCAAATTCTAAAATCAACAAATATCGTATTGGAAATAACAATATATATATATATATATCTTTCAAATTTCCACAACAATATCTGTAAAATCACGAAATTCAACATCGAACTATTCCGAAGACAATTTCGATTCAAATCCATTTCCAATTTATATATTGGAAATTCATGTTATTTTTAAAACCATTTCAAAACCCATTTATTTATTTTAAAAATAATTGAATCATAATTCTAGTTCAAAACTAGTTCACTTCGATAAAAATCTATTTTTATCTTTTCAAATATGGGATTTTTATCCTAATTCTTTCCAAATCACTTCTTATGATTTTACACTAATTATTGATATTTTTAATAACTTTATCAAGGCCTGTACAGTCGATTTCCATAAACGGCCAACGAACTGCACTTACAGCAACCTTTTCCAAATTTGATTTGGACATAATTCCAAATCCAACCGTTAGATTTCAAATCTCTAATATTCACTAGAAAGCTCTTTTCGATAGAAACCAACATTTCCGGTTTTAGGAGAATCTAACGGTCGGATCTTCCATAATGTTCGTTCGAAGTCAATGGTCGAAATTCGCGAACTGCCACTGCACGGTGCGTTCTATTCTGGCCATTATATGTATAATATATATATATATATATATATAATATATCGTCGATTTCCATTGAAAACATATTTTATAAATCGTTTTAAATTCGTTTTCAAAACTATTTCAACTTCATATTCAATTTCAAATCAAAATTGAATATTCCATATCATCAATATATATATATAAATGATAATATTTTCAAAACATTAGATTTTGAAATCAAATCCTTTTCGATATTCATTATAAAAATGAATAAAATCGATATAAATATCGTTCACGTCAAAATAGCATCAATCTAATCAACATGGCTTTATATTTTTAAATATTTTCGTGTCCATCCCAAATGGGACATCAAAATAATATTTTGATTCTTTTCTGAATATTATTTGAAAATATTCGTTATTTTAAAATAATCGTTATTTTAAAATATTCATTCTTTCTGAAATGGAATCAGATACAGTCAATTACCATATAATTTGGTTATATGGATTTCATACAATACATGTATACAACAATAGTGATAAATAATCATCCATTATCCAGAGTGCATTCTACGCTGCATAATCATTAAATATAAATATTCAACGCTTACACAGCCTATCAATCAGTCGATCGACATACAGCTAATTATTGGGATTAATGTATGTCATATATCATCCCAATACCCGTGTGGGGTTTCAATCAACAAATAATGAATTTTATTTTTGCAGTTGGACAATGTGTTAAATTTATCGTCCCAATCAATATCAGTCAAATGTGTGTACATAAACAAATCATCCGATTTGTTTATAAATATTTATTTTATTCACCTACACATTAGAAATTATATTTTTAACTATAAAATATTTTATTTCATTTCACATCATACAATCAACTTTCACAACAAAATCAAACAAACAAACAAGTCGTCCATGGTTTGTGGACGACGGGTGTCGGGTGCTGCTAAGCACCATCTGCATCGTAGTATATATTTTAACTAGAAAATAAAATCAAAGTGAGAAGTTCTCACCTTGGGTTTCCACTATGCCATTTCATTTCTGAATTTCTGAATGGCTTGGATTTGCCTGAAATTCAATGCAATCCTTTACACGTTGTTCATAGTAAAAATTACATTTATATTATCACTACATGTACATAAAAATCATATTTTTATTTCCACTTCATATATATATAAATCGAATTTTTATCGCTACTTCATATATATAAAAATCGAATTTTTATCACTACTTCATATAAATAAAAATCATATTTTTCTCTCGCCATTCTGTATATAAAAACCACAATTTTATATATAAAGATCGTATTTTTATATCTCTACTACATATGTAAAAATCACTGATCTTTTACACCGCTAATTCCATGATAGAAATTGTATTTGTATCTTGCTAGTAATATAATAAAAATTATATTTTTACTCTCTACATACATAAAAATTATATTTTTACCTCACTATATATATAAAAATTATATTTTTCTTGTATAAAAAAAATCATTTCTTTCTTATCATGAAAATATAGTGTTTTCCTTTATAAAGATATAATCTTCTGTTATTAAAAATCCGACCTTTCCACTTATAAAAATCTGACCTTTATACTTATAAAAATCGCACTTCCATATCATCACTTCATGTATAAGAAAGATCACTATTTATATTAAAACCATAGGTAAAAATCATAATTTTAATCGCATAAATAAATTAAAAACTGAAATAAAACTCACAGTCGTTGAATGGAGAGGGAGGAAGGCTTGGCGTCACTGTCGAAAGGGGAGGGGTTTATTGTAAACTAAAAAAATAAAAAAATTGGATTTTTTTCATTGGAGGAGGGGCCTACGGTGCTGAGGTGGTCGGAGGAGGTGGTGAGGGTGGCGCCGGTTGTGGTGTTGCAGAGGCGGAATGGCGATCGCATTCGGATGCAGGCGGCGGGTTTGGTTGAGGTCGCGAGGTCTGGGGGTCTTCGTGGAGAAGGGATGAGGTACGGGGAGATCGGAGGAGGGGGTACTACTCGGCCTTGAAAGCCGACGGCGCGGTGGGTGGCGCGCCCTGAGTGGCGGCGTCGCGCTGGGATGGTAAGGGGCGATTTTGGGGGGAAACGGGGTTGGGTAGCGGGTTCTGAGTGAGTGAGTTAGAATTAGGTTTATAATATATATATACATATATATTTAAATCTATTTATTTCAAAAAATGAGGGTTTTGCATCTTAACTCCAAAAGAGACCCAAAGACTGTTGCCCCTAGCTAATTACCCTCATCCCAAAAAAAATGGGACATGTCCGATAAGCCAATCTATCGTTTCGATCAGTTTTCATTGAAATTAAAATATAAATCTATATATTGAATTTTAACGCACAATTCAATTTATTGAGGCTACATACGGGCTCTAAAAATTCCAGAAAAATTATTTCTAGCTTCGTATTGACGATACGGTCATAACAAAACTAATTTCGTCAAATTTGGAGACCATTTGAAAAATGACTATTTTCTGGTCGATCCAAATTGACTGAAACTGCCAAAACACATTTTCCTTTACCATGCTCACATATTGATTCCAAAAATTATGAATTTTTGGAATCTAGTAATAATTTGACCTCACGGATCCAACAAAAGTGGTTTCGTCGAAAACGGAGGTCGTTTGGAAAATGACTATTTTTAAGGGCCAAAATTCCATAGCGACTATTCTTAATTTTCAACTGGGCGTAACTTTTTATCCCCTCTATGAAATTTCAAATTTTTGGATTCACTGGAAAGATATTCTCAAATAGATTCAAATATTTTTGGTTTCGCTAAAATCCGGTTTATCTTGAATCCTGTACGTTCATTTGAATTTTGAAATCAAATTTCCGAACTACCGCGCCATTTTCCCTTCCTTTTATAATTTAAAATAAATATTTATTTTCTAACGACGATTTATATAAACATATACGTTCTAATTCTACTCAAAACAAATTTCTCGTCGTTATTATTTAAAATAATTCATTTTAAATATTCAAAATTCATCAATATTGCCAAAAATAAAAAATTTAAATTGGTTCAGATATCCGAGTTGTTACAATCTCCCCAACTTAAAATCTTTTCGTCCTCGAAAAGGAACGGAGCTAAAAATTGTTTTACAAACCAATTGCACTGCACAGGAGCACCAGGAAAATCCCGAAATTGCCATACATGCCTCTCTGATCCAAAAAGAAAAGAAACAGCCAAGCGGCTAGCCAATCAGCTCATAAAATCATCCAAAAACCCAAGAAATTAGTAAACATGTATCAATTTGTCGGGCATATAATTTTATTCCTCTTCTCTAGCCTCCTTTCTATGACCCGTTCAATCTATGGACATGTATATGCATGCAAATGCGATAAATTTTCAATACAGTTCACTATTTGGTTCAATTTGGCTAATGGTTCAACATTTTAATTAATCAAACAATAATCAGACAACACAACCAGCAATCAATTAGTTGATTATCTTCTCAAATTCATAACTTGGATACATAGTCAAAAAATTCACATTTTTGGTGCCAAATCACAATAATAGACCCTATCCAGTTTTGGTTCTCATTCCAGTCAACTGGAAATTTATAAATATCACATCTTCGAAACTTGAACCCAAACGACTAACACTGTACAGTCATCAATAGTTTCATCTTCGGGCGACTAGAGTGTGATTCTATATCTATCCAGTATATTAAAACTTCGAATACACATGGATCAAACATATATGGAAAATCTTCATATATTGGATTGTCCAAATCAATTTAAACTAAATATTCAAATACGTATAATATGATATAATTTTCAAAAAAAATTGTATTCATTTTTAAAATATACTCTTCACACTCATTCTAGGATTCTACTGACCCTATCTCTAACGAGTCATTCTCACTGGATATTACTAATCCAATCTCTGATGAATTCTTTTGTTTGGTTCTAACGTGTCTTGTTCTCCAAGCTCTGTAAACCAAAGCTCTGATACTGAACTGACACGACCAGAATCTCCCCGTGAAGGAAAGCCCGGATTGAATTGAGGACAAGCCGAATCAGAACACAAACAGAAGAACATTTCATTGCTTATTACAACAACTTCATTAGAATACAAGAATATACAGAGTATGAATAAATACTATACATCATAAAAATATCAGAGATTTACAAATTACAATGCAGGGGAAAATAATACATAAACACAACTGAAAGAGAAACGGATACAGAGCTTTTTGAATATCATTCCAGCTGCAAACCAGGTTCCTGTGAATATAAATCTACAAAACCAAAAACTACTAGCTGCCCGTGTGGAAAATAGGGGCACCCAGAGTTTAGGTTAAAACAATAAACTTCAGGTCAGTCAAATGACTGGTGTGAGAACTAAAACAATTATTTAAAACTTTACTTTAAAACGGATATATCAAGGGACCACGCCGTATAACACTGAACGGGTTTCCTCCCAAGGATACCAGTGCATATATCAAAACAACGCAATGCTTTTTGGAAAAATGAAGCTATTATAAGACCCAGGTCCTATCATACAATGCAACGCAAGCCGGGGGATAGGGTTTTACCTTATAATAGCCAAATATGCTTGGTACGTTAAATCAAATAATTTGATACTATTATAAGTGCATGGTGTATAAAACAACTTCGAATATAAATGTATCAATCCTAGATGGCATGGGTACCATATATCATGTCGCCAATACTAGGCTCTACAATCAAAACCACAAATGTCACGTATTGGAAGTTGGATTTCCATCTGTGAACCACGGAAAGGGATCGTCCTTACCGCTTCGAAACAATCTAGCCCATGTTTAAGGACCCAAACATAGGTGAGCCCTTGGATCGTCAAGGCCGGTCCACCGGATGTGGATTAAAATGCTTGAACACTACGTTTCCCCGCCCTATGGGGCATAAATGAGCCAAATGACTCCATCGACCCCGGATCGACCGATATAACTGAGGCGCCTCCTATCCATCATCCACATAAGTAAAATACCAGGGAATGCAAAACGTTGATACCACTCCTAGCTAGAACGAAACGCATGTCCTCCCTGAAGTCCTCTCCCGTTTCTGGTTCACACCGCGGTGTGAGGCTCGCGAATTAATGCTACACAAAGCTATGACACAAAGGTCGTGCTTTGATCATCAACCACAAGACTCTGCTTTTCAAAGAAGCCTTGATCATTTGCATCTCAGCATGTCGCACAGGCAATCCACGCTATGCAACCGATATATATATATATATATATCAATCACACAGAATGAAATCCGATGTCAGACACATAACCATTTACAAGTTCGTCCTAGGTCTAAATAAAATCGGAGGCACCTTATTCCTCCCCCATATGTCCAATACATGGGAGAGGCCCTTGCATATCCATCGATCTCCAATTACGTCTGGACGATCACCACTTATTACCTCTCCTTGGGTGTACAACCCAATCAAGACATCAGTAATCATCCAAACGATGTGAAGACCTCCAGTCTTCCAACACCTTCTTCATTCTCGACACATCATCGAATCAGATATTCAGAATGGGATAAACCCGGTCTTTTAGAATAACTCGCGTGTATAATAAACAAGTGCTACAAGAATACAACATACGCCTCATTCCAATTCAGAATATTCCTTCATTCAAATATTCTTATACATTGGGAAGGTTCCCATTAATTTTGATCAAAGATAAATTCTTTAAATTTATTCTTTAATCTTCCTTTGGATATCAATTCAATCTAATTAAAGATGCATTAAAAGTCCACTTGGTTTTAATCTTCCGAGAAATCAATATTAATGATTGTTTAACTTGGGAAATCATATCCTAGATTTAACTGGGTTAAAGAACCAATGTCATTTAAAACACGGTTCACGATAGACCCAAAATCACATTCCATTCCATCAGCCTTTAACCGTAAATTAGCAAGTGAACAATTCCCTAAGCATTAATCCCAAAGGCCGAAGCCAACATCAAATCAATACTTAGGAAACCATTCAATTTAACTAATCTCCAGTTAGTTTCTGATCTTCTTAACTCCATTGGGCCTAAGAACAGTATTATTAAAGATGCCATTCACGACGACCCAAATCACATTACATTAATTATGGAATCTTCATGAAAAACAAATCGATATAAACTTCCATATCCAACCGATAATATTAATGGAATAACGACAAGGCCTTTTAAATTCCATATATATTAACCGTCTTCCTCTATAGAAGCTTGCTTCGATCATTACCAAATCGAATTCCATTCAATCCCAATTTAGTATATTAAATTGGAAAACTTTACTTTGGAAAATCTCCTTTAAATCTTAACAAAGACTTATAATTTCCAAATCCCATTTCACTGTAATCGAGTTAAAGAACGAATTTCGCTAAAACATGGTTCACAACAAACCCAATCCACATCATTTCAGTCTCTAACCGTAAATTAGTAAGAGAACAATTCCCAAGTATTAACCCCGAAGGCCGAAACCAACATCAGATCAATACCCAGGAAACAATTCAACTTAGCTAATCTCCAGTCAGTTTCTAATTTTCTTAACTCCATTGGGTTTAACAACAGTATTATTAAAGATATCACTCACGACAAACCCAAAATCCAATTTAATATTAAATACAAGGCTCTGAATAGAAAATATATCGGCTTATATTCAATATCAAATTCTGAAATCAACATATTGTATTGGAAATAACGATATATATATCTTTCAAATTTCCATAACAATATCTGTAAAATCACGAAATTCAACATCGAACTATTCCGAAGACAATTTCGATTCAAATCCATTTCCAATTTATATATTGGAAATTCAGGTTATTTTTAAAGCCATTTCAAAACCCATTTATTTATTTTAAAAATAATTGAATTATAATTCTAGTTCAAAACTAGTTCATTTCGATAAAAATCTATTTTTATCTTTTCAACAATGGAATTTTTTATCCCAATTCTTTCCAAATCACTTCTTATGATTTTACACTAATTATTGATATTTTTAATAATTTTATCAAGGCCTGTACAGTCGATTTCCATAAAGGGCCATCGAACTGCACTTACAGCGACCTTTTCCAAATTTGATTTAGACATAATTCCAAATCCGACCGTTAGATTTCAAATCTCTAATATTCACTAGAAAGCTCTTTTCGAGTGAACCCAACGTTTCCGGTTTTAGGAGAATCCAACGGTCGTATCTCCCGTAATTTCCGTTCGAAGTCATTGGTCGAAATTCGCGAACTACCACTGCGCGGTGCGTTCTGTTTAGGCCATTATATGTATAATATATATATATATATATATATCGTCAATTTCCATTGAAAACATATTTTATAAATCGTTTTAAATTCGTTTTCAAAACGATTTCAACTTCATATTCAATTTCAAATCAAAATTGAATATTCCATATCATCGATATATATATAAATGATAATATTTTCAAAACATTAGATTTTGAAATCAAATCCTTTTTAATATTCATTATAAAAATGAATAAAATCGATATAAATATTGTTCACGTCAAAATGGCGTCAATCTAATCAACACGGCTTTATATTTTTAAATATATTCGTGTCCATCCCAAATCGGACATCAAAATCATTTTTTGATTCTTTTCTGAATATTACTTGAAAATATTCGTTATTCTAAAATAATCGTTATTTTAAAATATTCATTCTTTCTAAACAAGAATCAGACACAGTCAATTACGATATAATTTGATTATATGGATTTCGTACAATACATGTATACAACAATAGTGATAAATAATCATCAATCATCTAGAGTGCATTCTACACTGCGTAAGCATTAAATATAAATATTCAACGCTTATACAGCCTGTCAATCAATCGATCGACATACAACTAATTATTGGTATTAGTGTATGTCATATATCATACCCATACCCGTGTGGGGTTTCAATCAATAAATAATGAATTTTATTTGTGCAGTTGGGCGATGTGTAAAATTTATCGTCCCAGTCAAATCAGTCAAATGTGTGTATGAAACACCCCACCTCCGTTAGGGTCACTCTCAAAGGGAATGCCCTAATTTTGGTGGAGGTTTATAAGTACAAGTCACAGATATACAAGACAGATATAAGAACACATATTTGTAAACAGCGGAAGAACAACAAACTTTATTTCATAAAGTCAAATACGTGTTACAACAACATCCTTTCCAAAAAAAACATAACATAACACTTTCATAATCTGTCTTGAGTACATTATTTAAAGAAGCATAAATAAAACATAGATAAACTGCAAAAGCCCCATAGTGGATTGTCCAAAGCCATAGTTCAAAACAGGAAAGTCCAAGCAATACATTTCTCTTCTTCAAGCTGGATGTTGAGGTAGGTCAAGCTGCTGTGTTCCCTCCCTGAGGACCTGGGGGGGGGGGGGGAAACGGAAGATAGAAGACGAAAGAAAAGTAGAGTCAGACATAAAGCCTGAGTAAGTCTAGTACTATTTTGTCTATGAATAAAGAACTGGGTATGATAAGTATAAACGAGAAGTGGGCATGCACTATAAACTTGGTTAAGTTGTCTATGGTCGAATATACTATCGTACCCCATGTTAATCTCTGAACCCATATAAACTAGTTTCCCACTGGCACCCCATAATCAGGGTGATGTGATCCATTCTATGATGATCGGCTCCTACTCGCATAGTTACATGTGTCTTACGGCCCCCGATGTCGTAGTTACCTATGCTGGTCCCACCATGGGGTGTATCAAGTCCCATAGTGGCAACCCGACACAACCTTAGAGTGCACAGGTATGCTACTGGTGTCCAGTGCCTTATTTTTCTACGCTGGAGTGTGTGCACGCCCGCACTCCGTTAGAACCTACACTGCTACACCACCGCCGTCGATTTTTGACCTCTTACAATCAGCCCAGTAATCGTGCCCCACCCTGCCTAGTTTCAGGGTATCATGATACACCGTGTAGGGTTACTGCTGAAAAGGGTCCCCCGTTACTAGGTTTTCTATCTCTAGCCAACATGCTAAGTTGGTTAAGTGTTTTCTAACCTAACCCCACCAGTCCGTTTAGTTTAGCATGTTCCATTTTGATTAAGTCTTAGTCCACTTAATCCTAACAATCCTGATTCAGCCTTAATTGTCTTATTAAGGCCCTAACCTCTCACATTAGACAGGTATTGCTGTGGCTGCCTGTTGCCGGTTGGTTCCGGGCAGTCTTACGCCACAACTCAGTCTAACCTCGGGTCCTTATTGGGCTCCATGTTTAACCTCCCACATTGGATAGGTATTGTTGTGACTACTGGACAGCCGAGCGGTTCTGGGCAGGTTTACATCACAACTCAATCCAACCTCGGGTTAAACATATCGTATTTTCTACATTTATATATCTTGTCATTCTTCTTTATTTCTTATATGTAAATATTTGCGGCCCATTATTAAGTTAATGGTGTAAAGGTTACACCAATCATGGGCCCAACCCATACTTGAATTTGGGCCCTTTTACTTTAGTTTTCATTCATTAAATTAATTTAGCCCAACGTTATTTACCCCCGTTTTTACACTTCCGTTTTATGTATATTGGGCTTAGCCTTTTAAAGCCCAATTTAGCCATGCGAAAGGGGAGGCTTATGGCGTAATTACATACGCAAAGAGGGGGAAGGTGAGCGCTTGAACTTGCATATGACGTTGGAAATACATACCAGAAACTGGTGTACTTGCATAGTGGTAACATAGGTGACATGAATCAAAGCATGTGAACTTGTAATTGAGATATCATTATTGACCCATGAACCTATATTTTTACTTAGGCATAATGTCAAACATAAGCATGGCATAAATACTTTTAGCATAAACATGGCATAATGCCAAACATAAGCATGGCATAAATACTTCTAGCATAAACATGGCATAATGTCAAACATAAGCATGGCATAAATACTTCTAGCATAAACATGGCATAATGTCAAACATAAACATGGCATAAATACTTCTAGCATAAACATGGCATAATGTCAAACATAAGCATGGCATAAATACTTTTAGCATAAACATGGCATAATGTCAAACATAAACATGGCATAAATACTTCTAGCATAAACATGGCATAATGTCAAACATAAGCATGGCATAAATACTTTTAGCATAAACATGGCATAATGTCAAACATAAGCATGGCATAAATACTTTTAGCATAAACATGGCATAATGTCAAACATAAGCATGGCATAAATATAAACAAGTCATGTTCATAAGGTTTCTACATGTTTACAAAGGGGATACTTTGTTACTAACACAAAAGCATAGTTCAACTTAATCATGATTTAAGTCTAATCACATAACGACGGTATAAATATTCTTATGCATAAATCTTTCCTAATCATGGTGTTTGCTTTAAACTTGCAAAAAGGGATTTTTGAGTCTAACCTAGCCATGTCTCACATATGTCATTATATAATTCTTTTAAACAAGATTGACTTATTCATGGATTTCAATTATGCCAAATATCATTCATAGCCTAGCCATATTCACAAGTTTTGCAAAAGCATGACTTAATACATGGATTATGGTGTCAAAATTCCAACATAGTTTCATATGAACTATAACAACCAAACTTGTCTCAATTACTTGCAAAATGATTTATGCACAAAAATAGACATCATGATGGCATAATAACAAAGCCCCAAACTTACATGAATTTCAATCAACTACATACATGTAGCTTCAACATAGACTACATAATTTGCGCAATATTCCAAACGTATATTTGCATAGAACTACCGCATGTAGTTCTTTATAATTGAATGACATAATTCAGAATATCCAAAAGTATATAAATCGCACAAATACGAATTTCATTGCCGCAATTCAAGCATACATATCTACACAATCATTTGTTCATACCAAAGTAATACTCTACTTACAATGGTTGCGGCGAATTCTCTAATTAAGAGATACGATTCCTTTGTTGAATTGATTAGCTTTAGGTTGCTTGAATTGCTTTAGGCTTTAGAACTTCCTCCCTAATCCTCTCTCTAGTTGGCGGCTACTCTTAGTCGTTCCTCAGCAACATGGCGGCTATGTTCTTAATTTGAATGAATAGATTAGGGTTTAGTCTAGGGTTGTTTATATAGAGGTTAGGAATTGATTAGGACCATTGATGTTGCTAGGTTAGATCGTAGCCATTCATTCGATAGAGAGACCAATTAAAACTTGCCACCTAGCCCTAATGACAAAGCAACCCACAGAAATTCGACCAAACACAGACCAGGCCAGCCAGGAGGGACTGGGTTCGATTTTCAAAAATTAAACTTTAAATTGAGCTGTTTTAGTCTGTTTGAATTTTATCTATTGTATACATATATTTTTGCATATATATATATATTCTCATATATATACATATATTTTCTTTATTTCCTTATATGTACGTTCTTATCCTTTCAAAATTTGAATTTGTATATGTACATGTATTTGCATGCTCAGTTGGCCCTCTCTAAAACAGAGATAAAAATTATGTCGCCGCCGGGGTTCGAACCCCCGACCTCCATGCTACAAATCCAATGCCTTAACCAACTGAGCTACAGAGGCTTTTGTTAATAAGTCTTAGAATAATAATAATTATTGTCCTCTCCTTACTTCTCTTTTTCATGTTTTGCTGTAATATTTAAATTAAAGATATCTTCTTCATACGTTATCCGTTTTGCGCAAACTCGGACTCTATCTCAAGCAGAATTCCGAGACGAACGCAATGGTGATGTCCGTTTCCCTTAATTTTTCTGTTACAATTTAATTATACTTTAATTTGTTAATTTACTGTTAACGGGAAAATCCGGGGTGTTACATTCTCCCCCACTTAAAATGATTTCGTCCCCGAAATCTTCAAGTTTAGGAAGAATGTAAATCCTAACATTCAATCATCCATCTACTCATCCATCAAACACGAGCATCCATTGTCCTTAAAAGACTTCTAATGCTTCATGATCATATGCGAAGTGTGTGTGTTCATGAACTTATCTAATGCAAAATCAGGCGGTCTACTGATTCAGTTGACCTCCTTAATGCGAATCATGTAAGTGCCATGTATCCATTATGTATGCAGATTTTTCCTATTCATGATTCTACATGGGTGCACAATCTTTCATACAATTGCAATATCCATATGACAACACATTACAATTCAACCATATACGAGTGCAAACATATATGCATATGCAATATGAAGTGACTGAGCCGATCTAAAACCTAGATTGTGTGTGTATATGCAGCCACGAGCAACTACTAGCAATCACTTGCAACCACATGCAACCATCATACATAACATGTTTCAATTACATGTTTTCATCCAAAAGGGCTTCTACCTAAAAGATAAGGTCGAGGAAATATGCCTAAAAAGATAGATAAAAGCGCAACTTAAGGAAAAAGAAAGATCAAGGATGTACCCTCGAAAAGAAAAGGGTAGGCAGTGCGTATTTTAGCTTCAGTTTCCCAAGTCGCGTCTCCCTCGGCGTCGCTCCACTGAACTTTGACGAGCTTGACTTCGCGGTTGCGTAGCTTCTTCACTTCCGTTCCTAAGATGCGGGTTGGAACTTTTCTTATGGTTGCTTCGCGTTCCACTTCGGCTTTTTCTAGGATATCCGGCTTTACCACTTCAGCAGACTCATGTAGACATTTTCGGAGGTGTGAAACGTGAAAAACGTTGCGGACTCCGGCCAATTTTTCGGGTAGCTCTAATCTATAGGTCATTTTCCAATTTTTCTCAATGATAGGAAATGGTCCTACCTAAAGGTATAGTCGAATGATAGAAGCAAGTAAAAACTTTGTGCCCATTAGGCAATGTCAAAACTTGAAATCTATGCCACATATATATTGATTAGGAGAAGAACTCTCTAAGCATCAGCCCCGAAGACCGAAATCAACATCAGACTGACACCTAAAGAATTACTCAACCCAACCACCATATATGATTCTAGGAAACTAAGCATGATGGACTCCTTTTAGGTCACAAGGGAGTCCTTTCCTAAGACCAATCCGTATCCTATAAAACCCAAAAACTTTAGTCAAACCAACGAACACCCTCAAGCCCCAACATGTGTTAATAACAGATGAGTCTTACTCCCTATGGGGTTTGCAAAAGAAATTGGATTGAGAATGGGACCAAGAGGATATACACAAAAGATAGCATGCAAGTAAGTTCTACAGGAAGAGAGGGATCAAGGACATACTCTTAAGAAGAGATATGATGCACGAATCTAGTCTTTAATCTTCTAAGTCGCATTTCCTTGAGCTTAACTCCATTATGCTTTGTCTGCCTTTAACTTCACAATTTCGTAGTTTCTTAATTCTTGTTTCCAAAATATGAGTTGGAATCTATGTCACTGTTTCCTCTCGTTCCTCTTTCACTTATTCTCCTTCTAGTATACTTGGCTCAAGCATAACTGCGTACTCATGGTTCCATGCAAGCTCGCAATCCAAATCCCAATTGAACACTAGATTCTTCTTAGTCAATTTCGTGAGTGGAGTTGAGATTTTCGCAAAATTCCTTATAAACTTTCGATAGAAACCTGCTAGTCCTAGAAAGCTTCGGACCTCAGTTGCATTCCTTGGTGTCTTCCAATCCTGTACCGCCACTACCTTAGCAGGGTCCACCGCTAACCCTTGTTTGGATTCTATGTGCCCAAGGAACCTCACCTCTTCTCTCCAAAAGTGGCATTTGGAGAATTTGGCTTTTAGTTGATGGGCTCGCAACGTTTCCATGATTGCCCTTAAGTGCTGAGCATGTTCCTCTTCATTCTTTGAGAAGATAAGGATATCATCTACGAAGACCACTACGAATTTGTTGAGGAAATCTCTAAATACCCTACTCATCAGGTCCACGAAGTAAGCAGGTGCATTTGTCAAGCCGAAAGGCATGACAAGCCATTCAAAGAACCCGTCTGGGGTTCTGAACGCCGTTTTATCGATGCTATCTTCAGCCACCCTTAGCTGATGAAAACCGGTTGCTAAATCGAGTTGGGAGAAAACAGACGCTCCTACAAGCTGGTCAAATAAATCGTCAATTCTAGGGAGAGGGTGCCTATTCTTTTTCGTTAGCTTGTTGAGCTCCCTATAGTCAACACATAGACGGAGTGAACCATCCGCCTTTGTAGCGAACACCACTGGAGCGCCCCATTCTGAAATGCTCCTCCTAATGAACCCCTTCTCTAGAAGCTCTTTAATCTGTTTACTGAGCTCTTTTCTTTCTCGTGGAGCCATTGTCTAACGGGCAACGCAACGGGCTTTGCATTATCTACAAGATATATGCGGAAGTCTATTTCCCGCTTCGGAGGCAAGCCCTTCACCTCTTCGAAGACATCCGGATATTCCCGGACCACTCTAACTGATTGCAAATTTTCAACAGAGGCATCTAGCGACTCAAGATAACTAAGCATAACCGCATACGAGGGATTACAAGAAATTTCCAAAGTATTACCGAGCTGGGTTAGGAGCCTAACAACCCTTTTCTCACAATCAAGGATGGCCCCATTACTGGATAGCCAATCCATACCCAAAATCAAACCATACCCCGAAAAGCCCAAAACAAAGGCACTACATTCAAATTCTACACTTAGAATAGAAATTTTCAAATCCAAACAGATCATAGACAAATGAGCTGGGCCCCCAATTGGGTTTGAAACAATTAAGGGGTCCTCTACCATACTAGTTTTTAGGTGCAGAGATTCTACTAAAGCAGACGAGATAAAGGAGTGTGATGCGCCAGAATCAAATAAAGTGCGAACGGGGTGATCATAAAGATAAACTACACTTTCTACAGAAGTGTTTGTACCTCGCTGTTGCAAAGGTGGCGCTTCCAGCACATGAACCTGTGCCCCTGGAGTGGATCCAGACCCCTGCCCCTGCCCTCGTTTCTTTGGGCAGTCCTTAGCTCTGTGGCCTGTCTGACCGCAAGAAAAGCACCCACCATTCTCCTTGGCCTTCTTTTTCCGGCAGTCCTTTACTAAGTGCCCCACTTTGCCACAGAAATTACACTTCCTCTTCTCCTTGTTGCCTTTCCCGCCTTTCTTAAAGTCTGTCTTCTTAGGTTGCAAACCCTCTTTCTTCCCTTGAGAGCTTTCTGCCTTTGTCTCCTTCTTGCCCTTATCCTCCTCATTCAGCAATGCCATTTGCACCAATCTTTCATACGTGGCCCCCATGGGTATATGTGTCATGGCCAAACTGTGTAATGGCTCATTTAACCCTTTGACGAAACGGAGAGCCTTCTTGTGCGGGGTGTTGACTAGGTCAAGCCCAAACCTAGCCAGCTCATCAAACTGATTCACATACTCTCTAACAGTCTTGTCTCCTTGCTTAAGAAATAAGAATTTCTCCAACTGCAAACTTCTTTCCGCATCTGAGAGAAATTTGGTCTCAAACCTTGCCCTAAAGTCCTCCCATGTTTCTACTGGTCTTTCAGCATTAGTGACTTCCCACCAGTAGGAAGCCTCGCCCTTCAATAGCCACACCGCCAATTGTACTTTTTGTCTGTCCTCTACCTCAAAGATGATGAATAGATCCTCAGTTTCCTTCAGCCAATTTCTAGCTGCTACGAAGGACTCAGTTCCATGGAAATCCCTTCCTCCCATAGCTTTAAAATCCTTACATATCTTAGCAAACGCGTTTCCTCATGGAGGAGGTGGAGGAAGAGGTGCTGCTGCAGCTGGATGATTTCCTGCAGCTGGGGGAGGAGGAACGGTAGGACCTGGCTGAGTGGCCCTTGCTTCTAAGAACCGTCTAAACCAACCAGGTATTAGTACCCCTTCCGGCAAGTTAAGATCTTCGGACATGCTGAAACAAAAAGGATAGGTTCAAAACGAAGGACAAGAGATAGTACCTATGGCTTTGGGGAGTGGACTTTGCCTTTTAAAATAAAATAATATATATATATATATATCTTTTAAAAATGCTTCTTTAAATTTCCTTTTTGAAAATAAATTTTCAAAACTTTTTATCTTATCTGGTAAACCTATGCTCTGATACCAAGTGAAACACCCCACCTCCGTTAGGTTCACTCTCAAAGGGAATGCCCTAATTTTGGTGGAGGTTTATAAGTACAAGTCACAGATATACAAGACAGATATAAGAACACATATTTGTAAACAGCGGAAGAACAACAAACTTTATTTCATAAAGTCAAATACGTGTTACAACAACATCCTTTCCAAAAAAAACATAACATAACACTTTCATAATCTGTCTTGAGTACATTATTTAAAGAAGCATAAATAAAACATAGATAAACTGCAAAAGCCCCATAGTGGATTGTCCAAAGCCATAGTTCAAAACAGGAAAGTCCAAGCAATACATTTCTCTTCTTCAAGCTGGATGTTGAGGTAGGTCAAGCTGCTGTGTTCCCTCCCTGAGGACCTGGGGGGGGGGGGAACGGAAGAAAGAAGACGAAAGAAAAGTAGAGTCAGACATAAAGCCTGAGTAAGTCTAGTACTATTTTGTCTATGAATAAAGAACTGGGTATGATAAGTATAAACGAGAAGTGGGCATGCACTATAAACTTGGTTAAGTTGTCTAGGGTCGAATATACTATCGTACCCCATGTTAATCTCTGAACCCATATAAACTAGTTTCCCACTGGCACCCCATAATCAGGGTGATGTGATCCATTCTATGATGATCGGCTCCTACTCGCATAGTTACATGTGTCTTACGGCCCCCGATGTCGTAGTTACCTATGCTGGTCCCACCATGGGGTGTATCAAGTCCCATAGTGGCAACCCGACACAACCTTAGAGTGCACAGGTATGCTACTGGTGTCCAGTGCCTTATTTTTCTGCGCCGGAGTGTGTGCATGCCCGCACTCCGTTAGAACCTACACTGCTACACCACCGCCGTCGATTTTTGACCTCTTACAATCAGCCCAGTAATCGTGCCCCACCCTGCCTAGTTTCAGGGTATCATGATACACCGTGTAGGGTTACTGCTGAAAAGGGTCCCCCGTTACTAGGTTTTCTATCTCTAGCCAACATGCTAAGTTGGTTAAGTGTTTTCTAACCTAACCCCACCAGTCCGTTTAGTTTAGCATGTTCCATTTTGATTAAGTCTTAGTCCACTTAATCCTAACAATCCTGATTCAGCCTTAATTGTCTTATTAAGGCCCTAACCTCTCACATTAGACAGGTATTGCTGTGGCTGCCTGTTGCCGGTTGGTTCCGGGCAGTCTTACGCCACAACTCAGTCTAACCTCGGGTCCTTATTGGGCTCCATGTTTAACCTCCCACATTGGATAGGTATTGTTGTGACTACTGGACAGCCGGGCGGTTCCGGGCAGGTTTACATCACAACTCAATCCAACCTCGGGTTAAACATATCGTATTTTCTACATTTATATATCTTGTCATTCTTCTTTATTTCTTATATGTAAATATTTGCGGCCCATTATTAAGTTAATGGTGTAAAGGTTACACCAATCATGGGCCCAACCCATACTTGAATTTGGGCCCTTTTACTTTAGTTTTCATTCATTAAATTAATTTAGCCCAACGTTATTTACCCCCGTTTTTACACGTCCGTTTTATGTATATTGGGCTTAGCCTTTTAAAGCCCAATTTAGCCATGCAAAAGGGGAGGCTTATGGCGTAATTACATACGCAAAGAGGGGGAAGGTGAGCGCTTGAACTTGCATATGACGTTGGAAATACATACCAGAAACTGGTGTACTTGCATAATGGTAACATAGGTGACATGAATCAAAGCATGTGAACTTGTAATTGAGATATCATTATTGACCCATGAACCTATATTTTTACTTAGGCATAATGTCAAACATAAGCATGGCATAAATACTTTTAGCATAAACATGGCATAATGTCAAACATAAGCATGGCATAAATACTTCTAGCATAAACATGGCATAATGTCAAACATAAGCATGACATAAATACTTCTAGCATAAACATGGCATAATGTCAAACATAAACATGGCATAAATACTTCTAGCATAAACATGGCATAATGTCAAACATAAGCATGGCATAAATACTTTTAGCATAAACATGGCATAATGTCAAACATAAACATGGCATAAATACTTCTAGCATAAACATGGCATAATGTCAAACATAAGCATGGCATAAATACTTTTAGCATAAACATGGCATAATGTCAAACATAAGCATGGCATAAATACTTTTAGCATAAACATGGCATAATGTCAAACATAAGCATGGCATAAATATAAACAAGTCATGTTCATAAGGTTTCTACATGTTTACAAAGGGGATACTTTGTTACTAACACAAAAGCATAGTTCAACTTAATCATGATTTAAGTCTAATCACATAACGACGGTATAAATATTCTTATGCATAAATCTTTCCTAATCATGGTGTTTGCTTTAAACTTGCAAAAAGGGATTTTTGAGTCTAACCTAGCCATGTCTCACATATGTCATTATATAATTCTTTTAAACAAGATTGACTTATTCATGGATTTCAATTATGCCAAATATCATTCATAGCCTAGCCATATTCACAAGTTTTGCAAAAGCATGACTTAATACATGGATTATGGTGTCAAAATTCCAACATAGTTTCATATGAACTATAACAACCAAACTTGTCTCAATTACTTGCAAAATGATTTATGCACAAAAATAGACATCATGATGGCATAATAACAAAGCCCCAAACTTGCATGAATTTCAATCAACTACATACATGTAGCTTCAACATAGACTACATAATTTGCGCAATATTCCAAACGTATATTTGCATAGAACTACCGCATGTAGTTCTTTATAATTGAATGACATAATTCAGAATATCCAAAAGTATATAAATCGCACAAATACGAATTTCATTGCCGCAATTCAAGCATACATATCTACACAATCATTTGTTCATACCAAAGTAATACTCTACTTACAATGGTTGCGGCGAATTCTCTAATTAAGAGATACGATTCCTTTGTTGAATTGATTAGCTTTAGGTTGCTTGAATTGCTTTAGGCTTTAGAACTTCCTCCCTAATCCTCTCTCTAGTTGGCGGCTACTCTTAGTCGTTCCTCAGCAACATGGCGGCTATGTTCTTAATTTGAATGAATAGATTAGGGTTTAGTCTAGGGTTGTTTATATAGAGGTTAGGAATTGATTAGGACCATTGATGTTGCTAGGTTAGATCGTAGCCATTCATTCGATAGAGAGACCAATTAAAACTTGCCACCTAGCCCTAATGACAAAGCAACCCACAGAAATTCGACCAAACACAGACCAGGCCAGCCAGGAGGGACTGGGTTCGATTTTCAAAAATTAAACTTTAAATTGAGCTGTTTTAGTCTGTTTGAATTTTATCTATTGTATACATTTATTTTTGCATATATATATATATATTCTCATATATATACATATATTTTCTTTATTTCCTTATATGTACGTTCTTATCCTTTCAAAATTTGAATTTGTATACGTACATGTATTTGCATGCTCAGTTGGCCCTCTCTAAAACAGAGATAAAAATTATGTCGCCCCCGGGGTTCGAACCCCCGACCTCCATGCTACAAATCCAATGCCTTAACCAACTGAGCTACAGAAGCTTTTGTTAATAAGTCTTAGAATAATAATAATTATTGTCCTCTCCTTACTTCTCTTTTTCATGTTTTGCTGTAATATTTAAATTAAAGATATCTTCTTCATACGTTATCCATTTTGCGCAAACTCGGACTCTATTTCAAGCAGAATTCCGAGACGAACGCAATGGTGATGTCCGTTTCCCTTAATTTTTCTGTTACAATTTAATTATACTTTAATTTGTTAATTTACTGTTAACGGAAAAATCCGGGGTGTTACAGTGTACATAAACAAATCATCCGATTTGTTTCTAAATATTTATTGTATTCATCTACACGTTAGAAATTATATTTTTAACTATAAAATATTTTTAACTATAAAATATTTTATTTCATTTCACATCACTCAATCAACTTTCACAACAAAATCAAACAAACAAACAAGTCGTCCATGGTTTGTGGATGATGGGTGTCGGGTGCTGCTAAGCACCATCTGCATCCTAGTATATATTTTAATTAGAAAATAAAAACAAAGTGAGAAGTTCTCACCTCGGGTTTCCACTCCGCCGTTTCATTTCTGAATCTCTGAATAGCTTCGATTTGCCTGAAATTCAACGCAATCCTTTACACGCTGTTCATAGTAAAAATCACAATTTTATTATCACTACATGTACATAAAAATCATATTTTTATTTCCACTTCATATATATAAAATTGAATCTTTATCGCTACTTCATATATATATAAATCGAATTTTTATCGCTACTTCATATATAGAAAAATCATATTTTTCTCTCGCCATTCTCTATATAAAAACCACATTTTTATATATAAAGATTGTATTTTTATATCTCTACTACATATGTAAAAATCACTCTTTTACACCGCTACTTCCATGATAGAAATTATATTTGTATCTTGCTAGTAATATAATAAAAATTATATTTTTATTTCTCTACATATATAAAAATTATATTTTTACCTCACTATATATATAAAAATTATTTTTTTTCTTATGTAAAAAAAAATTATCTTTCTTATCATGAAAATATAGTGTTTTCCTTTATATAGATATAATCTTCTCTTTTTAAAAATCCGACCTTTCTACTTACAAAAATCCGACCTTTCTACCTATAAAAATCGCACTTCCATATCATCACTTCATGTATAAGAAAGATCACATTTTTATATTAAAACCGTAGGTAAAAATCATATTTTAAATCGCATAAATAAATTAAAAACTGAAATAAAACTCACAGTCGTCGAACGGAGAGGGAGGAAGGCTAGGCATCGCTATTGGTCGCTGTTAAAATGGGAGGGGTTTATCGTAAACTGAAAATATAAAAAAATTGGATTTTTTTTTATTGAAGGAGGGGCCTACGGTGCTAAGGTGGTCGGAGGAGGTGGAAGGGGGTGGCGTCGGCTGTTGTAGGGGTGCAAAGGCGGAATAGCGGTCGCATTCGGGTGCAGGCAACGGGTTTGGTTGAGGTCTGGGGGTCTTCGTGGAGAAGGGAGGATGCACGGGGAGATCAGAGGAGGAGGTGCTGCTCGGCCTTGAAAGCCGGCGGCGCGGTGGGTGGCGCGCCCTGAGTGGCGGCGTCTCGTTGGGACGGGAAGGGGAGATTTTTGAGGAAACGGGGTTGGGTAGCAGGTTCTGAGTGAGTGAGGTAGAATTAGGTTTATAATATATATATATATTATTTATATATATTTATTTTGGAAAAAGAGGGTTTTACATCTTAACTCCAAATGAGTCCCAACGGCTATCGCCCCTAGCTAATTACCCTCGTCTTGAAAAAAATGGGATATTCCCGGTAAGCCAATTCTTTATTTTCGATCAGTTTTCGTTGAAATTAAAATATAAATCTATATATTGAATTTTAACGCACATTTTAATTTATCGTGGTCATATACGGACTCTAAAAATTCCAAAAAAATTATTTCTAGCTTCGTATTGACGATATGGTCCTAACAAAACTAATTTCATCAAATTTGGAGACCGTTTGAAAAATGGCTATTTTGTGGACGATCCAAATTGACTGAAACTGTCAAAACACGTTTTCCTTTTCCTTTACCACGCTCACATATTGATTCCAAAAATTATGAATTTGGGAATCAAGCAATAATTTGACCTCACGAATCCAACAAAAGTGGTTTTGTTGAAAACGGAGGTCGTTTGCAAAATGGTTATTTTTAAGGGCTAAAATTCCATAGCGATTATTCTGAATTTTAAACTGGGCATAACTTTTTATCTCCGCTATGAAATTTCAATTTTTCAGATTCGTTGGATAGATATTCTCAAATATATTCAAATATTTTTGGTTTCGCTAAAATCCGGTTTATCTTGAATCCTGTACATTCATTTGAAATTTGAAATCAAATTTTCAAACTATCGCGCCATTTTCCCTTCCTTTTATAATTTAAAATAAATATTTATTTTCTAATGATGATTTATATAAATATATACATTCTAATTCTACTCAAAACAAATTTCTCGTCATTATTATTTAAAATAATTCATTTTAAATATTCAAAATTCATCAAAATTGCCAAAAATAAAATTTTTAAATTGGTTCGGATTTTTAGGATGTTACAATAAGCGAATAGTTGTGCTGAATAGATATTGAGTGGAAATTGGTTGAGATGACAGTGGTATATGTTGAATTGATAGCAGGTGAAAGTGATAAATTAGATATGCCCAACAAAAAGGTACCAGTTTATATTACATATGGGTTTGAGATTTTGTTGAGCCGAATTGGCAAGCAGCTTGGCCGTTTGATTTTCTTTTGGGTTGAAGAAGGCCTAGAGAGTCGAGTTGGAATTTAAACTAATGACCGGTACAAAGGAGGTGCTGGCGAAATTTTTCGAAAAGTTAAGGTGTTAGAAAATTTTCAAGATTTTTGAAAATTTTCATTAGTAGGAATGAATAAATATTTAATTGAAATTAAAGTGATTCAGTTAAAACTAAAGTTAATTAGTGAACAAATAATCTTTAACCAGTCAATCAGGTTTGTTTTCTACCTTAACAATTTCGAGGACGAAATTATTTTAAGGGGGGAAGAATGTAATGTCTCGTATTTTTACTGTATAATAATTAATTTTATTTAATTATTCAAAAAGTGATTTAGAGATTTTAATGATCGTTTAATTAAATAAATTTGAATATTTAGTTAATATAATAATTAAATAATATATATAATTCTGAAATAATCAGAATTAGTTGAAATGGCAATATGTGAAAATTGAATCATTTAACTGATTTAATTCAGTTTAGAATTTGATTTATAATAACGAATATATTTAGATAACGATGGTTGAATGTATAATTATATTATAATTAAAAATGAGCTCGAAATGGCACGACAGTTCGCTATCTGGCGATTTGAATTTTAACTAAATATACAGAATCCGTTTTAAGCCGGATTTTTGTGAAACAAGAAACGTTCAGAGTTGGTGAAGTATATTTTTCCAATGGAAGAGAAAAATCGGGATTTCATTGTGTAGATTTTGATTTATGTCCAAATCAAATTTTTGAAAAGTTGCAATAGAATTCATATATAATTTATAACGATATATAAAAAGGAATTTCATTATAAATCGAATATCGATTTAATCATGATTTGGAATATCGAGTTAGAAATTCATATAGGAATATTCTGGAGCTGTATGGAATTCTATTGTGAAGATATACGATAATATTTATTTTTAAATATTTAATTTAATTATTTTTAAATATATTTATATATTTAAATGGGTTATTTAGAGCTTTAAAAATAGCCAGTTTTGCAAACGACCTCCGTTTTTGACGAAACTAATTTTGTTAGATCCGTAATATTAAATTATTGTTAGATTTCAATTTCCGTGATTTTTGGAGTCAGTGTGTGGCCGTATGGATTTTTAATGCGAAAAACAGTCAGTATGTTGATGGTTAAAAATACGCTGTGTGAGCAAATAGAGTCGGAATTCGACGAAACCAGTTTCGTTGGGTCTGTAATGTCGAACTGTAGCTGCATGTCCAGTTTCGTGATTTTTGGATGTCATGTGTGATTACAGGAATTTTAAAGGACAAATAAAAACAGCAGTTGATTATAATTTAATATAATATTCGAATATAAAATTATTAAAAACTATCTATAAATAATCCTAATACTCTTCTAAACAAAACAATTTTCCTCTTTGGTCAATCTTTAAGCCTCTAACTTTATATCCCGAAATCCTATGATCTTGTTCTTCCAAAAATCCAAATCAAATCTTAGAAAAATAATTAAATTGCAAGAATAATGTTTTTGAGCTCCTGACATGTTTAGCTTCACATCGATATGCATCGTCATGGATTCTGGTCATCTTTGGTTTGCTGGTTATGTAACAACATGGGTTAGGGTTCAAGTAACATTATCATACAGGCATCGATTTGTGAAATGGTGTTCATATTTGTGTTTAGGAGGTTAAGGAGCTTCGGGTGTGATTCTTTTGGAGATTTCCATGATCATTTTCTTCGTTGGTTCCTGTAGCAAAGTCCAGCGCTGCTGTGAAAACCGCCGTCATTTTGATGGTGCGAGTTGAACGAAAAAGGCATGGGGTGATGCGGATTTTCATGAGAAGTTCAATGGTATATTTTGTTTGAATTAAAAGGGAGTATGGAAGGAGAACGAGGCGCTTGAAGGGTTGAAAATGGAAGTAGTATTAACAGGGGTGTCGTAGTTTTCGTGTTACGGGAAGACGAGAACCGAACTAGAGGAAGATAGTATGACGAGAAGGAGTTTTTTGAGGGAAGTGTATTGGAGTTCTTGGTTTTGATTTTTGCTGAGAAATAACGGCTGAAGGTCTATTTGAAATCAACGAAATGGTAAATCGAGTTGAGTCGCAGCGTATTGGGGAAGATGAAGAAACCGAGCGGGCCTGGTATTTAAATTTTGGTAATGGGCCTTGTTTAAATAGTAAGTCCAGAAATAATTTAAAACATAAGTCTTTATTTAGTTTAATTAAAGAGTCAACTTAGAAAATCAATATCTTATGCATACATTATCAGAATCCAACGAAACAAGATCCGTTGGGATCGTATGGACGAGGGCTACACAATGGAACTGACTGGGAGTGGATTGGAGCTCGTATCAAGTTATTGCAAAATAAATTGTCTGATCTGAATCAAAGACAATTATCGTTATTTAACGATGATCATCCAATGTGAGTAAGCTCACCAACTCTACCAGTTCATATTTTTATAACGTATTTTAAGAACTGATAAAGGATGATTGATTGTTCTGTGCTGACTATTTGGTAGAATTGCTAATTGATTGGTTGAAAATATCGATATAATTATATATATATATCGTTAATCAAATATTGATTCTGTTTAGCATAATATTTCATAGTGAAATGAAATTGATGTTACTTATATTGTTTTGACATCTATGATGCAGGGAAACAAGTTGGAGGGATCCAACTGGATTTCTAAGTATTTATAATATTGTTCTTTTCATATATTGTAATATATGATGTGATATATAATATGTTGTTGATTATGTGTGTTGAATGATATCGATCATTGTTATTTGGTATTTTAAATACTGTAAGAAATACTGGGATGTAGAAAAGGGGATTTTCAAAGTGTATTTTGAAAATAAACTATTTATATAAAATTAATGGATTTTATATATATAAGGAAAAGGATTTTATAAAAGGAAATAGTTAGATTATAAAAGGAATTACTTATAAAATCAATGGATTTTATATAAAAAGGAAATATTTTATAAAATAAATAGAATTATCAAAAAGGGATTTATTTGTTAAATAAATAGATTATAAAAGGAAATACTTGAAAAATGAATAGAATTGTATAAAAGGAGAATTTTACATTTGAAAGGTTTAGCCCCGTGCTTTGCACAAAGGTATAACATGATATGGATTTAAAGCAAAGATTTTAAATAGAATCTATTCTAACCGATAGATTGAGAAGATTAATTTATAAATAATATTTTATAAATAAAATAAAATATTTATCATTGGATAAATAGAATATATAAGTCAGGACTTATATAGAGAAGTAAGAATCGATTTCAACATCGATATTTGAAACTGAATATAGAAGTAGAGTTAATCAAAGGAGTTAATCAAAATGTGTTAATCAAAATGAGTTAGCGGAGTTAATCAAATTATAGTTAATCGATTAGAGCTAGAGTTAATTGATTAGAGTTAGAGTTAATCGATAAGAGTTAGTGTTAATCGATTAGAACTAGAGTTAATTAATTAGAGTTAAATTGAATTCGAGTTATTCAAAGAGAGTTAATCGAATATAGTTATTGAAGAAGAGAGTTAATCGAATATAGTTTATTCGAAAAGGAGTTAATCGAATATAGTTTATTCGAAGAAAGATTATCGAATATTAGTTATTCGAAAGGAGTTATTGAATATTAGTTATTCGAAAGGAGTTATCGAATATTAGTTATTTGAAAGGAATTATCAAATATTAGTTATTCGAAAGGAGTTATCGAATATTAGTTTATTCCAAGAAAGATTATCAAATATAGTTTATTCGAGAGGAGTTAATCGAATATAGTTTATTCGAAAGGAGTTATCGAATATTAGTTATTCGAAACGAGTTAATCGAATATAGTTTATTCAAAAGTATTTAAGCCAATAGAGTTAATTGATTAGAGTTAATCAGAAGGAGTTAATCCAATAGAGTTAATTGATTAGAGTTAATTGATTAGAGTTAATCGAATAAAGTTAATTGATTAGAGTTAATTGATTAGAGTTAATCGAATAGAGTTATCAAATAGAGTTAATTGGTTAGAGTTAATTGATTAGAGTTAATCGAATAGAGTTATTCGAATAGAGTTAATTGATTAGAGTTAATCGAATAGAGTTAATCAAATAGAGTTATTTGATAAGAGTTAATCAAAAGGAGTTAATCCAATAGAGTTAATTAAACAAATTAATCTATTAGAGTTAATTGAATAGAGTTAATCGAATATAGTTATTTGAAGAGAGATTATTGAATATAGTTTATTCAAAGAGAAGAGTTATCGAATATAGTTATTCGAAAGAGAGATTATCGAATATAGTTTATTCGAAGGAAAAAGTTATCGAATAGAGATTATTCGAAAGAGAGTTACTTAAGGAAGTTTGTTAAAGATTTAAAAGGTGAACATTGTCTATTTCGAAGTTAGAAATGTTGTTCAGTTAAGGTCTGAGAGCTTGTTATACCCCAACTTGATTACTCCATTTTTAGCTATGGAATGGTTAAGGTTTGATAGAGAAGGTTGGTTAAGTGAATTGAGTTAATGGGTGTAATGTTTTAAGTTGGCATAGCGATGTTTTATTTAAACATCTGTTTAAATCCAAATGTAGGAAAAATGGAAATGTTTTCCAAATAAGAATCAGAAATATTTTCTAATATAGAAAATAAGAATTGGAAATGTTTTCCAATGTTAATAATGTATGTTTTCTAAATTTAGAAAATAAGAAATGTTGAATATCTGGAAACAGGAGATGAAAAATGAATAGATTAATGAACTAATGAGGTAAATGATAAATGATGATTGATCGATATAATTTCCATCTAGAAATAATATCATTGTTTGCACACGTGTTTTTCTTTGATAGTTAACTTACCGACTATCGAAGTTTTTGACCATTTTTCCGTCGTCAATACGGAGAGACTGGGATCAGATTCATTATCTGAAAACTGCTCTTTATGGGCATTAGCATTGCGAATCAAATATGATGGAGGTAATTGAAGACGAAGTTATTCAAGGGTTGTTCTATCAAATGCTAGGTAGAAATTGCCTGAGATGGATTTACAGAATAGTGCTTTCGGTTTGTCCAGACCTAGGATGACCTGTATGGAAGAATGTCTGACAAAGTATATTTAATAGATCATGTAAGTTGATCTCTTCAAACATATATATGTTTGGTGGCGGAGGAATTCGTTTCTCTTAGCTGTATACCCGTTATATTTTTGGGGAAATCAATTTGTGATTTGGTGGGTATGACGATGTGACATTCAAAGTGAATAATTGTGTGATCTGTCAGAGATAAGAGTGGCCTCTAGCCTTACAACCGGGAAATGACAAAAATCGGGCAGACAGCATGGCTAAGTGGTTGGCTGACAATTAGGGTGTATTATCACCTATCTAAATATATTCATTTTATTCTTTAATCTATTCGATGTTGTCCCATTCGGGAAACGGTTGCTGGTCCCAACCGTTGGTGATATACATTCGATACACTCAAGCGAAATGAGTGGTCGGTCATGTGTGGCCGGGTTGCAAGATGTTCTTGTTGAACCCAGTGTATTCCTCTCTAGAGGTACATTATCAGAAGGTGGTTCCATATCTTGTCATAGTTGGTAATCCATTATCCAATAAGTGCTCGCGGTTTTGATTGTATACTATACATGTAGAACGTGAGATGAAAGTATTTCTACTAGATGATTATTATATTGTGGTTGATAGACACTATCATAATATCAAAAGAATTTTGATAGAAAGACTATTTTGGATTCTCATAAGGGAAAACCCTTTCCGTTATATGGCGTGGCCTTATGAGGTATCGTTTTATTGCTCAAACTATTTTAAATTGTATTACTCACACCAGTCCAATGACTGACCCAAAGTTTATTTTGTTTTGTTTTTTCCCTAAACTCTTGGGTGCTCAATTTTGTACGGGCAGTCAAGTAGTCAGGATTTTACAGATATACTTGGAGAGCTTGGAGCAGGAGGCTTCAGGATTATATAGCTATAGTTATTTCCGTTGTGTTGTAAGTGTTGTACTATGATAATGTTACTGTGTACATATACTGATTTTATTTCAATGTTATGTATCTATTATATATTGTTTGTTCCGCTGTGAGATTCGTGTTTACTTTGATGTTGTTTGTTCTTCATCTTCTATTCTAAGTTTCTATCTTATCTATTCTCACCGTATAATTTCTTTCTATTAGTTTTTTGGTTTCCAGTGCAATTTAGGTTGGACTTGTGTTATTTGGTCAGCTCAAATGGTACCGAAATTTCGGGACACTACAAGGCAGCAACTACCATCAAAGGCATCAGTAGTCGTCCATTTGATGTGAAGATCGCCGGTCTTCAATCACCGTTTTCATCTTCGACTTTTAATCGTCGTAGTAATTATCCAGAATGGGTTAAACCCGGTCTTTTCGAATAACATATGATCAAAAATCAAGTACTATAAAGAAACATCATACGCCTCATTCTAATTCATAATATTCTTTAATAAAATATTCACATTATTAGGGAAAGGTTCCCATTAATTTTATCAAAGATAAATTCTTTAAATTTATTCTTTAATCTATTTTTTTATAAATTCATTAAAACTCCAATTTGGTTTTAATATCAAAAATCGTTACTTTATGATTATCCAAATCTAAGAAATTAATCCTATCTTTAACTGGGTTGAAAACTAATGTCATTTAAAAACATTGTTCATGATAAACCCAAAGTCATTTTCCATTAAATATGGAATTTTCACAAAAATCAAATCAATATGTAATCGATATAAATTTCCGTATCAGACTAATAATATAAATGGGATAACAACAAAGCCTTTTAAATTCCATTTATAGTAACGGTCTTCTTTCACAGAAACTCATCTCGATTATTACCGAATCGAATTTCCACTCAATTTCGATTTAATATATTAAATTGGAAAACTTGACTTTGGAAAATTTCCATTTAAATCTTAATAAAAGATTTACAAATTCCAAATTATAGTTTCACTGTTAATTGGGTTATAGAACAAATGTCGTTTAAAACACAATTCACAATATACCCAATTCACATTTCCTTTTATTCCAATTACAAAATATAATCGGAAACTCTAATAATCTTAGTTAAAAGATTTATTATTTTCACTTGGGGTTTTAAGAACAGTGTTATTTAAGACAGCATTCATGACAGACCCAAAAATCCAATTTATTATATTTAATTCCAATTAAATATTAATTTATTGGAAAGCTTCATTAAATCTTAATTTAAAGATTTATTCTAGTTAATAACTAGTTCATTACGATAAAAATATATTTATCTTTAAAAAATTGGAATTTTTCATCTAAAATTCTTCCAAATCATTAATTATGATTTTACATAATTTTCCCTATATTTTTAATAATTTTATTTAGGCCCGTACAGTCAGTTTCCAATAACGGCCACCGAACTGCACTTACAACGACCTTTTCTTAAAATGATTTGGACATAGTTCCAAATCTAACCGTTAGATTTCAAAACTCTTATATTCATTGGAAAGCTCTTTTCAATAAGAACCCAATAGTTCCGATTTTAGGAGAATCTGACGGGCAAATCTCCCGTTACATCAATTTGAAGTTAATGGTAAAAATTCACGAACGGTCGCTGCGCGGCGCGTTCTATTTAGGCCATTAAATATATGTAATATTTATATATTATATATATTTCTTCGATTCTATTTAAAACGTATTTATAAAATATTTATAAATTTATTTTAAAATGATTTTAATTTCGTTTTTAATTTTAAATAAAAATTGAATACCCTATATCTTTATCATATTGAAACGATAATATTTCCAAAATATTAAATTTTGAAATCACTTCTTTTGGATATTCATTATAAAATGAATAAAATCGATTGATAAACCTGTTCGGGTTAAAATGACGTTTGTTACTTAATTCGGCTTCACATTTCAACATCTTTGTGTCCATTTAAAATCGGACAACAAAATCATAATTTTATTCTACACTAAATATTATTTTAAAATATTCGTTACTTAAAAATATTCTTTATTTTTATAAGATTCTTTTTTCTAATATTCTTTATTCTACAATATTCCGAATCGGAAAGCAGCTCAAACAATTACCATATAATTTCAGTTATACGGATTTCATACATCGCAACAATAATGATAAATAATCAGTAAACAATCCATTCACTTCCAGAGTGAAATTTACTACTGTGTGAGCATTAGAATAAATAATGCTCATCACAGACTGTCAATCCATCGATCGATATGCAACTATATATTGGGATTAGTGTATGTCAAACATCGTCCCATTACCCGTGTGGGGTTTTCAAAAAACAACAGTTCATCTAAATAAATCATTGGTTAATGATTTTAACCAATTCTAACTCCACTAACATGTTGATGATCATGAACAAAACTTGTTATTACATTTCTAATGTCAAATAAAGATGCATTTTATATGTATATCTTCTCTACATGTTTCTAATGTCAAATAAATATGTATTTCATTTGCATACATGTTCTATTCTTCTAATGACAAAAATAAAAGACAATTTTGTCTACATACATGTTTTCAAATTCAAGTGACAAAATAAAAAGATAATTTTGTCAACATACATATGTTCTAATTCTAATGACAATATAAAACCATAATTTATTTACATGGCCTGTTTTAATGTCCTAATGACAATATAAAAAGATAATTTATTTACATGCCATGTTTTAATGTCCTAATGACAATATCAAAAGATAATTTATTTACATGATATGTTTTAATAAAATGACATTTTCATTTCAACGTGGCATTATTCTAAATAAGTGACATTTCTATTTGACAGAAACATATTCTAGCTAAATGATATTTTTGTTTGACAAAACATATTCTAACTAAATGACATATTTACTTATAAAATATGTTCTCTACATGGATGACATTTTTATTCTAATATAACATTTCTAACAAAAATGACATTTTTATTCTAATATAACATTTCTAAAAAAAATGACATTTCTATTCTAATATAACATTTCTTACAAAAATGACATCTTTATTCTAATATAACGTTTCTAACAAAAAAAACATTTTTATTCTAATATAACGTTTCTAGCAAAAATGATATTTTTATTCTAATATAACATTTCTAACAAAAATGACATTTTTATTCTAATATAACATTTCTTACAAAAATGACATTTTTATTCTAATACTACATTTTACTTAACATGAAAAATTCTAAATAAATGACATTTTTATGTAATATAACATGATTCTAAATAAAATTTTATTTTTACCTAACATAACATGATTCCAAATAAAATGTTATTTTTATCCAACATAACATAATTCTAAATAAAATGTTATGTTTATCTAACATAACATGATTCTAAATAAAATGCTATTTTTATCTATCATAACATGATTCTAAATAAAATGTTATTTTATTGTAACATAACATGAATCTAAATAAAATGTTATTTTTATCTAACATAACATAATTCTAAATAAAATGTTATTTTTATCTAACATAACGTGATTCTAGATAAAATGTTATTTTCATCTAACATAAAATGATTCTAAATAAAATGTTATTTTCATCTATCATAACATGATTCTAAATAAAATGTTATTTTTATCTAACATAACATGATTCTAAATAAAACGTTATTTTTATCTAACATAACATGATTCTAAATAAAATGACATTTTTATCTAACATCACATGATTCTTGTTAGTCCAAAATCTGGGCCTAACACCCAAATGCAGTTCGCAAATCACAGAGTGCAGAAAAAAGTAAATAAAGAGGAGACACACAAAGTTTTTATAATGGTTCGGCTCAAACCAAGCCTACGTCCACTTTATCTCTTCCTAAGAAGTTACAAGTACAATTCTCTCGGTTTATACACGAAATCCTCATGTTTAAAATGAAAAGGGGTAAGAAATCATAAGATTATACACGAAATCCTCATGTTATAATGTGGAATTTGGCTCCTTTGCTGCTGAAATTGCTTTGTAGGGAGCAGTGGTGGAAGCTGTGAGGAGTTAGAGCCAAAAGATCCTTGAAAATGCCTTCAAATGGTATATTTATAGCTATAGGAGAGCTTCTGGGAAGACTGGTTCATGATGGGGTATGTGGCATCCGATCTGGGAAAATAGGAGTGTGAATAGCCTTGAGAATAGGTTAAGATCTACGCGTGTATTAGCAGATTCGGTAGTCGGTTCGTGGTCATGGGGTCGGATCGTGATGAGGTCTCCACGAACCGAAGTCTAGTTGTGAGCTGGAGTGGGAAGCCGGTGTCCACGGTTGGGTCATGATCAGGAGGTGTACCACGAGCCGAGGGGGGTGATCTGATGAGGGGCAATCCGAGGGTGCATGAGCCATACTCCGATCGTGTGACGCTTCGTTGCTTTATCCAGGAAATTGCCAGATTACACCAGTTTACGGAAACGGACATAACTTTCAAACCGTAAGTCCGATTGAGCCAAACCAAAGCTCAAATTGAATCTGATTCAGAGATCTACAAGAGTTACAGAGATTAGCTCCGTAATTGTTGTTTTCGGGCCGAAAAGAGGTTGTCTGATATGTGTAACACCCCACCTCTGCCAGGGTAACTCTTGCAAGCACTCTGACTTTGGAGGGGCGTTTGAATCAGGTAAACATGCATAATGATATATCAAGGCAGAACAAGAACATATGTATATATGTAAATAGAGTAAATAACATAGATAAAACAATAAACCTTTCCATTTGCAAATTCTCTTCAGTAGAAGACAGAAACTTAAGCCTGAATCTTGTCCTGAAATCGGCCCAAGTCTCCACAGGCCTAGTACCATTGGTGACTTCCCATCAATAAGCGGCTTCATCCTTCATAAGCCAAACCGCCAACAAGAGCTTCCTCTGATCGTCTAACCCAAAGATAGCAAACAAATCCTCGGTCTCTTTCAACCAATTTCTGGCCTCCACAAAAGTCTCAGTGCCTTGAAAGTTCTTGCCACCCATTGCTTTGAAATCTTTGCAAGCCTTTGCGAAGTCCACTTGAGGATGCTGAGGGGGAGGAGGAACATTAACTACTGGAGGAGGAACATTAACTACTGGAGGAGGAGGAGGAGGGACATCTGCGGGGCCGGCTTCGGTCGCCCTAGCCTCCAAAAGTCTCCTATACCAAACAGGTACGTGCACTCCCTCCGGGATAACAAAGTTATCAGCCATACTGAAAAAGAAAAAGACAGATTCAGAATGGAGAAAAACAAAGGAATTTTGCTAATGGCTTTTTGGGGAATAGCCTTTAAAATAAACTAGACTTTTCTTTGGAAAATACTTTATACTTGGTTTTGAAAATAGTTTTCCAAAAGTTTTCTAAAAGCTTTTTTTTTGTTCCTTCTCGTACCATATGCTCTGATACCAAATGTAACACCCCACCTCCGCCAGGGTAACTCTTGCAAGCACTCTGACTTTGGAGGGGCGTTTGAATCAGGTAAACATGCATAATGATATATCAAGGCAGAACAAGAACATATGTATATATGTAAACAGAGTAAATAACATAGATAAAACAGCGGAAGATTTTAAACCATTTCAAAACAAGTCTGGTACAACATAATATCAACTTTCCAAATAAACAAGTCTAGATAAAACAACATCATCTGAAAACTGAAATACATAAGTGCTATCCCCAAAATAAATGATAACCATAGCTAGCTTCATGTCAAGACTGTACATGAGCTAATCCCACAAGCAAGCGATCAGAAATCCAGCTAAGCTCCAATATTCCCTCCCTGAGAACCTGGGGGGGGGGGGGGGGGAACGGAAGAAAAGAGGCGAAAGAAAACAGGTCAGTCAAAAAGACTGAGTAAGCCCTACTACAATCAATGTAAACTGATAAAGTTAACTGGCATGAGCAGCAGGGATGAACATAAGGATAACAACATACTATCATGATGATTAACTAACAAGGTAGATAAAGGTGTCATCGCATAATCAGGTTTAAGGTTTTGCACCATAGGTATATCAGCATTCTAACATGTCATGTATAATCAAGAATTTATCCCTTGGCCTAAACTTGGCCCAGTATCAGGTGTTTGACTCAAATCAAGATCCAACTTCTTAGTACCAATCCTAGTATAACAGGATTAGGTGTTACCCCAATGTTCACATCGAAACAGGACGGAACAGAATGGTCCATACAGAAATAGAGCTTGGGAAAAATGGTCTCTTACCATCCCAACAGATAAAGTACAGAAACAGAATGCTAACAATAATGGGCCTTAACCACCCTAACAGATAAAGTACAGAAACGGAATACTAACTATAATGGGCCTTTACCACCCTAACAGAACGGTACCACGCAGAAACAGACGGGTGTTGCTACCCAACAGAACAGACGGTACCAACAGAATCAGACAGAACTAAGTGTACCCTAAATCCTACCCAAGCGATCGGCTCCCTAATACATAAATACCCTGTGTCGACCCCACGATAGGGTGTATCACCCCCTAAAGTGGCAACCAATTGGCACAG
This sequence comes from Allium sativum, assembly GCA_030737875.1. Taxonomy (NCBI): domain Eukaryota; kingdom Viridiplantae; phylum Streptophyta; class Magnoliopsida; order Asparagales; family Amaryllidaceae; genus Allium; species Allium sativum. Next base: position 546,691,081 of record CM060915.1, on the reverse strand, counting down.
GCATATTTATAGATGTCACGGCGTCTTACATCCTCAGAGGCAGACCGGGATCCATGCACGCACATGACCCGGTTGGAACGCACCATCAACACCCATCGCCATTATCAGAATGAACCACTTATAATTAGTTCAGTAAGCGTGCCCGGACCCTACCTACAGTTGGGTCAAAGTTTTGATACCAGAAAGGGTTACTGACTAATATGGGTCCCAAACAACAGATGACATAAGTTTTCCCCCTTGTGTCCCCAGACTATCAGATTCAGATTAACTTATTAACAGAGTTCAGACATACAAAGTTCAGACGATTAGTTTTCAGACTAACGGATCAGATAACAGATTTACAAACCTGCCTAACTTAGTGTGGGTCCTACAGATCCGCAAAGCAGGTTCATTTAACTTATCAATCAAGTTAGTTTATCCAGACCAGGTATCAAATCGGTTCTCAGCCTTATCAAATTACTGAGTTGGATTGGTATAGTTCAACTTAACCCCGTGAAATTACCGAGTTCAGATTGGTTAAGTGTAGGTTAACTCAACCCCGTTAATCTACCAAGCCCAAATTGGTTAAGTATTAAATGGACCATGACTTAACCCTAATCATGAGGCATTAATTAATTAATGCGCCTTAACCTCTCACATTAGACTTTGTTGTGGTTACTAGTTAGGCCGGGCGGGTCCGGGTAGCTTTACACCACAACTTGGTCTAACCTCGGGTCCAAGGTACAACATGACCAACTTCTCACATTGGGTCCTATCGTTTGTAGCAACTAGTTAGGCCAGTCGGTTCCGGGTAGGTTTACGCTACTAACTCAACCCAACCTCGAGTTGGCCACACTTATCTTTTCTAAGTGTCATGTCCACCATGTTTCCAAAACATGTTACAAATTTTCAAGCCATTGGGTAGACCTAACTTAATAGGTAAATTCCCAATGGGTAGACCTAACTTAATAGGTAAATTCCCAAGCTTATGTTTTTATGTCTTTTAAGTTTACCCAACCCCAAACGCAATCCCATCGCTTACATATCGCAATAGCGCATAAAGGATAGAAAGAGGGAACTTGGCATAATCATGACATAAAAGTGTTGAAGCCACAAGTTCAACATGGTGGCATATGAAATGTACATATGTTCAAGTACTTGCATTAGGCCTCAAAAAGCATGCATAACTTGCATATCATATGACAACTTGCATATCAAACTTGCATAGCATAACTTGCATATCATGTGACAACTTGCATATCAAACTTGCATAGCATAACTTGCATATCATGTGACAACTTGCATATCAAACTTGCATAGCATAACTTGCATATCATGTGACAACTTACATATCAAACTTGCATAGCATAACTTGCATATCATGTGACAACTTGCATATCAAACTTGCATAGCATAACTTGCATATCATGTGACAACTTACATATCAAACTTGCATAGCATAACTTGCATATCATGTGACAACTTGCACATCAAACTTGCATGACACAACTAGCTTATCACATGACAACTTACATATCAAACTTGCATAACACAACTTGCTTATCACATGACAACTTACATATCAAACTTGCATAACACAACTTGCTTATCATATGACAACTTACATATCAAACTTGCATAACACAACTTGCATATCATACATTTAACTTTAAAATTTAAGTATGAGAGTAGAATAGGGCTTACAATGCTTATGCGGACTCAAATGAGTATAGCAAATGTAAGAAAACCCTTATGAAACCAATTAAACCCCAAAATGCAAGCAAAATAGATCAAAACTCTCTCTTTATGATGCAAAGATAGAAACTTGACTTGAATGCAAGCTAATGATGATCATACAAGTCTAAAAACACTTGTATGCATGGAAAATCTCATAAGAATTTGTTTAGGAATTTATGAAGAGAGTGGAGGCCATGAGAGGATTGATTTTGCCATAGTTTAGTTGCTAGAATGAATAATGATGATTTAGGGTAGGTTAGGGTCTTATTTATAGATTAGGCAAGTGTTTTAGGCCATAGGATTAACCCTAGATTCAATCCAAGCCATCAAAGCATGTCTTGGGGAAGAAGTCAAGTGTAGGAACCATCTAGGGCCTTTAGATTAAAGATGGACCATGAGAACCATTCAAATGCAAAATCTGCATTTGAGCGAATCGGCCCACGGGTTGACAGCCAAACATCCTGGATTAACCCCTAGTCGACCCAGCGAGCTGGGGTCGACCTCAAAAATCGGCCGGTTCGGTTATTCCCCTCTCCCAATTCGCTGTTTTGAACATTTTTGCATATTTATTTAATTTTCAATTATATATATATATATATATCAATATATATATATTTCTCTGCGCAACCCATTTCACTTAATTAAGTATACTTTAATTTGGGAATTTTTTGTGAAACTTCGCGAGGCCATAGCTTGGTCATACGGACTCCGATTTTCGAAAACACGGACTCTATTTCGCGTATTTTTCCGAGACGAACGCAATGGCATAGCCCGTTTCCCTTGATTCAGATTTTACAGTTTAATTCTTCCTCCATTTATGTTTTAACATGTTATTCAAAAATACGGGTTGTTACATTCTTCCCTCCTTAAAGGATTTCGTCCCCGAAATCTCCAAGTTAGGAAGAACGTATCCTACCATCCAACATCTATCTACTCAAAACACCATCCACGAGCAATCATTGTCCTTACTAGATTCTAAATGTTGTATGAACATATGCAAAGGTGTGTGTATATGTACTTATCTAATGCAAATATCATCAATGCAAATTATGTTAGTGAAATGAATCCATATGTATGCAATTCCTAACATAATGTATAGCATCTATATGTGTGCAAATAACATACATTCATATGCAACATCCATGTGCCGAATCAACCATCTTGCAACCATAAGAATTGAAAATGTACAAACGTCCATATGCAATATGAGAGTGTATTTCAAGCCGAACTAGTGCCTAGTGTGTGTTTATGCATCCACGGGCAACCACTAGCAACCACTTGCATCCACTTGCAACCATCAAACATAACATGTCTCAAACACATGTTTACATCCATAGGATTCCTATCTCAACAAGATACAGTCGAGTGATGGAAGCGAGTACAGATAAAACAAAAACTTGGTATATATACTTACAGACTACTAGTACAGATCAGATCTTCCCAAATGATTCTTAGGAAACTAAGCATGGTAGGAACCCAGAATGTATTTGTCATAGTCACAGATACTCTCAAATCCCAATTTATCACAAACAGATGAGTTATAACTCTAAGGGAGTTTGAGACTATTACCAGATCAGAAGCAAGACTAGCATTAAAGTACCGAGTTTCCATTACAGAATCAAGATACCAGAAAAAGAGTTTCAAACTGAAAATCAGACAAGGAAAATTAAACATCCTACAGACAAATTATTCTAGCCCTAATCTATTCACCCGCCATGCGAGTATTCACCGCTCCTTCCGATGTAGTCCCTTTCTTCTTCGGGCAGTCCCTAGTGAAGTGTCCCATCTCTCCACAGTTAAAGCAAGTGCCCTTCCTCTTTCTGCAATCCTTGTTTAGATGAGTTGAGCTTCCACAAGTAAAGCACTTCTTTTCCTTCTTATCTCCAGACTTCTCCTCCTTCTTTTGCATTTCCTTTTTGGGCCCCGTTTTCTTGTTTTGAGACTCATTCACCTTGACCTCCTTCTTTGCACTCTTTTTCTCTTCATTGAGTAGGGCCATATCTACCAAACTCTCAAACGTGGCCCCCATGGGCACATGAGACATAGCTAACTCCTGTAACGGCTCATTCAATCCTCTAGCAAAACGAAGAGCCTTCTTCTGAGTAGTACTCACCATATCCAAGCCAAAACGAGCTAACTGATTGAACTTGTTCACATATTCTTTAACAGACATGTCTCCTTGCTTCAAAGCAATAAACCTTTCCATTTGCAAATTCTCTTCAGTAGAAGACAGAAACTTAAGCCTGAATCTTGTCCTGAAATCGGCCCAAGTCTCCACAGGCCTAGTACCATTGGTGACTTCCCACCAATAAGCGGCTTCATCCTTCATAAGCCAAACCGCCAACAAGAGCTTCCTCTGATCGTCTAACCCAAAGATAGCAAACAAATCCTCGGTCTCTTTCAACCAATTTCTGGCCTCCACAAATGTCTCAGTGCCTTGAAAGTTCTTGCCACCCATTGCTTTGAAATCTTTGCAAGTCTTTGCGAAGTCCACTTGAGGATGCTGAGGGGGAGGAGGAACATTAACTACAGGAGGAGGAACATTAACTACTAGAGGAGGAGGAGGAGGGACATCTGCGGGGCCGGCTTCGGTCGCCCTAGCCTCCAAAAGTCTCCTATACCAAACAGGTACGTGCACTCCCTCCAGGATAACAAAGTTATCAGCCATACTGAAAAAGACAGATTCAGAATGGAGAAAAACGAAGGAATTTTGCTAATGGCTTTTTGGGGAATAGCCTTTAAAATAAACTAGACTTTTCTTTGGAAAATACTTTATACTTGGTTTTGAAAATAGTTTTCCAAAAGTTTTCTAAAAGCTTTTTTTTTTGTTCCTTCTCGTACCATATGCTCTGATACCAAATGTAACACCCCACCTCCGCTAGGGTAACTCTTGCAAGCACTCTGACTTTGGAGGGGCGTTTGAATCACGTAAACATGCATAATGATATATCAAGGCAGAACAAGAACATATGTATATATGTAAACAGAGTAAATAACATAGATAAAACAGCGGAAGATTTTAAACCATTTCAAAACAAGTCAGGTACAACATAATATCAACTTTCCAAATAAACAAGTCTAGATAAAACAACATCATCTGAAAACTGAAATACATAAGTGCTATCCCCAAAATAAATGATAACCATAGCTAGCTTCATGTCAAGACTGTACATGAGCTAATCCTACAAGCAAGCGATCAGAAATCCAGCTAAGCTCCAATATTCCCTCCCTGAGAACCGGGGGGGGGGGGGAACGGAAGAAAAGAGGCGAAAGAAAACAGGTCAGTCAAAAAGACTGAGTAAGCCCTACTACAATCAATGTAAACTGATAAAGTTAACTGGCATGAGCAGCAGGGATGAACATAAGGATAACAACATACTATCATGATGATTAACTAACAAGGTAGATAAAGGTGTCATCGCATAATCAGGTTTAAGGTTTTGCACCACAGGTGTATCAGCATTCTAACATGTCATGTATAATCAAGAATTTATCCCTTGGCCTAAACTTGGCCCAGTATCAGGTGTTTGACTCAAATCAAGATCCAACTTCTTGGTACCAATCCTAGTATAACAGGATTAGGTGTTACCCCAATGTTCACATCGAAACAGGACGGAACAGAATGGTCCATACAGAAATAGAGCTTGGGAAAAATGGTCTCTTACCATCCTAACAGATAAAGTACAGAAACAGAATGCTAACAATAATGGGCCTTAACCACCCTAACAGATAAAGTACAGAAACAGAATACTAACTATAATGGGCCTTTACCACCCTAACAGAACGGTACCACGCAGAAACAGACGGGTGTTGCCACCCAACAGAACAGACGGTACCAACAGAATCAGACAGAACTAAGTGTACCCTAAATCCTACCCAAGCGATCGGCTCCCTAATACATAAATACCCTGTGTCGGCCCCACGATAGGGTGTATCACCCCCTAAAGTGGCAACCAATTGGCACAGGCATATTTATAGATGTCACGGCGTCTTACATCCTCAGAGGCAGACCGGGATCCATGCACGCACATGACCCGGTTGGAACGCACCATCAACACCCATCGCCATTATCAGAATGAACCACTTATAATTAGTTCAGTAAGCGTGCCCGGACCCTACCTACAGTTGGGTCAAAGTTTTGATACCAGAAAGGGTTACTGAATAATATGGGTCCCAAACAACAGATGACACAAGTATTCCCCCTTGTGTCCCCAGAATATCAGATTCAGATTAACTTATTAACAGAGTTCAGACATACAAAGTTCAGACGATTAGTTTTCAGACTAACGGATCAGATAACAGATTTACAAACCTGCCTAACTTAGTGTGGGTCCTACAGATCCGCAAAGCGGGTTCGTTTAACTTATCAATCAAGTTAGTTTATCCAGACCAGGTATCAAATCGGTTCTCAGCCTTATCAAATTACTGAGTTGGATTGGTATAGTTCAACTTAACCCCGTGAAATTACCGAGTTCAGATTGGTTAAGTGTAGGTTAACTCAACCCCGTTAATCTACCAAGCCCAAATTGGTTAAGTATTAAATGGACCATGACTTAACCCTAATCATGAGGAATTAATTAATTAATGCGCCTTAACCTCTCACATTAGACTTTGTTGTGGTTACTAGTTAGGCCGGGCGGGTCCGGGTAGCTTTACACCACAACTTGGTCTAACCTCGGGTCCAAGGTACAACATGACCGACTTCTCACATTGGGTCCTATCGTTTGTAGCAACTAGTTAGGCCGGTCGGTTCCGGGTAGGTTTACGCTACAAACTCAACCCAACCTCGAGTTGGCCACACTTATCTTTTCTAAGTGTCATGTCCACCATGTTTCCAAAACATGTTACAAATTTTCAAGCAATTGGGTAGACCTAACTTAATAGGTAAATTCCCAACGGGTAGACCTAACTTAATAGGTAAATTCCCAAGCTTATGTTTTTATGTCTTTTAAGTTTACCCAACCCCAAACGCAATCCCATCGCTTACATATCGCAATAGCGCATAAAGGATAGAAAGAGGGAACTTGGCATAATCATGACATAAAAGTGTTGAAGCCACAAGTTCAACATGGTGGCATATGAAATGTACATATGTTCAAGTACTTGCATTAGGCCTCAAAAAGCATGCATAACTTGCATATCATATGACAACTTGCATATCAAACTTGCATAGCATAACTTGCATATCATGTGACAACTTGCATATCAAACTTGCATAGCATAACTTGCATATCATGTGACAACTTGCATATCAAACTTGCATAGCATAACTTGCATATCATGTGACAACTTACATATCAAACTTGCATAGCATAACTTGCATATCATGTGACAACTTGCATATCAAACTTGCATAGCATAACTTGCATATCATGTGACAACTTACATATCAAACTTGCATAGCATAACTTGCATATCATGTGACAACTTGCACATCAAACTTGCATGACACAACTAGCTTATCACATGACAACTTACATATCAAACTTGCATAACACAACTTGCTTATCACATGACAACTTACATATCAAACTTGCATAACACAACTTGCTTATCATATGACAACTTACATATCAAACTTGCATAACACAACTTGCATATCATACATTTAACTTTAAAGTTTAAGTATGAGAGTAGAATAGGGCTTACAATGCTTATGCGGACTCAAATGAGTATAGCAAATGTAAGAAAACCCTTATTAAACCAATTAAACCCCAAAATGCAAGCAAAATAGATCAAAACTCTCTCTTTATGATGCAAAGATAGAAACTTGACTTGAATGCAAGCTAATGATGATCATACAAGTCTAAAAACACTTGTATGCATGGAAAATCTCATAAGAATTTGTTTAGGAATTTATGAAGAGAGTGGAGGCCATGAGAGGATTGATTTTGCCATAGTTTAGTTGCTAGAATGAATAATGATGATTTAGGGTAGGTTAGGGTCTTATTTATAGATTAGGCAAGTGTTTTAGGCCATAGGATTAACCCTAGATTCAATCCAAGCCATCAAAGCATGTCTTGGGGAAGAAGTCAAGTGTAGGAACCATCTAGGGCCTTTAGATTAAAGATGGACCATGAGAACCATTCAAATGCAAAATCTGCATTTGAGCGAATCGGCCCACGGGTTGACAGCCAAACACCCTGGATTAACCCCTAGTCGACCCAGCGGGCTTGGGTCGACCTCAAAAATCGGCCGGTTCGGTTATTCCCCTCTCCCAATTCGCTGTTTTGAACATTTTTGCATATTTATTTAATTTTCAATTATATATATATATATATCAATATATATATATATATATTTCTCTGCGCAACCCATTTCACTTAATTAAGTATACTTTAATTTGGGAATTTTTCGTGAAACTTCGCGAGGCCATAGCTTGGTCATACGGACTCCGATTTTCGAAAACTCGGACTCTATTTCGCGTATTTTTCCGAGACGAACGCAATGGCATAGCCCGTTTCCCTTGATTCAGATTTTACAGTTTAATTCTGCCTCCATTTATGTTATAACATGTTATTCAAAAATACGGGTTGTTACAATATGAGTTTCGGGCCTCTCTTTGTTCGTGATGCGACTTTGACCAAATCGCTGCCTGTCTTTTGAGATGTTCTCCATATCCGAGCGCGATGCTATCCAGATATTCAGTGTGACAGCTTTTACCAAAAAGTGTGTCAACAAGTTTGCCCCCCAGAACATATCTTGCTGGTTAAATGAAGATGTGTTCTGGATAGTCCAGGAAATCTATAAGCCATAGAAATTCGATAATGCCATGACCTTGCCGGGTCTGCCAGCTACAGATATAATCCATACCTGTAAAGAGATAAAGGAAAAACAAATATGCCAAATCCTAGCGATATTGTTCAAATTTTCTGAGCATAAACCATGCTTCGGCATCTAATGAGCATAAATCATACTCAAGGGACGTTTGAGTCATCCTGCCAAATCCTGGCAAAGGCCAACATTTCCAGGCATAATCCATACCCAGAAGTCCAAATCGAGTATAATCCATACCCGATTTCTTTTGTCACATCCTGACAAGACCGTTTGCAGAGCATAATCCATACCCTGGAGTTCAAACCAAGTATAATCCATACCCGATTTCTTTTGTCACATCCTGACAAGACTATTTGTCGTTCCTAATTATAATTCATACTTAAGATTCCAAAGTGAGTATAAGCCATACTCAGACCTGAAGTAGAGTTACGCTTGCCACAGCCTGACAAGATAGTCCGTCCCTAGGCATAATCCATACCTAGAGTTCCATAATAAGTATAAGCCATACTTTAACTGAAGTTGAGGATTCTACCACATCCTGACAAGATACTTAAATTCTCCAAACATAATCCATGCTTGGAAAGTCCTTATTCAATTCAAAATGCAAAACCAAGGCAAATCCTGATTGGTTTGACACCGAGTCCAGAGAACACTGTGGGGATACATCCTAACCCCGTATGTGTGTACTCCAATTCAACCAATCGGAAAACCTAATGAAAGCAAAAACAAATCTTAAAGCCTAAGAAATGTAGAAAATGAAATCTGATCCCATCCAGATCAGTTGATGATGAGCCCACGAGAGCTCGATCCAGGGTCATTCCCTCTCCGGGGAGCAGGAGGTGGAACCGCAGGTGCTATTGATGGTTTCGCATACTCGGGCATCTCTCCACGTCTAACCCTTTCCTCAATCAAATCACGAAGATGTCTGCACTCATTCGTGTCATGTCCGTCCATATCGTGGAATATGCAGTGCTTTCCATAATCACGTTCTCTTTGCGATGGCTCTCTCCTTGGAGGCTTTGAGTAGGAGACAACACCGTTCATGTCCATGTAGATGTCAGAAAGTGAAGTAATGAGATCAGTGTACTTTTCAAATCTGGGTCCTCTCCAGGACTGAGTGTTGTGGTCATTCTTGACGGTGGCTTTTCTTTTGCCATTTTTAGAATCAGACGGTTCTCCGTGTTTGAGCATGTTGACGTCGAGAATGCGTTTTTCAGAAGTTGCATCTTCTTCCCGCAGAAATCAGTCTGCTTCAAGGTAGAATTCGCCGAGGTTTCGCGGTGGATCTCGGTACAAAGATTTCTTGAATTCCGTGTTATCGAGAACGTCGGATACCGCTACCATCAGTACCATCGATTGTTCAGGGCGATCAACTGATGCTGCTGCAACGTCTAATCTTTTCAGGAATGAACACAGAGTTTCTCTAGGCCTCTACTTGTAGTGAGTGACATGACGTTCTTTGGTCGAGCGATGTGGACCCGAAACTGTTCAAGAAAGCAAGCGACCAACAATTCTAAATAAAATGACATTTTTTTTATCTAACATAACATGATTCTAAAAATGACATTTTTTTTATATAACATAACATGATTCTAAAAGTAACATAACAAGATTCTAAATAAAATGTAAATTTTATTGTAAACCTATTCCATTTTAAAACAACAAATATTTTATTATCATTTCTATATACAATAAAAATGTAAATTTTTATTGTAAACTTATTCCATTTTAAAACAATGAATATTTTATTACCATTTCTATATACAATAAAAATGTAAGTTTTTATTGTAAACATATTCCATTTTAAAACAAGGAATATTTTATTATCTTTTATGCAATAAAATATTATTTTAATTATATAAGAAAATACGAAATTTACACAATTCAATTCAATCCAAATTCATTTCAACCACAAACAATCAAATCTAATCTCCTACATCACACACATGAATTTTAATAGCGAATACATGTAAACAACCATTAAATTTGACTTAAACTAGAGATCTCATCTTGATCGGTTTTAGGAATTGTTTATATAACAATTGGTTTTAATAAAATTAAACTTGTGTTTAGTTTTATCAAAAATCCAACAGCCTCTGTTTCAGATCTGATATGTTCCATGTTGTAGATCTTGTTTCTGTGATCGGAACGCACTTGAAATCACTGAATTTGGATCACGTATGGAAAAGATATTTAATTACATACATTTCATTACAAAATTGAAATAATTAATTAAATGATTAATGAGTTAATTACATTTCTAATTCCCTTCCTCTTTGTTATTCATCGTTCCAGGCTCTTCATGACATAAACCGAACCCATCTTCCAACCTAGGCCTAGAATCTGCCACCTCCATAGTCCACTTGAAGTCGATCCAAAACCGCCGTGATTCTCACCGCCCAAACCTCTTCATAATTTGCTTTGGAACTCTATTAAATCATTGCGTGTGCAAGAAGAAAAAGAGGGAAGAAGAAGAGAGCTTGCTGGCCATTGAAAGAATAAGAGGCGGCGACTGATGTTTTGTAATTAGGAATAGGTTTAGAGAAGTTTAGGAAGTTATTTGGTGGAGCCAATATATATACATTTATTTATTTATTTATTTGATTTTTATCCATCACTTGTCTCTACATAAGTAGTAAGTTACAAATGAAATAAATTAGCTGACTAGGTAGGTGTTAATCTAATCAATGTTTATCTCCTATTCCAAAATTCAAAAGAAAAACATAGGGAAAGAGAAAACGGGAATGCAATTAATGCATGATTTATTGTTTAATGCCAATTGTTAGACAGTTTATAACTTCGTTTGCATGTAAATGTTAATATTTAACAAATGTACATTTTCTACTTCTGAAACATTTTTATTATGTTAAAACATTTTATCAAACTATGAATCCCTTTTTAATGATTCATCTTTTGCATTAAAAATATAATTTCTAATGTGAACACAATTTATTATACAATGAATCTTTTTCTAATGTATCGTTTACAGTAAAAATATAAATTTTAATGTCAAAACATTTTTTTATTACACAATGAATCTCTTTTGATGATTCATTTACATTAAAAATGAAAATTTTAATGTTAACATGTTTTCAAACAATGAATCTCTTTTACATTAAAAATGAAAATTTTAATGTAAACATATCTAACCAAACTTTAATCTTTATATTTTATTAAAATGCCAAAAGTAAATAGCAATGAAAGAGAGGGAGAAGAAACGGAAAGAAATGAATACCAGATTAATGCTAATTGTTTGAAATTAGGACTAACATTACAGTATTAAATATTTTTGTTAGAAATGAATGTTTAAAACTTTCCACATTTCAAAAATTAACTAATTAATGAAGGTTTGGAACATCTACGTTTTGAATTCCTAAAAGTTACATTTTGAATTGACAGGGGAAATATTTAAGAGGACAACCAAAGATATATACATATATATTTACATATATATATATATATTATCAGAATTTATTTCATTTAGAACCTACACATTATTTTCAATCAATGTTTCAACATAAATTAATAAATGTTATTAAAGTTCCTAAGGCATTTTTTGGCATGTAGTTAAAAGATTGTTGGACTTTAAGGACAACATCCTTGCTATTAACATCTAATTGAGGAAATATTTTAAAGTTATTTTTCTTTCTTTTTGTATATTTAGAATGCACATTAATTAAGCGCCTACATAAGTGATGTCAATCAACATTAAAATCTTAGGATTTAGGCTTTCCATCACTAAGCGTAATCTTATAATCAACAAATTTAAATTAAATATAAATTTAATCATTTAATCTTAAAATTTAATTCAATCTTTCAAGTAAAAATTAAATTAAACAAATTAGAAATTCTAGCATAAATCTCTACGCTCAAATCCTAATTCAAACTTATAATCTCAAATTGAACTTCATGTGTTATTACATAGATAACATTAGAAGTTTTATGGTGTTATTATATTTTATAATTTAATTTAATAATAGATTTTTTTTAAATTTTGACGCATTTTCTATTTAAAATTTCTTAAAATAAAATTTTAAATTGGTTCTAATTTTCCGGGTTGTTATAGTTTTCCCCCGTAGTGTCTCCTATCGTGTTTGCCGAAACCTTCTGCTGTCCTCCTGCACGTTGAGCTAGTGCTGCTCTATTTGAAACGAACTCTTTTAGGTTCCCTTCTTGTATTAATTTCTGGATAATTCCGTCTAAGACCTTGCATTCGTCTGTCTTATGCCAGTTGGTTTTATGGAACTCACAGTATTTACTGCCGGCACGTGGTTCGGGGCAATTTTTGGCTTTGAACGAGACCAGGAAGTTATTTACCCTTTATTTTGCAACAACATACACATACGAGATGGGCTTTTTCAAGGTAGCCGAGTTGGTGTTAGAGTCTTCCCATCTCGATCTCCTCTGATTCCCTTCCAGGAGCTTTCGTCCGAAGTTCGGCCTTCCTCCTTCTCCTCGAGGCCCGAACTTCCTCTTCGAGAAGTATAGTTCATCCATGCAGATAAACTTGTCAGCTTGAAAATGGAAATCTTGCAAGTCCTTACAGCTGTGGATATATATCTCCTTCCAGAAGGGGGTGTTTTCTATCAGCCCTGAATGTACGGCGATCAGCTTGTCGCGGTCATGCATATCTTTGGCTTTTAAGGCCTCAATGTTGAACCTTTTGAGATAGTCCCCGAGAGACTCCCCCTGTCTCTGTTTGATGTTAGCGAATACAGTATAATCTACGGTTGTATCTTTGTAGATGCAAAACTGCACGGAGAATTTGTAGGAGAATTGTTTCCACGAGTAAATGGTGTTTTCCCTGTACCGGCAATACCATTTCGTCACTGCACCCTGGAAGGTCACTGGGAAGAGGTGGCATCTGACAGCTACGGAAGCATTGTAAAGATCCATCTGGCTGTCGAAAGCCATCAAATGGTCATCTGGCTCAGTTGTTCCAGGATATTTCATGGTTGGGACTTTGACTCTTGACGGTATCATAGTGTTCATAATCTCATCAATGAACAGGGCTACCCTCTCGTTGTCGTTAACATTGTCATCCTGGGTTCTCTTCCTTTTGCTTCCCAGCAAGTCTTTGACAGTCTTCTGAGTGACATCTCTGATGTAAGCCTCCGTGTTGTCATAATCTTCTCTCTTAGGGTCATAGCCTTTAGAGGTGGACATCCTGGATTGTTCCTAATCGCATTGATTTCCTTGATGATCTACTCTTGTCAGATGACACTTCTTTTTCTTGGAAGAGGTTGCTTTAGGTCTCCCTTTTGCTTATAACTGTTGAGTGGGGGCCTTCCTCTTTGGAGATTCACTTGTCTCTTTCCGACTAGATCTGGTGAGCCTCGAGGACTTTTGCGTCTGTACAGCGTCGACCTGAGCCCGCATTTCTTGGAGTTACTTTTCCAAGACTGAGATTCTCGCGACATTATCCTCCATGGCGTTTTAGTCTAGAAGCAGCTGTGGGTTAGGCGCAGCCTCTTTCTCGTTATTATTCGGGTTGAGTGTTGGGCCCTCATTTCCTTCAAGGGTGACATCGGGGTCCAGTTCTTTGTTTTGTTCCTTTAATTTCTCCGTATTCATTGTTTCCTACCATGGAACGATGAATACAGCCAGTAAATTTAAACAAATTAACCACATGATCGAAGGTTCAGGGCCCAAATTATAGTGCCAAAATGTTAACGATATTTTTTGCCAACACCCGAATTACATAATGTAATGTGTGTATTCATGAAATTTTCCATGGTCATGACTCAGAATTCTCAGGAAATGATCCTAAATCTGGGATGGGTAGGTTTCTGGGCCATAATGACTGAACTGTTTATTTCAGTAAGAAGAAAACAGGCTAACGTCTCCTTTGAGTTCATAGATGAAAGCATCACAACATTCACTAACTTCGATCACTCCTTTGTTCTAGATCTTCCTGGAGGAGGAGTCTGAATTACAACGGAAGTCAAATTAGGAATTCATATTTGATTTTGTCACATCTATGTTTGAGAAGCGTTAGGCTCAGAATGAGGGTATGGATCAATCATGGCGGCTCCGTAAGGTGAGGAGATGGGGAATTCATATTTCTATCAAGTTCCCTTCCTCCGCTACTGGAGCACCTTAACTGATCTCCTCATCAGAAAGGTTAGTGTTAACTCCCTGTTTCATGATTATGATACTACAAGATTATCAAATCGCACGACATATAGGACTCGTAATTCTCCATTTATAGATTGTAGATAGAATATAAGAATTGATGATTTGCTCTCCTTGAGAAAGAGCTAGATTGAGAAATGAAAAATTCATCCCCTTTTGCAGAGTATCTGGGGTCTTATTTATAGAGAATCCGGGGTCTTACCATCGATAGGTTGTTGGTCTTGAACGATTTCTATCGGCCGCTTTTTCCTGGGTTTTGGACATCGGCCCATCGGACCTCCTCGTGGTATCGGTTGCAGTTTTTGAAGTGAAGGCTCCGGGTGAATTGGGATCTCTCCTAGGTGGAAGGGGGCTTGTTTCCGAGATGGATCCCGGAAGCATTTCAGATTTCTTTGCGGACGCTCTCAGTGTTGGTCCTTCATTGTAGGATTTCGGATGAAGGATTTCGCCTTTATCGTGGGTACTCGGAGGGGCCCTCCCTCATGCCTTACGCAGATGTCTGCCGATTTAGAACTGTTGATGGTTCAGGTACTAAGTGGATAAGTACGAGCATCTCATATCCTTACTTGAGTCTCGGTTTAGACTTTCGGTTTGGCTCTCTGAAGGGTAGCTTCCGGTGACACTCGTGTTGCTTACGAAAGTAATCCGTTTCTGTATCAATAGAGCCATTCTTCGAGGGTTTGTTCCAAACCATCTTTATGCTTTGACCCGATACTCTTCCTCCTTTAATGTGCTAGTATCCATCGGTTGATTCTTGACAGGTAGATCCTGTTGGATGAACCTCTGCCGATACCTGGTAGGCTTCGGGTCCCTTTTCCCCAGCGAAGGTATCAACCTAATTTGTTCTTGAGTTCCTTATTCTTTCTTTACATTCATTTTACATCCCTTCACCTGCCGTCTTGTGCCAAAATCATTTTGGTAGTAACAAATTTCATTTGTTTCACTTCTCAGTAACTCTCTCTCCTTCGCTCGTCTATACTATGTATTAAAGATGATTTATGTTTTGGTAGCTCAGAATCCACCTTCAATCTTTGTAAGAAGTATAGGTTGTCATCTATGTCTATAGGTCATCAAGGAAGCTACCTGTTCCTCTTTATGGTAGTATTATGCACATATTGAATTGAATAACGATAACGACAATTGAATTTGACTGATTACTCATTAATCCATTTAGGAATGTTGATGAAGCTATGATTTCTTGAGGAGGATTTACATTTGGTTGATTACCCATTCAATGATTTTTAAAAGTTAAAGAAGTCTTGATCTCTTAAAGAAGCTTTTTTGCTGGTAAGAATCTAATTTACATACAATTTACTTCTTCCAGTTATAGTTAAATTCATATTCTAATGGAGGTCCATGAAAAGGAGAATTATTTGAATATGATTCGAAGAATTGATTTCTCTTTCATATATGGTGAGGTTGATACAGAAGGTGAGAACTCAAGGCTTACAACAACATGTAGTTGTAGCGGAAAAACTTCGTTGAAAGCTATAATAAAGCTCATCTGGGATTGAAGGTTATTACTCATTTGCTTAACACTCTAATTTACAATTTTGAGTTTTAGTATCTTCATTGTGAATATGCAATGCTTATATTCTTTTGATCATTTTATTTGCTTGATGGAACAGAGTAGAGAGTTATAAATAGAGTTGTGAATTTCAATCCTTAAACATCTATGAATTATCCATGTTAGTTTTAAAAAAAATATGTTTCTACATACAACTTGAATAGGAACCCATTGAATTTAGATCTGTTCATAAAGGTAAGGAGTTGTATTCGTACATAACCGAGTTCAACCTTGAGCTGAATTGGTTTTAGACTTTGGGATGTTTGATATATAATAAAATGTTCTATCACTTACACATTTTTAGTTAAACCTATGAAATTCTGTTTAGTTATGAATAAAAATGATTCAAACTGATTGGGTACCAAGTGCAAATTTTTGAGGTTTGATTGTTTCCCCCTAAATAAGAAAGTTTATAATAATAAATTTGGTCATCCTTGTTCTTAGCTAACAGAGAAAGCTTTTGTTCCATGATGTGCAAATGGGTTTTATTCTGCTTATTTGTCTCATAAGTTGGTAATTCTCTAACTAGCCCTTAATGAATTTTGTAATTTAATTATTTTATTTTACTTGAAAATTTCGAAAAGGCTGAATTTCTATTGTTTTATGTAAAAATTTCTATGTATATTTGTAGTTGAATTGTCTGATTATTACTTCATTTAACTACCTATTCTAATTTAGGTTATGCAATTGACATATTTTACAAGACCCGTAGAGAAAGTTTTTTTGTTTAGACGCAACTAGTTCAAGAATATTTCACGTACCGGTATTATCATGCACCCAAGCATGGTGGGACCCGTAATGAGCCAATTTCCTTCAAACCAATCCATACAAGATGAAGTGAAAAGACGAATCATCCATGTCCATGCCAATCTAGCTATACTGAGTCGGGCTATGTTGATCCGAAGTACACCAATTCGAAGTGATGCATTGTTACTGTAGGTCAAAACGACCTCATCGATCTGAAATACACATGTTTCATGCACATATATTTGAGTGTTTCATATTTAAACCAAGTAAGGCTAAGCTCTCCTGAGCCTTTGTCCACGTCCTAAACAATTGACATCCAGAAATCCATAATGTGGCTGTCTTGTCAAAAGGCGAGTCAATAGTTTCCCCTCCAAAACAATTCTTTTTGTGGAAGATGTGTTTTGAATAATCCAGAAATCCATAAATAGAAGTCCAATATCTAAATACCAGAAATGGATGATCGCACGATATCGTAATACTAGAAAATCAAAAAACCACAATCGCTCTGAATTGTATTAATAGAAAACCAAAAACCCATGGTCGCATCGGAAAATATTATTGGAAAGCCATGATCACTCTGAACCATATTATGAGAAAGAAAGAAATCCATAATTCCAAAGAAATCCAACGATAGAACCAGATCGTATTAAAAGAGAAATCCAAATCCAATAAATCCGAGATCTATGGCCTCACTTGGCCTATCTAACGCTAGTATTATCCATACTTATAAATAAACCAAATAAACAGTTGTGTAAAGTCCTGACAGTGCCGTTTAGCCTCTTTAAGCATAAACCATGCTTGGAAATCCGGATTGAGTATCGTTCATATTCTTGCATGATTGAATCACCT